>OU342746.1:96238502-96838502 GCA_910589775.1 Avena eriantha | reverse complement strand
TGAGTAGCATGAGGAACGGACCTCGTATACAAGGGACATGAGATTTCTAACTTATATTTCGTCAAGCATGTACACCATAGTTTGTTCACTTTAACCTTAATCACTTCAAGATGCTTATGATAGGGGCAATGAGAGCTGAAAGCTATAAGTACCATAATTTTTGGAAGCTCTTTATGAGACTTGAATCCCTACTTCCTTTTATAAAGGCCTTTCTTCCACCATTATATTGAGTATCCACCTTCTACCTTTATGCACCTACTTTGAGAGCATAGTGGCCATTCTTAGTTCTATGTGCATTGTCCCAAGACTAGTTGATTGATGCATAACTTGATATTGCTTGTTTTAAACTATTTGCATCTAGTCACTCTAATGAACTTTGAAGGTCTCCTATGCATTTATATTTGCTACTCTATGAGGGACAAGCTGAATACTATTATGCTATGTTTTCTTTATGTGAAACAAACAAATGCCTTGCAAAGCATTATTATTCATGAATCTTTTGTTTGTGCCTTTTCATGTTGCATCATAGTTTCTTTGTATTATTGCTAGAACCTTGTCTTTCATGTTATGATTGAAGTACTATGATCCCAGCTTTGAATGTTTTACAAATACTTTGATCAATTCTTTGATGGTGCATGCCACCTCACAAATTATTCTTTCTTTTTATCACTTACCTACTCGAGGACGACATGAGTTAAGCTTGGGGATGTTGATACATTGCTAATGTATCTATAATTTTTGATGTTCCATGCTTGGTTTTAACCACTTTCTTGTGTTTCGTCCACACTTTGGAGTACTTTTCATATGATTTCTTGGACTAACCTATTAACAAGAGCCAGAGTGCCAGCTGCCTGTTTTCTGCTATTTTGGTTCCAGGAAAGTCAGAAAATGAATATTCTCGGAATTGGACGGGACATAAGCCAAAGTGCCTATTTTTCCGGAAGTCATCAGATGCCAAAATACGAGACGGAGAAGGGCCAGAGGGCGGCCACACCTCCTGGCCGCGCGGCCAGGCTTGGCCCGTGCCAAGGGGTGGTGTGGCCAGCCCAGGCACCCCCTCGGCCTCTCCTTCCGCCTATAAGATGCCCTCGGGATGAAAACCCTAAGTACCCGATTAAAAATCCACGAAAGAGTCTGTAGCCACCGTCATCTCCATCCCTAGATTAGGAGGGCCCTGAAGCTCTTCCCGGCACCCTGCCGGAGAGGGGAATTCACCCTGGAGGCCTTCTTCATCACCATGCAAGCCTTCGATGTGATGCGTGAGTAGTTCATCCTTGGACTATGGATCCATGTAGTAGCTATATGGCTAGTTCTCCTCCATTGTGCTTTCATGTCTAGATCTTGTGAGCTCCGTTCATGATCAAGATCATCTATTTGTAATTCTGCATGCTGTGTTTGTGGGGATCCGATGGATATTGAGATGATATTTCATATTGATTATTTATTCTATCAAGTCTTTGTTATTTGTGATCTTGCATGTTTTCCGTTGTTAGTAGCTATCTTGGCCAAGTGGATGCTAGCAACTGCAAGAGTTAGTTTTATGCTCGATAGTGGGTTCATGCCTCTGGTAACCTGAGGAAGTGACAGAAATCTCTAAGGTACTAGATGTGCTGTTGCTACTAGGGAGAAAACAACAATCCTTTGTTCATAGAACAATCGTATTGTTTGCATTACATGCAATTCATAAAGTAATAATCTGTTGCTTGCAACTTACTACTGGAGGGGGTTCGGATGATAACCTGAAGGTTGTGGCACCCAGCTAAAACCACTACTAGAAAATCGCTGTGTTTTTGTGCATCGCATCATCATGAATGCATGCTCATGTCATCATGCCACATTGCATTTGAGCATCGTCATCATCATGCATGTGTTTGTACAAAACTATTTTCGAAAACCTATTTTGTTTTCCTAAATAAGCCCCGTCTATATTCAAATACAAATCCCGGGCTTCTCCCGATTAGTTTGTTTCGTCAACAATCGGATTTAAAAAGCCCCGTTTTAAATAATAAAATATTTATACTATTTTTTTAGGGGGCAGCCGAACCGGGCCGAACCAACCCAGCCGGCCACACCTAGTAAACAAAACCAGACAACCCTAACCCATCTACCCCTAATCCACACCCTCCCAACAACACACGCACGGCACACACACGACATCCACCTGTAGCGCTATGCCCGCGTCGCTCACAACGGAACAAAGCTCCCACCGCCTGCCACGCCTGCCCCTGGGCCCCACCGTCCACCAACCCCCAACTCCCGTTCCTCCCTGCTCCCGCACACCTCCACCATCTCTCGCATGCGACCATCCCCCGCCCGACAAATTCCTGCCTGGGCCCGATCCCCAGGCCCCGCCTCGTAGACCCTGCCACCTACCGCATTGGCCCCACCCTAGCCCGTGCCTGCCTCCTCCCTCCTTGTTCCCTAACCCTCCCCTCGCCCTCTCCCTCGCCACCTACCCCGCGCCTCTCTCCTCCCGGGAGTCTCGCCTCCATCGCCCCGCGCCGCCGCCCGCAGGAGCCACGCCGGGCTGCTCCCCTTCCCCGAGCGGCGTCGTTCCCCGCCCTGGTCGTCTCCTCACCGTCCCCACCAGCCACGGTGGCCACCGCCTCTCCCCACGACCCCGCGCGTGCGTGGGCCCTGCCTCGGCAGCCTCCCGCCCGGGCAAGCCCCGCCGCCCGGGACTCCGCTCGTCCTGCAAGCGAGCTTTGACCGCCTCCTTCTCGCCCCAGTGCACCGTCTCTGCCTTGTCCTTGCCAGAGACCCAGCAACCTCCTCCCTGCGCCATGGCTCTGCTGCGGACAGTGCTGCTCCCCTCCGCAGCCGCTCGTTGATCTCCACCAGCCACCAGCCGTCGAGGCCGCCCTCGACCCTCTATTCTGCGGCACATGCCACCTCACCTCCCCACCGGCTTTCGCCGAGCCCAACCTCTGTTGCTCGCCTTTCCGTCGGTCCTCCTTGCATGGAGGCGTCCTCGCGCTAGCCCATCTCCGCCTCAAGCTCGTCAAGATGTCGTCCAACAACTACCCGCAGGCGCGTGTGTGTCCTCTGCTTGCCCGAGACTCTGGCCGCCCAGTCCTGCCCGTAGACACTTGTGCCGATTCAAGTCCGCCATCGACCACTACGTTAGCAAGGATCCCCATTGGGATACGGCAATTCTCCAACACGGCGCATCAAGTACTCCTACATGGATCCGATGCCCGAAGGTCTTCTACCCGGACGCCAAGACCGGCCTCGTCTACCACCGCAAGATCTTTTGGAGACATCGTCCCCCGAAGCCGAGGAATCGACAAGATCTTCACGGAACCCGAACCCCTCAGAACGACATGATCTTCTTCATCGCCGCCGAGACCCGTTCCTAGAGGCGAAGCCCGATCCCGGTGATCCGAAGGCCACGCCAAGACCCGGATCTGAAGACCGCCAAGATCGCCACCGGAGCAACAAGTACTTCATCGCGGAACCCCGAGTTCTCCCTCACGGCATGCCAAGACCACCCTCGGAAACCGAAGACCCCGACCCTGAGTCCGGTCCCCGGACCCCCGGAACCCAAGATCTTCCGAACCCAGATGTGTGACCCTAAGCCCCTATTTTTACAATATGACATTACCAACTGTCGCATATTAATTTGTTCATGCATGCATACTTGTCTGTGGTTTGGGGGCATTATGCCGATTCACCTCATAATTAAATATGGAGTCAATATGCGGGATACTTTTGTCTTATTCCGGACTCCATTTAAATTGGTGTAGCGAACTGATGCCATGCTTTGCCTTGTTAATTCCATATTTAATTTATGGGGTAGTTAAACAACATGAACCTATTAATTAATTGGCGGGACCCCGGTTCCGCTTAATATTGCCTAATTGCATCGCATCTGTGCCATGCCATGCATCATAACATAAGCATGACCGATCTTCTACCATAGTATTAAATAGTGCATCCGGTGTTTCTTTTAGTGCTTTGGTTCTTTGCGGATTAGGACGATGAGTTGATGCGAGTATCGGCAAGTTCTTCGGATAATGAACCTTTGGCTATGTTTCCCAAGCGAGCATTATCCCCCTTTCTACCTATTTTCATTTATAGTCTTTATTTCCTCCTGTTGATCTATTGATATCCGTTTCACGATGCTTTAGTGTTCCGTAAAAGATATATTCCGTGGAGCCTTTATATTGCCTTGGACACCTCCTATTGCCTGTTGTTTGGTAGATAGATGGTCTTGCGAGTCGTAGTCGCTTGCTCAAGTGCGATCCCGTGTCGTGAAGTACCACATAGTTGTTGGAATGTTGTCACATGCCTTATGATGGAGTTGATCATGACTTTAAATACAACTATTAAATTGCTGGGATAAATAATGAAAGAGGCACCGGTGGGCAATATATGCTATTTCGTTTTCATGTCCACTTGTGTCCCGTAGGCCCCGAGAACTTGATACCTGTTCCTTGACTATTCGCACTATCCACATCCGGGAGAGTCTATGAATCCCCCTTAGCCAGAGCTTGATTCATTTCTTATTTCTTCGGGCCACAAACTAGTTTGGGGCTTTATTACTATCCTGTACTTATGCCATGCTTTACTGCTTTATTTAAGATTGTGCGTGGAGCACCTGTACTGTTTTGGATCGTGCCACGTTTTTGCGGTATCGACAAGCCCAGTCACACTTTTGGGTTCCCAGTCGATTACAGCCGTCGTCACAAACCCTGGGTCCGTCTTGGAGCTGGCCAACTTCATTGCGGGTAGCTTAATCGGGTGCCCCCCTGAAATATTTTACGAATGCTATGATTGCTTTGTCATGAAAGCCTCGTTGGGTTTTGATTTGGTTTTTCCGAGGTCGATCATGTGTGTGTTGCTATTTGTGCACCCCTGCAGGGTAAATCTTTCTGAAAGACGTGTCCGTGGTTATAGACGACTTGGAGCACAGTATCTCGATCATAGACAAGCATAACTAAAGTAGTGCTATAAATTTGACTTAATATGTGACTAGTAATCAGCTTCACTATAATGGAATGGATAATAAAAGTGCCGACAACTGGTGGAACTGGGGTGTATCGTGTCATGTTATACCTGCCTAGTAAGTATCGCAACTCCAATGGAATGAAATAAAAGTGCCAACAACTACTGGGTTTGGGATGTCACATGCTAATTGTATCTAACTAGTAAGTACTACAACTACAACTGAATGGTTAACTAAAACTGCCCACTACTTATGCTATCAGAATGACTCATGCTATCTCTATCTGACTAGTAAGTGCTTCAACTAGAATGGAATGAATAAAACTGCCAACTGTGTGAGTTCCTCGGTTTGACTTCCTCGTTTTGGTCTCGAGGGGGAAATACCAGGATGGGTATGTTTGGTGTTAGTACCAGGTTGGTCCCGAATAGGTCTTTCTTACCCCTCTCTAATAGCCGACAGATGTATCGAGTCTCTATAGGTTGTTTAGTGCATGATTCGCTGCCGCTTCAGTCCACCATACCTATGTAGGTGAGAGACGCCGAATTCTAGCCTCGCTATGTACTGGCCTCAGTACTGACGCTCCTCTTTTTCCTTCGCCCTTTGTCAGCACCCCCTTTTGTTTAGGAGGTTTGCGATCCACGTCATTAGCAGGGCTACCCTTCCGACTTGGCATGGCAGGGTTATGGACGCCATTGGTTATTCTTCAGGGCTCTTAGCCCCATTTGCATCTTGTCCGTCCTCAGACGCTGTAGCGATTTCAAGGTGATTTGGATCTTTGTACTGTATATCGGTATTCTTGACTCATGGAGTCGTGTTGTATATATCTCTGTTCTGTGGGTCCCATCGAGGACTGTTGTGTAATGGTATTACTTTGTTTTGCACCCGCACGAAAGTGCCTGGTGGGTGTCCTTGAATCTTTTCTATGCGGGTTTGGCGGAAAAGGGCTAAAACTTGCATAGGGACGATTAGAGGGTGGTACAAAGTGGTATCAGAGCTCAGCAGTTACGATACCCCACTGGTCCAGCCTGTAGGATAACCTAGCTAACAGCCGAAGTAGAGTGTCAAAACTATTTTGCAAAATCGGTTGGATAGATCTGATTAGGTCTGCTTTTACTCCTTATCCCTCTGCTGTTCTCCTCTTACCTCTGCGTGTTTTGGATCTATTCTCTTATCTTTTCTTCGAGTCCAGGATATCTCGTGGTTGGGTTTCCGTCGTACCTTCAGGGTTTCGCTTCCTCTTTTGGTAACGGTGTTTCTACATCCGGTCTTCGTGCTATCCGAGGAATCCTTCATCTGTTGGACTTCTCTTCGTTTCCTTCCGGTGGATTCAACGTGAAGACATCAACTACGCCAGATCCGATGCAGAGTCTGCATCACTCTTTTGTTCCCGAACCTCGCTTATCGAGATCTTTAGTCTGATTCCGAGAGTTGGTTGCATAATTCTCCTATTCATGTATAAAGTAATGCTCTAGGTGCGTGATGGACTGATCACCATCCGACTACTCTTATCATTCGCTCTGTATATTGAATGGTGGATCAATGCGATTTTACTCCTCCATGGAAGTTTGAGGTGGCCTTACCTTTTGAGACCTCGACCTTCGTCTTTGATTCTCTAGAGTGTTCTCTCGCCGATCATGGACACCGACCTCTTGTTGGTGGTGTCGCCGATTTCAAGATGGAACAATAATCTTGTTAGTGGTGTCGCGAGTATCTACATGAAGCAAGAGGATTCATATCATCGGCCGTCTTCCCCGTACCATGAGGCGGATCTCAAGGGTGAGATCCCTTGTTAGTGGTGTCGAATTGTGGCACCCCGCTAAAACCACTACTAGAAAATCGTTGTGTTTTTGTGCATCGCATCATCATGACTGCATGCTCATGTCATCATGCCACATTGCATTTGAGCATCGTCATCATCATGCATGTGTTTGTACAAAACTATTTTCGAAAACCTATTTTTTTCCTAAATAAGCCCCCTCTTTATTAAAATACAAATCCCGGGCTTCTCTGGATTAGTTTGTTTCGTCTACAATCGGATTTCAAAAGCCCCGTTTTAAATAATAAAATGTTTATATTATTTTTTTAGGGGGCGGCCGAACCGACCCAGCCGGCCACCCCCAGTAAACAAAACCAGACAACCCTAACCCACCTACCCCTAATCCACACCCTCCCAACAACACACGCACGGCACACACACCACGTCCACCTACAGCGCTCTGCCCGCGTCGCACACAACGCAACAGAGCTCCCACCGCCTGCCATGCCTGCCCCTGGGCCCCACCGTCCATCGACCCCCAACTCCCGCTCCTCCCTGCTCCCGCACACCTCCACCATCTCCCGCATGCGACCACCCCCCGCCCGACAAATTCCCGCCTGGGCCCGATCCCCAGGCCCCGCCTCGCAGACCCCGCCACCTACCGTGCGGGCCCCACCCCAGCCCGTGCCTGCCTCCTCCCTCCTCGTTCCCCAACCCTTCACTCGCCCTCTCCCTCGCCACCTACCCCACGCCTCTCTCCTCCCGGGAGTCTCGCCTCCGTCGCCCCGCGCCGCCACCCGCCGGAGCCACGCCGGGCTGCTCCCCTTCCCTGAGCGGCGTCGTTCCCCGCCCTGGTCGTCTCCTTGCCATCCCCACCAGCCACGGTGGCCGCCGCCTCTCCCCACGACCCCGCGAGTGCATGGGCCCTGCCTCGGCCACCTCCCGCCCGGGCAAGCCCCGTCGCCTGGGCCTCCGCTCGTCCTGCAAGCGAGCTCTGCCCGCCTCCTTCTCGCCCCAGTGCGCCGTCTCCGCCTTGTCCTCGCTAGAGACCTCCTCCCCACGCCATGGCTCTACTGCGGACGGTGCTGCTCCCCTCCGCAGCCGCTCGTTGATCTCCACCACCCACCGGCCGTCTAGGCTGCCCTCGACCTTCTCTTTTGCGGCACATGCCACCTCACCTCCCCACCGGTTTTCGCCAAGCCCAGCCTCTGTTTCTCGCCTTTCCGTCGGTCCTCCCCGCATGGAGGCATCCTCGCGCTAGCCCGTCTCCACCTCAAGCTCGTCAAGATGCCGTCCAACAACTACCCACAGGCGCGTGTGTGTCCTCTGCTTGTCCCAGACTCTGGCCGCCCAAGACCGACCTCGCCAAGTCCTGCCCGTAGACACCTGTGCCGATTCAAGTCCGCCATGGACCACGGCGTTAGCAAGGATCCCTGTTGGGATAGAGGCAATTCTCCGACACGGCGCATCAAGTACTCCTACATGGATCCGATGCTTGAAGGTCTTCTACCCGGACGCCAAGACCGGCCTCGTCTACCACCGCAAGATCTTTTGGAGACATCGTCCCCCGAAGGCCAACCGACTCACCTTTGACAATTGAAGCCGAGGAATCGACAAGATCTTCACGGAACACGAACCCCTCAGAATGACATGATCTTCTTCATCGCCGCCAAGACCCGTTCCTAGAGGCGAAGCCCGATCCCGGTGATCCGAAGGCCACACCAAGACCCGGATCCGAAGACCGCCAAGATCGCCACCGGAACGACAAGTACTTCACCGCGGAACCCCGAGTTCTCCCTCACGGCACGCCAAGACCTCCCTCGGAAATCGAAGACCCCGACCCTGAGTCCGGACCCTGGACCCCCGGAACCCAAGATCTTCCGAACCAAGATGTATGACCCTAAGCCCCTATTTTTATAATATGACATTACCAACTGTCGCATATTAAATTGTTCATGCATGCATACTTGTCTGTGGTTGGGGGGCATTATGCCGATTCACCTCATAATTAAATATGGAGTCATTATGCGGGATACTTTTGTCTTATTCCGGACTCCATTTAAATTGGTGTAGCGAACCGATGCCATGCTTTGCCTTGTTAATTCCATATTTAATTTGCGGGGTAGTTAAACAACATGAACCTATTAATTAATTGTCGAGACCCCGGTTCCGCTTAATATTGCCTAATTGCATCGCATCTGTGCCATGCGATGCATCATATCATAAGCATGACCGATCTTCTACCGTAGTATCAAATAGTGCATCCGGTGTTTCTTTTAGTGCTTTGGTTCTTCGCGGATTAGGCCGATGAGTTGATGTGAGTATCGGCAAGTTCTTCGGATAATGAACCTTTGGCTATGTTTCCCAGGCGAGCATTCTCCCCCTTTCTACCTATTTTGCATTTATATTCTTTATTTCCTCCTGTTGATCTATTGCTATCCGTGTCGCGATCCTTTAGTGTTCCGTACCACATATATTCCGTGCAGCCTTTATATTGCCTTGGACACCTCCTATTGCCTGTTGTTTGGTAGATAGATAGTCTTGTGAGTCGTAGTCGCTTGCTCAGCTGTGATCCCGTGTCGTGAAGTACCACACAGTTGTTGGAATATTGTCACATGCCTTACGGTGGAGTTGGTCATGACTTTAAATACAACTATTAAATTGCTAGGATAACTAATGAAAGAGGCACCGGTGGGCAATATATGCTATTTGGTTTTCACCTCCACATGTGTCCCATAGGCTCCGAGTACTTGATACCTGTTCCTTGACTATTCGCACTATCCACACCCGGGAGAGTCTATGAATCCCCCTTAGCCAGAGCTTGATTCATTTCTTATTTCTTGGGGCCACAAACTAGTTTGGGGATTTATTACTATCCTGTACTTATGCCATGCTTTATTGCTTTATTTAAGATTGTGCGTGGAGCACCTGTACTGTTTTGGATCGTGCCACGTTTTCGCAGTATCGACAAGCCCAGTCACACTTTCAGGTTCCCAGTCGTTTACAGCCATCATCACAAACCCTGGGTCCGTCTCGGAGCCAGACAACTTCGTTGCGGGTAGCTTAATGGGGTGGCCCCCTGAAATATTTTACGAATCCTGTGATTGCTTTGTCGTGATAGCCTCGTTGGGTTTTGATTTGGTTTTTCCGAGGTTGATCGTGTGTGTGTTGCTATTTGTGCACCCCTGCAGGGTAAATCTTTCTAAAAGCCGTGTTTGCTGTTATGGATGACTTGGAGCACAGTATCTCGATCATAGACAAGCATAACTAAAGTAGTGCTATAAATTTGACTTAATATGTGACTAGTAATCAGCTTCACTATAATGGAATCGATAATAAAAGTGCCGACAACTGGTGGAACTGGGGTGTATCGTGTCATGTTATACCTGCCTAGTAAGTATCGCAACTCCAATGGAATGAAATAAAAGTGCCAACAACTGCTGGGTTTGGGATGTCACATGCTAATTGTATCTGACTAGTAAGTACTACAACTACAACTGAATGGTTAACTAAAACTGCCCACTACTTATGCTATCAGAATGACTCATGCTATCTCTATCTGACTAGTAAGTGCTTCAACTATAATGGAATGAATAAAACTGCCAATTGTGTGAGTTCCTCGGTTTGACTTCCTCGTTTTGGTCTCGAGGGGGAAATACCCGGATGGGTATGTTTGGTGTTAGTACCAGGTTGGTCCCTAATAGGTCTTTCTTACCCCTCTCTAATAGCCGACAGATGTATCGAGTCTCTATAGGTTGTTTAGTGCATGCTTCGCTGCCGCTTCAGTCCACCATACCTATGTAGGCGAGAGCCGCCGAATTCTAGCCTCGCCGTGTTCTGGCCTCAGTACTGACGCTCCTCTTTTTCCTTCGCCCTTTGTCGGCACCCCCTTTTGTTTAGCAGGTTTGCGATTGACGTCGTTAGCAGGGTTACCCTTCCAACTTGGGCTGGGCAGGGTTATGGACGCCATTGGTTATTCTTCAGGGCTCTTAGCCCCATTTGCATCTTGTCCGTACTCGGATGCTGTAGCGATTTCAAGGTGATTTGGATCTTTGTATTGTATATCGGTATTCTTGACTCATGGAGTCGTGTTGTATATATCTCTGTTCTGTGGGTCCCATCGAGGACTGTTGTGTAATGGTATTACTTCATTTTCCACCCGCACGAAAGTGCCTGGTGGGCGTCCTTGAATCATTTCTATGCGGGTTTGGCGGAAAAGGGCTAAGACTTGTATAGAGCCGATTCGAGGGTGTTACAAAGGTGGATTATTAGTCATAGATGCAGTTGGATGGCGGTGTATGTATAATGTTATAATGCCCAATCAAGTCTCAAAGGAGTCAAGATGATTAGTATATGCATGTATTGCTTTCTCGATGTTTGTCAATTGCCCCGCTGTAATTTGTTCTCCCAGCATGTTATCTATCTTAAGGAGAGCCACCTCTAGTTAACTATGGATCCTGGTCCTTTTGTTTTACATACAATCTACAAACTATTTACTTCTTTGTGTTTACTTTCTACAAACTATTACTTCCTTTAATTCGATACGTTTAGTCCTTTGTTTTCCGCAAAACATGGTGAGATTGACAACCTCATTGTAAGTTGGGGACAAAGTTTTGTGGCTGTGTTGCGTAGGTCTCCACATTGCTACTAGCACCGGTAGTGCGCGCTGCCAAGGCTCAGGTAGAAACACCTTTGAGGTGTTTCCTTGCTCCTACTGGTTCGATTAAACCTTGGTTTCATAACTGAGGGAAACTTGCTGTTGTGCTCATCATACCTTCCTCTTGGGGTTCCTCAACGAGCTCTACATCGATACTGAGCCATCACTTCCTCCAGGGTTACCACGAGTCATCTGAAGATTGAGATAGATAATGAGACAAGAGGGAAATTTCGATGGTCCATGGGTTTGTTTCAAAAAGCTTTAAACTTTGAGTATGACTCAGGTTTCCAAACTAACAATTTCTTCTCATTCATTCATTCCAAGCACACAATAGAAACACACACCACAACTAGAAAACATATGGTTTTAAGAACCATTCTGTGAAGCTACGATTAAGTGGGACCGAGTACAACTCACACCTACGATAGTGCTCAGGTGCGACTACTCATCATCAGGGGTGTCGGGCTCCTCATCATCAATGAAGTCAGCATCATCCTCATCGGTGTGGTCCTCCATGGCTGCGTCCTCCAGGTAGTCATCGTCATCACTGAGGTAAGAGTGAATATCACCACATATATCTTCACCTTCCTCCTCCTTCTCCTCCAGCTAGATCTCTTGGTTGTGGATAGTGTCCTCTAGAGTGGCCACCTTCTAGCAAAGACGGGCGATGATGCGATCCTTTTTGTCATGCTGGCGACGAAGTGAATTGTGCTCCTTGGCGAGGATGGCGAGTGTTTGATTCCTCTCAATAGCTTCAGCATGGTTCTGATTGGCATACGCACGGGTGTTGTCCAACTCCTTCTGAGTCTCATGTAGCATGAAGTCCAAGTGGTCCACGTGATGCCTTAACTCCGGATGTGACGGCATGGCCAAAGGCTGTCTAGTAGAGTCACGTCTTGCATAGTAGGCGTAGCGGATGCCACTGATATGGTTGATGTTGTGAGCACACAGACGAGCAAGTGCCTCATGCATTGCCCTGGCTAGACCGTCTACCCAATTGTTCTCCCTAACACTAAACTGAATCTTCTCTAAAAGTGGTGGCTCCATGGCTCTCAGGTCGGCAACAATCAGCCACTGTACCTCTCCTCTAGATAGGCCATTGAGCTGTGCGCCGAAGAACTCCGGGTGTGGGCGTCCAAGATACTCTGAGAGATGGTCCAAATCCCTCTCAAAGATCAGCTCCCCTACATTGCCCAACTGGTAAAACTTGCTATATTTGACCTCCATCTATAAGCAATTAAGATGAGTAAGTTAGTGAAGTGATCAAGTGTGTCAAATTTTATGTAGAATTGCAAAAAATTTGAGAAACAAGTGATCTCTTTTTGAAAGAATCTCAAGGATAAGAGTGAGAATAGGTTTTCATAAACACTCACTTCCTTTGTTTTGAAATTAGGTTTTTTAGAAGTCCATTCTAAGGCTGTTCCAGACAGTAGTCGCCACCTCTCTCTCTCCCGAAGCCTCCCCCTCCTCCTGTTTTCAGAGTCTCCTATGACCGGACGGATCTGGTCCTTCTCGCCGCCGCCGGCCTCGCCGGTTGGTGGAGAGATAGATCAGGACCCCGGCTATCTACCTATAGTAGTATTTTTAGGATTTGATTTAGGTTTTGGGGTAATCCCGTTTCTTCCCATGTGGAGTATGAGGGTCGGTTGGGGATCTCTGGTGACCAGATCCGCCACACCTCGTTCTTCCTCTGCTCTACCATTCTGCGCTGGTGGCAGGCGTCGGTAGCGGTGGCTCAGAGAAAGGCGAGCATCCCTCCAAATAAGGTCAACCATAGGTGCTTCAAGATGGGCGTGTGGGATCTTGCCCAGATTGATGCGGTCCCTCTTCTCCCGGTGAAGGTTCTCTCATGGTGGGAGCCGGACCTGGAGAAGACCACCGCTCACCCGCAGAATAAGATCCTCGTCCTGGTGCGTCACCATCGTCATCTTCTCTGCTCGCCTCTCCGAGTCCGCGGCAGGAACTCTGGTTTTGATGGTGAGCCGCTTTCCCTGTCGTCATCTTCTCTGCATTTGTTCTGCTATTCCAACTCTTTGGTTAGACCTGCTTCACTTCTCTTCCTTAAGCTCCATGGTGGGGATAGGGGAGAAAGGTTGCAGAGCCGGCGTCGAGCTGGAATGGCGTCGGAGTACAAGAACCTCCTTTTCCTGGAGCGCAACTTCTACGTCACATGAGTTGGCGTGGAATTTCTTGGCCAAGATGGCCTTCTTCTTGCCGGTGAGCTCCGGCATATTTTCAACCTCCGTTGGGAGGCCCTGCTTGAGTGCGAACGCTGAGGGCTTCGCCGGGCCGGAGACAAGTGGTTTCGTCCCTGTCTTCGTCCATGGCTGCAGCGGGCTGCTCTCTCTGCTCCATGGTGGGGAAGAGATAGTACTAGATTGCAATCTCAAATCTTTTAGCAAGGTCCTATCTACAAATGATAGGGATCCATGTGTTATTTTTTGACTTTATGGGGTCCCTTGTAATTATTGTGTACACCCAGTGTTATAATTAATGAAGATTATTTTCCCCTTCGGGGGCGCTCCGGTGTTCAAAAAAAAGACGTCCATTCTAACTAGGGTCTCCTATGGTCAGGATGGCTTTGATACCAACTTGTCAGCACCCGGATTTTTAAGTCCAGATGCCTGTTATGCCGTACATCGCAATCCCAGGATTACCATTTTTGCGAGACATAACAGAATTGGTGCCACAGTACATCATCCATTACAAACCATAATAAAGGTCTTACCAGTCTTAATACAATCAAAGCAGTGGAAAGTAAACGTCCATCTTCATAGTCACAGGCAATGCTAACGATGTGAGATGATCCTAGTTATCATAGACCTCCTATTGTCCATCTTCCGTGTAGTCATCCTCATAGTCTGGCCATGGGAATAGGCAGGGATAAAGCCATGAGTACTCTTTAAGTACTCGCAAACTATTACTAACATAAGTATGGTAAAACTAGTAGGAATCTTAAGCTCTAGGTTTGTTTGCAAAAAGGCAGGTTTATTTCATAAGGAATTTAAGAGTAAAGACCTAATTTAGTTCTCTACATCACTTAAGTGGGAACTTAAATTTCCTGTCCACAACTCTGTTATGATCAAGTCAAGTTCATCTTTCAAGTCACAAGTCCTTTATAAAACATCTGGCAACATAACAATATGGCCACTCCAACTATACATAACTAAAGACGCGGATATTTGAATAGTTTAACACTCTGCAGAGGTGGTACACTTTCACCATAAAATTCGATACATCTGTCGGGGGTAACCCTGAATCATAATACTTTGTATGCGGATAATAAATCCTAACCTTTCAATTACACACTCTAGTATAGGAACCTCCCTTATGAGCTTGGCCTCCCAGCCATGGCCAAATGCCATCCCGGGAACTGCATAGGTGGACAATCATTCACGAGGTAGCCTTAGCTCACCTGTTCTGCAAGGGAACCCATACTAAGATATAAACTTCCAGTTAAGCCCTACCCAACTCAGGTATTGTGGTTGTACGGTAAAATTGGAATGGTATCGCATCCGAACCCAACAATTAGTTTTTAGCTAAGTCAAGGCTCATGCCTCATTCAGTTTCATCATCAAACCATTGTGTTTCATAACACATGTCAAAACATTTCAATAGAATGACTCATCATTCCAAGGTTTTCATTATCATTTTCACCAAGTGTTCCCATCTAAAGTGATCATGTTTTAGTTTAGCACTAGCCACTAGTATGGAAGGTATCACTATGGAGAGGTACTAGTCCAATACAAGTATCCAAGACTAGTTCTATGATCTTGATGGTATCCATCCTACTTTTCCACTAATCACAATTCATTAACTAGATAAGAAACTTCAATAAAGGAAAAGTACAGCTGGTAAGTAAAACTGGGATTGGTATAATCAAAGTTGCATAACCAAGCATGCATAGTGCATCTTGCATAGGTTATCTGGTATAGTGGGCTTTCATAGATATCATGCATAGTTTTAGCTTGCCTTGAGCAGTGCAGTTGTTGAAGTTCTCTTCTTCTTCCTCGAAGTACTCCTCCTCGTCGTACCCCAGGTCGATACTAGCGTCTATAAATACATACAATGTACACAATCAGCAAACTAGACTTAAATACTTCTATTTAGCACACAAGGGCTCATATTAGATGATCTAGCAGCATCTCAATCATCACATGTAATAATGGCACATTCCTATTTATCTTATTTTGGAAAAGTACTTTCTACTTACTGAAAATACTTAATATTTAATATTATCCAATTAAAGTAGTGGATCAGGTTGACACATGTCATCACCACATATTCCAATACTTGGGAATGTGATTTAAAGTGGTGGTCATGTATTACAAGATTTAATATTACTATTTCATAATATTTAAGGGACTAGCAATGCCTATATATCATTCTTTTAATACTAAACCATGTTTAATATCTGTAAAACCAAATCTTTTGACATATTCATGTAGAGCATGGCAAATGTGATTTTTGAGAGTTGGAATCAACTCAAAAGAATTTATGGTTGATTTCATAAAAATGTTTGAAGTGGTAAAAGCCTCTGTCTTATTGTTTTTAGTATAGGTGATCCATAGTTTCAAATGGTTTGAATCCAACGGGAGTGATTAGATATTTTTAATCCCTTTCTAACAAAATTGGAATCATGCATTTTGGATCAGTACATCTCTTTGAATTGAATTTTGAATATAGATACTGAATAGGGTTTTAACCTAAATGGAAAAATTCTATTTGAATTGTTGGGCTCTGCGCGGGAAAAGAAATGGCCGACCCAACTGCATAGCGCACGCGCAGCAGGCTCCTGATAGGTTGGTCCCACGCGTCAGCGGTTCTATCTAAGAGAAACAGTATCAATAAATCTTAGCACTATGATTAGAACAAGATCTACGGCTGAGTTTCATCGTCTACGTCGCAGAACTCCGGCGAGATTCTAAACCTAGCGGCACGGTGGGGGTCGTCAGAGGCTTACCAGGGCTCTAGCTAGGTCCAACGATGGGGGCGAATGGGTTGGTAGATGATAGCAAATCGATTGGTGGTCACGGCGGCTCCTCGGGTGGCTCCAATCAACGGCGCCCTTCCTTCACTGCAGCATCGGGCTCCGATCAAATTCCAGTGGGGTGGTCCTCGCCTTGCTCAGGGAAAGGGTCTGGGGTGTTGCTGGGAGAGTGGGGAGTGAGATGGTGTGCCGTTTGAGGTATGGGGTGGCTCCTATTTATACACATGCGTTGGAGGCAGGGCGTCATGGTCGGGCTCATCGGCGACGCTGCTACAGGTCGCGCTAAGCATGGCAGAGGGCATGGGTTGACGCGGTGGACTGTGGCGATCTTCTCGCGTATTGGTGCGGCGAGGGGAGGTCTCAGTTGGTCAGGCAACGTCGGCGCTCTGTTCAGGTACGGAGGTGTTTGTCATCAAGTACGGTGGTCACGGGGAGCACGGCGGCGCATGATCTTGTCTGGGAGGTGGCTGGTGACGCGGCGGTTACGGGTACGAACAGAGAGAGAAAGGCACGGCGTGGCTGTGCGAGGCGGCTTCGGCGCTCTGTCGTGCTCTCGGCATGGCAGATACTTAAATGGGCGTGGCGATTCTAGCTTCTCCACTTCTTGTCATTGGTCAAGGGGTGGACAGAGAGGGGCGGTGAGGTTAGAACTGGGTGGTTAGAAAAGTTTTTGTTAACCCTAAACTTGTGTGGTTAGAACTTAATAATTGATGACCCACAAGTATAGGGGGTGTATCGCAGTATTTTTGATAAGTAAGAGTGTCGAAACCAACGAGGAGGAGAAGGTGCTGGCGAGTGGCTTCGAGCAGGAATTCTGTGTAAATACTTACCAAACAGATTTTTAGGTTTTCTTTGATAATGTAGGTAAATAAAGTACGAGTAAATAAAAGACACTAAGAACAAATGCAGCAAGTGGCCCAATCCTTTCTTTAGCAAAGGACAAGCTGGTTCTATTACTTAAGATGACCAAACGTTCTCGAGGACACACGGGAATATCGTCAAGTGTTTTCGCTTCATATAGTTGATTAATCTTCTTTAGTTTGCTAAGTGCTGTGTGGGTGAACCTGTCCTAATGTACCGACCTTCCTAGGACTAATACATACTTGTGATTATAACCGTTGCAAGCATCCACAAGTACAAGAAAGTAATTAAGGTAGAAACCTAACCACAGCTTTAAATTCTAAGACCCTGACATCCCTTGTGCAAAGGTTTCCTAATGGCGGTTCATGTTTCTGCCACTCCGCTAACCCCTATGATTAGTAGCCAAATACACAATGCATTCCCCTAGGCCCTTATAGGTGAACTATCATGTAGTCGACGTTCACATGACACCACTAGAAGAATACCACCACAACTTAAATAACAAACTATATAATCTTTCTCAACACAATTTCACTACTAACAACATGACTTCTCCCATGTCCTCAAGAACTAAATGAACTACTCACAAGACATCATATGGATCAAGATCAGAGATGAAATAATGATAAGTAAAAATCTGAACATAAACAATAATTCAATGGTTCATTCAATAGCATCAACTATAAGGAGTAATCAACACCGGGAAAGTTTCCCCTAAGAACTATGCAAGATTCAACCCAATTTTTACAGCGGTATGGAGTGGAGATGATGGTGGTGATGGAGATGATGATGGTGATGATGGTGATCCCGATGAAGTCCAGGTTTATGGTGGTGTTGATGGCGACGATCTCCCCTCTCTGGGAAGGAATTCCCCAGACAGAATTCTGTCTGCTGGAGAGATCTTTTTCTCTCTGTAGTTTTTGCCCCGCAGAGGTGGCGGAATCTTTCTGTGGTCCCCCCCTCTCGAGTCTTAGAGTTTCGTGGGGATAATATACGCCAAAGGGGAGATCCAGGAGTGGGCCAGGGTGGCCACACCACCTGGTGGCGCGACCTAGGGTGGCCAGCGCTAGGGGTGGTGTGGCCCCCCCTGTGGCCCATCTCCACTCCCCATTCTGGCATCCTTCGTCTTCTGGAAAAATAGAATTTTCCATGTATTTCCTAATCTTCGCGAATTTCACCTCCAAACAGCCCCTTTTCCATCAGAATCCTAACTGCAGTGGTCCATGCTCCAAAAGTCATCAACCATGCAAAAACAGATGAAATAACATAGGTATCATCTCTTAATATGAAATATATCAATGAATAATAGTAAATTATGATATAGAATAGTGATGCAAAATGGACGTATCAACTCCCCCCAAGCTTAGACTTCGCTTGTCCCCAAGCGAAAACTGAGCTCAATAAACATGACCTCAGGTTTATGGAGTGAAGAGTCAATAAAAGAATACGGATTAGAAGCATCACATTCATCAATACATAAATCATAATATAAGACAAGTCGCTATTATATAACTTGACTTGCAATAGGTAAAGGAAACACAAATAAAGAAACACTAAGTAAATCACAATTGGTAATGGCCAACTTAGCTCTTGGTCGAAGAATAGTTGACAATTTGCAGGAGTTCAAACATAAAGGGTTTTCAATGATAGCTTTCAAAGTAATAAAAACCGAGCTAAGAACAATGTGCAAAACAAGGAACATAAGAAACATGATTGAATAAATCATCATATGAATGAATGAAACACAACAACTCAAAATACTTGCTGAGATAGAAGGGAATAGGTTTACTGACTCAACTAAAAAGTAAAAGATAGGCACTTCACAGAGGGAAACAGGGATTTCAAGTTTCATAAAGAGCTTCCAAAAATTATGGTACTTATTAGCTTTGATCTCTCATTGCCCCTATCATAGGCATCTTTAGGTGATTAAGGTTAAAGTGATCAAATATGAGGATATGCTTGACAAGTTGTAAGTTGAAAATCTCATCTCCCTTGAATACGAGGGCTGCTCCTCGTGCTACTCAAATTTAGTCACCGGTAAGTTCTTGTCATAGTAAGTATATGTGTATCATAGAGAACCGCCAACGGGGTACCCCTTGCCCGATGATACGGAAGAATCCCCATGTCAAAATGACAAGGCAGGCAGACAACGAGCATCTCAGCAATCTTCTTATTTACCATGGGAAAATGGTGCTTTTTTCTCTCTTTCCTCTTTTCTCATCTCTTCTCTTTTTTTTTCTCAATTTCTATCTCTCTTTTTTATAAGAAGAATGCTTCATAGATTGCTCATTATGGTTATGTTGCAGGTTTCCACCATGATTAGGCATGGATTAGACCAGCATCCCAGGCGTTTCTCTAACACACATACGTAACTCCATGGACTTACAAGCTCCCCTTTCATTTCACACCGACGACATCCATAAACAAAAGAGCATGATATCAACTAAATAAAGTGAAATGTTGAAAGCGTTCCCCATGATAGCATTGTTCTGCTAATTCAAAACTTACAAAGCGCAAGCATATATGCAACATAGATGGGCACGATGGTTCAAGTTTATTAAGTGCAAGAAAGTAAAGTGTGCCATCAAGTTCGTGAGGGCTTTAATCACTAATTTTCACATAACAAGTATAATTCGGGAGGTAGATAAAAACATGAATTTACTTGGAATAGCAATAATGCTAATAGGTAGGTATGGTGGACACAAATGGCATAGGTTTTGGTTTAAGGATTGGATGCACGAGAAGTATTCCCTCTCAGTACAGGTTTTTGGCTAGCAAGGCTAGGTAGGAAGCATAAGAGTTGAAGGACACAAACAAACATACGGGTGATAAAAACAAACATGCAATCTTCCTCGGAAGCACAAAAGATCTATAGCTAGAGAATACTAAGCTTATGAGAAAATCAAGAAAGAAAGATGATGAAATTATATTTCTTTAGAGTACTTTTTATCTTTTTCATTCAATTCTCAAAATAATGTTGCTACTGACCGAGCCAGGTTTGCCAAAACCAGCTAAATTTACTCAATGATCCCAAAGTGATACCAATACTAATAACAAGATCAACCATATAACAGAAATTGAAAACTAATATAAGATATGCAAAAGAGTAAATGATAGAACTTCTCATTAATATTTCATAACGGCAACTCACACCAAGGGATACATAGATATCTAACTAGAGGGGGCACTTCCATAATGCAAACCACCCTACATGATGACTTCTCTATTCATGATATGACTCTACCAAAAAGGTAAAAAGATAGAAGATAGTGATGTGATACCGCGACACTCCCCCAAGCTTGGAACAAACCAAGGGGATGCCAAAACCTGGTGACAAATTACTCCTTCGGTGGTGGTGGTGTTCTCTCGATGAGCCTTTCGATCAATTTCCTCAAGTCCTCAATATCGAAGGTGAGAGTACGAATCAACTCTGAGTTGTGGTTGATGTAGTGCATGATCATGTCGGGTTGTGAATCCAAGCTCGAATGATTCTTTTCCCACTCTTCCTCCTTGAAGTCTTCTTTTCCGTGGAGCCAAACAATGACGCGGAGGCTTCCCTCCAGCCGACATCCGTGCAGTCCTTTTGATCTTGGTAGGGTTCGCCACCACTCCAATGCTTGCAATGGTAGTGCCGGTATGCGGATGCTGGCTTTTCTTTGCCTCCTCTTAACGATCTCCTTCTCCTGCCTAGGGTCTTGCGGATCCTCCTCCGCAGGTTCCTTTCCCTTATCCTTGGCAGAGACCATTGTGCTTCTAAATTTTAAGAATAGTTCCTGGCAGAAACAGATCGAAACGAAAACACGACGAGAACATGATATATGAACCTCAGGGGATCTAGGGGATTATATATTACGAAGTTTTCCAACAAAAGGAAGGTACTGTGAGAAAATGGGTCGGAGACGGACTCCGGGGTGGCCACACCACCTGGTGGCGCGACCAGGGGCCGCGTCATAGGGTGGTGAGAGCCACCCTGGCTCCGTTTCCGTCCCGGTTTTGCTTCATTGCTTTCCTTGTTGGATAAAAACTACAAAAATATAATTGGACAGATTTTTCGCGGACTTTCCATACCAGAACTGTTACCTATTCGAAAACGGACTCTGGAGGTCTCTGAAATTGGTCTTTGATATATTTTTCCGGAGTTACCGCTTGAATAACATCAATATCTTCATCTTCATACACTTATTGCTTGAGCCATGAAACCTTTCACTTTCTTATTACACCATTTTCTCCACTAACCTAGAAATTTCTTTCACGCAAAACTTCACACAATTCTCATTTCCAACATTATTATAAGCGAGGTAATAAACCTTTTAAGTTCAATTTCAACTGAAATTCATCAGAACATAAGCTACTATAGCAACTCCTTCCGAAAACCCAAAAGAATTCAAAAAAGGAAATCAATTTAAGAGGCAAATGCAAGAGTGGTCAAAACAGACCAGCAGGTAAAGATCAGTTTTTTCGAAAATCTTATGTTGCTCAAATAAAAAAGTGCAAAACTAGCGAAAGTTAAATAACAACCTGGGGCAAAAGGACAAAAAATACAGCTCAATCCGACGTATAGAGATCTCTCGCGAATTTTTACGGTCAAGCACAAAAATCTGTTTCGGGACAGCAACTTCCCCAAATCCTACTTCTCTCTCATTAGAGGTTGATCTTGACACAAAAACCAAACAAAAAGGGTAAGGAGAGGTTATTACCAAAGTAATAACTTCCAATACTCAAATAAACAAAAACAACTGAAAGCACAAATAAATTGGGTTGCCTCTCAAAAAGCTCTTTCTTTATAGCCATTAAGATGGGCATGATAATTTCAATGATGCTCACATAGAAATATGAATTGAAGAAAAAGAGAGCATCAAGAAGCAAAAATACACATGTTTAATTCTAACCCACTTCCTATGCAAGGGAATTTTGTAAGCAAACAAATTGTTGAAACCATGGACTACTAGCATAGAAAGGCAAAACAAGTGCAACATAAAGATTTTCAGCATAAAGCGAGGAAACTTAATATTATTGAGATGCATGAGAACAAATTTCCCTCTCTCATAATAACTTTCAGTATCATGCATAAATTTAACAATAAAACTATCACAAGAACCATTGTAGCAATGATCGCAAATCCTAACAGAAAACATAGGGACATTGGCTCTCATAACACTACTTTGTGAAACTATACTAGAAGTATCCTTACAAAGAATAGTGCGTCCATCTTCTACATATTTAGTGACAAAGTCTTTCACATTCGCTATTATAGGTTCAACAGCTACTTGTTCATCAGGTTCAATAACTTTATTTGTACTTTCATGAACCACACTAGCTAACATAGAATGTTCCTTTATCTAACTGGGAAGGGTATTTTCTCAATGTAAGGTTTAGGTAAAACATGATTAGCAGTATAAACTTCAGTATTTCTTGCGGGAACACAATTACCAATATCTTTATAAGGTTCATGATACTTATTCCACTTATTTTTAAGAACTTCAATATAAGAAGGAAAAGCCTTAAAATAAGTTGCGATAGCTGGAGAGTCTAGACCATAAGCTTTTTTAATATTTTGAAAGTCATCAGTTCCCACAAAAGATTCAATGCATTCATAATCATAATTTATACCTGACTATCTTCCTTTATCATTCTCCCATGCTTCAGCATTGTCTTGAATACGGTCTATAAGATCCCATTTAGCTTCTTATTTCATGCGTGTAAATGATGCAGCACAAGAAGCATCCAAAAGATCCTTATCATGAAGAGAAAGTCTTGCATAAAAGTTATTGATAATAATATTGTGAGGGAGCTCATGAATAGGACATTTGAGCATTAGTAACTTCAATCTCCCCCAAGATTGAGTTGTACTCTCTCCATCAAGAGGCCAAAAGTTGTATATTTGATTCCGATATTTATGAATCTCACTAGGTGGATAAAATTTTGAATAAAAGAGAGGCACTATTTCCTCCCATTCAAGAGCTTGACCATTCTTCAATAGCTTATACCATTCCTCGGCTCTTCCTTTTAGTGATAATGAGAATAACATCTTCTTGACTTGATCTATTGTAATACCTACACACTTAAGCAACCCGCACAATTCGTGTATAAAGAGCAAATGATCACCGGGATGGACAGTTCCATCTCCAAAATAGTAGTTATCCATAACACGATCAACAATTCTTGTAGGTATTTTAAAAGTATCATTCTTAGCAGGTGGTTGTTCATCTACTACCTTAGCAGTGGTAGTAGAATTACGAAATAAGAAACTCAGTTAATTATCCATATTGAGAGTAAAGTAACTAACATAAATAAACTATACTCATAGTAGAATTTTCCTTTACCAGTTCCACTCTCCAATAACGCTTCACTCCCCGACAACGATGCCCGAAAATAGTCTTGATGACCCACAAGTATAGGGGGTGTATCATAGTATTTTCGATAAGTAAGAGTGTCGAACCCAACGAGGAATAGAAGGTGCTGGAGAGTGGCTTGGAGCAGGAATTCTCTGTAAATACTTAGCAAAAGGATTTTTAGGTTTTATTGATAATGCAGGTAAATAAAGTACGAGTAAATAAAAGACAATAAGAATAAATGCAGCAAGTGGCCCAATCCTTTCTTTAGCAAAGGACAAGCCGGTTGTATTACTTAAGATGACCAAATGTTCTCGAGGACACACGGGAATATCATCAAGTGCTTTCACTTCATATAGTTGATTAATCTTCTTTAGTTTGTTAAGTGTTGTGTGGGTGAACCTGTGCTAATGCACCGACCTTCCTAGGACTAATAGATACTTGTGATCATACCCCTTGCAAGCATCCGCAAGTACAAGAAAGTAATTAAGGTAGAAACCTAACCACAACTTTAAACTCTAAGACCCTGACATCCATTGTGCAAAGGTTTCCTAATGGGGTTCAGGTTTCTATCACTCTGGCAACCCCTACGATTAGTAGCCAAATACACAATGCATTCCCCTAGGCCCTTATAGGTGAAGTGTCATGTAGTCGACGTTCACATGACACCACTAGAAGAATAACACCACAACTTAAATAACAAATTATTGAATCTTTCTCAACATAATTCCACTACTAACAACGTGACTTCTACCATGTCCTCGAGAACTAAACGAACTACTCAGAAGACATCATATGGATCAAGGTCAGAGATGAAATAATGATAAGTAACAATCTGAACATAAACAATAATTCAATGGTTCACTCAATAGCATCAACTACAAGGAGTAATAAACACTAGGAAAGTTTCCCCTAAGAACTATGCAAGATTCAACCCAATTGTTACAGCGGTATGGAGTGGAAATGATGGTGGTGATGGATATGATGATGGTGGTGATGATGATGATGATCCCGATGAAGTCCAACTTGATGGTGGTGTTGATGGCGATGATCTCCCCTCTCCGGAAAGGAATTCCCCTGGCAAAATTCTGTCTGCCAGAGAGATCTTTCTCTCTCTGTAGTTTTCCGCCCCGCAGAGGCGGCGAAATCTTTCTTTGGTCGCCCCCCGACTCTTAGGGTTTTGTGGGGATAATATACGCCATAGGGCAGAGCGAGGAGTGGGCCAGGGTGGCCACACCACCTGGTGGCGCGGCCTAGGTTGGCCCGCGCTAGGGGGTGGTGTGGGCCCCCTGTGGCCCATCTCCACTCCCCCTTCTGGCATCCTTCATCTTCTAGAAAAATATTTTCCATGTATTTTGTCGAATTTTCGGATCTTCGCGAATTTCGCCTCCAAATAACCCCTTTTCCATCAGAATCCTGACTGCAGCGATCCATTCTCCAAAATTCATCAACCATGCAAAAATAGATGAAATAACAAAAGTATCATCTCTTAATATGAAATATATGAATGAATAATAGTAAATTATGATATAGAATAGTGATGCAAAATGGGCGTATCAATAATCTTGTTTAATATTTTTGAGGTGTTACACGTCGCGCCTCTATGTTAGAGTTGATCTGGTGTCTTGCGTCACTTGGTGACAGAGAACGCCGTCTTGGTTGTTCGCTGTGGCTGCGGTGCCTTGGAGCCGGACTTATGCTTATGCCACCACCTCCTCCGCCACGACGTCCTCCTTGAGAGCCGTTGTGTTGGCTGCTTGGTAGAGAGGGTGGTTCAGGTGGATTGTTTCCGGTTGATCGCCGGCCACCACCCAGAGTGTCATTATTCTGGTTCTGGGGAGGGTATTCATTGCGACGAGCCCCCTGCCGGCTTGACTCGACATAGTGTCCGTCGTTCCTTCGTCCGTCATTCCCACCGCAATGGGGTTCAGTAGGACGGCTTGCATGTCTAGGAGGTGGCATCCTTTGGCGGTCCTCCTCCCGTCGTTTTTCTTTGTCTTCTTCCCTGCGATTATTCGACTCTCGCCGGGGAGGGTTTCTCGGATACAGTGCTACAATTGCGTCTCGCTTCGCGGCTGGGGCAACATTGCTCCAGTCACGCGCGGTTCTGTGCTGTTGGCCTGAAGATCTGGCTCTTGAGTAGTTATCTTCCCAACGGTCGGAACGGTGATGCTGTTCCGGAATCCACTGGGGCCTAATATCATTCTAGGACAGATCTGTGCGATATTGGTCAGACTGAGAGACCAACTTTCTGCTTCCGGATTTCACGACCTTATGTTGTTCTAGACCCTTGGTAAGTAGCTTTATGCCCAAACGGACCTGTTCTGGGACTGGATTATTTGCCAGGATATCTCTAGCGGTGGCGGTATTCTGCACTGGCATTGGGTACACCAAATCTCCACTACTGTTGATCCGAGGCATCCCTAGGTCCCCCTCAAAGAGAACCTTGTGGACTTCAGGAAATTTGTTAGCCTGCATGTGGCTTTTCTGGGTCTTCTGATGCTGGAAAGAGATGAACTTTTGCGTAGTAGCTATGCGCTTCTTCTCTTCCTCGATGTTGTTGGATTCATCGAGGAGTACTTGGTGACACGCTTCTAGGGCTTGAGCCCTTTATTCCAATTTTGCAGCTGTAGGGATAGGCGTAGTTAACACATCATCGATGAGTTTGCGGGCACCATCGGTAACCATGTGTCCATCCACCAAACCTTCTTTGGGCTTGTCTGGGATTAAAGATCCATCCGAGTCTTCTTTGTAATCCTCGGCAACCACTTCCTCTACTAGAGGATCTCTCGCCGGGGTCTTGTTCTATTTTGTTCTTCTTCTTTGCCTTCTTGGCAGCACCGGTAGCAAAGACGGCTTTTGGTCCGTTTCCCGGAGTCAAGCTCTAATTGGTACTTTCGGACATCTGGACGTCGAGATTGTCTCCGAGATCCATGTCATCCTGTGCTTTGGGAGAGTTTTCCCTGGATCCTTCATCCATGGCTTCTCCTTCTTCCCGTAGCCTTGGAGTTGTACTCCGCTTCATATTCCTCGGAGAACTTTCAGAAATCGGCCAATGTCATGGAATCATCTAAGGATGCTAGTAAGTCGGTGTTTGTTCCGATCTCCTCCAGCACCGAGTCTTCATTGTCTCCAACATCGGCAGAGCTGGATCCGGATCCAACATATCTGAAAAAGTGTGATGCATGCGCCTTGAGGTAGTTGCGGATTTCTTCGTGGGCTTCCTTGAAAATTCTGATGGTCTCGAGAACCTCATCCGTGTTTGCGCCTTGCAACATCATGCGCCTCAACGTATCCCTCAGGAAAGGTCGGTCTGTTCCGGTGTTAGAAGAGCCGAAACCAGCATTTTTGACTTGATCTTCCTGAATTTCGACCTCGGCGGGCAGATCGATCTGGGATTTGGCCTCACTAGGTAGATCCACTCCAAATTCGACTTTCACCACAAGATCTGCTTTAGGCTCAACTTTCTCCATCCGCAACAGGTGCGGGCTGGGTGTGATTAGGGTTTTCTAGGATCCAGAACTCCACCGCCTCCACGGACAGAGGGGAGCCAGAAACTTCTTCTGCGTCTATCATCACCGCTGGGGTGGGTGGGGCAGGTTCAGCAAAACTGATGTAAACATCAATCTCGCCAAAAGACATGATGGTGTAGGCAGTCACGGCCTCCCTAGCCAGAATCTATGTCTCCTCGAGAATGATGAGAGGGCATCGCTGGCGTAGAGGACGCGACCGACAGTGATGGTCTCGCCAATTCTTATTCTTGTAGATTCTGCTCGGAACATAGATTCGAAGCTCACTTGCCCCACTGTGGGTGCCAACTGTCATCGGATTTATGACAAGTACACCATGAGGGGGTCCTCGAGGCGTGCGGAAGAGAGGGGTGTGAGACGTATAGTATTCTAGGACGGTGAGGACACAAGTTTACCTAGGTTCTAATCCACCGGCTTTGGACAGATCCTACTCCTGCTAGCAATCCAGTAATAGGCAGAGCCGAATATGGGTTACAATGGTTTCACTTGTGCGAGTTGAGATTGTAGACTATTGTGTGGGTGCCCTAAAGGCTCTCCCTAGGATGCCTTATATAGATATCCGGCGTAGGGTTTACAGGAGAGACCTATCCAGCTACGACTAAGAGTCGGTTACAGAGTACATCTTGAACTACAAGTAACGCTACAGGCCTATGTCAGTAAGTCTTCTAGGCCTTCCCGTAGCCGGACTAGACTCCGTCTCTTCTCCCTGACTGGGCCACCCATGAAGCAAAGCTCTAACCCAAAGTGGGCCCCCCTAGTGAGTGAGGCACAGCGAGGATACTTGGAAATTATATCCCCAACAATTGAGTCATTCTTCATTCTCTTGTGGTGAGACGGAGTTCACCTTCTTCGTATTTGATCTATCCACATGCCATTGGGCATGGTTGTCTTTAATATTGGCTAGCAGCTGCTTTGCTTCGGTAATATGTTTACCCATAAATGTTCCTCCAAATGTAGTATCAAGCATAGACTCAGACACAGGATTCAGAGCATAATAAAATAAATGGAGGATTAACCAATCTTCCATCCCATGACTAGGACAATTTCTCATGCATTCCTTCATCTTCTCCCATGCAAGCGCTAGTGGCTCATGATCTTCCTGTCTAAAACCAGTAATATTAGATCTAAGTTGCATAGTCTTTGCAGGTGGGAAAAATTTAGTCATAAATAAAGAAGTGCATTCCACCCATGATGTAATAGTATTTCTAGGCAAAGATAGCAACCATTCTTTTGCTCTTCCTCTAAGAGATAAAGGAAATAAACGCAATTTGACCGCAACGGGTTCCATGTCTTTTATACGCATCATATCACATATTTTAGTGAAAGTACTCAAGTGCATACCTGTGTCCTCAATAGTAGAGCCTCCAAATTGATTCTGTTGAACCAAACTTAAATAATGGGGCTTAATTTCATAGTCATCAGCAGCAATTGCTGGCTGGCTAATAGGAGTACGCAAATAATCATTGTTGGGAGTAGCAAACTCCCTAAGATTCTTTTCAGGCATATTTCCTATGTTTTTGGGTTTTCTTAAACAGAGACTTCTAATAGTAAAAGCAAGAATTTAAAGACTAACTATTTTTTTGGTTTTTTCAAATAAAGACTGAAAGCAAACTAAGAAAATTAAAAACAAGAATTAAAACGAGCAAGGTTCCTACTAACCTCACCAGGGTAGCTATTGCTTCCACGACATCGGTGCTAGAAAAAGGGTTGATTCCTTTGATCCATATTATGGATATAATATAGCTCTTTTCTCTAGTAGACCTAGGTTATCGAATCCTCGAGAAGAATATGCGTAGTGAAGTTACTTTAATGGACCTTCGGGAGTTTTAGAATTCCTTTTGTGTTTTTACCGGACCAAGAGTTTGCGTCTTTTTTTGTTGTCGATGATGGAGACAGAGGGCATAGGGCGTTCAGTTTCACCTGTAGCTGTGCAAAACATCTGATGGGAATAAAAGATAAAGATAAAGTATGCATGTAATTGTTAGAGCAAGATAAATTATATGTGGGCAGTGCATCCATAATTGCTATTGCCTCCGCAACCTCTTAGAGCAATAACCTACTAGTATCATCCATAGAAGAAAGAGAACTAATGATATGCATAGTGATGTCACCGTTAATCCCAAGTAAATCCCTCACAAACAGCCGTTGTACCCCTTCTGTCACTAGAGTTCCCAACCTGCATATTAGTCATTACTCATACTCCCTATACCTGGCTCAATCCTCGGGGTCTTGGGTACCTGACAAGTCCTTAGATTGAGGCAAGAGAGGATACAATAATCATCATGTCATACAAACTAATACATGATCCCATCTATGATAAATAACATGCACAAATGCTACCTGGCTAGGCCGAAGGCCTTAGCCCAAGGAGAATTATTCACACATAGAGATGAGATCAACAATCACAAACATTGTAATGGAAATCATGAGATTGATAGCAAATAGTCTTACAGTGTCGCCAATCGAAGAAGAGATTTACTATTACAAGTGGTGGAATATGGCTATGGTGGTGGAGAAGGATTGGAGATTAGATCTAATTCTATTCCTCTGGTGGCTGATGATCTGGGACAAGGACTCTCGAGGCTAGACTTTTCTCGTCGCTCGAGGCTTCTTTATATAGGGGTCCCTTCACAAAAGTTGTTATGTTTGACCTAGCACCATCATTGGCAACTATACACCCAGAACTATACGGCTGGAATTTTATTTCGGTCGTATAGTTGGTCGTTAAAGTGTCTGCCTCCGACCCATGACTCCTGGTTTCTTCTGGTTGTTGGAAATCTCGCATCTTTGACTTTAATGCAGTGATTCCCATCATAAAACGCCATTATCTGTGCAGGAAAAAAATAGAAAGAAAGGATTGCATACCCATTTGAATATTAGGCATTAGTGGCAGGGTTTAGAGAGATATTTCATCAAAAATATGAATAATATCCAGTTTAAATGTGGACGTAGATGCCTATATTTCAGAGCCATCAGGCTTCAATTAACATGGTGGCCAAACTTTTTGAAGATGTTTACCTCAAAGTCTTTGCCTTTAGAAAAATCCAATGAGGTGGCCTTGGAAGTCATCTCAGTTTTAGCATGCATGTTACCAATCATCTGATGTTCAATAATTTGTGCTCCTACAGCCACTCTTTTGACAATTATATCAAGGGTCATACAAGATGTGATATTTTCATCTTGTAGAAGGTATCTTGCATCAATCACAACCTTATTTTGGTTGAAGAGTACCCATCTCTTAGCACGAGAAAAGAGAACTAAAACACCTGGGAAATGACCCAGATCTTCCACCGGCAAAGAAGAGCATGTTACATGCCATTTAAGACCAATATCTTCATCTTCTTCAAAACCAGAAGCAGATCCACCAAGAAATCCAGAAAGAGAGGTCGAAAGATAACTAACTCTAGAAAGATGAGAGGGGAACCTCACCACAGATCCAATAGAAATCACCTCCCCATTTTCAAGGCTTTTACCTTCAAGTGGTGAGCCCTTTGCATTGAGAATAACCAGCTAATTATCAACTGAGAGAATCAAAGTGCCCTCAAGAAACTTACCACGAGTGGATACCCCAGAGTAGGTGATCTTCCAACAACCATCATAGAATCCAATGAAGAGGTACCCATGGAAGAGGACAGAGGTGTGCGACGGCGCCGGAGTGACGCCGGCGAGGGCTGGAGTCCGAAACCTCAGAGAGGCATGCCTCAGAAATTGTGCGGGTTTCTAGTACAGCCTTCCTAGGTCGCTTTTCGAACATGGTTTGACACATGGAGTCTCTAGAGTCATTTCATGTGTTCTTTGCAAAACCACCTTGATCCATATGAGAACACACACTGCAATGGATGCGGTGATGCAAGTTCTGTCACACTAGTGCTCCATTCCATGTGGCAGTTGCATGCCAAGGTTTTTTTTGGACTTTCCGACCATGGTTTCACACATGGAGTCTCTACAGTCATGGCATGTGTTCTTTTCAAAACCACCTTGATCCCCTAGTGTCATTGCATGTGTTATTTTTAAAAACTACCTTGATTCACATGACCACACACACTACAATTGATGTGGTGATGCAACTTCTATCACACTGGTGCACCATTCCATGTGGAAGTTGCATTACTATATGTTTGGGGCTTTCTGAACATGGTTTGACACATGGAGTCTCTAAAGTCATTACATGTCTTCTTTGCCAAGCCACCTTGATCCACATGAGAACACACACTCCAATGGATGTGGAGAGGCAACTTTTGTCACACTAGTGCACCATTCCATGTGGCAGTTGCATTCCAAGGGCTTTTTGGGCTTTCTTTCTATGGTTTGACACATGGAGTCCCTAGAGTTATTGCATGTGTTCTTTTCAAAACCACATTGAGTCTCTAGAGTCATTGCATGTGTCTTTTAAAAACCACCTTGATCCACATAACCACACACAAGCTAATGGATGTGGTGATGCAACTTCTGTCACACTGGTGCAACATTACATGTGGCAATTGCATTCCTATGTGTTCTTGGGATTTCTGACCATGGTTTGACACATTGCGTCTCTAGAGTCATTGCATCTTTCAAAACCACCTTTAACCACATGACCACACACACTCCAATGGATGTGGTGATTCTACTTCTGCCACAATGGTGCACCATTCCATGTGGTAGTTGCACTCCTATGTGTTTTTGGACTTTTTGACCATGGTTTGACACATGTAGTCTCTAGAGTCATTGCATGTGTTATTTTCAAAACCACCTTGATACACATGAGAAAACATACTCCAATGGATGTGCTAATGCAACTTCTATCACACTAGTGCACCATTCCATGTGGTAGTTGCACTCCTATGTGTTTTGGGCTTTCTGACCATGATTTGACGCATGGAGTCTCTACAGTCATTGCATGTGTTCTTTTCGAAACTTCCTTGATCCACATGATAACACACACTCCAATGTATGTGGTGATGCAACTTTTGTCACACTGGTGCACCATTCCATGTGGCAGTTGCATTCTTATGGCATTTTTGGGATTTTTGGGCTTTCTGAACATGGTTTGACACATGGTGTCTCTAGAGACATTTCATGTGTTTTTTCGAAACCACCTTTATCCATATGAGAACACACACTACAATGGATGTGGTGATGCATGTTCTGTCACACTAGTGCTCCATTCCATGTGGCAGTTGCATGCCGAAGTTTATTTGGACTTTTCGACCATGGTTTGACACATGGAGTCTCTAGAGTCATGGCATGTGTTCTTTTCAAAACCACCTTGACCCCCTAATGTCATTTCATGTGTTATTTTTAAAAACTACCTTGATCCACATGACGACACACACTACAATGGATGTGGTGATGCAACTTCGGTCACACTGGTGCACCATTCCATGTTGAAGTTGCATTACTATATGTTTTGGGCTTTCTGACCATGGTTTGACACATGGAGTCTCTGGAGTAGTTTCATGTGTTATTTTCCAAACCACCTTGCTAGACATGAGAAATTACACTCCAATGGATGTGGTGAGGCCATCTCTGTCACATAGTGCACAATTCCATGTGGCAGTTGCATTCCAAGGGTTTTGGGGCTTTCTTTCCAAGGTTTGACACATGGAGTCCCTAGAGTTATTGCATGTGTTTTTTCAAAAACAAATTGAGCCTCTATAGTCATTGCATGTGATATTTTCAAAACAACCTTGATCCACATGACCACACACACGCCAATGGATGTGTTAATGCAACTTCTGTCACACTAGTGCACCATTCCATGTGGCAGTTGCACTCCTATGTGTTTTTGGGTTTTTTGACTATCGTTTAATGCATGGAGTCTCTAGAATCATTGCATGTGTTCTTTTGCAAACCACCTTGATCCACATGATACCACACACTCCGATGCATGTGGTGATGCAACTTCTATCACACCGGTGCACCATTCCATGTGGCAGTTGCATTCCAAGGGCTTTTTGGCCTTTCTGACTATGGTTTGACACATGGAGTCCCTAAACTCATTGAATCAGTTCTTTTCAAAACCACCTTGATCCACATGAGAACACACACTTAGTGATGCAAATTTTGGCACACTAGTGCACCATTCCATGTGATAGTTGCATTCCAAGTGATTTTTGGGATATCTGACCATGGTTTGACACATGGACTCCCTAGAGTCATTGCATGTGTTATTTTCAGAACCAGCTTGATCCCCTAGTGTCATTGCATGTGTTCTTTTCAAAACCACCTTGATCCACATGACCACACACACTCCAATGGATGTGCTGATACAACTTCTGTCACAGTAGTGCACCATTCCATGTGGAAGTTGTATTCCTATGTGTTTTGGCTTTCTGACCATGTTTTGACACATGGAGTCTCTAGAGTCATTGCATGTGATCTTTTCCAAGCCACCTTGATCCCCTAGTGTCATTGAATGTGTTATTTTCAAAAACACCTTTATCCCCTAGTGTCATTGCATGTGTTCTTTTCAAAACCACCTAAATCCACATGACCACACACACTTGAATGGTTGTGGTGATGAAACTTTGGTCACACTGGTGCACCATTTCATCTGGCAGTTACATTCCTATGTGTTTTTGGGCTTTCTGACCATGGTTTGACACATGGAGTCTGTAGAGTCATTTCATGTATTCTTTTCCAAACCACCTTGACTCAAATGAGAACACACACTCCAATGGATGTGGTGATGCAACTTCTGTCACACTGCTGCATCATTCCACATGGCAGTTGCATTCCTATGGGCCTTTTGGGCTTTCTGATCATGGTTTTACACATGGAGTCTCTAGAGTCATTGCATGTGTTATTTTCCAAACCTCCTTGAGTCTCTAGAGTTATTACATGTGTTCTTTTCAAAACCACCTTGATCCACAGGAGCACACATACACCAATGGATGTGGTTAGGCAACTTCTGTCACAGTTGTGCACCATTACATTTGGCAGTTGCATTCCTATGTGTTTTGGGATTTCTGACCATGCTTTGACACATGGAGGCTATAGACTCATTGCATGTGTTCTTTTCCAAGACACATATGGCCACATTAGAATACACAGTCCAATGGATGTAGTGATGCAACTTCTGTCACACTAGTGCACCATTCCATGTGGTAGTTGAATACTTATGGGCTTTTGGGATTTTTGGCCATGGTTTAACACATGGAGTCCCTAGAATAATTTCATGTGTTGTTTTCCAAACCACCTTGATCCACATGAGAACACATAGTCTAATGGATGTGTTCATGCAAGTTTTGTCACACTAGTGCACCATTCCATGTGGCAGTTGCATGCCAGGTTTTTTTGGACTTTTAGACCATTGTTTGACACATGGAGTCACTAGAGTCATTGCATGTGTTCTTTTAAAAACAACCTTGATCCCCTAGTGTCATTGCATGTGTTCTTTTAAAAACCACCTTCATCCACATGATCACATACACTACAATGGATGTGGTGATGCAACTTCTGTCACACTAGTGCACCATTCCATGTGGAAGTCGCATTCATATATACTTTGGGCTTTCAGACCATGGCTTGACGCATGGAGTCCCTAGAGTCATTGCATGTGTTCTTTTCCAAACCACCTTGATCCACTTGAGAACACACACTCCAATGGATGTGGTGAGGCAACTTCTATCACATTAGTGCACCATTCCATGTGGCAGTTGCATTCCAAGGGCTTTTTGGGCTTTCTTTCTATGGTTTGACACATGGAGTCCCTAGAGTTATTGCATGTGTTCTTTTCAAAACCACATTGAGTCTCTAGAGTCATTGCATGTGATCTTTTAAAAACCACCTTGATCCACATAACCACACACAAGCTAATGGATGTGGTGATGCAACTTCTGTCACACTGGTGCAACATTACATGTGGCAATTGCATTCCTATGTGTTCTTGGGATTTCTGACCATGGTTTGACACATTGCGTCTCTAGAGTCATTGCATCTTTCAAAACCACCTTTAACCACATGACCACACACACTCCAATGGATGTGGTGATTCTACTTCTGCCACAATGGTGCACCATTCCATGTGGTAGTTGCACTCCTATGTGTTTTTGGGCTTTTTGACCATGGTTTGACACATGTAGTCTCTAGAGTCATTGCATGTGTTATTTTCAAAACCACCTTGATACACATGAGAACACATACTCCAATGGATGTGCTAATGCAACTTCTATCACACTAGTGCACCATTCCATGTGGTAGTTGCACTCCTATGTGTTTTGGGCTTTCTGACCATGATTTGACGCATGGAGTCTCTACAGTCATTGCATGTGTTGTTTTCGAAACTTCCTTGATCCACATGATAACACACACTCCAATGTATGTGGTGATGCAATTTTGTCACACTGGTGCACCATTCCATGTGGCAGTTGCATTCTTATGGGATTTTTGGGATTTTTGGGCTTTCTGAACATGGTTTGACACATGGTGTCTTTAGAGACATTTCATGTGTTTTTTTTGAAACCACCTTGATCCATATGAGAACACACACTACAATGGATGTGGTGATGCATGTTCTGTCACACTAGTGCTCCATTCCATGTGGGAGTTGCATGCCGAAGTTTATTTGGTCTTTCCGACCATGGTTTGACACATGGAGTCTCAAGAGTCATGGCATGTGTTCTTTTCAAAACCACCTTGACCCCCTAATGTCATTTCATGTGTTCTTTTTAAAAACTACCTTGATCCACATGACGACACACACTACAATGGATGTGGTGATGCAACTTCGGTCACACTGGTGCACCATTCCATGTTGAAGTTGCATTACTATATGTTTTGGGCTTTTTGACCATGGTTTGACACATGGAGTCTCTGGAGTAGTTTCATGTGTTATTTTCCAAACCACCTTGATACACATGAGAAATTACACTCCAATGGATGTGGTGAGGCCATCTCTGTCACATTAGTGCACCATTCCATGTGGCAGTTGCATTCCAAGGGTTTTGGGGCTTTCTTTCCAAGGTTTGACACATGGAGTCCCTAGAGTTATTGCATGTGTTTTTTCAAAAACAAATTGAGCCTCTATAGTCATTGCATGTGATATTTTCAAAACAACCTTGATCCACATGACCACACACACGCCAATGGATGTGTTAATGCAACTTCTGTCACACTAGTGCACCATTCCATGTGGCAGTTGCACTCCTATGTGTTTTTGGGTTTTTTGACTATCGTTTAATGCATGGAGTCTCTAGAATCATTGCATGTGTTCTTTTGCAAACCACCTTGATCCACATGATACCACACACTCCGATGCATGTGGTGATGCAACTTCTATCACACCGGTGCACCATTCCATGTGGCAGTTGCATTCCAAGGGCTTTTTGGCCTTTCTGACTATGGTTTGACACATGGAGTCCCTAAACTCATTGAATCAGTTCTTTTCAAAACCACCTTGATCCACATGAGAACACACACTTAGTGATGCAAATTTTGGCACACTAGTGCACCATTCCATGTGATAGTTGCATTCCAAGTGATTTTTGGGATATCTGACCATGGTTTGACACATGGCCTCCCTAGAGTCATTGCATGTGTTATTTTCAGAACCAGCTTGATCCCCTAGTGTCATTGCATGTGTTCTTTTCAAAACCACCTTGATCCACATGACCACACACACTCCAATGGATGTGGTGATACAACTTCTGTCACAGTAGTGCACCATTCCATGTGGAAGTTGTATTCCTATGTGTTTTGGCTTTATGACCATGGTTTGACACATGGAGTCTCTAGAGTCATTGCATGTGATCTTTTCCAAGCCACCTTGATCCCCTAGTGTCATTGAATGTGTTCTTTTCAAAAACACCTTTATCCCCTAGTGTCATTGCATGTGTTCTTTTCAGAACCACCTAGATCCACATGACCACACACACTTGAATGGTTGTGGTGATGAAACTTTGGTCACACTGGTGCACCATTTCATCTGGCAGTTACATTCCTATGTGTTTTTGGGCTTTCTGACCATGGTTTGACACATGGAGTCTGTAGAGTCATTTCATGTATTCTTTTCCAAACCACCTTGACTCAAATGAGAACACACACTCCAATGGATGTGGTGATGCAACTTCTGTCACACTGCTGCATCATTCCACATGGCAGTTGCATTCCTATGGGCCTTTTGGGCTTTCTGATCATGGTTTTACACATGGAGTCTCTAGAGTCATTGCATGTGTTATTTTCCAAACCTCCTTGAGTCTCTAGAGTTATTGCATGTGTTCTTTTCAAAACCACCTTGATCCACAGGAGCACACATACACCAATGGATGTGGTTAGGCAACTTCTGTCACAGTTGTGCACCATTACATTTGGCAGTTGCATTCCTATGTGTTTTGGGATTTCTGACCATGCTTTGACACATGGAGGCTATAGACTCATTGCATGTGTTCTTTTCCAAGACACATATGGCCACATTAGAATACACAGTCCAATGGATGTAGTGATGCAACTTCTGTCACACTAGTGCACCATTCCATGTGGTAGTTGAATTCTTATGGGCTTTTGGGATTTTTGGCCATGGTTTAACACATGGAGTCTCTAGAATAATTTCATGTGTTGTTTTCCAAACCACCTTGATCCACATGAGAACACATAGTCTAATGGATGTGTTCATGCAAGTTTTGTCACACTAGTGCACCATTCCATGTGGCAGTTGCATGCCAGGTTTTTTTGGACTTTTAGACCATTGTTTGACACATGGAGTCACTAGAGTCATTGCATGTGTTCTTTTAAAAACAACCTTGATCCCCTAGTGTCATTGCATGTGTTCTTTTAAAAACCACCTTCATCCACATGATCACATACACTACAATGGATGTGGTGATGCAACTTCTGTCACACTAGTGCACCATTCCATGTGGAAGTCGCATTCATATATACTTTGGGCTTTCAGACCATGGCTTGACGCATGGAGTCCCTAGAGTCATTGCATGTGTTCTTTTCCAAACCACCTTGATCCACTTGAGAACACACACTCCAATGGATGTGGTGAGGCAACTTCTATCACATTAGTGCACCATTCCATGTGGCAGTTGCATTCCAAGGGCTTTTTGGGCTTTCTTTCTATGGTTTGACACATGGAGTCCCTAGAGTTATTGCATGTGTTCTTTTCAAAACCACATTGAGTCTCTAGAGTCATTGCATGTGATCTTTTAAAAACCACCTTGATCCACATAACCACACACAAGCTAATGGATGTGGTGATGCAACTTCTGTCACACTGGTGCAACATTACATGTGGCAATTGCATTCCTATGTGTTCTTGGGATTTCTGACCATGGTTTGACACATTGCGTCTCTAGAGTCATTGCATCTTTCAAAACCACCTTTAACCACATGACCACACACACTCCAATGGATGTGGTGATTCTACTTCTGCCACAATGGTGCACCATTCCATGTGGTAGTTGCACTCCTATGTGTTTTTGGGCTTTTTGACCATGGTTTGACACATGTAGTCTCTAGAGTCATTGCATGTGTTATTTTCAAAACCACCTTGATACACATGAGAACACATACTCCAATGGATGTGCTAATGCAACTTCTATCACACTAGTGCACCATTCCATGTGGTAGTTGCACTCCTATGTGTTTTGGGCTTTCTGACCATGATTTGACGCATGGAGTCTCTACAGTCATTGCATGTGTTGTTTTCGAAACTTCCTTGATCCACATGATAACACACACTCCAATGTATGTGGTGATGCAATTTTGTCACACTGGTGCACCATTCCATGTGGCAGTTGCATTCTTATGGGATTTTTGGGATTTTTGGGCTTTCTGAACATGGTTTGACACATGGTGTCTTTAGAGACATTTCATGTGTTTTTTTTGAAACCACCTTGATCCATATGAGAACACACACTACAATGGATGTGGTGATGCATGTTCTGTCACACTAGTGCTCCATTCCATGTGGGAGTTGCATGCCGAAGTTTATTTGGTCTTTCCGACCATGGTTTGACACATGGAGTCTCAAGAGTCATGGCATGTGTTCTTTTCAAAACCACCTTGACCCCCTAATGTCATTTCATGTGTTCTTTTTAAAAACTACCTTGATCCACATGACGACACACACTACAATGGATGTGGTGATGCAACTTCGGTCACACTGGTGCACCATTCCATGTTGAAGTTGCATTACTATATGTTTTGGGCTTTTTGACCATGGTTTGACACATGGAGTCTCTGGAGTAGTTTCATGTGTTATTTTCCAAACCACCTTGATACACATGAGAAATTACACTCCAATGGATGTGGTGAGGCCATCTCTGTCACATTAGTGCACCATTCCATGTGGCAGTTGCATTCCAAGGGTTTTGGGGCTTTCTTTCCAAGGTTTGACACATGGAGTCCCTAGAGTTATTGCATGTGTTTTTTCAAAAACAAATTGAGCCTCTATAGTCATTGCATGTGATATTTTCAAAACAACCTTGATCCACATGACCACACACACGCCAATGGATGTGTTAATGCAACTTCTGTCACACTAGTGCACCATTCCATGTGGCAGTTGCACTCCTATGTGTTTTTGGGTTTTTTGACTATCGTTTAATGCATGGAGTCTCTAGAATCATTGCATGTGTTCTTTTGCAAACCACCTTGATCCACATGATACCACACACTCCGATGCATGTGGTGATGCAACTTCTATCACACCGGTGCACCATTCCATGTGGCAGTTGCATTCCAAGGGCTTTTTGGCCTTTCTGACTATGGTTTGACACATGGAGTCCCTAAACTCATTGAATCAGTTCTTTTCAAAACCACCTTGATCCACATGAGAACACACACTTAGTGATGCAAATTTTGGCACACTAGTGCACCATTCCATGTGATAGTTGCATTCCAAGTGATTTTTGGGATATCTGACCATGGTTTGACACATGGCCTCCCTAGAGTCATTGCATGTGTTATTTTCAGAACCAGCTTGATCCCCTAGTGTCATTGCATGTGTTCTTTTCAAAACCACCTTGATCCACATGACCACACACACTCCAATGGATGTGGTGATACAACTTCTGTCACAGTAGTGCACCATTCCATGTGGAAGTTGTATTCCTATGTGTTTTGGCTTTATGACCATGGTTTGACACATGGAGTCTCTAGAGTCATTGCATGTGATCTTTTCCAAGCCACCTTGATCCCCTAGTGTCATTGAGTGTGTTCTTTTCAAAAACACCTTTATCCCCTAGTGTCATTGCATGTGTTCTTTTCAAAACCACCTAAATCCACATGACCACACACACTTGAATGGTTGTGGTGATGAAACTTTGGTCACACTGGTGCACCATTTCATCTGGCAGTTACATTCCTATGTGTTTTTGGGCTTTCTGACCATGGTTTGACACATGGAGTCTGTAGAGTCATTTCATGTATTCTTTTCCAAACCACCTTGACTCAAATGAGAACACACACTCCAATGGATGTGGTGATGCAACTTCTGTCACACTGCTGCATCATTCCACATGGCAGTTGCATTCCTATGGGCCTTTTGGGCTTTCTGATCATGGTTTTACACATGGAGTCTCTAGAGTCATTGCATGTGTTACTTTCCAAACCTCCTTGAGTATCTAGAGTTATTGCATGTGTTCTTTTCAAAACCACCTTGATCCATAGGAGCACACATACTCCAATGGATGTGGTTAGGCAACTTCTGTCACAGTTGTGCACCATTACATTTGGCAGTTGCATTCCTATGTGTTTTGGGATTTCTGACCATGCTTTGACACATGGTGGCTATAGACTCATTGCATGTGTTCTTTTCCAAGACACCTACAGCCACATTACAATACACAGTCCAATGGATGTAGTGATGCAACTTCTGCCACACTAGTGCACCATTCCATGTGGTAGTTGAATTCTTATGGGCTTTTGGGATTTTTGGCCATGGTTTAACACATGGAGTCTCTAGAATAATTTCATGTGTTGTTTTCCAAACCACCTTGATCCACATGAGAACACATAGTCCAATGGATGTGTTGATGCAAGTTTTGTCACACTAGTGCACCATTCCATGTGGCAGTTGCATGCCAGGTTTTTTTGGACTTTTAGACCATGGTTTGACACATGGAGTCACTAGAGTCATTGCATGTGTTCTTTTCAAAACAACCTTGATCCCCTAGTGTCATTGCATGTGTTCTTTTAAAAACCACCTTGATCCACATGATCACACACACTACAATGGATGTGGTGATGCAACTTCTGTCACACTGGTGCACCATTCCATGTGGAAGTTGCATTCATATATACTTTGGGCTTTCGGACCATGGCTTGATGCATGGAGTCCCTAGAGTCATTGCATGTGTTCTTTTGCAAACCACCTTGATCCACTTGAGAACACACACTCCAATGGATGTGGTGAGGCAACTTCTATCACATTAGTGCACCATTCAGGTGGCAGTTGCATTCCAAGGGCTTTTTGGGCTTTCTTTCTAAGATTTGACACATGGAGTCCATAGAGTCATTGCATGTGTTCTTTTGAAAACCATCTCGAGCCTCTAGAGTCATTGTATGTGTTTTTTTCAAAAGCACCTTGATCCCCATGAGTGCACACACTCCAATGGATGCGGTAATGCAACTTCTATCACACTAGTGCACCCTTACATGTGGTAGTTGCATTCCTATCTGTTTTTTTCGGCTTTCTGACCATAGTTTGACGCATGGAGTCTCTAGAGTCATTGCATGTGCTGTTTTAAAAACCACCTTGATCAACATGACCATACACACTCCAATGGATGTGGAGATGCTACTTTTGTTACACTAGTGGACCATTCCATGTGGTAGTTGCATTCCTATGTGTTTTCGTCTTTTTGACCATGGTTTGACACATGCAGTCTCTAGAGTCATTGCATGTGTTCTTTTCAAAACTTCCTAGATCCACATAAGAATACACACTCCAATGGATGTGGTGATGCAAATTTTGGCACACTAGTGCACCATTCCATGTGGCAGTTGCATTCTTAGGGAGTTTTGGCCTTTCTATCCGTTGTTTGACACATGGAGTCTCTAGAGTCATTGCATGCGTTCTTTTCCGAGCCACCTTGATCAACATGAGAACACACACTCCAATGGATGTGGTGATGTAACTTCTGTCACACTAGCGCACCATTCGATGTGGAAGTTGCATTCCAGGGGCTCTTTGGGCTTTGTGACAATGGTTTGATACTTGGAGTCCCTAGAGTCGTTGCATGTGTTCTTTTCAGAACCACTTAGATCCCCTAGTGTCATCGCATGTATTATTTTCCAAAACACCTTGATCCACATGAACACACACTCCCAGGGATGTGGTAATGAAACTTCTGGCACACTAGTGCATCATTCCATGTGGCAGTTGCATTCCTATGTGTATTTGGGCTTTCTGACCAAGGTTTGACCAATGGAGTCTCAAGAGTCCTTGCATGTGTGATTTTCCAAACCACCTTGATCCACAGGAGAAAACACACTCCAATGGATGTGTTGATGCAACTTCCCTCACACTAGTGCACCATTCCATGTGGTAGTTGAATTCCAATGGCTTTTTAGGATTTCTGACCATGGTTTGACACATGGAGTCTCTAGAGTCATTGTATGTGTTGTTTTCCAAACCACCTTGATCCCCTAGTCTCATCACATGTGTTATTTTCAAAACCACCTTGATCCTCTAGTTTAATTGTATATGTTATATTCAAAACCACCTTGATCCACATGACCATATACATGCCAATGGATTTTTTGATGCAACTTCTGTCACACTGGTGCACCATTCCATGTGGCAGTTGCAGTCCTATATGTGTTTGGGTTTCCTGACCATGGTTTGACACATGGAGTCTCTAGAGTCATTGCATGTGTTATTTTCCAAACCACCTTGATCCACATGAGAACACACACTCCAATGCATGTGGTGATGCAAGTTTGTCACACTGGTGCACCATTATATGTGGCAATTGCATTCCTATGGACATTTTGGGCTTTCTAACCATGGTTGGACACATGGAGTCTCTAGAGTCATTGCATGTGTTCTTTTCCAAACCACATTGGTCCACATGTGAATACACACTCCAATGGATCTGGTGATGCAACTTCTATCACACTGGTGCACCATTCCATGTGGCAGTTGCATTCTAAGGGATTTTTGGCCTTTCTAACCATGGTTTGACACATGGAGTCTCAGAGTCATTGAACTTGTTCTCTTAGAAACCACCTCGAGTCATGTTTTTGGGGTTTTTGACCATGGCTTGACACATGGATTCTCTAGAGTTGTTGCATGTGTTCTTTTCCAAACCACCTTGATCCACATGACAACACACACTCCAATGGATGTGGTGATGCAAGTTCTGTCACGCTAGTGCACCATTCCATGTGGCAGTTGCATGCCAAGGGTTTTTGGGCTTTCTGACCATTGTTTGAGACATGGAGTCTCGAGAGTCATTGTATTTGTTATTTCCAAACCACCTTGATCCAAATGAGAACACATAGTCCAATGGACGTATTGATGCAACTTGTGTCATACTAGTGCACTATTCTATATGGTAGTTGAATCCAAGGGCTCTTCGAGACTTCTTACTATGCTTTGACACATGGAGTCCCTAGAGTCATTGCATGTGTTCTTTTCAAAAACCACCTCGAGTATCTAGAGTTTTTGCATGTGTTGTTTTTTAAACCACCTTGATCCACATGACCGCACACACTCTAATGGATGCGGTGATACAACTTCTATCACACTAGTGCACCATTACATGTGGAAGTTGAATTCGTATGTGTTTTTTGGGCTTTTTGACCATGGTTTAACACATGGTGTCTCTAGAGTCATTGCATGTGTTGTTTTCAAAAATACCTTGATCCACATGACCACACACAGTCCAATGGATGTGTTGATGGTACTTCTGGCACACTCGTGCACCATTCCATGTGGAAGTTGCATTCCCATGTGTTTTCGGCTTTTTGACCATGGTATGACACATGCAGTCTCTAGAGTCATTGCATGTCTTAGTTTCGGAACTTCCTTGATCCACATGAGAACACACACTCCAATGGATGTGCTGATGCAATTACTGTCACACTTGTGCACCATTCCATGTGGTAGTTGCACTCCTATGTGTTTTTGGGCTTGTTGACCATTGTTTGACACATGGACTCTCTAGAGTCATTGCATGTGTTCTTTTCCAAACCACCTTGGTCCACATGATAATACACACTCCAATGGATGTGGTGATGCAACTTTTGTCACACTGGTGCACCATTCCATGTGGTAGTTGTATTCGAAGGTATTTTTGGCCTTTATAACCATGGTTTGACACATGGAGTCTCTAGAGTCATTGCATGTGTTCTTTTCCAAACCACCTTGATCCACATGAGAACACACACTCCAATGGATGTGGTGATGCAACTTCTGTCACACTAGTGCACCATTCCATGTAGAAGTTGTTGGGGATATACTTTCTGGGTATCCTCATAGTTCCTCACTAACCAGGGTGGACCACTTTGGGTTAGAGCTTTGCTTCACGGGCGGCCCAGTCAGGGAGAAAAGACGAAGTCCAATCCAGCTATGGGAAGGCCTAGAAGACTTACCGACTTAGGCCCATAGTGTTACTTGTAGTTTAAGATGTACTCTGTAACCGACTCTTAGTCGTAGCCGGATAGATCTCTCCTATAAACCCTAGGCCGGATATCTATAAAAGCCGTCCTAGGGAGAGCCTTTGGGGCACAACTCAATAGTCTACAATCTCAACTCGCACAGGCGAACCCTTGTAACCCATATTCTGGCTCTGTCGTATTACTGGATTACTAGCAGGAGTAGGATCCATCCAAAGCTGGCGGATTCGAACCTGGGTAAACTTGTGTGCTCACCGTCCCGGAACACCGTACGTCTCACACTCCTCTCTTCTACAAGCCTCGAGGACCCCCTCATGGCGTACTTGTCATCAATCCAATGATAGTTGGCACCCACCATGGGGCAAGTGAGCTTTGGATCTGCGTTCCAAGCGGAATCTGCAAGAATCGGAATTGGCGAGACCATCACCATCGGTTGCATCCTCTACGCCCGCGATGTCCCTCTCATCATTCTCGACGAGACGTGGATTCCGGCTAACAAGGCTGTAACTGCCTACACAATCATGTCTTTCGAGATCGATGTTTACATCGGTTTTGCTGAACCTGTCCCACCCACCATAGCGGTGATGATAGAGGCAGAAGAATCTTCTAGGTCCCCTTTGTCCGTGGAGGCGGCAGAGTTCTGGATCTCCGAAAACCCTAATCCCACCCAACCCGCACCAATTGCGGAGATGGTGGAGAAATCCGAGCCTGAAGAAGACCTAGCGGCCCAAGTCGAATCTGGAGTGGATCTCCTGGGAGAGGCTGAATCCCAGATCGACCCACCCGCCGAAGTCGAAATCCAGGTGGAGCATATCAACGACACTGATTCTGGCTCTGATGACGCCGGGCCAGACAGGCCTTTTCTAAGGTACACACTACGACGTATGATAATGCAAAACTCAAGCGTAGATGCAATTCTCGAGACCATCTAAAGTTTCGACGAAGTTGATCGCGAGAGCCACAGGTACCTTAGGAGGCATGCATCGCACTTCGTCGGATATGTGGGATCCGGATCCGGCTCTGCCGATGCTAGAGACAACACCAACTCTGTGCTAGAGGCAATTGGAACAAACGCCGATGTACCCGCATCCTCGGATGAATCGATGACGTCGGTAGATTTCCAAAAGTTCTCCGCGGAGTATGAAGAGGAGTACAACTCCAAAGCTGCAGAAGAAGGAGAAGCCATGGATGAAGGATCCGGGGAACACTCTCCCAAAGCGCAGGATGACATGGAAATCAGAGATAATCTCGAGATCCAGAGGTCTGAAAGTACCGATCAGAGCTTGACTTCGGGAAATGGGCCCAAAGCCGTCTTTGCTAACGGCGCTGCCAAGAAGGCAAAGAAGAAGAACAAGACCATGGCAAAAGATCCTCTGACAGAGGAGGTGATTGCTGAGGAATACGAGGAAGACTCGGATGGAGCACTTATCCCAGAAGAGCCAAAAAAAGAAGAATCGGTGGATGGACACGTGATCACTAAAGGTGCGTGTAAACTCATCGATGCTGCATTAACCACACCTATCCCTATAGCTGCAGAACTTATTGCTGAAGAGCTGGACGAAAGGGCCCAAGCCCTAGAAGCGCGTCGTCAGCAAATCCTGGATGAAGCCAAAAACATCGAGGAGGAAAAGAAAGACATGGCAACTAAGGAGAATTACATGTCCCGGTTGCATCAGAACCCACGGAAACGTTACACACGTGACGGTAAATTTCCGGAAGTGAACAAGGTTCTCTTTGAAGGAGATCTAGGGATGCCTCGCCTCGACAGCAAAGGAGATCTGGTGTACCCAACACCGGTACAGAACACTGTCACAGCTCGGGATATCCTATCGAATAACCCAGGCCCAGAACAGGTTCGATTGGGCATCAAGCTACTCACCAAGGGTCTGGAGCAACAAAGGGCTACGAAATCCAGAAGTGGAAAACTAGTCTCCAAATCCGACCAATGTCACACGGACTTAGCCTGGAATGATATAAGGCCCCAGCGTGTTCTGGAATAGCATCACCGTTCCGACCGATGGGAAGACAACTACTCTAGAGCCGGATCATCAGGACAACATCACAGATCTGCACGTGACTGGAGCAACGTCGCTCCAGCAGCCGAGCAAGAGGCCATTGCTGCACTGTATCCGAGGAATCCTCCCCGACGAGAGTCGAATGATCAAAGGGGAGAAGATAAAGAGAAACATCGGGAGGAGGATCGTCAAAAAATGCCACCTCCTAGATAGGCAAGCCATCCGGCTGAGCCTCACTGTAGTGGGATAGACGGACGAAGGAACGATGGAAACCATGCCGAGAAAAGCCGGAAGGGGGCTCGTCATAGTGAAGACCCTCCCTGGAACTGGAATAATGACGCTCCAGACGGAGGTCAGCGAAACAGCCGGAAACAATCCAGCTACCCCGCCCTCTCCACCAAGCAGTCATCACAACGGCTCTCAAGGGGGACAAGGAGGATGACGTGGCGGAGGAGGTGGTGGTAGAAGCCGGAGTCCGGCTCCAAGGCACCACAGTCAAAGCCGTCACTCTAGGAGACGATCTTTGTCTCCGAGTGACGCGCGGCATAGGATCAACTCCAACATAGAGGCGCGGCACTACGAAAACGATGATATCTATGTGGGCCCGAAGTGCTTCGGACCACGCATCAGAGCTACAAGATTCTCGAAAGGATTTTCTATCTCACGACATATGCAAGCCTACGACGGCATTGCGCGACCAGATACCTTGCTACAGGACTTCTTCCAAGCTTGCTGCATCGCCAAAGGCGGAAACAGCCTGGTCGCAACCCGATATCTCCCACTCATGTTGCGGAACACGGCACGATCATGGCTTAATGAACTTCCGGATAACACCATCCATAACTGGTATGACATGCAAAGCGCGTTCTTTCGGAATTTCGAAGGCACATACCGGAGGCCCTGTACAGTCGAAGACCTACAGCATTGCACCAAGAAGGCCGGAGAAACTAGCCGGGATTACCTCGGATGATGGATCGACACCAAGAACTCCAGTGAAGGAGTAAATGATCAAACTGTAATTGAAGCTTTCATTGCAGGTCTCCCAATTGGTCTACTGTGTCATCGCTTGATGTGTGACAAAGTCACTGATTTGGGAGAGATGATAGAAACAGCGAGCAAGTATGTAGATGCTGATGATGATGCAGAGGGATTACTCAATGCCCTAGCTATGCCACAGTCAGCAAAACAACCAAAGCAACAAGCTCAGATGTGCAAAAATACCTCGGAAGAGAAACCCAACATGGAAACGGCAGTGGTCCCTGCTACTTTCGGGTCTGCAGGATGAGGAGGACGTGGCGAAGGCCGTGGGCATGGCCGTGGGACTTCAAGAGTTCAAGGTAGAGGAGACCAGCAACCGGGCAAACCCTACTCTTGGGCCGATGTTGCCAATAACCCATGTGTGCATCACTTAGACGCCAATGGGGGCTCGTCCCACACCAACACCGAATGTCGTTTCAATGACGACATCAAAAGAGATGACACCACTGGCTACAAAGCTAAGAGGAAGAAGGGAAAGAAGAATCCCGAAAAAGATAAAGAGACCAAGGAAGATTCCGACATGGAGGAAGCTGATGCTTCAAATCCCAAGCTGGAAGGGAAGAAAAATTTTCCGACCAAGAAAGACACTTATGTCACCTTCCTCGGATCTCAACCAGCAAAGGTTAAGAAAGCAGTTCTACATGAGCTCAATGCAACAGTTCTGGCTGTCCCCCAATTTTTGGACTGGTCGGAAGTGGCAATCACATTTGACCGCGCTGATCATTCGCCTAAGTTGCACATGCGAGGAAAATACGCCTTAATCGTCAATCCACTTATTGATGGTTATGGGTTCTCCAAGACCCTCATGGACGGCGGCAGAAGTATCAATATTTTGTATGTCGAAACGCTACGCCGGATGAAGATCTCGGAGACCCAGCTGAACCATAGCTCTGTGATCTTTCACGGAGTTGTCCTAGGAAGACAAGACAATTCCCTGGGAGAAATCACTTTGGATGTTACCTTTGGAACTCCAAAGAACTATCGGACGGAGGCACTTTCCTTCGAAGTGGTCTCATTCAAGAATGCGTACCACGCTATATTCGGACGTCTGGCTTACTGGGCTTTTATGGCTCGTCCTTGTTACATTTATAATATGATGAAAATTCTAGGTCCTAACAGCGTAATCACAATCAGGGGAGACCCGAAGAAAGCGCGAGAGTGCAAGGATGGAAATGCCACCTTTGCTGAAGCTGTGCTGCATGCCCAGGAGTACCAGGAGATCAAGAAGAGCATAGATCCGTCTGACATGCCCGCAACGAAGAAGGAGGTTACAAAGCCAAATCTGGAGTTCAAGGCATCAGAAGAGACGAATCAGACACCGTTGAAGGATGATGACCCCTCCAAGTTGACCCAGATAGGCGTCGGCCTAGATAGCACATAGGAAAGCGCACTCGTCAAGTTCCTCCAAGCAAATCAAGATATCTTCGCATGGCAGCCATCTAACATGACCGGAGTACCTAGGGAACTTGCCGAGCACTCTTTAAATGTAAACCCAAACGCTAAACCCGTCAAACAGTCCTTACGACGTTTCGGCGATGAAAAGCGTAAGGCAATAGCTAAGGAACTAGCATGGCTCGAGTTAGCCGGATTCATAGAAGAGGTCATCCACACTGAGTGGTCGGCCAATCCTATAATGGTCCCTAAAAAGGACACCACTGATTTAAGGATGTGTGTTGATTATACTGCCTTGAACAAGGCTTGTCCAAAAGATCCGTTCGCTCTGCCTAGGATTGATCAAGTTATTGATTCTACGGTAGGCTCGGAACTCATCTATTTTCTCGACGCATATTCCCGGTTATCACCAAATCCAGATGAAGGAATCTGACAGTCAAAACTTCATTCATAACCCCCTTCGGAACCTTCTGTTTTGTTACGATGCCCTTTGGGCTGAAAAACGCAGGAGCTACCTACCAGCGCACGATGCAGCATTGCCTCCATGACCAACTCAGACGCAATGTACATGCATACGTGGATGATATTGCGGTGATGTCCAAAAAGAAGGAAACGCTGATTTCCGACTTGGAGCAAACATTCGCCAATCTACGAAAATACAACATCATGCTTAACCCGAAGAAATGTTTCTTTGGAATACCAGCCGGAAAATTCTTAGGTTTCATCGTGTCTCAAAGAGGCATAGAGGTGAACCGGGACAAAATCAAGGCTATACTCAATATTTCCAGGACAACTCGCCTGAAGGACGTACAAAGACTAACTGGTTGCATCGTTGCAGTCAGTCGGTTTGTAAGCCAGCTTGGTGAAAGAGTCGCACCATTATACAAACTCCTAAAAAAGACCAAGGATTTTGTTTGGACCGACGAAGCTGAAGCTGCACTACAAGACCTGAAAAAAGTACTCTCATCTGCTCCTATCCTTGCCGCGTCGGAACCACAGGAACCGATGTTGCTCTATCTTGCTGCGACAAACAAGGTTGTTAGTATCATCATGGTGGTGGAGAGACCGGAGGAAAATCAGGAACACCTGATGCAGCGTCTGACTTACTTTGTTAGCGAGGTCCTGACAGAATCAAAACAGCGGTATCCGCACTATAAAAAGTTGGCTTACTGTGTTTTTCTAGCATCACGTAAGCTATGACATTATTTTCAGGAGCATCCAATTACCGTGGTGAGCACAGCTCCCATGAGAGATATAATCAACAACAGTGATGCCATAGGACGCGTTGCCAAATGGGCATAGAGCTTTCAGCTTTTGATATTGAGTATAAACCTCAGACATCAATCAAATCCCAAATCCTTGCCGACTTTGTCGCTGATTGGACAGAGACAAAGGAGAATATGACCCTCCCCGAGTCAGAGTATTGGACCCTTTATTTTGATGGGACTAAGGCTCGAGGGGGCTCGGGGGCTGGCGTGGTGCTCAAATCACCCCAAGGAGATAAACTTCTATACGTGTTGCAGATCCACTTCACAGGGACAAATAATATTGCCAAGTATGAAGCACTGTTGCATGGAATCCGGATTGCTAAGGATATCGGCATCCGACGTTTGATGTGTTATGGAGATTCGGATCTTGTTGCTCAACAAGTTTCGGATATTTTTAATGCAAATAAACACATGTCAGCATATAAAGCTGTCGTGGATGATTTATCTGAATCGTTCGAAGGGTTTGAGGTTCAACACATCCCTCAAGCAGAAAACGAGGAAGTAGATGCATTATCTCGGATAGGCTCTGCACGGAGAGAAGTCCTAGATGGCGCTTTTTTAGAGCACCTCAGAGTCCCCTCAATAAAGGGAGTAGATGAGGAATATCTGACCAAATTCGACTCACCTCTAATAGCAGTTCTGGCTGTAATTCCCAGTTGGACTCAACCCTACCTTGATTATCTGGTAGATGGCAAATTACCCGAAGACGAGGTTCTGGGCCGGCAGATTATCCGACGAGCGAAAGCCTATGCTATAGTTAAAGTTGAGCTCTATAAGCGGAGTGTTTCTGGGGTTTTTCAGCGCTACGTATCTCCGGAAGGAGTGGAAATCTTAAGAGAAATCCACGAAGGCGAGTGTGGTCACCACGCTGCAGCCAAATCCTTAGTGGCAAAAGCTTTTAGACACGGATTTTTCTGGCTTACAGCTCAGGCAGATGCCGAACAATTAGTCAAGACGTGCAAAGGCTGCCAAAAGTATGCCAAACAAGCTCATGTTCCCGCTGATCAGCTGCGAACAATACCTATAACATGGCATTTTGCTGTCTGGGGGCTTGATATGGTAGGACCATTTAAACGAGCTCCAAGTGGATTTACTCACCTCTTAGTGATGGTGGATAAACTCACCAAATAGATTGAGGCTAAACCTGACACTAGTTGTGATGGAACAATAGCCAAAAGATTTGTCGAGGATGTTATAATCCGGTATGGTTATCCGCATAGCATTATCACGGACAACGGGAGTAATTTCTGTATGGGAGATTTGGCTGAATTCTGCAACGAACAAAATATCCGGCTTGATATTGCGTCAGTCGCACATCCACAGGCTAACGGACAATTCGAAAGAACAAATGGTTTAATCCTACAAGGCCTAAAACCAAGACTCGAAGTACCACTACGACATGCTGTGGGGGCTTGGGCAAAGGAATTACCCTCTGTAATATGGAGTTTACGAACGACTCCAAACAAGTCAACCAGATACACACCTTTCTTCTTGGTCTATGGTGCAGAAGCAGTTTTTCCTAGTGATTTAATTCATAGTTCTCCTAGAGTGGCCGCGTATATTGAAGAGGATGCCGAGATTTCTCGATAAAATGATCTCGACTTAGTCGAAGAAGTTCGCGCCGTTGCTGAAATGAGATCAACAGCCTATCAGCAGAAGTTATGCAAGTATCATAGCCAGAGAGTCCGAAACAAATCTTTCAATAAAGGCGATTTGGTTCTCCGGCTTGTGCAACAAAGAAAGCACAAACTTTCCCCAGTATGGGAAGGGCCCTTTTTAGTTAGTCGAGTATTGCACAATGGTTCGTACTACTTAACTGACATGAGGCCAGTCAAAGAAAGACCTGCTACTAAGAAGAGAAAGAGAGCTGGAGGTAGTACAAATCCGGATGAGTTAGACAGACCATGGAATATTGCTCAGCTACGTCCCTTTTATTCTTAGTTTATCCTTCTTTGTAATCATACATATGTACATGTTCTGTGAGAAATAAAAGTCTTGGTTGCCTCAAGTTTTTTTTGAGAAGTTTTTACCATCTTATTTCCGAATGATCATGTCATAATCAAAAATCCCAGAATACTTGAATGTACTTTATGCTCATGTTTGTTCTGGTTTAGATTTCTGATTCTAAAAATGCTACCTTCGGGTATAACTCTAAAAAGTTTCTAGTCTATACTTTGGTTATTTTTCTGATTGCTGGATGCGGGTTTTTTCCGAGTAATGAATTGTTGGTACTGGAGTCGGCTTTGTTTCCGAGTTTAAACTGGTTTAGCAATTGAGCTCCGTTGCTCAGCAAAGTTTCCGTGCAGAAGGTTTGGCCGACTCACGAAAGGGACAAGGCGGAAAGCCAGATAAACGATAAGTATAGACGAAAAAGTATAAGTGATTATGCAAACATTTTAGGCACACAAAAATTTAAAGTCAAAAGTGCTGAATATATTAAAACTTGGCACTAGCAAAATTATAGTACTGCATATTTACAGACCCATCATGTTTCTCAAAATAATACAATTGTTTCTGGAAATCTATGATGCAGGAGGAGAGGAAGGAGTTGCCGGCTCGCTGGATACATCGCCTTGATATTGTTCCGAGATGTCCACTTCCGATATGGTGTGGTCATCGTCGGAAACTTCTGCTGATTCTTCGGGAGGCGGAGGCGACGTGTCCACGCGGATGAAGAAGGGAGTGTCGTAGCTGGTTAGATCAGCTACATGGCACCCATATCTGGCGCAGGAGTCCATGATTGCCTTGATGTCTTGTTCCTGTCCGTCTTCGTCCACCTTGCAGTACCCTATGGTCACTTGCCAGATCTCCAAGCTTCCATGGTTGCTCATGACCATGGTGAGAGCGTTTTGCGCTGCGGATCGCGCGTAGGACATGTTCCAATCCTGAACAAGTTGCGGCATCTCCTTCGCCTTGTCCCGCACCTGAAAATCCGACATGCTATGCATGTCCGGAATCTTGAGAGCTTCGCCAATATCCTCAAGGGATTGGCGGAAGTCATGAAGCAGGTCACCGACTTGGGTAAGCCGGTGGGTGCGGGCCTCGGCGGAGGTGGAATCCACCAAGTTTAGAGGACCTATACACAAAACAGTTAAGAAAATCCGACATGGAAAGAAGTCAAAGGAAATAAACAAATCAAACAGATGGAATATACTGAAGATGATGTCGTCAACTTTGGTCTTCTCTTCCCGAAGACTCCGGAGTTCAGCCCGGAGCGCCTCGGAAAGGTCCTTCTCTCTGCAAAGCTCATTATTAAGGTCCGAGATTTTCTGATCTTGAGCAGCAATCTTGCGATCACGCTTGTCAGTAGCCATGGAGGAGGATTCAAGAACTTGAGCGATGCTCTTCTCATGACCCGCCTTGAGCTTATCCAGCTCTTGGCGAAGCTCTTTGTTCTCCACCACCAGGGTTTTGAGGTTCTCGGCCTCTTCAATCATAGCACATGACTGTTTTACCAGCGCTGTAAGTCAAAAAGAATAACAATTCAGTAAAAATTCGACTATGAAAAGGGGGAAGACAAGGCTTGAGTCTCGGAATGTTTACCTTCGGCCTCATCCTTGGAGACCTTCAGCTCAGCATTTTCAAGTCGGAGAGATCTGATCTCTCTCTGCTTGTTGCAGATATTCTTCAACAAATCTTGGTTATATGAATTAACTTTCTATAAGTCAGAATACCCAGAGTCAGAAGTCTACTGAAGACTCAGGCTAATATTGTTACTAATATCAGCACGAGCCTTGGGGGCTACACTAGTTCATTCTTTGGCATCCTAAGGAAGCATAAACTCGGATTGTGTATCCTACTTCATGCTTGGGGGCTACAGGATATGATATAAAGTACAGTAAATAAAAACGTAAGTTAGAATTTCGACTTACATGATGTTCATGTGTGAGCTTGCTCAGACATATGTTCACCTCGGTGGAAACTTTCTCGGCGAGAGTGAGTGGAATAATCGGAGGTGGTGGAAGCACACCAGCTCTAAGTCCCTCGTTGTGAAGGCGAACTTGTTCAAGAAGGTCGGAATACTTGATGTCTTCCACCTCTTGTGCTTCTTCCTCGGCAGAAAGAATTCTTTTCTCCAGGCATTGCAAGGCCAGCCGCTGGATCTCTTCCACAGATTTCTGGGACAAGCCAAGTTTGGCATGCCCCGGATTGTTGATGAGGTTTTCGGCGAAGGTCTCTACCGAGGGATCATTACCCGAAGAGGGTTCACCCTTATCTATACCTGACTCACTCATGGTGACGTTAGTTTGCGATTCAAGGATCGCAGGCTCCATTTAGGAGCCGGATCTTCTACGACAGCCGGCGAAGGAGTGATCACCGACGTTGCGGAAGGTTGAGGGGCAGGAGTCGGAGGAGCCACGGCAGGAGAAGCTATGGTAAGCTTCGTCTGTCGCAGGGGCTTCGAAGAAGTTCCCTTCCCCTTGCCCTTGATGAGCTGCTTAGCTCTGAGAATGTAATAGAGTCGAAAACATTACATCTCAGAAGAAAATTCGAGTAAGGTACAAAGGTGGAAGTTGTGTTGAAAGTTACCTCTTCACAACAGGCACCTCCTTTGTGCCAACAGCCACTGTTGGAGCCTTGCGGTTCTTGGGCACAATGTCCGGCAATGGGACTAATTCTGCCTCCTGAGAAAACTCTGGAGGATATCCATCGAGTGGAGCAAATTCCGACTCGGGGAGGTCAGCAAGCTGAAAAGAAGAAAACATATCAGTATTGTGATATAACCTAAAGAATGAAACACCTAAAAAGGTTTATTGTTAGAAGCTTACTGGCACAACGGGGTTTTCCGATGTATGCATATCAAGAGAAACCTCCGGGATCCTCCTCTCGATCCGCTCCCTTATGAGCCATTTAATCTGGCTTATATAACCTTGCGAGGTATAGGCTCTGGGGCTGATGCGGAGGGAATACTTTTTGGATGACATGATGGAGTGCATCAGTCGGTCTCCGTGGTACTGAAGGGGTTGGATCCGGCGTGACACCCAACATTGGACCAAGTCGGATCCCTTCAGTCCTTTGTGCTTTATTAGATATTCGACCCGCCTCTTGGCGAGAAGCAGATCGTCGCTGAGAGCCGGAGCAGCCTCATCCCAAGATAGTTGAGGCACGTCGGCTCCATCGATGAAAGCCGGCAAAGAAGTGGCTCTGCCGGGAGCCGGAACATCCTTGTGGTAGAAGAAAGTGGCTGGCTATTGTTTGAGTGAATCACTGGCTAAAATCTTAGGATATGCGTGTTCATGCCTAACTGAAAATCTAATAGTACCAGTAATATAAGGATTACCGGCAGTGATAGAATTTCTTCGGACATGAAAGTAGTACCGGAATAAGGTAAGACTCGGCCTAATGCCAAGAAATCCCTCGCACAAGGCCGCATAGGCTCTCATCTCTAAAAGGGAGTCGGGGGGAGATGGTAGAATTGGACACCATAGTGATCTATCACGTCGGAAAAGAATTTCGAGGGAGGGAATGACAAACCTCTGTCGAGGTGGGTGCCGAAGTGTACCCGCTCGCCGCTGCGCGGGTTGGGGATGGTCTCCCCGACGCCACTCTGCCAGTCGCCGGCACGGAGGAGACCTTCAGTCTCCACGCCGCGGAGCTTCTCGTCGTCAAGCACGTAGGGGATCCAAACCCCACAGTATCTTTCCTTCTCCGCCGCCGCCGCCTTCGTCACCGCTGCCGCAGCCAAGCCAGAATTTGAAGACGAAGCCATTCTTCTAGAGCGCCGGTGACCTTAGGTGGGCGGCGCTGGGAGTTTGGGAATCAAGGGAGCTCTATGCGTGGGGGAGATTTGGAGGAGAAGAAACGGCAAAGAAATAGGTGAAGAAAGGAGGAGGAGAATCCTCACCCCTTATATCCACCTAACCGCGCCAAGATTTGTGCAAATGGTACAGTGTAACCGCCACGCATCGTGGACGGAACTGGGAAGGACCCACGCGATGATTACATCGCCTCGATCTCCGCGTACGCATTGAAACATCGCCTCGGTTCCGCGAGCGGCGGACCCACCAATGGTCGTCCTGACAGGATGTTTGTCAGATGACATGACTTGACCATGACTAGTGTCAGGTGGCGTTAGAGACCAAGTTCTGGCTTAGATTGAAATCAAGCTGGAAAATCCGAGTAACATGTTGATAGGTCCGACTTATTTTTAAGACCCGGATCGTATTTTTTGTAGTGAAGTTTCAGGAACCCTTCAAAATTCTGCAAGCCAAAGATCAAGCTAGACGATGATAAATCTGACTTTGGATCTTGGAGACTTCTGGGGGCTGCTGTTGGGGATATACTTTCCGGGTATCCTCATAGTTCCTCACTGACCAGGGTGGCCCACTTTGGGTTAGAGCTTTGCTTCATGGGCGGCTCAGTGAGGGAGAAAAGAGGGAGTCTAATCCGGCTACTGGATGGCCCAGAAGTCTTACCGACTTAGACCCATAGTGTTACTTGTAGTTCAAGATGTACTCTGTAACCGACTCTTAGTTGTAGCCGGATAGATCTCTCCTGTAAACCCTAGGCTGAATATATATATAAGCCGTCCTAGGGACAGCCTTTAGGGCACAACTCAATAGTCTACAATCTCAACTCACACAGGCGAACCCTTGTAACCCATATTCCGGCTCTGCCGTATTACTGGATTGCTAGCAGGAGTAGGATCCGTCCAAAGCCGGCGGATTCGAACCTGGGTAGACTTGTGTGCTCACCGTCCCGGAACACCGTATGTTTCACACCCCTCTCTTCCACACGCCTCGTGGACCCCTCATGGCGTACTTGTCATCAATCCGACGACAGAAGTTGCATTCCAAGGGCGTTTTGGGCTTTCTGACCATGGTTTGATACTTGGAGTCTTTAGAGTCGTTGCATGTGTTCTTTTCAGAACAACCTTTATCTCCTAGTTTCATTGCATGTGTTATTTTCCAAAACAACTAGATCCACATGAACACACACACTCCAATGTATGTGGTGATGAAATTCTATCACACTGGTGCACCATTCCATGTGGCAGTTGCATTCCTATGTGTGTTTGCGCTTTCTAACCAAGGTTTGACAAATGGAGTCTCTAGAGTCATTTCATGTGTTATTTTCCAAACCATCTTGATTGAGACAAGAAAAGACACTCTAATGGATGTGTTGATGCAACTTCTCTCACACTAGTGCACCATTCCATGTGGCAGATGCATTCCAAGGGCTTTTTGGGCTTTCTGGCCATGGTTTGACACATGGAGTCTCTAGAGTCATTGCATGTGTTGTTTTCTAAACCACCTTGATCCCCTAGTGTCATCACATGTGTTATTTTCAAAATCACCTTGATCCCCTAGTTTCATTGCATATGTTATTTTCAGAACCACCTTGATCCACATGACCACACACACTCCAATGGATCGGGTGATGCAACTTCTGTCACACTGCTGCACCATTCCATGTGGAAGTTGCAGTCCTATGTGTTTTTGGACTATCTGACCATGGTCTGACACATGGAGTCTCTAGAGTCATTACATATGTTTGTTTCCAAACCACCTTGATCAACATGAGAACACACACTCCAATGGATGTGGTGATGCAAGTTCTGTCACACTGGTGCACCATTCCATGTGGAAGTTGCATTCCTATGGACTTGTTGGGATTTTATGACCATGGTTTGACACATGGAGTCTCTAGAGTCATTGCATGTGTTATTTACCAAACAACCTTGGTCCACATAAGAATACACACTCTAATGGATGTGGTGATGCAACTTCTATCACACTGGTGCACCATTCCATGTGGTAGTTGCATTCCTATCTGATCATGGTTTGACACATGGACTCGCTAGAGTAATTACATGTGTTATTTTCCAAACCACCTTGATCCAGATGAGAACACATACTCCAATGGATGTGGTGATGCAACTTCTGTCTCACTAGTGCACCATTCCATGTGGAAGTTGCAATCCAAGGGCTTTTGGGCTTTCTGACCATGGTTTGACAGTTGGAGTCCCTAGAGTCATTGCATGTGTTCTTTTCAAAACCACCTTCATCCCTTAGTGTCATTGCATGCATAATTTTCCAAAACACCTTGATCCACATGAACACACACACTCCAATGGATGTGGTGATGAAACTCCTGTCACACTGGAGCACCGTCCATGTGGCAGTTTCATTCCTATGTGTTTTTGGGCTTTGTGACCAAGGTTTGACAAATGGAGTCTCTAGAATCATTGCCTTTGGTATTTAGAAACCACTCTGATCCATACGAGAACACACACTCCAATGGATGTGTTGATGCAACTTCTCTCACACCAGTGCACCATTCCATGTGGCCGTTGCATTCCAAGGGCTTTTTGGGCTTTATACCATGGTTTAACACATGGAGTCTCTAGAGTCCTTGCATGTGTTGTTTGCAAACCACCTTGATCCACATGAGAACACACACTCCAATGGATGTGGTGATGCAAGTTCTAACACACTGGTGCACCATTCCATGTGGCAGTTTCATTCCTATGGACTTTTTGACCATGGTGTGACACATGGAGTCTCTAGAGTCATTGCATGTGTTCTTTTCCGAACCACCTTGATCCACATGAGAACACCCACTACAATGGATGTGGTGATGCAACTACTGTTACACTAGTGCACCATTCCATGTAGCAGTTGCATTCCAAGGGCTTTTTGGGTTTTTAGACCATGGTTTGTGATACCTTCGATCTGGATTCACTAATGTAGTATACTAGCTTTTTCCCTCGTAGACCTAGGTTTAATCGAACCTTGGGAAAAATGCTAAAATGAATTAAATAAGTACATGTCTACAAGAGTTTGTTTGTTCATTTTACCTTCATTTATCAGACCTTTCTAATTACTTTATATCGTGGGTTGTTTCAATGGATGGAGATAAGCCAGGGTTGAAGATTCACCTACAACTTGCCAAGAAACACTGAAGTGTATTATTGACTCCCCGATAATCCCCAAGTGCAGGGGGTCATCGTAGTACAATTCGATAAGTATTTGAGTGTCAATCCCACGAGGAGCTAAAGGTAAACTATATATTCTCTAAAGCCCTATAACCCTCTTATATGGCCTTCTGTGCAAAGCTAGGATCTACGTGTGTGTCTTGTTTTGGTACTAGGTATAAAATAAATAAAGTATGTGTTAGTGGAAACTACAAGTAAACTAGTGCAAGTTAAATTGATCTAATGAAGTGGAGTGGTGGAAAGTTTTCTCAAGTAGCAAGTTTCTCTAAGGGAGTAAATGTTTAGGAAATTGTTATTTCATTCGTTCGTTTGTTGTTTATTGTTTCTTCTAGGACAGAGCCTTATCTAGATGCAGCCAAATAAATGTACATACAAAACTCTTATGATGGATCCTAAGGCCATGTTACTGGTCAAACATAGGAATTATTAAGACATAATGGTCCCACCATAGCTATAAACTCTAGGGTCCCCGATATATGTCCCCCCTAATGTAACTTTATGGACTGGACCATGGTTTTCTGTCCTCCACAGTCCTCCCCACTCCATTACATCACGGTTATCACCTTACATGCATTCCCCAACATATGCGTGCACTCATATATTGTATAAGAAGACAAGCATAAAACATAACAACACTGAATACAACCAATAAACGAACTATTTTACTTTTGCCATAACAATTCACTACTCAAACAGAGACATGGAGTCACAATAGATCAAGGGAAGATAAAATATTGCTTCACTGTTTCTTCTGGCTTTTACTTTTGTATAGATTAAAAACAAGAAATTTGCTGGGAAGAAAACAATTTTCTCTACCAAATTATAATTATGCAACTCTCAACTACCCTTTGGAGGAAACAGCGGTCCACTTATTTTGGGATTGCCCCTTTGCAAAGCTTCACTGGAATCACATATGTACAAACAGAGCAGCTGATCTATCTGGTTTGGATGCATTCGCTAACATTAAAACCAAACTGAATTTACCATTTGCAATGGAGATAATAATCCTGGCCGCATGGGGTATCTGGATTTGCAGGAATGAGAATATTTTTAATGATAAAAGGCCAACCCTAGATGGATGGAAGATAATTTCCTACCAAGAAATGAGATGGGTGCAATACAGAATTAAAAGAAAGCACCAAGAGAAATTCCAAGCATGGCTGAACCAACAATTAGATTAGAGATAATGTATCAAGTTTGATGTTTTTCCCTCCTAGAGGTGGATTATGTCTTTTATCTTTTTTAGATCCCAATACATCTCTGTGAATATCACAATATATATAATAGAAAAAAATTGCAGTGGGGTTCTCCCTATTGTTCTACCTCAAAAAAAAGATGGAGAGGATCTTGCTGTAGGTGTTAATGATAAACACGGCGGAGGGGGTGGAGCCCCCCGGAGGCGATTTTGGTGGCGTCCCCCCCTTCGATCTTCTCTAGTGAATCTCTATTTCTGTGTTTTCGATCTCCGTCTCCGTCTGTGTCGAGGATCACTGAAAGGGGGTATATATAGTAGGGTTTAGGTCAAGATAAGTCATTTGGCGAAAGAATCGACGGCATCAGAGACTCAAGGGAGGAACAAGCATACAAACCGCATCCAGGGGGTGGGCCACGGCTATTGTGCCCGTTCTGTAACATCCCAAAACTTAATCCAAGGTTAATCAAGATCAAATCTACCCAATTTGGGGTTAACAAAAACTTTTCCATTTAAAATAATTAAGCATTCATATGTGTGTGCATTTAAATTAGGAGTTGTTTTGAATTGCCATGTTTGAGTGATCCATTGGTTGTAAAATGATTCTAAGGTGAATTAAACATCATCTAGATCATTCCCAAACAAATCCCAAAGAAAAAGAAATCAAAACGAATAAAATAAACAAATGGTCATTTGTGCCATTTTAATCAACTAGGTCACTTTAGGTGTTCCTAGGACTCAAATGCCAACAGATACAATTGTGGTTCTTTGCACCCCTTGCTAGTACAAGTAGTGATGTGCCAAGGCCTACTCTGTGATCTCCCAAAATCATTCAAACTCTAATTTTAAATGACATTTGAAAATTGAATCTAGTTCATATGTATAGATCACACCTTTTCAAAAACCACTCAAATGAACTCCATTTCAAAATCCGAAGCAAACATAGATGCTCAAGCATAAATTACATCACCCCACCAAAAATCTCTGAAAAATTCAAATCTTTTCTTCATGCGGCCATTGTGTCGAACAGGTGGCATGCACAAAAATTATGCCTAACTATTACTATTTGATGATCAATGCATTGTCAAGTATTTGGGCAAATTTTGGTCCCCTGGTCTCCCCCCAGCTCTAACCAACCCCTAACCAGCCTACCCATTGGACTAGAGCAGCAGTAGCGCACCGCCCGTTTTTGGTCGCCGCAGGCCGAACATGGACAGCTCGCAGCAGACCGCGCCGCGCCAAACCAGCGTGCCCACTAGCTCCGCCCAACCCTACCGCCAGTCCCTATCCACCCCTCGATCAACCCCAGCCACTAGACCACCCCACAACCTCGCTGCCCTTTCTCTCTGCGCCGTGCACAGCGCACGCCAGAGCGCGATTGCCGCCAGCACGCCACAGAGCAAGCCCCGACACCAAATTGAGCACGTAGCCCCGCCTTGAACCCAGCAACCCGCCAGACACAGCCGTGCACCGCCGCACGGCCCACAGTCGCCATGATCACCGTCGAGCACCGCCTCTGTCCCCCACAGCGCGTGAAGCTCCCGACCACATGGCACCGCCCCTAGCCACGCCATTGTGTCGTAGCTGACCGCCAGTAGACCGCCCAGCGTCCGCCTACCTTGCCCACACCGGTAGCCCTCTGTAGCGCCCTCGCCGGAGACACCAGCCCACACCCGCTGGTCCCCTCGTCGAGCCTATATAAGGAGACCACCCCAGCACCATTTCTTCACACCATCTCACTCCCCTCTCTCCACTAACCATTTCCCCTCTCTCGCCGGAGCCGCCATTCGCCAGAATTCCACCGGAGGTAGCCGCTGCAGAGGAGGTGAAGTTCCCGTCGATTTCGTCCACCTCAGCCCCTGCCGTGACTTCGCCTAAGCTCGCTATCACTGTCCAGTTTGATCGTCCGCCTCGCCGCACTAGCTGGAGCCCTGGTACGTCCCTAGAAGACCCCCACCTGCCGCCTAGGGTTCAGTCTCGCCGGCGACAAGTCCGTCGTCGACTACGACTGTGGACTGTTGATCTAGGTTCTAATCGTAGCGCCAGATTGTCCCGTACGGCTTCGCGTTTAAAGAGTCACTGACAGGCAGGACCGCCTGTTAGCAGCCCTCTGCGCTGTGGAGCACCACTGGGGCGGCCCATTTAGTTTCCCGCGCTGACCCGTTTAATTCAAATTAGGTTCAAAAATCAATTCAAAGAGTTTTACAAATCCAAATGGAGTGATTCCAATTTTGTTGGAAAGGTAATGAAAATATCTATCCAAGACCGTTGGATTTAAATCATTTAGAGTTAGAGATCTCTCCTAATAAAAATAACAAAACAGAAGCATTTGCACATTCAAACATTTTTCTAAAATCAACCATAATAGCTTTTGAGATGATTCCAACTCTCAAAAATCACATTTAACGATACATATATGAATATGTAATAATATAAAGGTTTGCATGCAGTGACTTTGGACTAGTACCAAAATAATGCTATATAGGCATTTCTAGTCACTTTAATTCATTAATTATTAATTCTAAACTTATTAAAATGTGATCCAACATTTAAATCACATTCCCATATGTTAGAATATGTGGTGATGATATGTGTCCACATGATCCAATACTTTAATTGGGAATATTAAATCTTAGTTAATTTCAATGAGTATAAATTACTTTTCTCAAATAAAAAGAATGAAGCTAGTTAATTCAACCTTGTGATGCTTGTGATGATAATAGATCATCAAATGTGTGCCCTAGTATGCTAAGTAGACTAGTTAAGCTTGGTTTGGTGATTTTGTATCCCGTATGTATTTATAGACGATAGTACCGACCAAGCTTTCGAGGAGGAGGAGTTCTACCAAGAGGAGGAGGAAGAAAATTTCAACCACTGCACCAACCAAGGCAAGCCATCATTAACAATGCAAGCTAACCCTTGCAAGCTAGATAACCTAAGAAAGATGCATTAGACATTCTTTGGTTATACCCTTTGACTTTTACCTACCCCAAGTTTATTTCCAAGCTTTACTTTCTTTACTTTATTGAAGTCCTTTACTTGTTTTAAAGGTAGCATAAAAAGTATAAAACTTGACCTATCTAGTTAGATTTAGATGTCATTCTATGGCATGAGATTGATCTTAGCATCCCATATTAGTGAACACTCTTAACTTAGTAGTTTAGAGCTAAACTAGAACTTGAGTCACTTTAGATGGGAACACTTGGTGAAAATGAATTGTGAAAACGTTGGAATGATGAGTCATTCTATTGAGATGTTTTGACATGTGTTGAGAAACACAAATGGTTTATGATGATGGAAATGTTGAGGCATGAGCCTTAACCCTTTTACAAAACTGATGGTTGGGTTTGGATGCGTTACCATTCCAATTTTAACGTACAACCATAATACCTGAATTGGGTAAGGCTTAGCCGGAAGTTTATATGCATTAGTATTAGTTCCCTCGCGAGAGAGGTTTGAGCTGAGGCTACCTCTCAATGTTGTCCACCTATGCAGTGCCCAAGATGACAGATGGTCATGGTTGGGATGCCATACTCATAGGAGAGGTGCTTATACTAGGGTGTGTAAAGGAAAGGTTATGTTTGATTATCTACATACTAAGTATGATGATTCAGGGTTATCCCTGACAGATGTATCGAATCTTTTGGTGAAAGTGTACCGCCTCTGTAGAGTGTCAAACTATTCGAATAGCCGCGCCCGCGGTTATGGAAAGTTGGAGTGGCCATACTGTTCCGTTGTCAGATGGTTTCAAAACAACTTATGAAATGAATTGTGACATGACTTGACCACAACATGGTTGTGACTATGACAATTAAGTTCCCACTTAGGTGATTTCAAACTTTATTTTATCTTTCTTTGTATCTGAACTAAGGTTAGGTTTCAAACTTATCTTTACAAATGAACTTAGAGTTAGGATTCCTACTAGAACTACCTTACTTGTTAGTGGTAGTTTGTGAATACTTAAAGAGTACTCATGGCTTTTGTCCCTAGCTATTACTATGGCCAGACTATGAAGGAGACTACCAAGATGAAGGATAAAACGGAACGACTATGATAACTAGGACTATCTCCCATCGTCCACATTGCCTGTGACTCTGAAGATGGACCCCACCGCTACGTTTATAGATAGCATAAAAAGTATAAAACTTGGCCTATCTAGTTAGACTTAGATTTCATTCTATGGGATGAGCGTGATATTAGCACCCCACCTTAGTGAACACTCTTAACTTAGTAGTTTAGAGCTAATCCAAAACTTGATCACTTTGGATGGAAATACTTGGTGAAAATGACTTATGAAAACCTTGGAATGATGAGTCATTCTATTGAGATGTTTTGACATGTGTTGAGAAACACAAATGGTTTATGATGATGAAAGTGTTGAGGCATGAGCCTTAGCCCCTTTATAAAAACTGATGGTTGGGTTCGGATGCGATACCATTCCAAATTTACCGTATAACCATAATACCTGAATTGGGTAAGGCTTAGCCGGAAGTTTATATGCATTAGTATTAGTTCCCTCACCGGAGAGGTCTGAGCTGAGGCTACCTCTCAATGTTGTCCATCTATGAAGTGCCCAAGATGACAGATGGTCATGGCTGGGAGGCCAAGCTTATAGGAGAGGTGCTTATACTAGGGTGTGTAATTGAAAGGTTATGTTTGATTATCTGCATACTAAGTATGATGATTTAGGGTTACCCCTGACAGATGTATCGAATCTTTTGGTGAAAGTGTACCACCTCTGCAGAGTGTCGAACTATTCGAATAGCTGTGTTCGTGGTTATGGACAGTTGGAGTGGCCATACTGTTCCGTCGTCAGATGTTTTCAAAATGACTTACGAAATGAATGATGAATCTTGACTTGACCACAACAGGGTTGTGACTATGAGACTAGCTTCCCAACTTAAGTGATCCTAGAACTTTATTTTATCTTTCTTTGTCTCTAAACTCAGCTTAGGTTTCAAACTTAACTTTGCAAATAAACTTAGAGTTAGCTTTCCTACTAGAACTACCTTACTTGTTACTGATAGTTTGCGAGTACTTAAAGAGTACTCATGGCTTTTGTCCCTGGCTATTCTCATGGCCAGACTATGAAGAGGAGTACCAAGATGAAGAAAAGCAGGACGGCTATGATAACTAGGACTATCTCCCATCGTCAGCATTGCCTGTGACTCTGAAGATGGACCCCACCGCTACGCTTATTAATTATTCCGATGCTTGTTGTATTAAGACTGGATCATGAGATCCTTTATTCGTGTAAGAGCTTATTATGGTTTGTAATGGATGATGTACTGTGATATCCAATCTGTTATGTCTCGCAAAAAATGGTAATCCTGGGATTGCGATGTATGGCATAACAGGCATCTTGGATTAAAAATCCGGGTGTTGACACGTTCCCTCCTCGATCTTCTTTTCTCGCAGATCTTTGGCCCATTGTTCTTCATTCTGATAAATGCTAGGTCCCATGAAGTTTCAGGTCAATTGGACGTCGTTTGGGTACCTGAAAGTCAAAAACATTGAAATAAGGGTTTTCTACCTCGACAGGGTTAATTCCAAAGCAATATGGGATGTGTGAATTATTCCCAATTATCATTATAAAACATGAATATCACCCATATATGATGAAAATATGTTGGAATATCAAGTAATAAAGTGCAAAGTTCATGTATGTACTTTACATACATCACTCCCACGTTAGTAAATCAAGATTATCAAAACACTTCTATTCCATTCATTGCTTTTCAAGAAAATTCATAAAGAAGTAATAAGACCATGCCAAGGAATTGTTATGTGGATCTTCGTTCTTCACGGGTAATTCTCAACAAGGATCATCGAGTGATTCTTTTAAACAATAGTTTGGACAACCTTCGAGAGTACCAATACTTTTGTGCATTACGGTGACAAGTTCCACCTATGTCATCAACTTATAGCCGAAATCAGGTGTTGTACCATTGGTCTTTCGTAGGCCAATGGAGTTGTTGGCATCCAAAGGTGTGCATGAAAAGCATAGAACTTTTTAATTAGTATCCCAATTTTATCCGCAATAGCTTTGGCATGGATCGAAATTACCACTAGACTTCATCTCAATCAAACAACTCCTTTTCAAGAGTGCGATCAACTCCATCAAAACATCTACAGGGTTAAGTATCTTCAAAGGTAAACTCTCAAGACAATAATTCATCAAACAAGTCATAAATTTTGAGACTTTTTCTTGTTGTGCTTGTTTGGCAATATTATTTCCAAGGCAAGACTCGGTTAACTATAAGAACTAGAGCAAAAGCTTCCACAACTAACTACTCATGCAAATAAAAAGATTTACTATTACTATTTTAGATTACTCCCACTAGCATAGCATCTTAGAAAATCAATGAACTAAGATAAACAATTCAAACTTCTAAAGTGGGAGACATAGGACATACCTCTCATGAGTGACTTCATGATTCTCTTCCTTATGGGGATGTGTTCCTTCATAACTCAAGTTAAAATCACTCTCATAATAATATTTAAGCAAAGAGGCAATAGGAAAATCCACATTCATGAAAAATGAAAATGGTAAAAATATATTTGTATTTTTGAGGATGGGGATTAAAGAATAGAAAAGAACATGCGATTAATCAAGGAACTAAGAAAATAAAAACAAACAAAAAAGAAAGCAAATGAAAAATGAAAGAAAAAGTGAAATGTTGGAACAAAACAACACGACTGTTTCAAAGCTCACAAGGAGCTGGAGTACAATCTCATTATTACACAAATAAAAACTTAGGGGGACACATCCCCATGCTTAGGCTTTTTCAAGCCCTTTTGTAGCTCATTGTGATGGCGGTGGATAATCTCCCAAGTTCCATTGGTTGTCCAATTGTTGAACTGTGTTGATAGGTTGGCGGTAGCATCTCGAAGTTTGATGGAGAGGTTGTTCATGTTTTGGATGCTTCCTTCGAGAGCATAGATATCATCATAGGTGGTAGTAGTTTGGTGGCTGCACATCTTGTTCGGGTCCTTCTTGTTCTACTTCTTCATCTTATTCTTCTTCTCTCCTGGGTTCTTATTGTTGGGGTAGACTTGCCTCAACCTGCGCGTCATCACGCAAACGTCCATCCTTGACAGAGACCAAACCATTAGACAAATGAGTTAGGATCAAGTGATCTTCTCTAGGTATATCAAGTAAGTATCTACCATTAGTTCTAGAAATCATACCACAAGCTCTTAGAGTAGAAAAACCAACACGGTAGTCTCCTGCCAACGGTTGGATATTACCTAGGTTGATGTGAAGTGCATGTGCAAGAATGGTTATGACTCCTCCGCATATGGACCCACGAGACTATAGAGCTTGATGCTTAAGATAAAACAAAAGACACCCAAATTCGGTGTTAAATTACAGTTAGGAATAATATATCTAGTGAGGATTATCATATCCTCCTCATTATTTCTAGTAAACTCACCACGTGACCGCAAGATGTTATAAATTACATAAAACAAATAATGAATAATAAGGTGATCAATTTGGTTTCCCTTGGGTGTATTTCCAAGAATTCTCATTCTATTAAAGTAAGACAAGGGTGATGGATAAAGAAGAAAGCTGGTGGAGCGTATGCCGGTAGAGTTGTTGGCAAACCCAAAGTAGTGAGCCAATTGGCCGACCGTCAAGGAATACTCACAATTCATAAGATGGAAGTTGATGCGATCAACTCTAGGCATTTGTTCCTTGGGACAATAGTGTGAGCACACCGTATGCGTCAAGGTACTAAGGAACTCAAGCGTCAAACGGTGGTATGTGGCTTCATCCTGAAAAACAAAGTGATACAAACCAACATTGTTACAGAGTAAGTCAAAATCACGACGAATGCCAAGTTGGTTGAGGATGTTAGGACACGCCCACTTGGTGGACTTGATTTCTCGGAGCTTGAGGCGGTTGAAACGGTTGAGCTGAAACTCCTCAGTGAAATCGATACCAAACAACTCGGGGGGGGGGGGGGGGGGGGTAGCGTATCATTGGGTGGTGTGGCTTGTTCCGCAGCCATCACACGTGTACGGCTCGTTGTTTTCATCTAAAAACAAATAATAATGGTAATCAAAAATTTAGTCCAATAGAAACATAGCATAGAAGATCCTCTATGCTACTTACAAAAGAAACTCCTCTAAAAACAAAACTAAGCATGCTCGGAGTCAAGATTAGCTCAAGAACATGACCTAAGTCTAGATTGATAATGGTGAAAGATTGAGAAAGGTTTTGATGCAAATAAACTAGGGATCGGAGGATAAACATTCCTTAGATCGATTGGGTGCAAGTAATCGAAGAAAGAACGAGTAGAATTGAAGATCCAATGGAGGTGGTTTGGAGTTTGGAGGTAGAATAAAGAGAGATTTGTGTTTATAGGATTTTTAGGTTTACATCTTCCTAGGTAGATATGGTTGTCGCGTACTTGGTACAGGCGGGCAGTACGGCCGGATCCCGCCCGTACCGAATGTCCTACCTTGGGGTCGAAGGATCCCTTCCGGCAGTGCACTCGGTATGGGCACACGATACGGTCGCGCATGCCTGTACAACTAGTCATTATTCGGTCATTATGTTTTTCGTTAAACTCGATGTTTTGCTCAGGGTATGGTACGGGCGGGCGGTGCGTCCCCCTCTGGTCGTACCAGTGGTTTTTATGGCCACTATGTCCTACAACAAAAATCAGAGTTTCTATTTTCTTGAGCCACGATGTGGTACGGGCGCGTGGTATGGGGGACTCCGGTCGTACCGGTGGTCGTTAAGTGTCCTGGAAGCTTAACAACTTGTGGAATTGAGTTAGTAGCTTGACACACCTTTGCACATCCTAGTAATCAACAAAATAATAGCAAATAGACTTCATAAAAAACAACAGTACCTTAAGGCCATGTGTTAGCAAATATAAAAGATCAAGGATTACCTTATTTTATTCTCCTCTCTCCAAAGGACTTCTTGAACACGCTTTATTAAAACAAAAACGAAACCAAAAAAACTAACACAAGAACAAAAAAATTATTTCACATGGGTTGCCTCCCATGAAGTGCTTCTAGTTAAGGTCAATTAGCTTGACCTAGATGGTTATCATTTAGGCTTTGGAAGTGGAACACCCACTCCACAGTAATTAGCTTTTAGTGTGATTAGACCATCATTATTATTATGCTTGGCCTTCTTCTTCCTAGGGAAGTGAACTATAAAAGGATCTCTAGATGGTAGTCCTATTCTCACATTTCCTTCATGTAGATTAATCAAAGCTGTAATGGTTCTTAGGAAGGGCCTACCTAAAATTATAGGCGTTATGGGATCTTCAGGCATGTCCACTATAAAAAGATCAATAAGACAGGACATCCTTTACTTTCAACAACTATGTTTTCTTTTATCCCAACAGCTTGTTTATAGGTTGAATCAACAAGATGGAGTATGATTTTAGTAGTTGCATATGGCCCCAAGTTTAACTTGTCAACTAATCTCTTGGAAATTGTGGAGATGCTTGCACCAAGATCACAAAGTGCAAATATCTCATTAATACCAATCTTAACTTTAATAGTGGGCTCAAAGATATCATCTAACTTAGCTGGAAGCTTACCAACTAGTTTCTTATACTCTATTTCTAGTTCACGGACTTTAGATGCTACTTATTTTATAAGAAAATGTATGTAGAATCATTACCTTGTTCACTACTGGGATTCCTTACGGTGATCATCTTTAATAAATCGTCCATGTTGGCGTTTTGCTATAGTCTAGCTCTTCAAGCTTTTCTTCTTTTACTTGCGCCCTCTTCATCTTGAGGTCCTCTACCGGATTTGGCTCAGGCTTTCCAGCGAACTATGCAAGTATGAGAGCTTGGCTCTCAACTACTTTGCCCCACTATGCCTCTACGGTCTTGGTTTTATCTTGTAGAGCATGCACATCATTTCTAATTGCAATGACCTAGTTAGACAATTTACCAATACAAGATTCATAGTTCTCCCCTTATTTCAATAAGCATATTGTTTTGCTCGGTTTGAGCTTGCATGAAAGTTTTAATAGTATTTTCCAACAAGATATTCCCATGATTTGCTCCATTATTGTGATGCATGTAAAATGCATACATGAACTTTGTAGTTTGTTAACATGTTTTCCCACATATTTGCATCATATATAATGTTATAACCCTGTTTTATATTGATTTTGGGGGATTTACCAATGATCCCCTTTATTTTGATTATAACCTTGGAGGGCAGAAAAACCCCGTTTTCAATGTTTTTGATGTTTCAGGACCTATACAAAGTCAAATGGACCTGCACTTTTGGGAATGCCAATATTTATCCACGAGAAGCATCTAGAGCACTAGAATCTCACTAGGAGGGCTAGCAGGGCCAAAAGAGCCCAAGTGGCGTGCCCAGGCCTGGCGGGCACGCACCCATGCTCTTTCCCTCCTAGACCAACCGATCACCTTGATTCTTTCACCCACGGAGTTCTCTTGACCTAAAAATCCCTATATAAGCCCCCCGGGAAGTCCTCGAAATAGAAACGACGGGAGCCACCAGAGACAAAAACACCACCAGATCCAGCAAAGATTGGAGGGGTAAACTCCATCGGAGCCACCTCTAGGGAGATCTCCACCCTCTCTAAGATCTATAGCTTTATCACCATGATGAAGAGCGAGTAGTCCACCTCCGGGCTATGGGTTTGTGGCAGTAGCTTGATCTATTTCTCTCATGTTCTTCATAGATCTAGTACCATATGAGCTGCCAACATGATTATGGTCATATTTGTAATTCCTATGTGGTGGATCTTTGTTCTATGATTTGATATTTGAGATTGTAATCTATTTTGTGTAAGATGTTTTAATAGATTCATATCATGCACCCCGTTCTTCATTTCATGTTTTGATCCAACTTGTATGCAAGAACTTGTATGGAGAGAAGTGTGTGTCAGATGGAGTAGCATGGGCGTGGAGATTGAATTGTGACACATAATATTCAAGATCTACTTTGGTTGTTACCTTTCATTGGCTGCCTCACTAGGGGCAAAGTGAAATCATGTAGTATAGTTATCACATGACAGTGTGATGACCTTGTTAAACCAAGGTAGCATATTTGTATTTCAAACATCATATAATACTACTTAAAGCTATACCCTGATTTGTTCTTAAATCAAGATTGCATGGAGATTTCCCTTTCTTGAGGAGTATAAGAGAGAGATGTATCCCATCTCAATATTAGAATGTGACGCCCATATTAATTTTTTTTATCAAGAACTTATAGGATTTCCATGAATATTTACCGTTGCTGATATTTCTGTGATCACTACAACTTGAAAAGAGAGTATACAAGTGAATCCATGAACCTCGGTCCGATTTTTATCATAAGAAACACATTTCCATTGCATCTACTATCCTTAACATTTTCTGCAATTTATTATTTCGAAAATACAAAAATACTTTCTTTACTTGCAATCACTTTTAAAAACCCAAAACCAACTCTACTATCTTCCATCTCATCTAGTTTGCATTACTTTACTTTATTTACTTCTTTTTCAGTTTACGAAACCTTGTGCTTGACAACCACTTGGTGGAGTTGGGGACACAAGACAAATTATTTTTCCTTACAGGTTGCTTGAAGAGAAGAAGACAAACATCCTTCCATAACCAATTCCCCAGGAGTTCGATATAAAGCTTGTGGGGAAAAGAAGCTTGCTACAACACTCTGCACTTGGAGTACCAACGAAAAGTGTCCACGTGTGTTGCCATCAAGCTATTTTTTGGTGCCGTTACTGGAAAATTGGCGAAGGTACATCACAACTGCATTCTCATCAAGTTTGAAGAGTACGTTTGAAGAGCAAGGTAACTCCCACGACAACTGCATATTTTCTGGTGCCATCATCTTCATCAACTTGTGCAGCAACCCAAGCTTGGGGAGGTTGCACCACTGTGACCGTTTTCTTCTCGTTTTAGATTTTTAAAGTATTTTTATTTAGTCTTGTAAAAATAATGGAAAAGAGAGCTTATTGGCCCTTTAGTGTAAAGAACTTCCCAAAATAGAGTGATATACCTTTTGAATCATTTGAAATAGTCCCTATAGCTACTAAAGCTATTTATGAAAACTGTTTTTATAGGAAGCCTAATGAGAACCCGATGCAGCATTTGAGAAATTTTAATGAAAGATGCAAAGATCTAAATATGAGTAATAAAAACAATAGTATGATTAAAGTTAAACTCTTTCCATATTCACTTGCTAGTAAGGCTTTAGATTGGATATTAAATGGCCACCTGGAAATTTTAGCTCTTGGTTTAATGTTAAAGCTGCTTTTGTTGAAAGATTTGGAACCCCTGAAGTAATAGGTCATCTTAGGGAAATGCTTATCAAGTTTAAACAAAAAATGATGAACCTCTTACAAGATCTTGGGAAATATTTAGACAAAAATAGAACATGGTTTTAGAGATTGGATGTTAATGCACATCTTCTATACATGGCTAACTAAAAGTTAATGGCTTATTTAGATAAAGAAAGTGGAGGTTCCTTCATCAAAATAACTGCCAACAATGCTTATATATTGTTAGATGGCCTACTCCTAGAAGTAAAAGGCAAAGAAACACTACAAGAAAAGTTTCCTTCCGCAACGACTTGGCCCGACGGTCGTCGTAGAAGGCGCGAATTCCGTGATGAATTTATCGGCTCAACCGTGGCTGATGGAATTTTTTTTTCCGGTTTCGCGGCCCTCTACTACGACGGAATCGCTAGAAACATGGAGGAAGCTCGGCCAGCACGTGGCAGAAGCAAGATTTTCATTTCCTCGCGCGATGTTGACTCGCCGAAGTCCTTTGAGGCATGTAGGTCCCGGAGGTCCGTGTCTCTAGCGGACCATACTTTTCGGTCGTGCCTCTCTGATTTGAACTCAATAACGTTGCTCGATGTGTTGGCCGTTTAGTCAGGCTGCTGGGTCCCACATGTTAGCCTCTCATTAGAAGAATTGTGTGTATGATGAAACTTTTTTGCTTCGCCCCCGCTACCATGTTCTGAACATAGTAGTGTTGCTTGATGCATCTGTCGTTTAGTCACACTATTGGGTCCCACATGTCATCCTCTCATTAGAAGAGACGTGTGCATGATGGAATTATTTTCCTTGGCTATTGCCTCCCAGATTTCAACTCAATAATGTTGCTCGATCTCTCTGTCGTTTAGTCACGCTGCTGGGTCCCCCATGTCATCCTCACATTACACGAATCGTGTGTATGCTGGAATTTTTTATTTACTCGCGCTACCCTGTTCCGAACTTGATAGCACTGCTCGATGCATCTACCATTTAATCAAACTCCTAGACCCCACATGGCATCCTCTCATTAGAAGAAACGTGTGAATGATAGAATTTTCCCCCTCGGTCGTCCCTCCGTGTTCCAAACTTGATAGAATTGCTCGCTGCATCTACCGTTTAATCATGCTGCTGGGCCCCACATGTCATCCACTCATTAGAAGAAACGTGTGTATGATGGAATATTTTCCCTTGGTCATGCCTCAGTGTTTTGAACTTGATAGCGTTGCTCGATGCATTAGCCGTTTTTCCAGGATGCTGGGTCCCCATGTGAGCCTCTCGTTAGAAGAAACGTGTGCATGCTAGAATTTTTTCTCGGTTGCACCTTCCTGTTTCAAACTTGGCAATGTCGCTCGAGGTAGAACCCGTATAAGGCCGCGCTACTAGGTCCCACATGCCGGTCTCTCTTTAAATGAAACCTGTGTATGATGGACTTTTTATCGGCCACGTCCCATGTTTTGACCTAGGCAACGTTGCTTGATGTGGCAACAATGTATGGTTTTGCGGTTGACGCCCCCATGTCAGCCTCTCTAGTATGTTCTGGCAAGTGGGTCCCTGATGCCAGCCTCTCTGTACAAGTATTTAAATATTTTTTCAAACCCGACCATTAAACTCGAGGGATGTTGCAGGCTAGTGGGTCCATGATGTTAGCCTCTCCATAAAGAAATATTGCTACAAGAAAAATGTAAACCCAAGATAATTTTGTGTCACGCCAGAGAATCAAACTCAAGACTTCAAAACACATATAAACCATGTGCGTTGCCACTACGACAAACACATAAGGTGAAAATTATGAAGCTTTATAGTACCTATAACTTATATATTACACTTCTTAAAAAGATTTTATTTGTCCATGTTATCTCTCTTATTAAAATAAAAGGGAAGCGATCCTAGCATCTCACTTTATTAAATACCAGATAATGGAATAGTTTCTTAAAAACGGGTAGGCAGATTTTTTTATTTTTAAAGGGCAATTCCAAAAACGCCGAATTAAAGATTTTGGGCTATTCTACATCTACTATTCTGAATGAGCTATACTCCATGCGCTATTTTCCGTGGGCTCCTTGATAAATATTTAAATGGGCTATCCTCAACAAGTCCCCTAACCCCTACAAGGACGAATTAAATTGTTCTGTGCTAAAGAGGGTCCGAATGGGCTAGATTTTACCTTTTCTTTAGTAAAATTTGCATTGTGTTGTGGATCTGCCAGATTCGGAACACAGACCTCACTATCGGAGGAAAAAAAGCGACAATTCTTTTGATAGATATTCGTGTAAAAATATCTAAAGAACAAGGGACATAGACCGTGTGCGCCAAAAATGGACTGGTATCCAATGACTTCACTTGGTACCCTCTCATTTCTATCCAAAACACATCCATCGGTTTTGATGACGCATAGGCAGAAGCTCTAGTGCAAGCAGCCCAACAGCCCAACAGCATTTGAAAGATCCAGTAGTACAGAATAAGACAGATTCTAAAATTCATATTCAGCAGCACTTGACCGATTCGGCAGCATTCCAAAGTGACTGTTTCAGCTATACAGACACTGAAACTCAATAGCAGTACAGAGAGAACCCATTCATGTTTCAGCTCTAAAAACCTTGTCGCACAATCAATTGCCCTTTTCTCCAAACACACTCGATCATTGGAGCAAGGAAAACTGACGATCAAGTATTCTTTTGTGTGCATACATCCTCTTCACATCAATACCAGTGTGACCCCCATATATGCATCCCAAAATGCCCAAGCCTCAACTAGATTGTGACAAGGCCAAGTTTAAAAAGGAAAGCAAGACCATCTATTGCACTTGATCTAAACAAGTACCAGTACATCAGTATTAGTTCTAGAAAATACCTTATTAATAATAATGACATAACACTTGACAGATTGAGTAGCATTTGAAGATTGAGCAGTACAGAATAAGACAGAAAAAATATCTATAGATTCCCAGTTCATATTCAACACCACTTGACAGATTTGGCATCAATTCAAAGTGACCGATTCAGCAGTACAGACAATGGCCAAAAGAAATGACAGATTTAGCAATACAGACATTGAAATTCAATAGTTATAGCAAGGCCATGACTCAAAAGGAAAGAGAGTCCATATTCAATAGTCGATCAGTCGATCTGAACAAGTACCAGTACATATGTCTTACTTCAAAATAGATTAGAAGTAGTAAGTTAGGACCTCCATACAAAACATTCATCATAACGCAATAGCATGTCATGTGCTGGCTGGCTAGCACTTTCTTTCATGCCTGTTACGCTTTCCTTGTCACACCGTCGCCTGTGGGCGCACTATGCCAGCATCATACATTGGAAATAGGTATATATTGCCGCAAACTTGTTCCACCTCTCCCCATACAAATTAAATCTGTCACCAACATAAAGTAGTAATTAATTAGTATGATGTTACATATCTTAACATTGGGATAATCACAAAGATGATTTATATGTTTTATCTCACTTCTGAAACTTGTCGATGCTATATTTCTAATCCACATGGTATTCCAACGAAAGGTTCAGAAGATTCGAGGTAACACCGTGGCTACGACAGGAACGACCTGAGCCCTTCCAAGGCGACTTTGGCCGATGATGCCCTGCTCGCCAGCTCAAATGTTGCCACCATTTTGACCACATGGACCTCATGCCACAGAGACTGTAACATCCCAAATCTTTAATCAAAGTTAATGAAGAACCAAATCACCCAATTTAGGGTTAACAAAAACTTTTTCCCATTTAAAATCTTTAAGCATGCATATGTGTGTTTGCATTAAATATGAATTGTTTTGAATTGCCATAATTGAGTGATCTATTGGTTGTCAAATGTCTCTAAGGTGAATTACACATCATCTAGATCATCCCCAAGCAAATCCCAAATAAAAAGAAATAAAAAGAATTAAATAAGGCAAATGGTCACTTTTGCCATTTTAATCAACTAGGACACTTTGGGTGTTCCTAGGACTCAATTTCCCACAAAGACAATTGTGGATATTGCACCCCTTGCTAGTAGAAGTAGAGATGCGCCAAGGCCCACTTTGAATTCTTCCAAAAACATTCAAACACTAATTTTAAATGACATTTGAAAATGGAACCAAGTGTATGTATCTAGATCACACTTTTTCAAAAACCATCTAAATGAACTCCATTTGAAAAATCCTAGAAACCAGAGATACTCAAGCATGAGACCAACCACTCCACCAAAAATCTCTGAAAAATTCAAAACTTTGTGTCATGCGGCCATTTGGTCGAACACTTGGCATGCACTGATCACACTCTAGATTAGACTCACTGTTTCTATAGGGTTTTGCCACCCATTTGCACCCCATTTACTCCCTCTGTCCCTCTTTGATCTAACCAGACCATAATCAGCCCACCCCCTTGTCCCTAGAAGCAGTGCACCGCCACCCCAAGGACATGCCCGCCGGCCAACCTTGCCCAAGCCACAGGCGACCACCAGCCACTCTCCGCTGCTTCAGGGAGCAAGGCTTGACCGCACCGCCATCCACGGTCCACCCCACGACCCTTACCAGCCACCGGACCACCCAGAGCATCGCCGCACTATCCTCTCTACGCCGCGCCAGTGCACGCTAGAGCGCCATTACCGTCAGCACACCACAGACTGCGCCTCGACCACAGACCGCGCACGCCGCTCCGCCTTGAGCACCTCACCCTGCCAGACACGGCCATGCACCGCCGCGCGACCTATAGTCGCCAAGAACCACCTCGAGCGCCACCTCTGTCTCCTAGACTTCTTGACGTGCCCGACCGTTAGCCGCCGCCCCTAGCATCGCCATAAAGTCGTAGCGGACCACCAGGAGGCAAGCCACCGTCCACCTACCTTGCCCACGCCAATAGCCCCCTGTGTCGTCGTCACCGACGAGCTCGCTGTCGCCACCTCGGTCCCCTCCTCGAGCCTATATAAGGATGCCTTCCCCAGCCTCAATCGCCACACCATTCAACTCCCCTCTCCCCACCATTCCTTCCCCACCACTCGTCGAGCCGCTCGAGCAGCCAACCGCCAGAATTTCACCGGAGGTAGCCGCAGCAGAGGAGGAGACGCTGCCGTCCATTTCGTCCACCCTAGCCTATGCCGCGACTTCGCCTGGGCCCGCCATCATCAACTCGTTCATTTTCCTGCCTCGCAGCACTCGCTGGAGCCCTGGTCTGCCCTCACCGCACCCCCACCGAGCCGTTAGGGTTCCTCCTCATCGGCAACGTGTTCGTCGTCAACGATAAGCCCCAGCCGTAGATTCTCGTTCTAATCCTACGGTCCACAATGCCCCATACCGCTTTGCGTGTTAATGAGCCACTGACAGGCGGGACCCTCCTGTCTGTAGTCCTCATCACCTCGGAGTGTCACTGGGCCGGCCCAATTAGTTTCCCGCGCTGGCCCTGTGATTCAAATTAGAATTTTTCTTTTTAGTTTTAAACTAGAATGTGTCCCTTAGTTTGAAAATCAATTCAGAGAGTTTTACAAATCCAAATTGAGTTATTCCAATTTTGTTGGAAAGGAAATTTAAATCTCTATCCAAGACCGTTGGATTTAAATCATTTAGAGTTAGAGATCTCTCCTAGCTAAAATAACAAGACATAAGCTCTTTCACATTCAAACATTTTTGTGTGACAAACATTTTTGTGGACAAACATTTTTCTGTGAGAGAGAGTTGGGGCTGGGGCTGTGGCTGGTGAGGGAATAAATGCGGCGAGGTAAGACGAATGTTGTGGACAAATCAAACCTTGCCACAATTACAGTACTACAAATTGCCATGCCAAAATTAATAGCCTATACAATTGGGCACGACAACTTGAGTGCTTGAATAGGGAAAAATCAAACACATATTATGAAAGTATATTATTGTGTACATGGTGCCTAGTACAAGAAATAATGGAAATGATGTTACAAGTACTGATACTACAATATAGTATGAAAGTAATATGTACCTAGTATTGTACATTACATGGTGACAAGTACTAGCTACATAAATTATGTTGCGAGTGCTCATAATCAGCTTTTTGTATTTTGGTCAAACTTCACATAGTTCTAACAAGGCAGGATTGGCACAAACCACATTGGCGCCTCAAACATTTTCTCCATGTGTTCCACTCTAGTGTACTTAAGTGATGAACCAGTGGCACCCCCCATTGACGTGCATGCGGCTGCAATCTGGAACTGGGTGTGGCTGATGTTCGCAACACATGTGTGTAGCAAACACATAGTCTCCTCTGAACACTGCCAAAGCTTCATCAACATCGACAGCACCAGGTTTAGGGTTTGTAGGGGGATCGAGGATGAATGGATGGTTGATTCCCACAAACACTGACCTACCTTCAAGATTATCCCTTCTGATCTAGTCTGGTGCTACAGGGTCGTCCAAATTAAGGGCCCTCTAGAAAATGTGGCAGCAGAGCGAGGGATAAGAGAGAAGTTCTCTACCCATGTATGATACAGGATCACCATGGCTACTGGTTCGTGCACCCCTGGTGTGAATCCACAGGATATCCCAGCCAAGCTCTACCAAGTACCAGCTGTGTAATGCAATATCTTCAGCCTCGGCATCGTCACCGTCTTGGACGTTTGCCGGCTCTTCAATTACTGGAGCCTGTATGACACGCTGCGGGCCTGCAAGTATACATGTGTGTGCATTTTAGTTAGCAAAAGTATCACGAACAATGCAGTTGCAAGTAATTTATAAATTTTACTTTTAAATAACGGGACTCACTCCACTTGTTTGGTTCCCAGACAACAACATCTCCTTGCGGTTCTGTCACCGCGTATATGCAATCAATAGAACCACTGATTAGACACATGGCAATGGCATCAACATACGTTGCTGGTGCAAGATAGTCGTTTCAAAGGATAATCCAGTCTGTCACAAGGAAAATCTATGGTAACAATGAATTTGTCAAACACCGTCATCACACTGTAGTGATATTGGTTGTCAAATATGTATGGTTTCTTTGCTATTTGTATCTTCAGTAGCTCGATATTCGCGTGCTTATAGCGGTAAGTGCATGGGGGGCCGATGAAACACTAGTTACCCGATTGGTAAATATCAACACGCTGCACACGTGGGAGCTCGATACGTGCCATACTGTAGACGCTTTGGAGGTACCAGCACCCCGGGTGCTTTATAATCGCAATCCATTCTCCGTTGGCACCAACCCAGTGACCTTGTTTTCAAATCCTCCAACATCCGATGTTCCGGGTATGTCATCATCAACTTGTACAAATGCTTCTACTATTGGATTGTCTAGTGACACCAGCAACACGTTAATGCTCGGCAACAGATTTTCTTCATATCTAGGGGCATGCAAGGTGTTTGACAAAGGGGGAGTGCTAGCTAGCTTTGCAGAAAAACTACTATCTGAAAGATGCAGAAACATGATGAATAAATCATGAATGCATGCAGACAAACGCACCAAGGAATAAGGTCTTGTTTGCATTAAAGAAAAAGTGTAGGAATAGTTAAGTTTCCTATGCTGGCACTGTTTAGAGGAATGGACTAGAGGAAAAAACGCAGGTAATTTTCCTATGATTGATTAACAAGATTAGGGGCCTCTTTCGATCAATTGTTTTAAAAAACGTAGGAATAGGAAAAACATAGGATTGACATGGTAGGTACAGTAAATTCATATTAGGAATTAAAAACACAGGAATTTTATAACAGGTGTCTTTGGATGGTGAATAGGAAACAAACTCAGGAGTTTTGCAGGAATATAGTGTGAGCGCATTGGACTTCTCAAGGGAGAAATAGAATGAGGTTGGAGCTGATGTTTAGATTCTTATGGAATGGAGGGCGTAGGAACTAAGAAGGGACTCTGTAGGAATTTGATATCTTCCAAAATCCTATGGGTTAGAATCCTTCAAAACTCATATGCAATTCTTCATATCCAACTTGAACCTTATTTTCAAATTCCTACGTGCGCAAATAACAAGAATGAGGTCCCAAGAGACACGATAACATCATAAATATACTATCCCGTGAGGTTTGACTTTGATATTACCATGTTTTAAAGTAATCCTATGTTTTTGTATTCATGTAAACTAAACAACCAACTTTTTACCGAAACCTTGTGTTTGTAAAACACATGAAACTTAAAATATAACGCCAGCCTTGATTGGCTAATACACCTTCCGTTACGGGTATCAACAGTCCTGGTCATTCTTGTGTTTTCAGATTAGTATTTTTGGAGGAGAGGGGGGACACTGAAGAAAAAGTCTTGGGCCTCTTTCGATCACGGGATTGAGAACACGGGAATTTCACAAGTTTGCCAGTGAAAAATAGGTGATCATAAAACGTAGGAAAACTACCTATTTGAATGGCATGTTTCGATCCTACGCACGCGATGAGAGTTAAGGCTCAAGTAGATGTTCCAATTCCTACGGGATTTAAGCATGGGTGGGGGGTTCTAGTTCAAAAGAATTTGCGTACAACGATTCCTTTTATCCAAATGCAATCCATAGGACAGAATCTAAGGATTCGAATCCTACAAAAATCATGCAAAACTAACTTTTACCTGCTTGCCACGGTTTAGTGGCCATGTATGTGGATCAGAGTGAAGTAGGCAAGGAAAACCAAATGGGAGACTAGGATCTTCCGCAATTCCTCGACGCATGCCAACCATGCCGCGAGCCAGCGAGCGGTGCTCAGAAGATCGGCGCGACCGATGATGTTGCTCATCGGTTTGTAGTGGAGGTTGCCAACTCCCATTGCCTGGCTATAGCGCTAAGATATCTTATGTTTCATCGCTCCAGATGTCATTTCAGGGAAGAGTACTATGGAAGATTAGTCGGGATGGGTTGGCGGTTTCTACCTTTCTACAAGGGTGGAGAGGGGCTACGATGGTGCACAAGCAGTCGGAGCGGTAGAGGAAGACGATGAGGGGGGTGCGGTTTCTCAGCCAAAAAAGATGGGGATGGGCGGTTCTCTTCCGATTGTCGGATCGACTACTCTGACCTAGTATATTAGGAAAAAACTAACGCGGGACATTAACATAGACACATATGCAAAAAGAAATAATAATAGAAAATAAGATAATTTCTAAAACGCTCCAGCCCGCAATGTTGGCCCCTAGTTTGAGGCGCTGCCGTTTTTTCCTGTAGGTAGCTACGGATAGAAAATCACACCGTGCCGAAGAAAAAAGTTTGAAATGTCCTCAAATTTGTTTTGCGTGTGGAGATCGTGATGCCACACTTAAGGAGAGAGAAAACACAATTTGTTTTGAATGCATATATACTACTCCCTCTGATCCATCTAATGTTCTCATATTTATCTAGATTAGAATGTATATAGTCATGTTTTAGTGTAAGATTTATCTAATGGTTGGAAACTCCGAGTTGCCACATTGTAACCATGCCATGAATCACCCATTTACTCCCAAATATTGGAACATCCCGGACAGTGGGAGTACAATTTACATCAAGGACCTAAAAATGGAGAAAATTACATATAGGTCCTTACATTTAGCACGAAGCACCCTAAAATTAAGCAAGGGAAATAGTCGGGTCTGGCTCCTTCTCAAGAGAGCAGCTGGTCGAGCCATACTCTTCATACTACTTTCTATTCGTTTGTTTTCAAAATATATGACCACATTTGGCGGCATGAAAATTCCTGGACATGGGATCATCATCAACATAAAGTATGATGTAGATATGGCCATGACCTTGGTCATTCGGCTTGAAATCCAAGAATGTTCATACTCATCGACAACTAATAAACTTAAATATGTTTAAATTTTACCACTTGCTTTTAGGTTCGAATTTGACACATTCGAACGGTGCGAGTAAATTTTACACCAAGGACCTAAAAAGTTAAAATTACATCTAGGTGCATACATTTAGCATGAAGCACCCTAAAATTAAGAAAGATAAACAATCGGGTTTGGCTCCTTCTCAAGAGAGTAGCTGGTCGAGCCATACTCTTCATACTACTTCCTCTTTGTTTGTTTTCAAAATATAGCCCAATTTAGCGGGATGCAAATTCTTTGCTATGGGATCATCAATCATTGATATAAAGTATGATGTAGATATGGCCATGACCATGGTCGTTTGTCTTGAAATCCAAGAATGTTCATACTCATCGACAACTAATAATCTTAAATACGTCTAAATTTTACCACTTGCTTTTAGGTTCGAATTTTACACGTACTAACGGTGGGAGTACATTTTACATAAAGGACCTAAAAAGGTAAAATTACATCGAGGTCCATACATTTAGCAGGAAGCACCCTAAAATTAAACAGGGAAAACAACCATGGTTTGCTCCTTCTCGAGAGAAAAGTTGATCGAGCCATACTCTTTATACAACTTCCCTTTGTTTGTTTTGAAAATATGGCTAAATTTGGCAGCATGCAAATTCTTGGATATCGGATAATGAATCATCAAGTAAAGTATGATATAGATATGGCCATTACCTTGGTCGTTCGTCTTGAAATTAAAGAATGTTCATACTCATCGAAAACTAATACTCTTAAATACATTTCAATTTTACCACTTGCTTTTAGGTTCAAATTTTACACGTACGGACGGTGGGATTAAATTTTACATAAAGGACCTAAAAAAAAGTAAAATTACATCGAGTCCATACATTTAGCATGAAGCGCCCTAAAACTAAGCAGGGAAAACAATCATGTTTTGCTCCTTCTCGAGACAAAAGCTGATCGAGCCATAGTCTTCATACTACTTCCTCTTTGTTTGTTTTCAAAATATTGCCAAATGTGGTGGCATGCAAATTCTTGGATATGGGATCATGAATCATCAACATGAAGTATGATGTAGATATGGCCATGATCTTGGTCGTTCATCTTGAAATCCAAGAACATTCATACTCATCGACAACTAATAATCTTAAATACGTTTAAATTTTACCACTTGCTTTTAGATTCGAATTTCACACGTACGAACGGTGGGAGTACATTTTACATCAAGGAGCTAAAAAAGGTAAAATTACATCGAGGTCCATACATTTAGAACGAAGCACCCTAAAATTAAGCAGGGAAAATAGTCAGGTTTTTTGTCTTCTCGAGAGAAAGATGATCGAGAAATACTCTTCATACTACTTCCTCTTCGTTTGTTTTCAAAATATGGACAAATTTGACGCCATGCAAATTCTTGGATATGGGATCATGAATCATCAGCATAAAGTATAATGTAGATATGGCTATGACCTTGGTCGTTCGTCTTGAAATCCAAGAATGTTCATACTCATCGACAACTAATAATCTTAAGTACGTTTAAATCTTACCACTTGCTTTTAGGTTCAAATTTTACACGTACGGATAGTGGGAGTACGTTTTACATGAAGGACCTAAGCAAGTTAAAATTACATCAAGGTCCATACATTTAGCATGAAGCACCCTAAAATGAAGCAGGGAAAACAGTCATGTTTTGCTCCTTCTCGAGAAAAAAGTTGATCGAGCCATACACTTCATACTACTTCCTCATTGTTTATTTCAAAATATGGTGAAATTTGGCAGCATGCAAATCCTTGGATATGGGATCGTGAATCATCAACATAAAGTATGATGAAGATATGGCCATGACCTTAGTCATTCGTCTTGAAATCCAAGAATGTTCATACTCATCAACAACTAATAATCTTAAATACTTTTAAATTTTACAACTTGCTTTTAGTTTTGACTTTTACACGTACGGACAGTGGGATTATATTTTACATCAAGGACCTAAAAAAGGTAAAATTACATTGAGGTCCATACATTTAGCACGAAGCACCCTAAAATTAAACAGGGAAAATATTCATGTTTTGCTCCTTCCCGAGAGAAAATCTGATCTAGCCATACTCTTCATACTACTTCCTATTTGTTTATTTTCGAAATATAGAAACATTTGGCGGCATGCAAATTCTTAGATATGGGATCATGAATCATCAACATAAAGTATGATGCAGATATGGCCATGACCTTGGTCGTTCATCTTGAAATCCAAGAATGTTCATACTCATCGATAACTAATAATCTTAAATACGTTTAAATTTTACCAATTGCTTTTAGGTTTGAATTTTACACGTACAAACGGTGGGAGTATATTTTACATTAAGGACCTAAAACAGTTAATTTGATTGAGGTCCATACATTTAGCATAAAGCACCCTAAAATTAAGCAGGGGAAATACTCATGTTTTGCTCCTTCTCGAGAGAAAAGCTGATCAAGCCATACTTTTCATACTACTTCCTCTTTGTTTACTTTCTAAATATGGATAAATATGGCAACATGAAAATTCTTAGATATGGGATCATGAATCATCAGCATAAAGTATGATGTAGATATGGCCATGGCCTTGGTCATTCGTCTTGAAATCCAAGAAATTTCATACTCATCGACAACTTATAATCTTAAATACATTTAAATTTTACCACTTGCTTTTAGATTCGAATTTTACACATTCGAACGGTGCGAGTAAATTTTACATCAAGGACCTAAAAAGTTAAAATTACATCTAGGTGCATACATTTTGCACGAAGCACCCTAAAATTAAGAAAGGAAAACAATCGGGTTTGGATCCTTCTGAAGAGAGGAGCTGGTCGAGCCATACTCTTCATACTATTTCCTGTTTGTTTGTTTTCAAAATATACCCAATTTGGTGGCATGGAAATTCTTTGATATGGGATCATGAATCATCTTTATAAAGTATGATGTAGATATGGCCATGACCATGGTCATTCGGCTTGAAATCCAAGATTGTTCGTACTCATTCACAAGTAAGCTTAAATATGTTTAAATTTTACCACTTTGTTTTATGTTCAAATTTTACACGGACAGTGGTAATACATTTTATAGCAAGGACCTAAAAAGGGGTAAAATTGCATTGATGTACATATATTTAGCATGAAGCACCCTAAAATTAAGTAGGGAAAATAGTCGGGTTTGGCTCCTTCTCGAGAGAGCAGCTGGTCGAGCCATACTATTCATACTACTTTCTCTTGGTTTTGTTTCAAAATATATGGCCAAATTTAGTGGTATGAAAATTTCTGGACATGGGATCATCATCAGCATAAAGTATAATATAGATATGGCTATGACCTTTGTCATTTGGCTTGAAATGCATGAATGTTCATACTCATCGATAACTAATAATCTTAAATACGTTTAAATATTATCAATTCATCTTAGGATCAAATTTTACATGTATGAACGATGGGAGTTCATTTTACATGAAGGACCTAAAAAAGGTAGAATTACATCGAGTTTCATACATTAACAAGAAGCACCCTAAAATTAAGCTAGGAAAACATTCATGTTTTGCTCCTTCTTGAGAGAAAAGTTAATCGAGCCATACTCTTCATAGTACTTCCTCTTCATTTGTTTTCAAAATATGGCCAACTATGGTGGCATGCAAATACTTGGATATGGGATCATGAATCATCAACATAAAGTATGATGTAGATATGGCCATGACCTTGGTCGTTTGTCTTGAAATCCAAGAATGTTCATACTCATCGACAACTAATAATATTAAATACGTCTAAATTTTACCACTTGCTTTTAGGTTCGAATTTTACACGTACAAATGGTGGGAGTACAGTTTACATCAAGGACCTAAAATGGTAAAATTACATCGAGATCCATACATTTAGCAGGAAGCACCCTAAAATTAAACAGGAAAAACAACCATGTGTGGCTCCTTCTCGAGAGAAAAGTTGATCGAGCCATACTCTTCATATGACTTCCTCTTTGTTTGTTTTCAAAATATGGCTAAATTTGGTGACATGCAAATTCTTGGATATGGTATCATGAATCATTAGCATAAAGTATGATGTAGATATGGCCATGACCTTGGTCGTTCGTCTTGAAATTCAAGAATGTTCATACTCATTGAAAAGTAATACTCTTAAAGATATTTCAATTTTACCACTTGCTTTTAGGTTCGAATTTTACATGTACGGACGGTGGGATTACATTTAACATCATGGACCTAAAAAAGTAAAATCACACCGAGGTCCAAACATTTAGCACGAAGCGCCCTAAAATTAAGCAGGGAAAGCAATCATGTTTTTTGTCCTTCTCGAGAGAAAGATGATCAAGAAATACTCTTCATACTACTTCCTCTTTGTTTGTTTTCAAAATATGGCCAAATTTGGTGGCATGCAAATTCTTGGATATGGGATCATGAAGCATCAGCATAAAGTATAATGTAGATATGGCTATGACTTTGGTCGTTCCTCTTGAAATCTAAGAATGTTCATACTCATCAAAAACTAATAATCTTAAATACGTTTAAATTTTACCACTTGCTTTTAGGTTCGGATTTTACACATACGGACGGTGGGAGTACATTTTACAACAAGGACCTAAAAAAGGTAAAATTACATCGAGGTCCGTACATTTAGCACGAAGCACCCTAAAATTAAGTAGGGAAAAAGTCGGGTTCGGCTCCTTATCGAGAGACTAGCTAGTCGAGGCATACTCTTCATACGACTTCCTCTTTGTTCGTTTTCCAAATACGGCCCAATTTGGCAGCATGCAAATTCTATGATATGGGATCATGAATCATCGATATAAAGTATGATGTAGATATGGACATGACCTTGGTCGTGCGGCTTGCAATCCAAGATTGTTCATACGCATTCACAACAAAGCTTAAATACGTTTGAATCTTACCACTTGCTTTTACCTTCAAATTTTAAACGGACGGTGGGAGTACATTTTATAGCAAGGACCTAAAAAGGGGTAAAATTACATCAAGGTCCATACATTTAGCATGAAGCACCCTAAAATTAAGCAGGGAAAATAGTCGGGTTCGGCTCCATCTCGAGAGAGTAACTGGTCGACCCATACTCTTCATACTACTTTCTCTTTGTTTGTTTTCAAAATATATGGCTAAATTTGTCGGCATGAAAATTCGTAGACATGGGATCATCATCAGCATAAATTATGATCTAGATATGGCCATGACCTTGGTCATTCAGCTTGAAATCCACGAATGTTCATACTCAGCGACAACTAATAATCTTAAATATGTTTAAATGTTACCACTTGTTTTAGGTTTAAATTTTACACGTCCGGACGGTGTGAGTACATTTTACATCAAGAACCTAAAAAGGTAAAATTACATCATGGTCCATACATTTAGCACGAAGCACCCTAAAATTAAGAAGGGAAAACAGTCATGTTTTGCTCCTTCTCGAGAGAAAAGTTGATCGAGCCATACTCTTCATACGAATTCCTCTTTGTTTGTTTTTAAAATATGGCTAATTTTGGCGGCATGCAATTTCTTGGATATGGGATCGCGAATCATCAACCTGAAGTATTATGTAGATATGGCCATGATCTTGCTCGTTCTTCTTCAAATCCAAGAAAGTTCATACTCATCGACAACTAATAATCTTAAATACTTTTAAATTTTATGACTTTCTTTTAGGTTCGAATTTTACACATACGGACGGTGGGAGAATATTTTACATCAAGGACCTAAAAAAGTAAAATTACATCGAAGTCCATACATTTAGCACTAAGTTCCCTAAAACTAAGCAGGGCAAACAGTCGTGTTTTGCTCCTTCTCGAGTGAAAAGTTGATCGAGTTATACTCTTCATACTACTTCCTCTTTGTTTGTTTTTAAAATATGGCCAAATTTGGTGGCATGCAAATTCTTTGATATGGGATCATGAATCATCAACATAAAGTATGATGTAGATATGTCCATGACCTTACTCATTCATCTTGAAATGCAAGAACATTCATACTCATCGATAACTAATAATCTTAAATACGTTTAAATTTTACCACTTGCTTTTAGGTTCGAATTTTACACGTACGAACGGTGGGAGTACATTTTACATCAAGGACCTTAAAAAGGTAAAATTACATCGAGGTCCATACATTTAGCACGAAGCACCCTAAAATTAAGTAGGGAAAACCCTGATGCATTTCTCCTTCTCGAGAGAAAAGATAATCGAGCCATACTCTTCATACTACTTCCTCTTTGTTTGTTTTCAAAATATGGCCAAATTTGGCGGCATCAAATTCTTGGATATGGGATCAAGAATCATCAGCATAAAGTATAATGTAGATATGGCTATGATCTTTGTCGTTCATCTTGAAATCCAAGAATTTTCATACTCATCGAAAACTAATAATCTTGAATACGTTTAAATTTTACCACTTGCTTTTAGGTTTGAATTTTACACATACGGACGGTGGGAGTACATTTTACATCAAGGACCTAAAAAGGTAAAATTACATCAAGATCCATACATTTTGCATGAAGCACCCTAAAATTAAGTATGGAAAAAGTTGGGTTCGGCTCCTTATCGAGAGAGCAGCTGGTCGAGGCATACTCTTCATACGACTTCTTCTTTGTTTGTTTTCGAAATATGGCCCAATTTGGCAGCATGCAAATTCTTTGATATGGGATCATGAATCATCGATATAAAGTATGATGTAGATATGGCCATGACATTGGTCGTTCGGCTTGAAATCCAAGATTGTTCGTATGCATTCACAACTAAGCTTAAATAGGTTTAAATCTTACCACTTGCTTTTACTTTCAAATTTTACACGGATTGTGGCAGTACATTTTACAGCAAGGACCTAAAAATAGGTAAAATTACATCGAGGTCCATTAAGCAGGGAAAATAGTCGGGTTCGGCTCACCCTAACATTAAGCAGGGAAAATAGTTGGGTTCGGCTCCATCGCGAGAGAGTAACTGGTCGACCCATGCTCTTCATACTACTTTCTCTTTGTTTGTTTTCAAAATATATGGCTAAATTTGGCGGCATGAAAAATCGTAGACATGGGATCATCATCAGCATAAAGTATGATCAAGATATGGCCATGACCTTGGTCGTTCAGCTTGAAATCCAAGAATGTTCATACTCATCGACAACTAATAATCTTAAATACGTTTAAATGTTACCACTTGCTGTTAGGTTCGAATTTTACACGTACGGAAGGTGGGAGTAAATTTTAGGGCAAGGACCTCAAAAAGGTAAAATTACATCGAGGTCCATATATTTAGCATGAAGCACCCTAAAATTAAACAGGGAAAATAGTTATGTTTTGCTCCTTCTCGAGAGAAAAGCTGATCGAGGCATACTCTTCATACTACTTCCTCTATGCTTGTTTTCAAAATATGGCCAAATTTGGTGGCATGCAAATTTTTGGACATGGGATCATGAACCATCAACATAAAGTATGATATAGATATGGCCATGACCTTGGTCGTTCATATTGAAATCAAAGAATGTTCATACTCATCGACAACTAATAATCTTAAATACATTTAGATTTTACTACTTGCTTTTAGGTTCGAATTTTACACGTACGGACGGTGGGTGTACATTTTACATCAAGGACCTAAAAAGGTAAAATTACATCTAGGTCCATATAGTTAGCACGAAGAACCCAAAAATTGAGCAGGGAAAATAGTCATGTTTTGCTCCTTCATGAGAGAAAAGCTGATCAAGACATACTCTTCATACTACTCCCTCTTTGTTTGTTTTCCAAATCTGGCCAAATTTGGCGGCATGCAAATTCTTTGATATGGGATCATGGATCATCATCATAAAGTATGATGTAGATATGTCCATGACTCTTATCGTTCGGCTTGAAATGGAATAATGTTCATATTCCTTGAAAACTAATAAGCTTAAATAGGTTTAAATTTTACCACTTCCTTTTATGTTTGAATTTTACACGGACAGTGGGAGTACATTTATAGCAAGGACCTAAAAAAGGTAAATATACATCGAGGTCCATAAATTTAGCATGAAGCACCCTGAAATTAATCAGGGAAAATAGTCGGGTTCGACTCCTTTTCGAGAGAGTAGCGGGTCTAACCATACTTTGCATACTACTTCCTCTTTGTTTGTTTTCAAAATATGGCCCAATTTGGCGGCATCAAAATTCTTGGATATGGGATCATGAATCATCGATATAAAGTATGATGTAGATATGGCCATGACCTTGGTCGTTCGGCTTGAAATTCAAGAATGTTCGTACTCATCGACAACTAATAATCTCAAATACATTTAAAATTTTACCACTTGCTTTTTGGTTCAAATTTTACACGGACAGTGGGAGTACAATTTACATCAAGGACCTTAAAATGGAGAAATTACATCAAGATCCTTACATTTAGCATGAAGTACCCCAAAGTTAAGCAAATAAATAAAATAGTAGGGTTCGGCTCATTCTCGAGAGATCACCTAATCGAGCCATACTCTTCATATCGCTACTTCCTATTCGTTTGTTTTCAAAATATATGGCCAAATTTGGTGGCATGCAAATTCTTGGACATTGGATCATCATTAGCATAAAGTATGATGTTAATATGGCCATGAACTTGGTCGTTCGGCTTGAAACTCAAAGAATGTTCATACTCATTGACAACTAATAATCTTAAATACGTTTAAATTTTACCACTTTCTTCTAGGTTCAAATTTTACACGGATGGTGGAAGTACATTTTACATCAAGGACCTAAAAAGGTAAAATTACATCGATATCCATACATTTAGCACGAAGCACCCTAAAATTAATCAAGGAAAACAGTTGGCTGGGAATCTTGAGAACTGATAAAACTTGTTAATCAATCGTAAGTGTATCAAGGTCCACACTTTTTTTTAAACTAGGGTTGTTGTTGTCGTACTCTGAGCCATTTTTCTTCGTACTTGCTTGCAGAAAAAATCTTATCGCTTCGAAAACTGGAAAAGATTTATTATTCCTATAAGTTGGAAACTGTGGTTGCCACCATTTTTCACCTTGCCAAGATGCACACATCTAAAAAATATGGGAATATTACAATACAATACGATGTACATATGGTTGTTACCTTTGTTGTTCGGCTTGAAACCGAAGAGTGTTCATACACCGTGGGCCATATATTGTGTAATTATTTTTTGTAATTTATGATGAATCACGGTTATCAATTATTTTTCTGTGCAAATAGTAGTACACGTAAGAGGACACCATGAAGAAGGCTTCATTTTTAGGGTTTTCATTATTTTTGTTCATAGCTAGTGAGGATGAAATTGTCAACATGCATATTCGTAGCAAGAATTTTTTCCTACAGAACTCTCGTGGTTTTTGAAGTATTGACCGCCTCGGAACCATAAAGACTCAAAGGATGTTTGTAACTTTTTAAGAGCATTCTATCATGTTTACTTGTAGTTCAAATTTGAAAATGATTTTTTTTCCTAAATTTTGGAAACTCCTAGTACGGGTAGCATTATTGTTCACCATGCTAAGATGCACTCATCTACCAAATATGGGAACATTACCATAAAGTATGTTGTACATATATAAGGCCATTTAACTTGTCTTTTGGCCTGAAGCCTAAGGATATGTTCATAAATGGCAGCTGATGACCCACAAGTATAGGGGGTGTATCGCAGTATTTTCGAGGGAAGTGAAACCCAATTTATTGATTTGACACAAGGGGAGCCAAAGAATATTTATAAGCCTTAACAACTGAGTTGTCAATTAAGATGCACCTGGAAACAATCTTGCTCATAATAGTTTATCAGTAGCAACAGTTTTGTAGTAGCAATAGTAAAGTAGTAGCAGTAGTAAAAGTAAAGACAGTAGTAACAATTGCAGTAAACAGTAGGATTAAAGCGCGGTAGGCATAGGGATGGATGGACGAGGATTGCATGGACAAGACAATTCATATTGCAATCAATACATAGGGCATTTGCAGATAATAAGATAAAGCATCCAAGTACTAAATAATCATAGACATATGTTCCACATATAGTCATACATGCTCGCAATGAGAACTTGCGCAACATCTTTTGTCTTGCCAGCCCGTTTGCAGCGGGGCCTCAAGGGAACTACTGCCAATTAAGGTGCTCCTTTTAATAGAGCACCGGAGCAAAGCATTAACACTCCGTGAACACATGTGATCCTCACATCAAAGCCATTCCCTCCGGTTATCCCGATTATTGTCACTTCGGGGCCTTTGGTTCCGGACAATAATATGTGTATACAACTTGCAGGTAAGACCATAAACAATACTATCATAATGAATCAATAACATGTTCAGATCTGAAATCATGGCACTCGGGCCCTAGTGATAAACATTAAGCATAACAAGTTGCAACAAAGTCAAAAAGCACTAATAATAGATACTAGGCACCATGCCCTAACAATCTGATGCCATTACATGAACGATCTCATCCAATCCCTACCATCCCCATAGCCTACAGCAGGGGATTACTCACTCATGGATGGAGGAAACATGGATGGTCGATGGAGAAGCGATGGTGATGATGATGGCGATAATCTCCTCCAATTTCTCATCCCGGCAGGGTGCCAGAACGGAGTTTCTGGTTCCTATTTGCGGAATCTGGTGGTGGCGGCGTAGCGGAACTCTTTCTGGAAAAGCGTCAAACCACCCTTGGTTTTTAGGTCAAGTGGCAACTTATAGGCGAAGAGGGAGGCCGGCGGGGTGACCGAGGCGGCCACATCACCCCCAGGCGTGGCCTGGCCTGGCTCGCGCAGCCAGGTGGTGTGGGCCCCTCGTGGCCCTCCTCCGTCTCGTCTTCTGGCTCCGTGAGTCTTCTCGTGAAATAGGATTTTTGGCATATTTTCCAGGATTTTTCCTGATAGTTGATTTTTTGCACAAAACTAGACACCAAGGTAATTCTACTAAAAACAGCATCAGTCTGTGTTAGTTGTACCCAAATCACACAAGTTTAGAGGAAAAACAATAGCAAAAGTGTTCGGGAAAGTAGATATGTTTTCGACGTATCAACTCCCCCCAAAACAAAAAGCAAATGAAAAGGATAAGGAGTGGTTATTACAGAGGTAATAACTTCCAAGACTCATCTAAAACTTTTGGGTTATCTCCCAATAAGTACTTTTCTTTAACGCCTTTAAGTTAGGCATGATAGTTTGAGAAGATGCTCACATAAGAAATACGAATTGAAGTAAAAGAGACCATCAAGAAGCAAATTCAAAGCACATTTAAGTTTAACCCACTTTCTATGCATAGGAATCTTGTAAACAAACAAGTCATGAAAGCACAAAGCAACAAGCATAGTAAAGCAAAATAAGTGCAACTTCAAGACTTTCAACATAAAGAGGGAAAACTTAATATTATTGAGTTGCATAAAACCATGTTTCCCTCTCTCATAATAACTTTCAGTAGCATCATGAATAAAATTAACAATATAACTATCACATAAAACATTCTTAGCATGAGCCACATCCATAAAAGAATTAATACTCCCCACATAAACATAGTCATTCTTATTAATCGTAGTGGGAGAAAATTCAACAAAATAGCTATCATTATTATTCTCATCACCATAATCATCAAATATAGGAGGCATATTGTAATCATTAATTTTCTCCTCAATAGTAGGTGGACTAAAAATATCATATTCATCATTGTAATCGTCATACATTGGAGGTTTGGTATCATCATAAGCAATAGAATAGCTATCTTCCAAAGCTGGGGAACTAAAAATATCATTTTCATAAAAACTAGCTTCCCCAAGCATAGACTTTTCCATAGCATTAGCAATAATGGTTTCCAAAGAATTCATACTAACAACATTTCTATTAGCATGCAAATAAAGTTCCATAGGTTTTTTAATTTTCTCTTCAAACACTTCATGTCCTAACTCAAGATAAATATTATAAAGCTCTCTAATTTTTTTGTTATTTTCCATTAAGCCTAACTAGTGAAAACAAGAAACAAAAAGACAAAATTGCAGAATCTAAAGGAAATAACTTCAAGCACTCACACCGGAGGATGTGAGTACCTCTTACCTTACCTCCCCGGCAACGGCGCCAGAAAAGAGTTGCTGGCGCGTGGTTGGCGTGGGAGCTTCTTCTTCTTTAGTCCCCGGCAACGGCACCAGAAAATAGCTTGATGTCTACGCACTTCTATTCTTGTAGATAGTTGTTGGGCCTCCAAGTGCATAGGTTTGTAGAACAGCAGCATGTTTTCCCTTAAGTGGATCACCCAAGGTTTATCAAACTCAGGGAGGAAGTGGTCAAAGGTATTCCCTCTCCAGCAACCCTGCAATCAAGATACAAGAAGTCTCTTGTGTCCCCAACACACCCAATACACTTGTCAGGTGTATAGGTGCACTAGTTCGGCAAAGAGATAGTGAAATACAAGTGGTATGGATAATTATAAGTGGTAACGGTGCCAGAAAATAGCTTGCTGGTGTGGAAGAGACTAAAGGCAAACTGAAATAAAGATTGAAGAAAGCAAACATGTAACAGATCTAATTGCAAACGGTGTATCAATGCTTAGAAACAAGGCCTAGGGATCATACTTTCACTAGTGAACACTCTCATATAAATGTCTTCTCTTTATGATACTACTCTTAACTACTCTTCGGTTGGACAATCTAATCCATGGTAGGGCTATAATAGCACACCCCAAAGTAAGCCGTTCCCATCTAGAAAACCCCACACTGTCACCTTGAGCACTAGATGGTTCCAACAAACACCACAATTTCATAGAGACATCCAACTCCAAATATAACTCATAACAAGTATTTGTAATCTCTAGCCTAAGTGCCACCATGGTGTGCATGCTGTCACTTTCACACACATGGGGAGAGCAGAGATCTATTAAAGCACTTGAGTAGCAAGGTAGATCTACTTGATTACAAAGCTCATGATCATAATATGATCATGCATAGACAAAGAGATGAACACACAGCTATCGATAGAACCCTTAGCCTCGAGGGAGAACTACTCCCTCCTCATCATGGGAATCAGCAACGGTGATGGAGATTATGGTGGAGATCAATGGAGATGGCTTCTGGGGCACTTCCCCATCCCGGCAGGGTGCCGGAACTGAGACTTTCTATCCCCCGAATCTCCCCTTCGGTGACGGTGGTGTTGCGGAACTTTTCGTGGCTGGAGGCTTGACTACTTAGGGTTTTTGCATCGGGGGAGATATATAGGCGAAGAGGCAAGGTCGGTGGGCGGGCAGGGGGCCCACACCATACCCTGGCGTGGCCAGGAGGGACCCGTGCCTAGGGGTGGTGTGCCCACCCTGTGGCCCCTCTCCGTCTTGACTTCTGGCTCTGTGAGTCTTCCGGTAAAATATTAACTTTGGCTTTTGTCCCGTCCAATTCCGAGAATATTCATTTTCTGACTTCCTGGAACCAAAAACAGCAGAAAACAGGCAACTGGCACTGTGGCATCTTGTTAATAGGTTAGTCCAAGAAATCATATGAAAAGTACTCCAAAGTGTGGACAAACCATAAGAAAGTAGATAAAACCAAGCATGGAACATCAAAAATTATAGATACATTTTCAATGTATCAACATCCCCAAGGTTAACTCCTGCTTGTCCTCGAGTAGGTAAGTGATAAAAAGAAAGAATAATTTTGGAGGTGACATGCACCATCATAAACTTGATCAAAGTATTTGTAAAACATGGATAGCTAGGATCATAGTACTTCAATCATAACATGAAAGATAAAGTTCTAGCAATAAGACATAGCAACTATGTTGCAACATGAAAAGGCACAAACAAAAGATTTATGAATAATAATGCTTTGTAAGACGTTTGTTTGTTTCACATAAAGAAAACATCGCATAGTAGTATTTGATACATTGCAAATGTATCTATAATTTTTGATGTTCCATGCTTGGTTTTATCCACTTTCTTGTGTTTTGTTCCAACTTTGGAGTACTTTTCATATGATTTCTTGGACTAACCTATTAACAAGAGCCATAGTGCCAGCTGCCTGTTTTCTGCTGTTGTTGGTCCCAGGAAAGTCAGAAAATGAATATTCTTGGAATTGGACGGGACAAAAGCGAAAGTGCCTATTTTTCCGGAAGTCATCAAGTGCTAGAACACGATACGGAGAGGGGCCAGGGGGCCACCACACCACCTGGCCGCGCGGCTAGGCCTGGCCTGCGCCAGGGGGTGGTGTGGACGCTCCCGCCACCCCCTCGGCCTCCCCTTCCGCCTATAAGTTGCCCTCGGGACGAAAACCCTAAATACCCGATCAAAAAATCCACGGAAGAATCTGTAGTCGCCGTCATCTCCATCCCTAGATCTGGAGGGATCTGAAGCTCTTCCCGTAACCTTGCCAGAGAGGAGAATTCACCCTGGAGGCCTTCTTCATCACCATGCAAGCCTCCTGTGTGATGCGTGAGTAGTTCATCCTTGGACTACGGGTCCATGTAGTAGCTAGATGGCTGATTCTCCTCCTTTGTGATTTCATGTCTAGATCTTGTGAGCTCCGTTCATGATCAAGATCATCTATTTGTAATTCTGCATGTCGTGTTTGCGGGGATCTGATGGATATTGAGATGCTATTTCAGATTGATTATCGATTCGATCATGTCTTTGTTATTTGTGATCTTGCATGCTTTCCGTTGTTAGTAGCTATCTTGGCCAAGTAGATGCTAGCAACTCCAAGAGTTAGTATTTATGCTCGATACTGGGTTCATGCCTCTGGTAATCTGGGGAAGTGACAGAAATCTCTAAGGTACTAGATGTCCTATTGCTACTAGGGAGAAAACAACAATCCTTTGTTCATAGAACAATCGTATTGTTTACTTTACACGCAGTTCGTAAAGCAATAATCTGTTGCTTGCAACTTAATACTAGAGGGGGTTCAGATGATAACCTCAAGGTGGATTTCTAGTCATAGATGTAGTTGGATGGCGGTCTATGTATAATGTTGTAATGCCCAATCAAGTCTCAAAGGAGTCAAGATGATTAGTATATGCATGTATTGCTTTATTGATGTTGGTCAATTTCCCCGCTGTAATTTATTCACCCAGCATGTTATCTATCTTAAGGAGAGCCACCTCTAGTGAACTATGGATCCCGGTCCTTTACTTTACATACAATCTATAAACTATTTACTTCTTTGTGTTTACTTTCTACAAACTTTTACTTCTTTCCATTCGATACGTTTAATCTTTTGTTTTCCACAAAACACGGTGAAATTGACAACCTCATCACAAGTTGGGGACAAAGTTATGTGGCTGTGTCGTGCAGGTCTCCACGTTGCTACTAGCACCGGTAGTGCGCCCTGCCAAAGCTCAGCTAGTAACACCTTTGGGGTGTTTCCCTGCTCCTGCTGGTTCGATTAAACCTTGGTTTCATACTGAGGGAAACTTGCTGTTGTGCTCATCATACCTTCCTCTTGGGGTTCCCAACAAGCTCTACATCAACCACGCCCCAACATTTTTCTAGCGCCATACAGAGAGCCATCAAGCATTTTTGTGGCCGTTGCCGGGGAGTCAAGGACATGTTCATAAGGGGAGTCCCTCATAACCAATCTCTTTACTTTTTTATTTTTTTATGCTTAGTTTCTTTTTGCTTTGTTTGCTTGTTTTGTTTTCAAAAACACAAAAAAAAGTTTTACTTGTTTGCTTTCTTATTTGAAAACCCAAAAAAATGACTACTCTTGAAAACACTAAGTTGTGTGACTTCACTAGCACCAACAACAATGATTTTATGAGCACGCCTATTGCTCCACCTGTGCCCGAAGATACTTTCTTTAAGATAAAACCTGCTTTGCTCAATCTTGTTATGAGAGAGCAATTTTCTGGTATTGGTAATGAAGATGCTGCTTCCCATCTAAATAACTTTGTTGAACTTTGTGATATGCAAAAGCATAGGGACATAGATGGTGATATTATTAAGCTGAAATTGTTTCCGTTCTCTTTGAGAGGAGAAGCTAAAGAATGGTTGAATTCCTTAATTAGGAATAGTATTGATTCTTGGACTAAATGCAAAGATGCTTTCATTGGAAAATACTATCCTCCTGCTAAGATTATATCTATGAGAAGTGAAATAATGAAGTTTAAACAACTTGATAATGAACATGTTGCTCAAGCTTGGGAAAGAATGAAATCTTTGGTAAAGAATTGTCCCACTCATGGACTGACTGCTTGGATGATCATCCAAACGTTTTATGCAGGATTGAACTATTCTTCAAGGAACCTATTGGATTCTGCTGCTGGAGGTACCTTTATGACCATCACTTTGGGTGCTGCAACAAAACTTCTGGACAATATGATGGTTAATTATTCTGAATGGCATACTGAGAGAGCTTCACAAGGTAAGAAGGTAAATTCTGTTGAGGAAACCTCCTCCTTGAGTGATAAAATTGATATTATTATGTCTATGCTTGTTAATGGGAAAGCCCATATTGATCCAAATAATGTTCATTTAGCTTCTTTGGTTGCCTAAGAAGAGCCAGTTGATGTGAACTTCATAAGAAATAACAACTTTGGCAATAATGCTTATAGGAGTAATTTTGGTAACAACAATTATAAGCCATATCCTCCAAACAATGGTAATGCTTATGGAAATTCTTACAACAATAATAGGAGTGCTCCCTCTGAATTTGAAGTTATGCTTAAAGACTTTATTAGTAAGCAAACTGCTTTCAATAAAACTATCTAGGAAAAACTCTCTAATTCTGAAAGGAATATAGCATCTTTGGCTGAAGCTCAATCTTCTTTGAATAAAATAGCTGCTAAACCTGAAACTAATGATAATCCCTTTGCAGCTACTAATGCTATACAAGTAAGAATTGATTAAAATGTTAGACTATTAGCTGAATTACATGCCAAGTGGGAAAGAGAAGATGAAATTGATAGAAACATTAGTGTTTCTACTATCACCACCACTAGTGTTGAGGCTAGTAATAGTTCTACTACTTTAGATGATAATTTTGATTTTGATCTTGATGGTTGCAATATCACTGAAGTTATTAAGTTCCTACAAAAGCTTGCTAAAAGTCCTAATGCTAGTGCTATGAACATGGCTTTTACAAAACACATTACTGATGCTCTCATAAAGATTAAAGAAGAAAAGATGAAACATAAAGCTTCTATTCCTATAAAACAAGAAGATGGTTGGGAACCCATCATAATATGAAAGTGAATGACTTTGATTTCAAAGCTTTATGTGATCTTGATAGTAGTGTTTCTATTATGCCTAGAAGGATTTATGATATGCTTGATTTGCCTCCATTTAAAGATTGTTATTTGAATGTCCCACTTGATGATAATGCTAAAAATAAACGCATGGGGAGCCTTAATGATGTTCTTATTATGGTTAACAATGCCTATGTCCCCATTGATTTCTATGTTTTGGATGTTGAATGCAATGCTTCTTGTCCTATTACTTTGGGAAGACCTTTTCTTAGAACTGTTGGTGCCATCATTGATATGAAAGAAGGCACCATTAAATATCAACTCCCACTCATGAAAGGTATAGAACACTTCCCTAAAAAGAGAGAAAAGATTTCTTTTGATTCTCCTATGAAAACAAAATTTGGTCTTAATGCGTCTTCATTTGAGAACACTTGGTTCTTTCTTGCTTCTTATGCCTAACTTAAAGGCGTTAAAGAAAAGTACTTATTGGAAGATAACCCAAAATTTTTAGATGAGTCTTGCAAGTTATTACCTCTGTAATAACCTCTCCTTATCCTTTTTATTAGCTTTTTGTGCCAAGAGTAACCTCTAATGAGAGAGAAGTAATGATTGGGAAAGTTGCTGTCCCGAAACAGATTTCTGTGCTTCACCATAAAACTTCGTGTAAAATATCTGAACGTCGTTTTAAGGCGTGAATTTTTGTGCTTCTGCCCCAGGTTGTTATATAACTTTCGTTAGTTCAACACTTTTTGATTTGAGCAACATAAGGTCTTCGAAAAAATTCGTCTTTACCTGCTGGTCTGTTTTGACAGATTTCTCCCATTTTCTGCATTTGCTTCTTGTTGGTTCCTTTTTGAGTTCTTTTGGGGAATTGAGATTTTTGAGGGAAGTGCTACAGTATATAGTGTTCTGATGGAAGTTTATTTGGTGTTATAACTGAATCTTAAGACCTTTTATATTTAGTGCACTAATGTTGCTAATAAAGATTGTGTGAAGTTTTGTATGAAGGAAAATTTTCAGGTGTATGGAAGGAATGAGTAATGAGATGAAGGATGGACTAAAGCTCAAGCTTGGGATGCCACGCGTGTCACCCCAAAAATATCCAAGAAGTACAAGCGTCAAAGCTTGGGGATGCCCAAGGCATCCCCTTCATCAATAAAAAAATCCAGGTTTCTTCCAAACGCTTCATTTTTTTTGTTTCATGCATAGTTCTGTTGTCTTGGAGTGTCTTCTTTTTTGTTTTTGTTTTGGTTTTTCATTTTCTTTGGTTTGCTTAGTTTGCTGAATTAATTGGTTGGACCCCCTCTTTCATACATTGGTTTGCAAATAGTTTGGTTTGGTTTGGAAAAGAGTAGGAAAGTTCATGCTTATGTGGTAAAAAGAGCTCGTTTTTGACTATGGACTATGCTCTGTCATGCCATGCTTGATATTGTTTTGGCTTTATGCTTAGTATTATTTGCTGTAGCATGACTTGTTACAAACAATTGAGATTGCTTAAAGCATAGTATAGTGCTATTCTCCTTTGATGTTTTAGCATATTAAAGCGTAGTATAGTGGTATTCTCCTTTGATGTTTTATTTGGGTTGACTTGGCGCATGCTCACACCATGTTATGACTATCTCAAGTCACCATAGCCGTATGATCCTTTAGTTTTCAACTTGTAGTATCACTTTATGCTTTGATCAATGATGTTTTGTCGCTCTGCATGATTATAGCCATTATCACTCTCTTAGTTTGTCGCCCCAGTCTTTTGCTAGCCTCCACAACCAAGTATGAGTTCCACTCATGTATCCAACTCCCTAAACCAAGTTATTCCAAAGAGTCCACCATACCTACCTACTAGCTTATGCTATTCCAAGTATATTCATGCTTTTGTTTACCTTCCAAATTAAACTTGTTATGAGAAAACTAGTGATTAAAGCTCTCACGAACTTGATGGCACACTTTACTTTTCTTGCCCTTAATAAACTTGAACCATTGTGTCATCTATGTTGTATATGCTTGCACTCATTTGTTGGGAATTAGCAGAACCATGCTTTCATGGGGAACGCTTTCAACATTGCACTTGGTACTTGTACCTAGTTGATATCATCCTCTTTTGTATATGGATGTCGTCGGTGTGAAATGAAAGGGGAGCTTGTAAGTCCATGGAGTTATGTATATGTGTTAGAGAAACGCCTGGGCCGCTGGTCTAATCGATGCTGACATGGTGGAAACCTGCAGCGTAACAATAATGAGCTGTCTATGAAACATTCTTCCTATAAAAAAAGAGTCCTATTTTGAGAAACAAAAGAGAAAAGAGAAAAAAAGAGATTATGAAAAGAGGAAAGAGAGAAAAAAGCACCATATTCCCATGGTAAATAAGAAGATTGCTGAGATGCTCGTTGTCTGCTTGCCTTGTCATTTGATATGGGGATTCTTCCGTATCATTGGGCAAGGGGTACCCCGTTGCGGTTCTCTATGATACACATATACTTATAATAACAAGAACTTACCGGTGACTAAACTTGAGTAGCATGAGGAGCGGCCCTCGTATACAAGGGACATGAGATTTCTGACTTATGCTTCGTCAAGCATGTACACCATAGTTTGTTCACTTTAACCTTAATCACATCAAGATGCTTATGATAGGGGCAATGAGAGCTGAAAGCTATAAGTACCATAATTTTTGGAAGCTCTTTATGAGACTTGAATCCCTACTTCCTTTTATAAAAATGCCTTTCTTCCACCATTATATTGAGTCTCCACCTTCTATCTTTATGCACTTACTTTGAGAGCATAGTGGCCATTCTTAGTTCTATGTGCATTGTCCCAAGACTAGTTTATTGATGCATAACTTGTTATTGCTTGCTTTAAACTATTGTATCTAGTCACTCTTATGAACTTTGAAGGTGTCCTATGCATTTATATTTGCTACTCTATGAGGGACAAGCTGAATACTATTATGCTATGTTTTCTTTATGTGAAACAAACAAACATCTTGCAAAGCATTGTTATTCATGAATCTTTTGTTCATACCTTTTCATGTTGCATCATAGTTTCTTTGCTTATTGCTAGAACTTTGTCTTTCATGTTATGATTGAAGTACTATGATCCCAGCTTTGAATGTTTTACAAATACTTTGATGGTGCATGTCACCTCAAAAGTTATTCTTTCTTTTTATCACTTACCTACTCGAGGATGAGCAGGAGTTAAGCTTGGGGATGTTGATACATTGCAAATGTATCTATAATTTTTGATCATGCTTGGTTTTATCCACTTTATTGTGTTTTGTTCCAACTTTGGAGTATTTTTCATATGATTTCTTGGACTAACCTATTAACAAGAGCCACAGTGTCAGCTTCCTGTTTTCTCCTTTTTTTTGGTTCCAGGAAAGTCAGAAAATGAATATTCTCAGAAAATTGGACGGGACAAAAGCCAAAGTGCCTATTTTTCCGAAAGTCATCAAGTGCCATAATACGAGACGGAGAGGGCCAGGGGGCCACCACACCACCTGGCCACGTGGCCAGGCCTGGCCCGTGCCAGGGGGTGGTGTGGCCGCTCCCGGCACCCCCTCGGCCTCCCCTTCCGCCTATAAGTTGCCCTCGGGACGAAAACCCTAAGTACCCAATCAAAAATCCACGAAAGAGTCTGTAGCCGCCATCATCTCCATCCCTAGATCGGGAGGGATCTGAAGCTCTTCCCGGCACCATGTCGGAGAGGGGAATTCACCCTGGAGGCCTTCTTCATCACCATGCAAGCCTCCGGTGTGATGCGTGAGTAGTTTATCCTTGGACTACGGATCCATGTAGTAGCTAGATGGCTGGTTCTCCTCCTTTGTGCTTTCATGTCTAGATGTTGTGAGCTCCATTCATGATCAAGATCATCTATTTGTAATTCTGCATGTTGTGTTTGCGGGGATCTGATGGATATTGAGATGCTATTTCAGATTGATTATTGATTCTATCATGTCTTTGTTATTTGTGATCTTGCATGCTTTCCATTGTTAGTAGCTATATTGGCCAAGTAGATGCTAGCAACTCCAAGAGTTAGTATTTATGCTCGATAGTGGGTTCATGCCTCTGGTAATCTGGGGAAGTGACAGAAATCTCTAAGGTACTAGATGTGTTGTTGCTACTAGGGAGAACACAACAATCCTTTGTTCATAGAACAATCATATTGTTTACGTTACACACAGTTTGTAAAGCAATAATCTGTTGCTTGCAACTTAATACTGGAGGGGGTTCGGATGATAACCTGAAGGTGGATTGTTAGTCATAGATGCAGTTGGATGGCGGTCTATGTATAATTTTGTAATGCCCAATCAAGTCTCAATGGAGTCAAGATGATTAGTATATGCATGTATTGCTTTCTCGATGTTTGTCAATTGCCCCACTGTAATCTGTTCACCTAGCATGTTATCTATCTTAAGGAGAGCCACCTCTAGTGAACTATAGATCCCGGTCCTTTACTTTGCATACAATATATAAACTTTTTACTTCTTTGTGTTTACTTTCTGCAAACTTTTACTTCTTTCCATTCGATACGTTTAATCCTTTGTTTTCCGCAAAACACGGTGAGATTGACAACCTCATCGCAAGTTGGGGACAAAGTTCTGTGGTTGTGTCGTGCAGGTCTCCACGTTGCTACTAGCACCGGTAGTGCGCCCTGCCAAAGCCCAGCTAGTAACACCTTTGGGGTGTTTCCTTGCTCCTACTGGTTCGATTAAACCTTGGTTTCATACTAAGGGAAACATGCTGCTGTTGTCATCATACCTTCCTTTTGAGGTTCCCAACGAGCTCTACATCAACCACGCCCCAGCATTTTTCTGGTGCCATACACAGAGCCATCAGTATTCAACTTGTCCCTCATAGAGTAGCAAATATAAATGCATAGGACACCTTCAAAGTTCATAAGAGTGACTACATACAAATAGTTTAAAACAAGCAATATCAATGTATGCATCAATCAACAAGTCTTGGGACAATGCACATAGAACTAAGAATGGCCACTATTCTCTAAATGTAGGTGCATAAAGATAGAAGGTGGAGACTAAATATAAAAGTGGAAGAAAGGCCTTCGTAGACGGAAGCAGACATTCAAGTTTCATAAAGAGCTTACAAAAATTATGGTACTAAATAGCTTTCAGCTCTCATTGCCCTATCATAAGCATCTTGAAGTGATTAAGGTTAAAGTGAACAAACTGTGGTGTACATGCTTGACGACGTATAAGTTGGAAATCTCATGTCCCTTGAATACGAGGGCCGCTCCTCATGCTACTCAAGTTTAGTCACCGGTAAGTTCTTGTCATCGTAAGTACATGTGTATCATAGAGAACCGCCAACGGGGTACCCCTTACCCGATGATACGGAAGAATCCCCATATCAAAATGACAAGGCAAGCAGACAATGAGCATCTCAGGAATCTTTTTATTTACCATGGGAATATGGTGCTTTTTTCTCTCAGTCCTCTTTTCATATATCTCTTTTTTCATTCTCTTTTTTTCTCAATATCTGACTCTTCTTTTATAAGAAGAATGCTTCATAGATAGCTCATTATGGTTACGCTGTAGGTTTCCACCATGTCAGCATGGATTAGACCAGCGGGTTAGGCATTCCTCTAACACATATGCATAACTCCATGGACTTACAAGCTCCCCTTTCATTTCACACCGACGACATCCATAGACAAAAGAGCATGATGTCAACTAGGTACAAAGTACAAGTGCAATGTTGAAAGCGATCCCCATGACAGCATGGTTCTGCTAATCCCCAACAAATAAGTGCAAGCATATACAACATAGACGACACAATGGTTCAAGTTATTAAGGGCAAGGAAAGTAAAGTGTGCCATCAAGTTTGTGAGAGATTTAATCACTAGTTTTCTCATAACAAGTTTAATTTGGAAGGTAGATAAAAACATGAATATACTTGGAATAGCATAAGCTAATAGGTAGGTATGGTGGACTCTTTGGAATAACTTGGTTTAAGGAGTTGGATGCATGAGTGGAACTCATACTTTGTTGTGGAGGCTAGCAAAAGTCTAGGAGCGACAAACTAAAAGAGCAATAATGGCCATAATCATGCAGAGCGACAAAACATCATTGATCAAAGCATAAAGTGATACTACAAATTGAAAACTAAAGGATCATCAAGGCTATCGTGACTTTGGATAGTAATAACATGGTGTGAGCATGTGCCAAGTCAACCCAAATAAAGCATCAGAGGAGAATATCACAATACTATGCTTTAATATGCTAAAACAACGCATAATCCTTCGAAGGCACATTAAGCAATATCAATTGTTTATAACATGTCATGCTACAACAAAGAATACTATGCCTAAAGCCAAAACAATATCAAGCATGGCATGACAAAGCATAGGCCACAGTCAAAAACAAGCTCTCTTTCCCACTTAAGCATGAACTGTCCTACTCTTTTCCAATCCAAACCAAACTATTTGAAAACCAATGCATGAAAGAGGGGGTCCAACCAATGTATTCAGGAAACTAAGAAATCCAAGCAAACGAAAAACCAAAATGAAAATGAAAAAGAAGACGCTCCAAGAACAACACAACTGTGCATGAAACAATAAAAATGAAGTGTTTGGAAGAAACCTGGAATTTTTATTGATGAAGAAGGGGATGCTTTGGGCATCCCCAAGCTTTGATGATTGTATTTCTTGGATATTTCTTGGGGTGACACGAGTGGCATCCCCAAGCTTGAGCTTTTATCCATTCTTCATCTAATTACTCATTCCTTCCATACACCTGAAATTTTTCATTCATACAAAACTTCACACAATCTTTATTAGCAACATTAGTGCACTCAAGATAATAAGTCTTTGGGTTTAGTTTCAACACCAATAAAACTTCCAATAAAACACAAGCAACTGTAGTACTTCCCTCAAAAAGCTCAATTCCCCAAAAGAACTCAAAAAGGAACCAACAAGAAGCAAATGCAAATAATGGCAGAAATCTGTCAAAATAGACCAGCAGGTAAAGACGAATTTTTTCGAAGACCTTCTGTTACTCAAATCAAACAGTGTTGAACTAACGAAAGTTAGATAACAACCTAGGGCAAAAGCACAAAAATTCACGCCTTAAAAAGGACATACAGAGATTTTACACGAATTTTTACGGTGAAGCTGGGGCAACTTTCCCAAGCGTTACTTCTCTCTCATTAGAGGTTATTCTTGGCAGAAAAAGCAAATAAAAAGGATAAGGAGCGGTTATTACAGAGGTAATAACTTTCAAGACTCATCTAAAACTTTTGGGTTATCTCCCCATAAGTACTTTTCTTTAACGCCTTTAAGTTAGACATGATAGTTTGAGAAGATGCTCACATAAGAAATACAAATTGAAATAAAAGAGAGCATCAAGAAGCAAATTCAATGCACATTTAAGTCTAACCCACTTCCTATGCATAGGAATCTTGTAAAGAAACAAGTCATGAAAGCACAAAGGAACAAGCATAGTAAAGCAAAATAAGTGCAACTTCAAGACTTTCAACATAAAGACGGGAAACTTAATATTATTGAGATGCATAAAACCATGTTTTCCTCTCTCATAATAACTTTCAGTAGCATCATGAATAAAATTAACAATATAACTATCACATAAAACATTCTTAGTATGAGCACATGCATAAAATAATTAATACTCCCCACATAAACATAGTCATTCTTATTAATCGTAGTGGGAGCAAATTCAACAAAATAGCTATCATTATTATTCTCATCGCCATAATCATCAAATATAAGAGGCATATTGTAATCATTAATTTTCTCCTCAAGAGTAGGTGGACTGAAAATATCATATTCATCATTGTAATCATCATATATTGGAGGTTTGGTATCATCATAAGCAATAGAATAGCTATCTTCCAAAGCTAGGGAACTAAAAATATCATTTTCATAAAAACTAGCTTCCCCAATCTTAGACTTTTCCATAGCATTAGCAATAATGGTATCCAAAGAATTCATATTAACAACATTGCTATTAGCATGCAAATAAAGTTCCATAGGTTTTTTAATTTTCTCTTCAAACACTTCATGTCCTAACTCAAGATAAATATTATAAAGCTCTCTAATTTTGTTGTTGTTTTCCATTAAGCCTAACTAGTGAAAACAAGAAACAAAAAGACAAAATTGCAGAATCTAAAGGAAATAACTTCGTGCACTCACACCGGAGGAAGTGAGTACCTTTTACCTTACCTCCCTGGCAACGGCGCCAGAAAAGAGTTGTTGGCGCATGGTTGACATGGGAGCTTCTTGTTCTTCAGTCCCCGGCAATGGCGCCAAAAAATAGCTTGATGTCTACGCACTTCTGTTCTTGTAGATAGTTGTTGGGCCTCCAAGTGTAGAGGTTTGTAGAACAGCAGCAAGTTTTCCCTTAAGTGGATCACCCAAGGTTTATCGAACTCAGGGAGGAAGTGGTCAAAGGTATTCCCTCTCAAGCAACCCTGCAATCAAGATACAAGAAGTCTCTTGTGTCCCCAACACACCCAATACACTTGTCAGGTGTATAGGTGCACTAGTTCGGAGAAGAGATAGTTAAATACATGTGGTATGGATAATTATAAGTGGTAACGGTGCCAGAAAATAGCTTGCTGGCGTGGAAGAGACTAAAGGCAAACTGAAATAAAGATGGAAGCAAGCAAATATGTATTGCAAACGGTGTATCAATGCTTAGAAACAAGGCCTAGGGATCATACTTTCACTAGTGAACACTCTCATATAAATGTCTTCTCTTTATGATACTACTCTTAACTACTCTCCGGTTGGACACTCTAATCTATGGTAAGGCTATAACAACACACCTCAAAGTAAGCCTTTCCCATCTAGAAAACCCCACACTATCACCTTGAGCACTAGATGGTTCCAACAAACACCACAATTTCATAGAGACATCCAACTCCAAATATAACTCATAACAAGTATTTGTAATCTCTAGCCTAAGTGCCACCATGGTGTGCACACTGTCACTTTCACAAACATGGGGAGAGCAGAGATCTATTGAAGCACTTGAGTAGCAAGGTAGATCTACTTGATTACAAAGCTCATGATCATAATATGATCATGCATAGAGAGAGAGATGAACACATAGCTACCGGTAGAACCCTTAGCCTCGAGGGAGAACTACTCCCTCCTCATCATGGGAATCAGCAACGGTGATGGAGATGGTGGTGGAGATCAACGGAGATGGCTCCGGGGGCACTTCCCCATCCTGGCAGGGTGCCAGAACAGAGACTTTCTGTCCCCTGAATCTCCCCTTTGGTGGCGGCAGCACTGCGGAACTTTTCGTGGCTGGAGGCTTCACTACTTAGGGTTTTTGCGTGAGGGGAGATATATAGGCGAAGAGGAAAGGTCGGTGGGCAGCCCGGGGGGCCACACCATGCCCTGGTGTGGCCAGGGGGGACCCGCGCCTAGGGGTGGTGTGGCCACCCTGTGGTCCCTCTCCGTCTCGACTTCTGGCTCCGTGAGTCTTCCGGTAAAATATTAACTTTGGCTTTTGTCCCGTCCAATTCCTAGAATATTCATTTTCTGACTTCCTGGAACCAAAAACAGCAGAAAACAGGCAACTGGCACTGTGGCATCTTGTTAATAGGTTAGTCCAAGAAATCATATGAAAAGTACTCCAAAGCAATGACAAAACATAAGAAAGTAGATAAAACCAAGCATGGAACATCTAAAATTATAGATACATTTGCAATGTATCAATTATATAATGAAGGGAACTACTTATATGGACTTGTAAGAGGCCTAAACATGCATCAAAACAATTTTTCTAAGCATTGAACAAGCTTACAAGCTCTCATAACCTGTCACCTACAACAGCAAAATACTCAAGATATAAACCACTAAACACAAATCTACTTGGACAAGCAGAGGAGTCACATACCGGAGAACAAATGCTCCAAATTTCAGCAGCAAAGATGGGCTAAGCAATGAGATCAAAACATCATGGGCAAGAATAGCAAGAACACGATTTCGAGCAATGAACTGGTGTTTTCTCGGGAGAGAGAAGGAAGTGGCAAGTGAGAGAGTGAGTGGAGGGCCAGGGGTGGCCCACACCATGGCGAGGCGTGCCCCTAGGTGGTCGCGCCACCAGGTGGTGTGCCTGCCTGGTGGGCCCCCTGGGTCACTCCAAGAATTTCTCTACCCCTTTTTCACGTAAAAATTTAATATGAATTTTCTGGAATTTTTTGCGACACTTTATTTTTGAGCAATTTTCAGGTATTGATGAATGATTTTCTAGCAGAAATATGACTTTAGGATGATGCAAAAACAAAACAAAACAAAAAATTTAGAAGTTCTAAAACACTCTAATATGCAAGCAACTAGCAAAAAGAAAAGTAAACTAAGCGAAAGCAAAAACTAAAATGGATAAAATAAAAGTAAGCGAAGATAATCATGGTGAAAACATTGTTTTGTTCATTAAAATCCCTTTGTTAACAAGGTTGATCAGGTCTTGTTACCAAAAAAATTATATGAAACAAAACTTTGTATTCCACTAATGATTATGTTACCTCAACCTTGATAGCAAGTCTTTTTGTACTTTAATAAGCTGATCAATTTGAGTTTGAACCATTTGAAAATGTTTAACAAGCATTTTAACATCATTAGAGTTCTTTCCACAATATCTTTTAACTCAATAATAGCGCTAGAGTTTTCCATTAGATGATTTTGCACCCTTTTATTAAAATTATCTTGCTTAACATTAAAAACATCAAATTCTTCTAAGCATTGATCAGGAGGTTTAGAATAAGGAATATCACCTTCGGCAAAATGTTGGAGAGAGTGTACCTCAATAGTGGATGAGTGGGAGATTGGCTTACATAATTCTTCTATAGGAGGTAAATTCTTCATGTCTTCAGCTTTAATACCCTTTTCCTTAAGACATTTCTTAGCTTCCTTCATCAGTTCATCATTTAGTTCAATAACTCCCCTCTTCTTTGATGTTGGTGTAGGTGCATGCACAATTAACTCAGGTGCAGTTGTCTCAGGTATAGTTGGTTCAGATGAAGTCCAGTCTTCATAATTCTTGCTTATTTTAGCCGTTAATTTCTAAGCTTCTTTGGGAGTTCTATTCGTGAAAACACAATCAGCACAACTATCTAGGTATGTCCTAGATTCTTCAGTTAGTCCATTATAATATATATCAAGAATCTCGTTCTTAGGTAATGGACATCCAGCCTATGCATGTATCAAAGAACAAAACCTTGCCCTTGATTCAGACAATATCTCTTTTTCTCCCTGTTTAAAATCAAAAAGTTCCTGTACAATAGCATGTCTAGCACTAGGAGGAAAATATTTCTGAAGGAAGGTACTAATCAAGCAATCAAGGCTGTCAATAGATCTAGGAGGTGAATTATTAAACCAAGTTTTAGCTTCTCCTTTCAGTGAAAAAGGGAAAATTTTAGCAACAAAGTAGGTGCGCATCTTAATATCATCAGAAAATAAACCACTCATGGTAGAAAGCTCATTCATATGTGCTACAACACTTTCATTCTTAGTCCCACAAAAAGGTTCTTTCTCAACAATAGTTATGTAAGATAAATCAAGAGAGAAATCATAATCCTTAGCTTTAATGTTTATGCGAGATGTAGCAAACTTATCATTAGGAGATAATTTGGGTTTTATAGTACGCCTCTCAAGGAGACTCTTAATAGCACTTTTATCATGAGTGTTTTGACATTCTCTAAAAAAATCATCGGGCATCTCTATATAACCGTCTTCAATATCATAGCTCTCTATAGACTAGGTGAACTAACAGGTGTAGTAGTGTCTTCATTAGGAGTTTTAGTATTTCCAGCTATAGTTTTAGCAATCGTAGCATCTAGGAAAGGATCTAATAAACCACTTTTATCAAGCACAGTAGAAGCAACATCATTCGTATCAGAAGTTTCAGATTTAGCAGTAGTAGCAGTATGTGTAGCATGTGTATGTGGTGGTGTAAGGAGCTTACTCATAACAGATGGTGAATCAAGAGCAACAGAGGTGTTCAGAACTGTACCTCTCCTTATAGTGGATGGTAAAATAGGAACCTTGCCATCACGAGACTTACCCATGATGGATGGATGGCAGCAAACAATAGTGATTACAAGTGAACTTGATAATTTTCCCACTCTCCTTCGAGAAGCTGCTCCCTTGGCAAATCCCCGGAAATGGCGCAAGAAAATAGTCTTGATGACCCACAAGTATAGGGGGTGTATCACAGTATTTTCGAGGGAAGTGAAACCCAATTTATTAATTTGACACAAGGGGAGCCAAATAATATTTATAAGCCTTAAAAACTGAGTTGTCAATTCAGCTACACCTGGAAACAATCTTGCTCACAGCAGTTTATTAGTAGCAACAGTTTTGTAGTAGGAATAGTAAAGTAGTAGCAGTAGTAAAAGTAAAGATAGTAGTAACAATTGCAGTAAACAGTAGGATTAAAGCGCGGTAGGCATAGGGATGGATGGATGAGCATTGCATGGACAAGACAATTAATATGGCAATCAATACATAGGGCATTTGCAGATAAATAAGATAAAGCAGCCAAGTACTAAATAATCATAGGCATGTGTTCTATATACGTGCTTGCAATGAGAACTTGCACAACATCTTTTGTCTTGCCAGCCCGTTTGCTGCGGGGCCTCGAGGGAACTACTGCCAATTAAGGTGCTCCTTTTAATAGAGCACCGGAGCAAAGCATTAACACTCCATGAACACATGTGATCCTCATATCAAAGCCATTCCCTCCGGTTATCCCGATTATTGTCACTTCAGGGCCTTTGGTTCTGGACAATAATATGTGTATACAACTTGCAGGTAAGACCATAAACAATACTATCATAATGAATCAATAACATGTTCAGATCTAAAATCATGGCACTCGGGCCCTAGTGACAAGCATTAAGCATAACAAGTTGCAACAAAGTCAAAAAGCACTAATAATAGATACTAGGCACCATGCCCTAACAATCTGATGCCATTACATGAACGATCTTATTCAATCCCTACCATCCCTATAGCCTACAGCGGGGGATTACTCACTCATGGATGGAGGAAACATGGATGGTCGATGGAGAAGCGATGGTGATGATAATGGGGATGATCTCCTCCAATTCTCCGTCCTGGCAGGGTGCCAGAATGGAGTTTCTGGTTCCGATTCGCGGAATCTGGTGGTGGCGGCGTAGCGGAACACTTTCTGGAATAACGTCCAACCCCCCTTGGTTTTTAGGTCAAGAGGGAACTTATAGGCGAAGAGGGAGGCCGAGGGGGTGACCGAGGCGGTCACACCACCCCAGGCGCGGCCTGTCCTGGCCTGTGTGGCCAGGTGGTGTGGGCCCCTCGTGGCCCTCCTCTGTCTCGTCTTCTGGCTCCGTGAGTCTTCTGGTGAAATAGGATTTTTGGCATATTTTCTGGGATTTTTCCTGATAGTTGATTTTTTGCACAAAAACTAGACACCAAGGTAATTCTGCTGAAAACAACGTTAGTCCGTGTTAGTTGTATCCAAATCACACAAGTTTAGAGGAAAAACAATAGCAAAAGTGTTCGGAAAAATAGATATGTTTTGGACGTATCAGTATTCCATATTTTCAATTAGTTTGTTTTTTATATGTGGACTCTCTTGATAATAATTATTTTTCACAGCAAGTAGTACAAGTCAGAGGTCATCGTGCAATGATTTTTTATTGTTTTCAAATAAAAGTCAAATTTTGTACATGCAAATCCTTAGCAAGTAGTTGAATTCAACAAATTCATTGGTTTCCGATATATTGACAGTCTGGGTGTGGGTACCTTGAAAAGATACTTGTATAACTTACTCATAGTTCAAATTTTATCTAACATTGATAAATTAGCTTAAATTAGTTTAAGAATGTGAATTTTGCAAGGAAACCTTGAGAACTCAAAAAAGTTTGTAATCGTAAGTGAAACTAGGCTTATAGCATTCCGAGGCATATTCACCATGCTTGCTCTTAGGAAAATAAATCCCGGGAAAATAATTATCTGCTTAAAGTTTATGATAAATCGGGGTATTTTTTGTGTGATGTGTAATAAACAGACATATATCATTTGTCCGACACTTTAAAATAAACTCTTCGATGGACATTTGGTTATGTGAATGAAACGTCAAATCTTATGTACAAACAAGTTATGTTCAAAAACAAGTTTATTACGACCAAATAAAGTCTTCACAAATTCAATGTGCGACGGACTAATATGTTGGTACCTTTGTGTAAACATTGATGTTTCATATGAAATAAGTCTCTTATGTCCCAGCTACATGCATCTAAAAAGTATTGTGGGTGATAAATATCGTTGGTATCCAATTTTTAGAATCATTCAGGGGCTGTTTTGTTGCCAGCCACATTTTGCCAAGCCTAAGATTGACAAGTGTGGCAGCCATAAAAGTGTGGCTTAGAATTTAGAAGCCACAAAGTGTGGAAAAAGTTGGCAAAAAGTTCACTCCATGACACGTGGGTCATAGCAATAATAAAGTGTGGCAACTTTAAATTGTGGCAAGAACCAAACACTTGTCAAACTACCAAACTTTGGCTTGGCAAAGTGTGGCTGGGAACCAAATAGCCCCTCAATCTTTGTGTGTGAATGGGAGCAATGACATTCGGGGACCACTTGCCAATATTGCTACCAATGAGGTTAAATTGGTCATTAGAGGACTAACTGGCCAAATTTGTGCATAGTAGGCGAAAAAACTGTTAAAATGTGCAAAAATGACGTCCACCAAGTGTTTTATGCAAAAGTGCGATAAAAAGATGGTGGATCATGCAATTTCCTCTCTCTAAAAAATGTTTTATAATACCATGGAGGGTAATACAAAGTATTGTACCATACTTACTACTAGCAAAACAGGTACCAGATGGAAGTTTCAAACCTAAAGGGTACCCAATATTTTAGTCGGTTCAAAGAAATGAACTAGTTCGTCAAAAAGTGATGATATGTGAAATGTAGTTTTTTTGTAGTACGGTACTACTAAAACGGATAGAGGGTTACCCACTCCCATTCTCTAACTCCTCCCCACCATTCCCTCTCTCGCTATCACATTCCCACACTCACCTCACAACTCTCAGTCGTTAACCCAGTTGTTGCTTCGATGAAACCAATGCCAAAACCTTTGGTTGTGGTTGAGCTGGGGTCCTCATCAAGCTCTGCTTCAGAGCTGCAGGTGGCTTGTTCGATTCTGCCTGCCACAGCGCCCTCTCTGAAGCATCCTTCGCCTTTCGCATGTGCATGGGTTGTGCCCAAGGTGAGGCATCCGTCGCCCTTAGGGTTTCGGTTGGTTGCACCGAAACCCTTCGCTCGCCGAGCGGTCGTCCAAGCCTCCAGCGCTGGGACCGAATGCTCGTGCGGCAGTGGACGCGTCCTTTTTGTCTGTAGGTTGGACTCTCATTCATAATGTGCCAAATTTCAGAGGGTACACGGTGAAACCCCTATCGGTGGCTCCCCCTTCATTGGCGATTGTCTATGCTTCTTCGGTGTATGTGGCTGGTTCTTCGTCAGTGGTGTCCTGTTCATCTGCTCAACCCATCGACCCATGTGCATGTTCGCACCCCCCCAACTGTAATGAGGTTAGATCTGGAGGATTCGGGCTTTAACCGAAATCTGACGTGCATCTAGTCAAAGTTTTGCAATGTGTACTACAGGTCCTTTGTTGAACTGCTTAGTTATATGTCATATTCTTGATAATTATATTTTGTATTGTTCTTTATATGTCATATTCTTGATAATTGTATTTTGTGTTGTTCTGCTTAGTTCTGGAATATTCTTGATGATGATGATGCAGGTTTTGTTTTGGTACTTAGATGATGCATTGTGTTGTTTAGGAATTTTCCATGACGCGTTGTGTTATTTGGGTATTTTTTATGATGCATTGTGTCCTTTCCCCTCACTATGTTGTTTCGTCCATTGTGATCCGTGTTCTACTGTTTACGATTAAATGATATGCCTTCTAGCTATTCAAATTATTTCAATGACCCATCAGTTTAGGTAATTTTGATTGTGCAGACACTGTTTATAAATTTAATTACATGATACCTTGTGCTGTTTTGGTATTTTTGATGATGCATTGTGCTTTTTAATCAATCTATTTAAATGGTATGCCTTCTAGTAGCTGTTCAGATAATTTTGAGGACCATCGGGTTAGGTGATTCTGATGATGCATTGTGCTCTATAGGCAATTTAATTTACCTAATACCTTGTGATGGTTAGGTAATTTTGATGGTGCAATGACGCAGTGTGATCTTTAGTCAATTTATACAATGCATTGTGGTGTTTTGGTAATTCCAAAGGACTGACGCAATGGAAATTTTCATGTAGGACGGCCTAGTTGTAATGCTGAACTTAGACTACATTCTTGACTAGACTACTCCAGCTCTAGGTGGCTATGAAGATGCTCTCCCCATCATACCAAGGGAGTTAAAGTTGTCGGGCAGGAGAGTGGTGGGCTTGGCAAGGGAAAGTGCTTCCAGGTGGATCGCTAGTTCTGCTGAACCGAGAAGACGCCCTAGGTCGGTTGGACAACATGCCATGGCGCATCGTCCTAGGCGCTTCTATATCCAGTTAGTCTTGCATGACTTGTATATGATTATCATCTCGACTTACTTCAATCCTTATGTAAAGGGACACCCCTACCCACAACTAGTGGTGGTCCAAGCATGTGAGGAATGCAAGTGGGTTGTCCATGCCAACTGCAACAAAGACCAGATCGTCTTGGACAAAGAGTGGGCAACCTTTGCTGCTTTTAATGAGTTGAAGGAGGGTAACTGCCTTATGTTCTATGTCATCACAGACCGGTTTTAAGATGAAAATCTACGACCGCACCACCTCCTGTCGGAATGTGTTCATCTGTCATGAGCATGCACATCTTGATTAAGGGCCAATTTGTGTCGAAGGATTTTTAAAGGAATTTTGGAGGAATTCGACGCATAGGATTTTTTTCATAAGGAAGCCCTTTGGATGAAACGAATCATACCTCCAAAATTCATATGGATTTCATTTCTACACCGCAATCCCATAGGAATTTCAACATCCACTTTTTTACACTCATTCGTGTAGGATTGAGACAAGTTTCCTCCGTGTTTACTGTATTTCATCGAAATGACTTTAAGCCTGCAGATTTCCTCTAGTTTGTACCTCCAACCCTTTTATCCCGTGTTTTGAAATTCTGTGATCCAAAGAAAGCTATTTCCTATGTCTTGCAATTAGTTGTTTTGTACCTATGACCGAGTCAAATTCCTGTGTTTTTAAATCATGTTATCCAAAGAAGCCCTAAGTTATCTTTAAGTTTGCCATTCGATCTTTTGGCGACCGTTTGTGATGCTTATGCGTCAAGCCCTAAGTATATTCAATGTGACTACTACTACTACTGCTACTACTACTACTACTACTACTACTCCTACTACTACTACTATGAGCAAGCACAGAGTGAGCCGTTCCTAGACGTGGCTAAGAAATGTACGTACTAGACATTTTTTCCTGAATCTACAAGAAATTTACTAGACTAGCCGGAAAAAACCAATCCAAAAGATGGGACCCACTTAGTACAACATAAGCCAATTTATTGCACCACTATGTATCTAGCCAAATTTGTCCATAAACTTTGAGTGGGTCGTAAATATTTGCATATAGTAGCTCGATCGCTTAGTATGATGGACCAACGAGATTGCTCGAAGGCCGGCAACAAGACCCAGACCTTGACGTTTTGCTTCCACTATTCACTCTCCTCTCTCCTCTTACTAGTACTACCTCGCTCCGCCTTCGAAGAAAACATTTTCTTCCATTGCTACTCCCTTTTTCTCTACTTCTTCATCCAGCGATGTCACAAAATATCCTGTCTCGTTAGAAGAATAGCAAGATGGTGGTGGTTTGAGTCATGGAGAAATCCTGCCGGCTGGGTCACATGTAGGCTCGGACCAAGAAAGGCGACCAGCCATGGGGCGAGGGCTCGTCTTCGCGCATGTATCCGAAGAGTGGCTATCATGGGGACCAAGATTCCGAGTAAGTTTGTAATTACGTTGATTCCTGGGTTGTCTGCTCCTACTATTGAACCATCTCCGTACATCTTCCAGGGCAGGCGAATCGAGAGTCAAATTTTCCACCCCACCGGTCGATAGCACAACGGATATCTCTGACGCGTACGATGCCCTCATGCCCACTCTGTATCGAAGAAGAGAGGTACTGTAGTCACTATACATGTATTGGTATTTTATGTTCTTCTCTTCATGCACTCCATCCTCTCTTACTCATGATGCATTTTCCATGCAGGAAGTCAGGGCGAGAATCTCGGCCAATGTACATGAAATATACAGCCATAACATCAACATTCTGCAGAAAAACTTCGATCTCAACCTAGAGTGTGATCGCCTCTGAGCCGATTTGGCTTTTCAAATGAAGCTCGCACGATCTTACGAGCGTGACTCCTCGACGCTTCGTGCTGAGTGCGAAAATTTGAGAAGGAAGTCATGAAGCTCCGCAGCTAGTAGCTACCATTGCAGAGAGCGTCCAGCTCATGCCCCGCTAAGTAGGACGAGAGAAGCCATATCATGTTGATCGTCGAGGTCGCGACCATTGCGGAGGTCGTCGAGGCCCTCCCTCCTGATGACTGAGTTCCTGCACCAATAACATGGTTATTCCTGATAAATATTTAAAGAGTTTGACCCTATGGGAGCTCAACAAACACGACCCCGCAGTCACGTTGTCAATGCGACCCCGTTCGCACCCAAACCGTGGTTTGGAAATAGCCTATTCTATAAGTTGCTAGGATAAATGAATTTAAGATGTTTTGTAATAACTATTACTAGGACTGGAATAAAACTAGAACAAAAGGAAAACTGAAACAGGTGAATGCAATGAGATGAAATATTAATGCTATGATTCCTCAAGTAATGATGTGTATACCGGTGTGCATGATAAGTGCTTATATAATAGTTGTTAACTATAATTGTGGCGGTCCCTCATATACCATTGTCTCCCACCGTTGGTAAGTGGCAACTAGACAACTCAATTGTCCACACCCTCTTCGGACATGGGTCATCTCGTAAGAGAGTAGTGTATTAAGGAAACAACACCAATCAAGCTAAAACAGAGCAAAGGGATTAAGTTCTATGGACAATGGTACTCCTAAGAAATTGTGCTAGTCACAAGATATGCCGTTTGTCACTTTCGGGCCAAGCAATTCGCAACACTAGACCTATCTATATCATGAGTGATCTTGAGGGAACTCTGGGCGTTGCATCCTAAGCTGCTATTGCCCCCGCAAATCACTTATAGAAAATAGCCTATTAGTTCTACCCATGGAAGAGCAGAGACTAATGAAAAGTTTTGTGAGACTCCGTGAATCCCTAGTAAATTCATCAACAATGGATTGGACGTCTCCAATCACTAGAGTAATATCATGAATAGAAAAATGTAAATAGAAAGCACAAACATATTAAGTAACAAGAACACACCACACTTCAACTACTCAAATCATCATAACATTAATAAAAGGGGGTTCAAGCCATGTTACAACCCATCATGGAGATCATGATGGGGAAGGATAAAGGAATGGTGGTGATGGAGATGGTGATGATGGCGCGGTGATGGTGGCGTTGACGTGGTGATGGAGGCGTCCTCCTTCTCCTCCTCTTCTTGCTTGGATTCCTTGATGGTGTTGATGTAGATCTGGATCTTGGTGGAGCTATAGAGGCTATGGAGGCAACATGGCAGAAGGGCACTACCGTGGAGGTGGTAGATGGGATCTAGATCTTGTATATGGTGTATGGTGGCTTCCTCCTCTCTTCTTTGACTCCTCCCTCCTTTATATAGGTCTTGGGGGTGCCCTAGGATTCCCCCAATATTGTCATATGACATAGGGAAGGTTCTGGAGCTTCCGAATGGCTAAATCCCGTTGTTTGCAACCTTTTTGGCAACTATACGGCTGGAGCTATATGGCCAGAATTTTTGCTCTCGCCATATAGTTGGTCGTTAAACCTTCGGTACTCTTTAGTATTTTGGCCGCCATCTCTTCATATGAACTCCGTTTTGGGTGTTCTTGGGCTCGTTGAGTTTGTCTCGTCGAGGGCTACAACCCTGTGGTCTTGGATCTTTATTTTGAGCTGTTGTAAAATTTCACTTTTCCAACACCTCAAATGGCTAAGTCTGGTCTCTCCAGCTCCTCCATACTATGCTCTCTTTGTTCCTTTTGCCTTTGTTTTATCCATAATCATTATCAAAACCTACACACATGTCAAAGACAAGGAAGAGGGATAAAATTCTACTTAAACTACTAAATGTGCAAAGCTCATATTGAATTTGATAAAAACAAGTAATCATGCATATCAGGCATAGAAATAGTTAGATGGAGCATGATATCATAGGCAAATGACATAATTTATATTGCATATCAGGCATAGCCATCAACTTCCCCAAGCTAGATCTTGCTCGTCCTCGAGCAAAAGGGGTCGATAACTTAATGGGTGTGATCTTGCTTATCATTGGAAATCAATGCACCGTATCCTTGTTTTTCCTACAAGCTCAAAGAAAGAGAGAACATAATCATACAAGGCAATATAATCTTAGTTATAATATTCCAAACCACTAGAGATTAGTCAAAAACTTGTATGCCCCATGTCACAGTTAAATCTAGCTTCCAAGTAAACATGTGATTCTTCTATACACACTTTATTGTATTTTTGTATTTTTATTTGTATAAGGTAAAGCTGAACACGGTTAGTTGTCAATCATAAATAGAAATAGAGTTTTCCAATGATGCCCACTCATGCCATCTATTAAAGTCTCTCAAGTACAAACTTCGATTGTTGAGCTCAAAGAAAATATATTTCTTAGTAACGAGACCATGCCAAAAGAGTGGTATATGTTCAATCGAGACTGTGTAGGCTAGGAAGTACACTTGTGACCATTACCAAGATTTCCCTTTTTGGTATAATGATTTCTCATAACGGTCAAAGGAGTATTCTGACTTTTTCTTTTAACGTAGGCCCATGATAATACTAATGCATACCCAAATATAGCATTTTTGCTAGATATGTTGGGAAACTCATAGCCAAACTCCAAGAGTTTCCTCTTTTTGGATTGTCCAAAGGCTAGCAGAGTTATTAGCATCCCATGTTGTGCGATAGTGGCGCAAGATACGCATAAAGCGATATCTCACTTTGATTTCCAAGACAAAATTTTGGCATATGTAATCTCGAAACTTTAAAACATCATTTCTTATTTGACAACTCACTCAGTAAGCATCTATTAATACCATCATTTCCAACACTATGGGGTCATGCTATTCCATAACCATTCACTTAAGAAAATTCTGAACAGTAACAACTAGAAAGTTTCGAAGAACTTCTTTATTATATATTTTTCTTTTTTTTCCAAAATGTAGAGAACATGGCAATGTATATTTAGAGGATCACAATATTTTTCACAAGCTAGATAAAAGTTGAACAAGATGCATCAAAGCTATGGCTTGTCTCCTATGGGGCCCGACATGAGCAAGTATACCCCTTATATAAATATGAACAAAAACTCACCTAAGTAAGTATTCAAAAACAGAGGGATACACAATAGCATAAAACTTTTTAAGATAAAGAACTTTGCACAAGACTCTACGCATGCAAAATAAACTCCCCAAGCTAAGAATACCATCTTGATAAGATCATGAAAACAAAAGAGAAAATGCAGTTATCAAAAGAGAGTATAAGAAGTGGTTACCTCCCCAAGCTTAAGTTAAAGCAAGGGTGACACACTTTATCTTTGAGGTGCTTTTAACCTCTACTTTGATGGACAAAGAACCTTTGCTTCAATGAATGCTTCATGATCTGGTGTATGCCTTCCTTAAGAACATGGTAGGAACAAGACTAGAAACAAGACAAAATATTTTTGTTTTTGAATACATGGGTTTGGCTCACAAGTGATAAAAATACAATTCCCACTGAGTCGGTTCATCAACCTAAGAACCACACTTAAGTCAACAAACTAGTTCTAGAAGTGGCCTCTCCTAGATTGTGATGAGGTGCAAGTGAAACATGATACGAGACATGAATGTGCAGCCCCTATTTGCTTATTTAAAAGAGGTTCGAGTTGGAAGGTTTTACCAGACACTGATTGTTGAAACGTTGAATTGAATAAACCAAGTGGCTCATGCGAGTGTTGGCACGGTTGGCACTACCATCGTCACACAAGGTTCAAGTCCCTACGAAAATAACACACAAAATAAAAGACAACGGTTTGGTGTACGAACGAAGTTTGTTCACCAAACTAATGAAAGAAAACAAAAAGAAAACATGAACTACTAAAGAGAATTACAACTTAAGGAATTTATGAGATAGAGCTTTATTGTTTACATACGCTCGTCTTCTCTGAAACATGGGAGAATCTCCTAGGTGGTGTTTCGAGGTTCTTAGAAGAAGAAGAAGAAGAAGAAGAAGAAGAAAGAATGAAATTTTGAGCAATGGTTACCTTCTAGTTGGTGTTTGAGGGGTTTTCCCATCTATACGGGCGCAACTATACGGCCGGACCAAAAAGGTCCCGCCGTATAGTTGGTCATTAAACTTACAGTACCTTGAACATCGAAGGGTAGATGGCGTCGATATCTATACGGCTGCAACTATACGGCCGGACCAAAAAGGTCCCGCCATATAGTTGGTCGTTAAACTTGCAGTACCCTGCAATAGAAATTTGGAGATTGGGTAGATAACTATACGACCGCAACTATACTACCAAAAAAAATTCCCGCCATATAGTTGGTCTTTAAACCTTTTGGAAACGCCAATCTTCACATGTTTCTTCGAGGATTCATTATTAACCTCAAACCTAATAAACACCATGTTTTGACGGTAAAATAAAAACTTCAATTTTCGACCAACAAATACATATAATTGAAGGATTCACCTGAAACTTATTTTCTCTTCCTTTTTACCGAGTTTATGCAACACATAATATAGTGACAATAAATTCTACCTTTTAAAAACTACCACAAGATTACTCCAATAGCAAGACATGCAAAGAATAAAAGTGCCAATGCAACATGAATGCAACTAGACTCGAGACACAAAACTAGGAAAGAAACCTAGTAACTTCGAGGTTGCCTCCCGAGAAGCGCTCTATTTAAAGCCATAAAGCCAGGCTAGGATGCTCCATACATTTTGAACCTGGATCCCAAGGGATATCGACTCAAGGTGAGATTGTACATACCAGCTTGGAGCATCTTGAAGTAGAGTTCAGTCGGAGTCGTACCCGCTTATGGTGCATTGGCATCATGTAGATGAATAAGTTCTCGCTTTCAAGCAAGTGTTGATGCACCAACCTTGGTGAACATGCCTCCGTTTATAGCTGCAATGAGAGTATTTGAGATTCATATCAAATTCTTAAATATTTACAATGGTTAACTGTGTAGGGGAACACTTCATAGTATTCTTCCTTCATAGCAGGGAGTTCATGACCCTGCATGTTAGTCTAGCAAGGTTCTATCTCTAGCTCATTATTATTAATGCTCTCCATATGAGTGTCTAGGAACAAGGCCTCCGCAAAACAATTATCAATAGTTTTAGCATCATAAAAATCACTACTAGAGTGAGAGGCATCAAAAAGAAAAGTTGTAGTGTGACTCTCTTTGTCAAACTCACCTTTTTGTTCCTCCTTTTCATCGACTAGTGTTTTAATAGCAATGATAGAATAAAAAGTAGGAGTCAAAGGTGTGAGTGGGTGATTAATCTATTCTTCCTCCTTGTGCTCCTTTTCCTCTTCGCTCTTTAGTGGGTCCTGGAAAAGGTTATCTTTCTCCATGGCGGTTTTAGACCGCTTCAAATAATATAATACCATTGCATTATTACTTAAATTATTGTCGCAAAAGAGGAATATGAAGTATACTAAATTAAAAACTCCATCAAGTGCTTCACTTTCAACATCAATACTTCCTAGTCTAAATACCATTTCAGATGCACCTTTGAAAAGAAAGTATTATAGTACTTCCGAACTAAAATAGGATTTATCTCTATAATAATTTGCTAGAGTAGGATTGTTGGAACACTTACATTGAAAATTAAGGTGGTCATCTATTATACAAATTGTGTAATAAGATCCATCATTAGCACGCAACCATAATGAATGCATTTCCGATTGGTCCATCAATTTCTTTTTTAGCTCATGTCCGGCAACCAGGCTTGATGAACTTGAATCCTTTATCTCCTCCAATGCTTGTATTATCTCTTGAACAAAATTTATCTTGGAAGACATGATTAGTAGCAACCGTTTTTAAATTTTTTTGGTTTTGTAATATTTTATTGTATTCAATATAACAGAAAGCAGTAAGATAATAGCAACAAACTAAAATAAACTATGTGTGAGTAGAGAACCGAACGCTTTGCTCCTCGGCAACAGCGCCAATTTATTAACTGAGTTGCTGCACCAATAAAAGGGTTATTGCAGTACTTGTAGCAGCAAATATTTAAGGAGTTTGTCCCGATGGGAGCTCGGCGAACGTGACCCCGCAGTCACGTTGTCAATGCGACCACGTTCGCACCCAAACCGTGGTTTGGAAATAGCCTATTCTATAAGTTGCTAGGATAAATGAATTTAAGATGTTTTGTAATAACTACTACTAGGACTAGAAGAAAACTAGAACAAAAGTAAACTGAAAAGAGGTGAATGCAATGAGATGAAATATTAATGCTATGATTCCTCAAGTATTGTTGTGTATATCGGTGTGCATGAGAAGTGCTTATGGAATAGTTGTTAACTATAATTGTGGTGGTCCCTCATATACTGTTTCTCCCACTGTTGGTAAGTGGCAACTAGACAACTCAATTGTCCACACCCTCTTCAGACATGGGTCATCTCGTAAGAGAATAGTGTATTAAGGTAACAACACCAATCAAGGTAAACCAGAGCAAAGGTATTAAGTTCTATGGACAACCGTACTCCTAAGCAAGTGTGCTAGTCACAAGATATCCCGTCTGTCACTTTGGGGTCAAGCAATTCACAACATTATACCTATCTATATCATGAGTGATCTTGAGGAAACTCTAGGCGGTGCATCCTAAGCTGCTATTGCCTCCACAAATCACTTATAGCAAATATCCTATTAGTTCTACATATGGAAGAGCAGACACTAATGATAAGTTTTGTGACACTCCGTGAATACCTAGTAAATTGCTCAACAATGGATTGGACGTCTCTAATCACTAGAATAATATCATGCATAGAACAATGTAAAGAGAAAGAACAAACATATTAATTAACAAGAACACACCACACTTTAATTACTCAAATCATCATTACATTCATAAAAGGGGGTCCAAGCCATGTTACAACCCATCACGGAGATCATGATGGGAAAGGATGAAGGAGTAGCAGCGATGGAGATGGTGATGATGGCGCAGTGATGGTGGCGTCACTATGGTGATGGCGGCGTCCTCCTTCTCCTCCTATTTTTGCTTGGATGGCTTGATGGTGTTGATGGAGATCAAGATCTTAGGGGAGTTGTAGAGGCTATGAAGATGGCACGGTGACAGGGCACCATCATGGAGGCGATAGATGGTATCTAGATCTTGTATATGTTGTATGGTGGGTTCCTCCTCTCTTCTTTGACTCCTCCCTCCTTTATATAGGCCTTGGGGTGCCCTAGGGTTCCCCTAATATCGTCATATGACTTAGGGAAGGTTCCGGAGCTTCCGGAGGGAGAAATCCCGTCGTTTGCGACCTTTTTGGAACTATACGGCGGGAGCTGTATGACTGGAATTTTTTATCCCGCCGTATAATTGGTCGTTAAACCTTCGATACTCTTTAGTATTTTGGCCGCCATTTCTTCTTACGAACTCTATTTTGGGTGTTCTTGGGCTCGTTGAATTCGTCTTGTCGAGGGATACAACTTTGTGGTCTTGGATCTTTATTTTCAGAAGTTGGAAAATTCACTTTTCCAACACCTCAAATGGCTAAGTCTGGTCCCTGCAGTTCCTCCATACTATGCCCTCTTTGTTCCTTTTGCCTTTGTTTTATCCATAATCATCATCAACACCTACACACATGTCAAAGACAAGGAAGAGGGATAAAATTCTACCTAAACTACTAAATATGCAGAGCTCATATTGAATTTAATAAAAACAAGTAATCATGCATATCAGGCATAACAATAGTTAGATGGAGCATGATATGATAGGCACATGACACAATTTTTATTGCTAAAAAGTGTTGTATTATCACAGCCATCACCTCCGCAGGGTGGCCACAGTGTTACAATCGCCGAATCTTGGAGTAGGAACTAGGAAGGGAGAGGACTTGCCGGTATGGCCCTCTTTTTTCTTTCTTTTGGGTGCATGGATCGTTTTTTCTAATCCGTCTTCGCATAATTATATTGCACTCTTAACAATCGAATGCTCTCTTTGGAGCTTTTATAACGATATACTTGCCATATAGTAGTCGATGTTTAGTGTACATATACATTCAAATTTAGTCAAATATGTGACATGCTTTTTAATTAGGTTGGAGGACATTTTTAGAAAAATTAGGATGGAGGGAGAGTATGTCTGATAAATCAAAATAATTAAATCGTCAGTGAGTGATCTTTAAATTTGGTCATACTTTCTACTTTGTCAGATGTAGGGATCCAGTATCTAATATACTTATCAACTGATACGTCTTCCCTTTATGTGGCCCCTACGTCGTTGAGTGAGTTATTGGGTGATTTTTTTTGTTCTTCCTATTAAAATATTGTGGTTATGATATAGAGGAGATGATATAGGGTTGCTGCTGGAGATAAGCAAAATTTATGGGAAGAATCTTTTTAGGCTAGTCATAGTGCAAATAACTTCATGGGTAACTAAGGGTCCTACTCAGTAAAATTGCTTATGTGGCAGTGAGTTATTCACACATACCAAGATAAAATTAGTCTATTACCTAATAAATGAACTACTCATGTATTAACATAGACAAATAACATATGCATGTTATAGTCTATGTTTAACTTACAAGTTTTGTTCAACCTTGTTCTCTTCTCTGGTTCCTTTCTCATTTCTTTATTGCAGTAGACATTGTGTATAGTAGTACTAGACTCACCTCAGGGAATCTTCTTACTCAACTGCTCCATCCTTTAGACATATATACTATCAGGAGGAGCGGTACCTATCTAGAAAATAAAATGCACCGTTAGTGTCAGGGACACCCAGCTATTATCTGGAGTACTTTGGGTCACAAGCATAGCTACCCCTATAGTCTACCCAGGGACACCCAACGATTCGTTCCATAGGCATTCCTTCCAGAGCCTTTGTAGGGAAGGTATCCGCTTTGACCCGTTGATTTCAGATTGGAAGGACAAGATAGCTAGAGCTGAACTCTGTCTCCCTGGATGATGTTCCTACTACTACTACATGAAATACACTTCTAAAACAACAAATGTAACTGTGCTTATGAGTTACTAGTCTGATTTCATTAGAAGTCTGGTTATGACTGCAAACTACAGTATGTATGAGCTACGTTGATTAGCGAGGGTCATCAGCGAACGGGGTCCTCGACCGCACAAAAAAAAGGTTTGTCACTCGGTAAATTGTGCTCACATCCAGGCAACTCAGTAACTAGACCGTGATCAACATATATACGGAGAGAGAATATGAGTAATACAATGATCAACCCAATAGAATCCACTCATTACTACATGATGCATGCAACTCAGTATCCTAATAATATCATGCACGTAATCACCTAAGTACCTTTTTTTGAGCTGCATGCATTCACTCCTGAACACCATAAGTAAAAGTTTGAACTCGTGGAGTGCCAAAACAACATCACGCCAGCTAGCCCTATTAATCGTCTGCTACTATAGTAACCTACACATCTACCCCTATAGCCTACTCTAGGACATCTAGCGATTGCTTGCATGTATAGGTGTCTGCGCCAGAGCCTTCGAAGGGAAGATATCCCCTCTGGCCCCTTAATTTGGGATGGATGGACAAGATTACTAGACGGCCAAAATCACATGGTCCCCACTCCCTCGCGCCCCTCCATTTCAAACACTTCAAAATTTCTCACAGCCTACGTTTCAAACAATACCAAAATCACGTGGTCCCCACTCCCTCGCGCCCTCCATTTCAACCACCACAAAATTCCTTGCGCCCCTCCATTTCAAACAATACCAAAATCATGTGGTCCCCCTCCCTCGCGCCCCTCCATTTCAAACACTGCGAAATGTCTCACGCCCGGAACCTCCTGCAGCACTTCTCCGGCTAGCTTTGCCTACCGGAACTCGACACCATGCACTCCTCACCCAACAGTATACCGGAGCTGCATCAGCTACGGCCTCACCCAAAGCACCATTGTCGCTTCACCGACGTCCACCGCATCCGACCGAGGTCACTGAGTCCATCATCGTCCACCGCACCTGATTTCCTTTTCCCACTTTCTCGTCCACGGTGCCGAATCCGTCAATGACTGCCCAAGCTCTGTATCAATGCTGCCGGCATCCTCCCCACCCATACCATACGTGAACCACCATGCAATGCACCGATTCTCCCTCATCCACTCGCTCAAGCCGGCATCGAGCGCCCAAGATCTGCTTCCCCGACGCAAACAGCCGACACAACTGTAGCACCCTGGGTGACAAGGATGTCACCTGTGCCGGTACGGATGATGCTTATAAGCCTATCTGACCATGGTAACCAAATCTCCAACTCTTTTTTTGTTTTGTCATCAGTACAGCAGGTTCAAGCCTATCGCAATGAACTGCATTTTTCTAATCGTGTTGTACACCCAGTCAAAGCGCACGCATGTTCTTCGTGCTACATACTATGAAGTAGATCACTAGACATGTTGGTTTGCATTCACTACTCTACAAATTTTGAAGTCATGCACATGTTCTTAGCTACTTCGAACAACAATATTTGCCTGCTATCGCGTAGTTCTTGCAAAATGTAAAATCAGTGGAAAATATTAGTGTGGATTCCCTACTCCATAGTTACTGAATCTATCTGGTTCATCCTGAGATAAGTTCATGTTATTATTTCCTCCTTGGCATCGTTCTACTATCCTGTAGTACCCGTTTAGACTCTTCATACTAATTTGATTATAATTTTGTTGTTGCCATCTGGTTCTTCAAAAGCTGCAACACTAACTATTTTATTTTTCTTGCATAGACCCCAGAATGGAACAGTGAACATGATAGTTTGCATAGCCTCTTCTACAGGTTCACAAGCAATGCCATTATTTCCATATTTGGTGCTGGTTCGTCCTAAGCAAAGGCACAATTGTCCTCTACTATGTAGTTCACTCGTGGTTTGCATTCCTGCGATAGAAGTTCTCTTATGATGCCATTATATTTCTATCCGGTTGATTCGTAGATATGACAGAAACTGCATGCCATTGTGTAGCTCACCGTAAATTCCGAGTCACCGAATGTCTCCTGTATTCTAGGAAATAGCACTTCTGCCATATATATTTTCTTATATGACCTAGCTAGTTTATATTTGCTGAAATTCTAAAAAACACTTTGTTTGATTGCCCATTTCATTGCAGGGACACTTGTCTAATGATTGTTTATCTTATTCTACAGGTTCACGTGCAACACTACTATATCTCGCATCTTGTTCTGGTTCGTCCTAAGCAATCACATAACTATCCTCTACAATATATAGTTCATTCCTGGTTTGCATTCCTGCTCTACAATTCTCGTATGATGCAATTATAATTTCTATCTGGTTCATTCTTAGATACGTTAGTGACTGCATGCCATTGTGTAGCACAGTGCAAATTCTGAGTCACCCAACGTCTCCTGCATTCTAGGGTATACAACTGCTTCCATATATATATATATTTGTTGAAATGACCTGGCTAGTTTATATTTGTTGAAATTATAAGCCACACACACATAGTTTTTGATTGCTCGTTTCATGTTAGGCACACTTGTTTAATGCATGCGTGCTTTTCCTGTTTGTATTACGTGTTGGTCAATAATTGAACCATTGACCAGTTGTAAACTCCAGCTCATAGCTCTTGTCATATCAGTCAAATGAGCAGTTTGTCTTGTTTGATGTATTAACTTGTTATTACTTAGTTTCAGAGTGCAATTACTGCTATCGCCACCAATGAGGGGCTACAAGATCATGTCTCAAGGTGGTTTTCCAATGTAGTTGTCACACTTAAAGGGAGATGCAGTTGATGGATTGAGAAAGAAAATTGAGGACAATGCTATCAACTTGATTGTCAACTAAAATGCTAGATTTCCTTTCCCGAGCGTTGATATTAATATTTTTAAGAAGTTTGCAGGTGATGTAATATCAAGATAACTCGCATAGGCCATGTAGGCATTTAGTTGATGCCATTCATGCATGGCGGTAGGCGGTACCATAACTGCACCAGCCAGGTCAATCAGGTAAGAGTATAGGGCTTTGTTATTTTCTCTTCTTGTATTGGGCCTACCATGAACAGTAAAAGATGCTCGCTAATTATACTCTTTTTATGATATTTGCGTGGGATTCAAAAAGGCTGAAAATGTAGGTGTCCGCAACCGTAACGGGCCTACCCTCAGGTGGAAAGTAGTAACAGTAACAAGCCAAAACAGTAACAGGCCAGACGCAGCGGCAGCACAACAGAGTAACAGGACAAACTAGTAAGAGGCCAGAACAGTAACAAACCACAACAGTATTGGACCTGAACAGTAAATGGCCTGAATAGTAAATGACCAGTACAGTAAATGGCCAAAAAATTACAAGACAAGAACAGTAACAGGCCTAACATATTGTGAGGTCAGAACAGTACCAGATCAAAACAGTTGCAAGCTGCCTGTGGGCCTGAAATGTTCATGGATGGTATAGTAAAAGGCGAGAATAGTAACACACTTTCTCAAAGATGGGATGTTAGTAGGCGGCCCAGGACGAGCTACGAGAACAGTGACGGGCCGATCGTAGGCCTTAACAGTATTAGACCTACTTGATGTAGGCCGTTAACGGGACGCATAGTATTCGTACAATGTGGGTCTTGGTAGGCCAAAATACTTACGGGCCTGAAATTCGTGGGCTGCTGCTGGCTGCATCTTTTGGATTTCAAACAGTGCAAGACGAAACAGTAAAGGGCCATCTTCTTATTGGGATCTTTTCATGGGCCGGCCCACTTAATATTTAGCAGGCCTTGGCTGGGCCTGGCTTCTTCCACGATTTCTATGACTGTTAACGGTGGTAACCGACCGTTAAGGGTGGCTGCCACGTGGCGGTTTGCATGATGTCAGTAGTCAACGCAGTTGGCGAGCAGATCTATGATGGAACAAGTTTTCGTGGCTAAAGGGTGCGATCTGCCACGGTCCAAAAAAAATCCGTGGTAGATTCTTTTATGACGGGGCTTCTACCACAAAGGTTATCCGTCGTAGAAGACTTTTTAACCATGAAAAACGGGCCTTTAACCATGAAATTCGTCCGTTGTAAAAAATCCAACTTTTCTTGTAGTGAAAGCCTTGAAAAAGCTAAAGTGCCAAAAGACGTATTTGATGATAAACATGAAATCTTCAATTTATATAATAGAGATAAACAAGTAGAAGAAGTCAAGATGCTAAGTGAAACAAAAGAACCTCTACTTGATCTTGATAAATGTAGCTTGCATGAACTCATTAACTTGTTGCAAAAAAGTTCTAATGATCCATCCTTCAATGGTCATCAAGCAGGATTTGATTCTTACCTATAAAATTGTGTTATAAAAGAAAAGATTGAAAGATACAATAGAGAAGCTCTTGGGGATCAAGGCACCCCACTGGACCAACTCAACTCTCGGTTTGCAAACCTCTTAACCTTTTTTGAGCAACATAGAACTATTGTAGAAACTTGGAGCGTCTGTTTTTTCATTTTACATTTTGTTTTGCATTAGAAAGATCACCACCATTATTATAAATTCCTATGATTAGCTACTAAAAGGAAACTCTACCTTGATGAGACTAAATCTGAAAAAGAATATCATGGAATGTTGTGTCTAGTTCTTAAGCTCAACTATTTTATATGAAGCATGATATGTTTTATGCCTATTAAATTTTATACTTTGCTTGTGAATATCTATGTTCAACATTAAGAAGCAATGTGATAAAATAAATGTCGACATTATGAGCTAGACTTGTTCCAAACCCCTTAAAACAATACTAGTTATACCCACCTACTTGCAGCAAAAGCTACTTTCAAGTATAGTATGTATGTTAATCCTCCAAACACTCTTCAAAACACCCTTTTTATGTATTTTAAAGCTCATAAGAAAGTAAGGTTTGGGGTGATACGACTTGGAATATTTTGTGCTTCACATCTTATTATTGGTTGTTAGCTAAACCATGACTGACATGGCACAAGGATTTTAATATTAAATGTTGAATATTAATCATGTTTAAGTTCTACCTATGGATTGCAACTATATGAAATGAAGTGTGCCCACTGGAGTAGGCATGTTGGTACAAAACGCTCCCGAACCGCTAGCCAGAACCATGCATGACATGGTGGAAACTGATGGCAACAAAGGCTACCACTTTTCGTTGGGACTCCAAGTGCAGAGTGTTGCATCAAGGGTATTTTCGCCACAAGGGTGACTCGAGGGTTTATATCGAACTCTAGGGGAATTGGCTATGAAGGATGTTTGTCTTCTCCTCTTTAAGCAACCTCTAAAGTAAAATAAAATGTCTTGTGTCCCCAACTCCACCAAGTGGTTGTCAACCACAAGGTTTCGTAATAGTAATATGAAACAAAAATATTAAATAAACTAAAGTAAAGAAATGCAAACTAGATGTATGGAAAATAGTAGAGTTTTTTTTGGGTTTGTATGTGTGATTAAAAATAGAGAAATTATTTTTGTATTTTCGAAATAATTAATTGCTAAAAATAAAAACGATAGTAGATGCAAAGGAATGGTGTTTCTTATGATAAAAATTGGACCAGGATTCATGGGTTCACTTGTATACTCTCTTTTTAAGTTGTAGTGATCACAAAACAATTCAGCAATGATAAAGATCATGGAAACTCTATAAGTGCTTGATAAAATGAATTAATATGGACATCACATTCTAATATTGAGATGGAATATATCTCTATCTTATACTCCGCAAGAAAGGGAAACATCCATGCAATCTTGACTTAAGAATAGATTAGAGTATAGCTTTAAGAAATATTATATGATGTTTGAAATACAAAACATGCTACCTTAATTTAACAAGGTCATCACACTGTCACGTGATAACTGTAGCACATGATTTCACTTAACCCCTAGTGAGGCAACAAAACAAAAGGTAAAAACCAAAGTAGATCTTGAATAATATGTGTCACAATTCAATCTCCACCCCTATGCTACTCCATCTAACACACACTTATCCCCATACAAGTTCTTGCATACAAGTTGGATCAAAACAAGCAATGAAGAACGAGGCCCATGATATGCATATATTAAAACATCTTACATGAAATAGATTCCAATCTCAAATATCAAATCATAGAACAAAGACCCACCACATAGGAATTACAAATATGACTCTAATCATGTTGGGTAGCTCACATGGTACTAGATCTATGAAGAACAAGAGAGAGAGAGATATATCAAGATAATGCCACAAACCCATAGCCCGGAGGTGGACTACTCTCTCCTCATCATGGTGATGAAGTCGGAGATGTTGGAGAGGGTGGATATTGATACATTGTGTATCTATAATTTTTAATGGTCCGTGCTTGGTTTTATCTACTTTCTTGTGTTTTGTTCCAACTTTGGAGTACTTTCTATACACTATCTTGGACTAACCTATTAACAAGTGCCACAGTGCCAGTTGCCTGTTTTCTACTGTTTTTGGTTCCAGGAAAGTCAGAAAATCAATATTCTCGGAATTGGACCGCACAAAAGCCAAAGTCGATATTTTACCGGAAGACTCACAGAGCCAGAAGATGAGACAGAGATGGGCCACAGGGTGGCCACACCACCCCTAGGTGTGGGTCCCCCTGGCCACGCCAGGGCATGGTGTGGGCCCTGGCCGGCCACCGACCTTGCCTCTTTCGCCTATATATCTCCCCCGAGGCAGAAACCCTAAATCGTCAATCCTCTAGCCACGAAAAGTTCCGTAGTGCCGCCGCCACCGAAGGGGACATTCGGGGGACAGAAAGTCTCTATTCCGGCACCTTGCCGGGACAGGGAAGTGCCCCCGGAGCCATCTCCATTGATCTCCACCACCATCTCCATCACCATTGCTGATTCCCATGATGAGGAGGGAGTAGTTCTATCTCGGGGCTAAGGGTTCTACCGGTAGCTATGTGTTCATCTCTCTCTCTATGCGTGATCATATTGTGATCATGAGCTTTGTAATCAAGGAGATCTACCTTGCTACTCAAGTGCTTTAATAGATCTCTGATCTCCCCATGTGTGTGAAAGTGATAGCATGCACACCATGGTGGCACTTAGGCTAGAGATTACAAATACTTGTTATGAGTTATATTTGGAGTTGGATGTCTTTAGGAAATTGTGGTGTTTTTTGGAACCATCTAGTGCTCAAGGTGACAGTGTGGGGTTATCCAGATGGGAAAGGCTTACTTTGAGTTGTGTTGTTATAGCCCTACCATCGATTAGAGTGTCCAATCGGAGAGTAGTTAAGAGTAGTATCATAAAGAGATGATATTTATATGAGAGTTTTCACTAGTGAAAGTATGATCGCTAGGCCTTGTTTCTAAGCATTGATACACCGTTTGCAATTAGATCTATTACATGTTTTCTTGCTTCCATCTTTATTTCAGTTTTACTTTAGTCTTTTCCACGCCATCAAGCTATTTTCTAGCATCGTTATCTTATATCCATACCACTTGTATTTCACTATATCTTCGCCGAACTAGTGCACCTACACAACTGACAAGTGTATTGGGTGTGTTGGGGACACAAGAGACTTCTTGTATCTTGATTGCAGGGTTGCTTGAGAGGGGATACCTTTGACCACTTCCTCCCTGAGTTCGATAAACCTTGGGTGATCCACTTAAGGGAAAACTTGTTGTTCTACAAACCTCTGCACTTGGAGGCCCAACAACTGTCTACAAGAATAGAAGTGCATAGACATCAGATATCTCCCCGGAGGTGGCTCTGGCAGAGTTTCCCCCTCTAATCTTCGATGGATCTGACTCTGTTTGGTGGTGTTTTCGTCTCTGATGGATCTCTCTCGAGGATGCCCCGGGGGTCCTTATATAGGGTTTTTAGGTCAAGAGAAGTACGTGGGCGAAAGAATCAAGGCGATCAGATGGCCGAAGAGGGATATAGCACAGGTGGCGCACCCACCAGGCCTAGGCGTGCGACCCAGGCTATCTAGGGCCTCCTGGCCCTACTGGTGGAATTCCAAGGCTCCAGATGCTTCCCGTGGATAAATACTGGGATCCCCAAAAGTATAGGTCCATTTGACTTTGTTTAGGTCCGCAAACATCAAAAACATTGAAAACTGGGTTTTTTCTACCCTGCAGGGTTATAACCAAAATAAAGGGGATTATTGGTAAATCCCCAAAAATCATTATAAACAGGAATATAACGTTATATATATGATGCAAATATGTGGGAAAACATGTTAACAAACTACAATGTTCATGTGTGCATTTTACATGCATCAACATCCGCAAGCTTAAGCTATGCTCGTCATCGAGCATGAAGGTGATAAAACTAAACATGGACTTTGGAGTTTATTACCTTTGCTTCCTTCATTATCATGTAGAGTTCATAGGCTCAATTACATTCAATGAAATATAATATGTAAGTGTACTATCAAGTTGTATCTTTTACACATTGATAAACATTCTAAAAAATAAGTGATAGTGTGATAAAACAAATGATGAGAAAAATAAACCTTCAAGCACACCTTGATGAACCTATAGAATAGGAGACTCTTTCCATTATTGGCATTGGTGTTTTCATGCCTTTATTTTTGGGCTACTTCTTAGTTTCATGCCCTTTACTAGAAGACTTACTTCTTAATTTTGTGTCTTCCCTTGAGATGTTTTGCATCCTGTACCGAAAGTAAGCATTGAATACATATGTTAATCCTCCATAAATAATAAATAATAAAATTTTAGGCAATGTAATTCATGTCAACAATACTAATAAGGATGGGTTTCCCAGTATCTTTTTTTACTTTGATTTAAAGATTCCTATGATTTATGTGCCCAACATGTTACAATTTGATTGTTTCACCTAGTATATGATCTTGCACTCCTCATGCTACTCAACTTAGGCCTATCATTGTATGCTCATGTTGGTATTTGTGAAACCGCTTCACTGAAGTACCTCTTGCCCCTGTGTAGCTGTATGCCCCCCCCTTTTTGGCATTTGTTTTTTCTTATTTATCATAGAAGATAATATAGTTCCTCGATTGTGATGAAGGTTTGAGGGTGCAGTATCTCTACTCCAGAAAACAAGAAGAACAGACATATGAACAAGGATCATTATGCTGTAAGTTTCCACCATGTCAGGCATGGCTTTGGTTGGCGGTTCATGAGCGTTTTCTACCAACATGCCTACTCTAGTATGCACACTTCATTTCACATCGATGCAATCCATAGGTAAAATTTTAAACATGATTGATTATCAACATTCAACTTTGAAAGCTTGTGCCATGATTGCATGGTTTAGCCAACAATCAACTAATAAGATGTAAAGCACAAAAATTTCCATAGTGGTGTCACCCCAAACCCTACTTTATTATGAGCTTTAAAGTAAATGAAAAAGGGTGTTTTTAAGAGTGTTTGGAGGATTAACATACATACTATACTTGAAAGTAGCTTTTTCCACAAGAAGGTGGATATGTCTAGTCTAGTTTTAAGGGGATTGGAACAAGTCTTAACTTGTGTAGAAGAGGCTTAGCAAAAGTAGATCTAAAGAGTGTGCCATCTAGTTCATAATGTCAACATTTATTTGCTCACCTTGCTTATTAATTTTGAACATAAATATGGACAACCAAAGGACTCAAATTAATAGGCATAAAACAGATCATGCTCCATACAAAGCACTGAAATTAAGAACTAAACACAACATGAATTTCAAATTTTGTTTTTATCTCCCCTTTTCTTTTATTTACATGGCATTCTTTATTACTTTTAATCTCATTAAGGTAGAGTTTCTTTTTAGTAGATGATCATAAACATTTATAATAAAGGTGGTGGTGGTCTTTTTAATGCAAACAAAAAGGTAAAATGACAAAATAGACGCTCCAAGTTTCTACGATAGTTCTATGTTGCTCAAAAAAATGTTTAGAGGCTTTCAAACCGAGAGTGTTGTGGATATGCTAAATGGGTATCACCATAGCCTGTCCATATTCCGGCTAAGCCAGGTGGCCCATAGTTGGTAGCAAGGCCCATGGCCTGCTGGGCGACCTAGTTAGACGGATCCAGAAGGGAGGCCCATGCTGGATAAAGGAAGGCTACGCAGGAGTCACCCACGTACTCGGAGCCTTGGAGTGCAAGACACGAAAGACTAGTTCGTATTAGTGTAGGACTCTTGACCATGTCCGGCAAGGACCTTTCCCTGTAAACCCTAGGTTCTGGCGTCTTTATAAGCCGGACCTGTGGTAGCCTTTAGGCAAGACAACCTAGATTACTACGTACAACGTGCAACACCTCACACAGCAAACCAATCTCTGTAAATTGGCGTATTGCCATTATAGTGATTTATAGTAGGAGTAGACTTCCGACACCCTTGTGGGACTTGAACCTAGGTAAGCTATGTTACCTCGTACCGATAACTCTCCGCCTTACCCCACGTCTCTAAACACACATTGTGAGGACCCCTCCATGGCGTACTAGTCGGCAATACCACGACAGTTGGCGCCCACCTTGGGGCAAGAGGCGCTTCGAGCTCTACACCGAGCGAGGTCCAATCTCTTCATGGGAATCAGCGACACCATAGCCATCGTACACGTTCTCTTATCCGGCAACGTCCCAATCGTTCTTCCAGCTGAGTTCTGGGTGCCGGCGAAGACGAACCCTGCGTGCTGCTCCGTCATCCCCTTCGGAGACATCCACATCTTCATCGACGAAACCGACTCGGGTCCTAGCTACCTAGAAGTTGGAAACTCGTCAAGCCCCGCACGGACTGCCTATGAGTAGGACACATTCGCGGAAGGATCTAGGCCATATCTCTCCTTGTAGTATGGCTCAGATCAGGAAAATTCAAGGCCCACCCAAACCGCCACTATGCAGGATATAAAGGTGGAAGGACCTCGCAAATCCGCTTGGCTTCCTCGAGCGTTAGAGATGCGCAGGTCACACTTTGTCGGTGTAGTCACCATCTTCGATCTGTCCAGATGCGTTCAATGGGACGAAGAACCTCCCCGCAAATACCTCGCCAGATGGATGAGGGTGAGGGAAACCCTAGAGGGAGACCGCGCTGACGAGCTCGTATACCACTTCGTGGAAGGGCTCACACCTGGAACACTCCTCCGGTATACCTTCCGAAGGCGGCAGGCCGCCGGTCTTCTCACACTTGGTGAGATGGTCACAATCGTCAACGAATACACGGACACCAATGAGGAGGCCGAGGCTATGATTGCCGACGTAGCCGGAGGAGGAAACAACAACAACGGCCCGCCTTCATCACCCTCTACATCCGCCATCACCAACACCGAAGCCAACTCTGACTCTGTCCTTGACGCACTATATGCCAACATCAATATGGATGGCGGTGGCTCAGACGCTAACTCGGAGGAATACAGTGTTGTTATGAGGGAGATCGAGCAGGAGATCGAGAAGGAGGAGCGCGCCGAGAAGACCAACGCTTCCCACTAGGTGCTAGTCGCCATTGGGAGCATGATGGAAGAAGACAGATAGGAATCGGAACATGCGAGAGCCTCGCCCATGCTAGCAGTTACTAGAGCAGCAGCAGCCAAGAAAGCCGCCAAGCCTTGGGCTTCGGCCAAGGCCTTGCGCCCTCCGGTTATCCGCCCGCAACTGGCGCAGGAACTCACCATGGCCCCCAGTACTGCCAGGCAATCAATTCAGCTGCCAATGCCACCATCAACGTTTGAAGCTGGCGACCCATTGGTTACTCCCAGCGACAAGGCAATCTATGGCACACTCCTCATTGAGCCCATTACCGTCGCCCATATCCGGAGTGCTACGGAGCTTGATGAGAAGCGTGTGGCAATTCTAGCAGAGGCCAAGTGCATTGCAGAATAGGGCTCTAAGCTAGACAAGGACATGGCCAAGGTGCAGCAATCCATTAATGCAGCAAGAGCTATGGAGGCTGAGTACAAGTTGTTGCTATTAAAGCACAAGACAAAGAAAGTACCAGCTCAATTCGCCGAAGAACCCGGTGTTCGGCACGGCTTGGGATATGACAGGTCTAAGTCCACAAACCCACCCCATACATTGATTTAGAGGGGAGGCAAGTCATGCCAACTCCCGCGCTCAATATTTCCGTCGCCAAGACCCTCCTGGAACAGGATAGGTCACCAGAAGCAGTTTCTCAGGTGTACGACCTCCTTGCCAAGGCATGCAAGCAACAGGAAAAAACTACCTCACAGAGGCTTGAGTCCAACCCGGAGTTTTGCCAGTCAACCCTGAACAGCCACAGAAGGCCAAAATTTCCCCGTGACGAGGGATCCCATACAGGCTCCACAGAGCGCAGACGGAGGGAGGCACACAGCAGGACTGATGTTGGGGGATACCCCCGGGTAGGGCAACGTCGGGCATAAGGGCCGAGTTAGCCGGGGTACGGTGCGGTCAAAGCAAAGTGCTGACCGGGTCACCTCAAGGCAGGCCGAATCACGGTGTGGCCCGGCCCATGGGGCTTTTCCTTGACAATGGTCCGGACGGCATAGGATCTATGCCGGCCATGCCTATCTGTTTTGCAGGTAATTGGGTAAGTCGGATTAGCTATATGCTAGCCGGATTATCTTAGCTTCAGAGAGAAGGAATCCCCGCTGGTCAAAAGGTGGCTTTATAAGCTGAAACATGTGCAAAGTAAAGCAAAGGAGAGGACCAGCGGGTCAGGGGCGACCAAGGTGATGCAGGCAAAGCCGAATGATATAGCCTGTGATGCCAAAAGACAAGGATGATGTTGCGGGTTACGTCCAAAGCCCGGACGAGCTGTTAAAGAAGAATAAAGAAGCATCTGCTTTAGGAAAGGAGCATATTCGTAGAATATGCTGCCACCTGTGCCCTATAATTGTAACCCGGGCTCCCCTATATAAGGAGCACCATGGCCTCCATAGAGAGGGACGGCAAATAGAGGAATCACTCTCTGTATAAGGTAGAACTCTAGGGCTAGTTAGTGGGGGGTAAGAGACATTGTCTCCTTCTTGCTAAGGGCCTCAAGAGCACTTGTATGCAACATTGATACAGAGAATACAAGAACTTCCATGTGTGGAATCACCACACTCTCCCTCCCTGGATTCCCCTAGCACTCATTGGCCCCATCTTTAGCCTATCCATGGCATCTGCGGTGCCACCACCATGACAGATGGCGCCCACCTTGGGGCTAGCGGTGCTAGCAGGGGTGAAAATCCAGACGAGAAACTTCTCGAGCACCGGCGAGCGTATCGTCTCTGCCTTGGTTCAGTGTTTTGAAGCGCTGGACTACGTCAGTGACAACACGGGAAGCTTCGGCATGAACCCTCCATCGCGCAACGGCGTCTTCATCAAGCTTGGTGCACACAAGATCTACGTCGGGGTGGATGAGTCCTGCGTTCACCCACGGCACGTCGTCGAAGGAGGTGAACCATCTCTTAACGCCGCTCATGGAGTGCATATTGCTCGCTCCACTAGCAGCGTTGAAGTCCTAATGACCACGCCAGATGCGGGACCAAGCAAAGATCCAACGCCAGATCCGCAGGTAATGCCCAAACATACCAAGTCTAGGTTTCCTCCGTTAGAGAAGCCAGAGAATGTGCTCCAGCAGGCAATAGATAGCTTAGCAACACCAATAGCGCCTGTGGTAGATCTGGCTTAGGCGCAAGTTGAGTTGGAGGAAACTAAGCAGAAGATGTTAGCCGGAGCAAAGAAGGTAGAAGAGTTGCATCAGTCACTGAACATCACCTTGAGAGAGTACGCTAAGGCGAACCGTATCGATGGAGTGAAAATCCAAAGCAGAAACCTGATCACTGAGATTGACAAGGAGTACGAGCCTAGGCCGGGTCAGACAGCTACAATAGTAACAGGAGGGTTGGATCGATACAGTACCCCGGCAAAGAACCTCAGAGCAGCAAATGCGGGTGCATCCGAGTTAGAAGGCTTAACCGGTGAGGCTCGTCAAAGGCAGCAAGAGAGAGTGAATCACTTGTTGAGGGTTGCGTGCCAACAAAATGAAGAAATAAACAAACTAACCTGGCTCCACCAGGGGCCTCACAAGTAGTACATTCGGCCAGAAAGAACCCGGCGAGATCCAGAGGAGCCGCATCGTCTTCGGGTCATGACCCTAGGAGAGAAGAGGTAGTGGACTCTAGGAGAAAAAACAATGGTCCCTTTTGACCTGGTAAGAGCTGGAAAAGGAAAAGCAGTGCAAGTTGACGAGGATCGCCACAATACCAGCCGGGGTGTGGCTGCCCGGTGTAACCATGACCAATGCAATGCCGATCAAAGAAATGCTGCCAACGACAATGCCGGACAGCGTAATCCTATGGGAGCGGGGCAAAATGTACCTCATGCGCAACAGCACGAACCTCCGCAAGGAGGAAGTGTAGGACAAGCAGCACAACAGCGCCATGCGCATCCATATCAAGAAAGATACAATGAGGGTTATTCGGCTATGGTTAACGATGGATACCCCAAACCGGATCACCGCGTGATTGGATCGTGGTTGGGAAGCAGGAACCTACAGCCAGATGATGCGATGTTGAAGTTAGACAGGATTTATAGGTCGGAGCAAATCGAGTTACAAGGTCCACCGGGTCCAGCATGTTTCGGGCCCCGGATCATGAATGAGCCACCAGTGCCGAACTTCCAGCTGGCCAGGGGAACCCGAACTTATGATGGAAGTACCAGGCCAGAGGATTGGTTGATTGATTATGCCACAGCCGTCAAGATCACGACAGGAAATTTGAGATGGGCAGTGAGATATGTACCGCAGATGCTGGAAGGACCAGCATGAGTTTGACTGAACAATTTGCCACCAGGGAGTGTCAACTGTTGGTTGGATTTCCAGGAACTATTTGTTAGTAACTTCTCAAGCACTTACAAGAGACCCAACCGACCACAGATCCTTGCACTATGCCGGTAGAGACCGAATGAGCTAGATAGAGATTTCCTGACTCGGTGGTGCAATGTGTGAAACTCGTGCGAAGGGGTGATTGAATCACAAGCAAGTGCCTGGTTCGCTCAGGGATGCAGATATGGAAGTATGTTGTCGCAAAGGTTACAGCGAGATATGCCAACTACCTTATCTGAGACGATCCGTATTGCAGATTCATATGTCTTGGGAGATCCAACTCAACCCCGGCTAATGTCTAGCAAAGCAAATGAGGAATATTACGACCGAGATATCTCCAGGTCATCGAGGAGGAATGATTTCCGAGGAAAAAGAAGGGATGAGCATCTGGATTATCGGTATAACTCCCAGTAGGTTGCAGCAGTGGACCGGGATCAGCCCAGTGCCGGAGCAAGCCAACGCCAGAAAACTGGAGGGCAAAACTGGTAGCAGAAAAGCGAAGGGAGAAAGCCTTGGACCCCGGAGCAGAAAAAGCAATGGCAGGAATGAAAGGATAGGCCGAGGTATACGTTCGAGTCTATGCTAGATAAACCTTGCAAATTCCATACGCCAAGTCTGAACAGTCCAGCAAATCATATGACCCGGCAGTGTGAATGGATGAGGAAATTGGAACAGGTGGGTTCGGGGAATGCTCAGGCACCTCGGAACGAAGCACGTAGAAATGAAACACCCCGGCCACCGTTACTAATAGGGGGAAAAGGACATCAAATAATTTTGCCACCACCTCCGCCGAGGTACGAAAATCTGGAAAGAAGGGAAGCTATACATGAAGTGGGCAATAACCAGCAACAAGGCCAAGGTTACAACGAGAATGAGGGACGAAATGAGTTCCGGGAACATCATCAAAGCTATTGTGTGTTTACCACGGAAGAGAATGACCGGAAAAGCTTACAGCGCAGGTATATGGAGGTGAACGCAGTAATGGCGGCTGTGCCAAGATATATGCGTCTGGCGGATCAAGAGATCACATGGAGTGTCAAGGATCATCCAAAGATCATGCCAAGCCCAGGAAACTACGCTCTAGTCTTGGATCCGACGTTCATCAGACCAAATCTCAATGTGAGGTTTTCCAAGGTATTGATTGACAATGGCAGCAGTATCAACATTATGTACAAGGATACTATGCACAAGTTGGGGATAATAGAGAATATGCTGCAAGCAACAAGGACCACTTTTCATGGTATTGTGCCGGGAATCTCTTGTGAACCAATTGGTAAGGTCCGGGTTGACGTGTTATTCGGCACAAGAGACTATTGCCGCACTGAGAACTTGGAATTCGATGTAGTGAATCTGGGAAGTGCTTATCATGCGTTACTCGGAAGGCCAGCGTTGAACAAGTTCATGGCAATAACCCACATCAGCTACCTTAAGATGAAATTTCCCAGACCAAGGGGCGTGAGAACTATATCAGGGGATTTCCGGCGTTCGATCGAGTGCGCATCAGCCAGATCTAATTTAGCTGAGTCACTCATGATAGCTCAAGAGAAAAGGAAGATACTAATGGTGGCGGCATTGGCTCAATCTGCGCAACAACATATGCCGTCCCTGGCCAACCCGCACGGAAGCATATCGTTCCAAGCGATTAAGGATACGAAGAAAATGCCAATTGATGATCTATTCCCAGAGCGCACCGTTACCATAGGTGCCTGGTTAAGCAGCAGGAAAGCGAGCTCGTCAACTTCCTCCGTGAGAATCAGGACATCTTTGCCTGGTCTACGCAAGATCTACAAGGTGTACCGAGGGAGTTGGCTGAGCACTCATTGAATGTAAGACCCGAGGCTAAGCCAGTAAAGCAGCCTCTCAGGCGTTTCGCAGAAGATGGAAGAAAAGTAATTGGAGATGAGATAGCAAGATTACTAGCGGCCGGATTTATCATGGAGGTACTCTATCCGGATTTGCTCTCTAACCTGGTGCTGGTGGAGAAAAAGAAAGATGATCCCAACGTGGCAGTGGTATGGCGCATGTGTATTGACTACACGAACCTGAATAGGGCATGTCCGAAAGATCCATTTCCACTCCCTAGAATAGATCAGGTCATAGACTCAACTGCCGGATGTGAGCTACTATCATTCATTGTAGCGTATTCTGGTTTCCATCAGATACCCCTGAACCCAGATGATCAAATAAAGACTGTGTTTATTACCCCGTACGGGTCTTATTGCTATCGAAATATGCCGTTTGGATTACGTAATGCAGGAGCAACGTACCAACGATGTATGCAAAAATTCTTGCATGACCAATTTGGTCAGAATGTGCAGGTGTATGTGGATGATGTGGTGATAAAAACCAAGGAAAGCAATATGCTCCCTGAGGATATCCGGCAGACATTCGCGAACTTAAGAAGGTTCCGAATGAAACTGAACCCGGGGAAATGCACCTTCGCGTACCAGCCGGAAAGTTACTCGGTTTCTTAGTATCTAGCCGCGGCATTGAAGCTAACCCAACGAAAATCTGGGCCATAGAAAGAATGGAGTTGCCAAAATGTCTTAACGATGTCTAGAAGTTCACTGGTTGCCTGGCATCGTTAAGTTGGTTCGTATGTCGGCTGGGAGAGAAGGCCTTACCCCTCTATCAGCTAATGAAAAAGGCAGACAAGTTCACATGGGCACCACAGGCGGATCTTGCATGTAGAGAATTGAAAAATATGCTATCTACCGCGCCAATCCTAGCTGCACCACTACCTAAGGAACCAATGTTGCTTTACATAGCCGCGACCAACCGAGTCGTAAGTGTACTAATCGTAGTGGAGCGCGAAGAGGAAAGAAAGTCGGTGCAAAGGCCGGTGTATTATCTGAGCGAAGTATTGTCAGCGTCAAAACAGAACTATCCTCATTATCAGAAGATGGCATACGGCGTATATGTGTCGGCCAAGAAGCTCAAGCATTATTTCGAGGAACACCCCATCAAGGTGATATGTTAGGCGCATATTTCAGAGATCATGAGTAACAAGGACGCAAGCGGCAGAATAGCAAAGTGGGCTATCGAATTAGCTCCATACGCGCCACAGTTCGACAAAAGAGATGCGATCAAGTCACAAGCTATGGCGGATTTCTTTGTGGACTGGGCTGAAATGCAATACGAGCCACCCCTGCCGGATTTCAATTATTGGCAAATGCACTTCGACGGATCAAAACTGAAAGATGGATTAGGCGTTGTAGTAGTGCTTACCTCGCCCAAGAAGGATCAACTAAAGTACGTCCTTCAAATTCATTTCAGTGCCTCGAATAATGTGGCGGAATACGAAGCACTGGTACACGGCCTCAAAGTGGCAAAGGAAGTGCGGATACGTCGTATACAATGCTTTGGAGATTCGGATTTGGTGGTGCAACAAGTGTCTGGAAACTAGGATGCCCTGGATGCTAACATGGCCCTATATAGGTTCCATGTTCAAAAAATAAGCGGGTTCTTCGAGGGATGTGAGTTCCATCACATACCTCAGATTGAAAACGAGGCAGCGGATACACTATCCAAGTTAGGCTCATCCCGGCAACCAATCCCACCAAATGTTGCCTTGGAGCACTTGAGAAAACCATCGATCACACCATCGCCCGAAGCAGATTACATTTACATCCCGGCACTCCCCGGATCAGGAGCTGCACCGATGGAGGTAGAATGGGGAAGCACCTCAGCAAACCCGGGGACTGCATCAACAAACCCGGGGACTGCTTCAGCAAACCCGGGGACTGTGCAGCTTGATCCGGCAGGAGTTATGTCGGTGGATGCAATGGAAGTGGACGAGGAACCATTTCCCGTCCGACCTATACCATCTTGGGCCAAGCCAATTTTTGATTTTCTGAAAGAGGGAATCCTGCCAGATGATGAAATAAGTTCAAGGCAAATTCAGAGAAGAGCAAAGGCCTATACCATAATCAACGCCGAATTATACAAAAGGAGTGTGACAGCGGTACTACAACGGCGTGTTGATCCGGAGGAAGGACTCGACATACTCCGAGATATTCACCAAGGGGAATTTGGCCACCATGCCTCCTCAAGGGCCTTAGTAGCAAAAGCTTTCCGACATGGATTTTATTGGCCAAGTGCTTTGGAGCAAGCAGAGGACTTGGTGAGAAAATGTAACGGCTGTCAAAGATACGCCACGAAAACTCACCTGCCAATGTCGGAGCTGAAAACTATCCCCGTTACTTAGCCATTTGTTGTATGGTGCCTAGACATGGTAGGACCATTTAAGCCGACCAAAGGAGGGATGACCCACATGCTGGTCATGGTTGACAAGTTCACCAAATGGATTGAAGTAAAGTCAATTCGGAAATGTGATGTGGCAACAACAGTAAGATACCTCAAGGATATAATCCTAAGGTATGGATATCCCCATAGCATCATAACTGATAACGGGACAAATTTTGCTGAATGAGCATTTGCGAGGTTCTGCCAGGAAAGAAGATCCGGTTAGATGTCGCCTCAGTCGCCCACCCCACGTCGAACGGGCAAGTGGAAATATCCAACAGACTGGTATTGTCCGGGATAAAACCCGGTCTCATAGAGCCGCTACAAAGATCAGCGGGGTGCTGGATAGAAAAATTACCTGCGGTAATATGGAGTTTAAGAACAACTCCAAATCAATCAACGGGCTATACGCCATTCTTTTTGGTATATGGGGCATAAGTTGTATTACCAGCCGACATAGAGCATGATTCACCTAGGGTCACCCAATACACAGAAGCCGAAGTGCGCGAAGCCCGGCAAAATGATGTTGATCTGTTGGAAGAAGCGAGAGAACTGGCATTGTCCAGATCCGCCATATATCAGCAAAATCTTCGATGCTATCATAGCCGGAAAGTAAACTCCCGAGTTTTTCGGGAAGGTAATTTGGTGCTAAGGTTAATACAGCGCACTGCTGGCATGCATAAGTTATCCCCCATGGGAAGGGATCTTCATTGTGAGCAAAGCTTTGCGTAATGATTCCTACTATCTTATTGATGCACAGCCCCAGCAAAAGAACAAGGCGGACAGGTCTGGAGAGGAATCCAAAAGACCATGGAACGTAGCACTACTGTCTCCTTTCTACACCTAAGAGGTGAATGTATCCGAACTACTCATATGTTTGTATGTATGTCGGCAGTGAGCTTATCAAAAAAAACTTTGCTACCCCGAACAGAGACTTGGGGACTGCTATAGCACTTGTCTTATTTTCGTATTGTTTGTGTCAGTTGGGTTAAGTCGCTTAAGTTTTAGTTGGTTTAGTAATGTGTTAGCACCAAAAACCTAACTCTTCGACTTTGCTGTTGTCCAACAAGAATTGGCTTCATTGCAAGCAAGAGAACAAGTTTGGAATGACGAAACACATGAAAAACAACTAAGGAAAAAGAGCTTAAGCGGGCCGACATTGGTTTTTTGGCTAACCCTTAGTTTATTTTCTTCACTAAAGTGTCGAATCATTTTGAGCTAATCTCAAGGTTTCAAGTAATTGTTAAGTCAATTTTTTTGAACCTCGGAATCGTAAGTCGAAAAACCGAATCAAGGTAGACGTGAGCTGAGTCAAAAATTGGAGGAACAAGAAAATGGAACTCGGGGACTTCGCCCACGATAATCCGGCAATATAAACTTAGTTCGGACCATGAAATTTTAGCACAAACAAACCAAAGTGTTAACGTACATCTGTGCCCGGCATTCCGGGGATCTGATATATGTGATTGAGTGTCTTTAAGGGGCAGGAGCAGCAGTGGAATCATCTGCAGAGGAGGGAGGTACTCCAGAGTGTGCAGGAGGAGCGCTAGCCTCGGCTTCGTCCTCCGGGTCAACTTCGTTGTCCTCCAGGTCTTCAGCCTCGTCGCCAAGCTCGGAGCCCTCGCTCTCATTCCCTTCGTCTTTAGCTCTAGAGACAATCTCGTCATCAGCAACATCAAGGAAGCTCGGCCCCTCATTCTAGGCATGGCAGAAGGAGTACTGGATGAGATTGTTCGCAAAGGCCTAGAGGCATGCGATCCACTCCCGATCCTCACACCACTTAGACCCGGTGCTCATATGCCTGAGCAATGCCAAGTCAATCCCTTCATACCATGAAAGTGTGAACTTCAAAGCAATGTCGGCTTTATCCCAGGCCGCAGATTCGCGCCACAGGTGTAGTTGCATGTCACATTCCATGAGTTTGGCTATGAAGTCTGAGGTTTTCTTGGGAATGGTCTCACCGGGCCAGAGATAGCCAAACATCCATGTTGCCGCTGGGACAATGTATGCGCCGAAATTCTTTACTATCTCAAGACGAGCGGTGAGACTCACCAGGAGATCCTCTCTGGTATAGGGAATTGGCTCGGCATCAGGGCCAATAGGAACTCCATGCTGCTCACGGGATTGGCGTACGGCAGAGGCGGCGAACGTATCGCTCTCTGGAAATTTGCCTAAGGATAAGAGGAGCAACGTTAAGCGGATGGACCAAATCCAAATAATAAAAGATCAAGCAAGAGCGGAGAACTTACACGCAATCTGGAAGAGAAGTCGCTGAAGCTCGGAATCAGTGTGGGCGTTGTGGACCGGAAGTTTTTCATACTCAGTGATTGCCGACGTAAGTTTGACGTTGGCTTCTTCCAATAGGCTCTTATCCTTAGAGATTTGCGTAACTAAATGCTCCTTCTCTTCGGCAAACTCCTGATCGGCCTTCTCCAGCGCGAACTGATGAGAGCTCTTGAGCCTCTAGATTTCGGCATTCAGCTGAGTAATCTCCGAGTCCTGCTGCTGGAGTCGAGCTATCTCAGCGTCCTTCTTCTTCAGTTCAGCTTCATACTTCCCTCATTGTTCCAGGCAGTGGGTCATGAGTTTAGGCATAGGGACATTTTCCTCAAGAGCAACTGCAACATGATCCGGAGGACCCAAATATGAGTGTCCACCGGATAAAGCACGGAGGGTACAATGATCATGTGAAGGGGATGAAGTTACCTTTGATCTCCGCAAGATTCTTCCTCATAATTATATTCTCAGCCTCAAAATCGGCTGCGTAATCTGGACAAAACATTCATATAAGTTCTAAGAAGTTTGAATAAACAAGGAAGGGAGAGAAATGGAAACTAACCCCTCTTCTGGTACTCCTCCAGGAGTTTACCATAATGCCCGCGTATGTCTTTATAGGAGTCTAGCAGGCCCTGGAACTCAGCGGTTCGGCGGTTAGTGGTAATCTGAAACAAGAAAGAGACAAAAGTAGAAATTATTCAAAGTCTACAAGATCCGGGCCAAGTGGAACTTAACCCGGCTCTAGGTGTGTAGATATTCGAAGTCTACAAGATCCGGGCCAAGTGGAACTTAACCCGGCTCTGGTGTGTAGATATTCGAAGTCTACAAGATCCGGGCCAAGTGGAACTTAACCCGACTCTAGATGTGTGGATATTTGAAGCTTACAAGATCCGGGCCAAGTGGAACTTAACCCAGCTCTAGGTGTGTGGATATTCGAAGTCTACAAGATCCGGGCCAAGTGGAACTTAACCCAGCTCTAGGTGTGTGGATATTTGAAGTCTACAAGATCCGGGGCAAGTGGAACTTAACCGAGCTCTAGGTGTGTGGATATTTGAAGTCTACAAGATCCGGGCCAAGTGGAACTTAACCCGGCTCTAAGTGTGTGGATATTTGAAGACTACATGATCCGGGCCAAGGGAACTAGAACCGGCCCAAAATTTATTACAAATTAATGACAATATGAACAAAACCTAGTGAGCATCCGACCGAATAACAAGTTATTCCCTCAGAGGCTCGGGGACTGGGATATACCTACAAATTCTAAGTTATAAAAACATCAACAATAGAGAAAAAGGATTACCTCCATCATCCGGCCAGCCAGGGAGATAGCCTGAGTATCGGAGTTCATCTACGCGCTGAACTCAGCAGGGCCGAACCTTTCTAGGAGATCGCCCTGAGGGTCGAAAATTCGGTGGTTTTCCAGTTCTTCACGTACTCAAGGAGGTATGGACTGTAACTCTCGCCCGGTCGCATAATGGCTCGTCACTAGGCCCTTCACATGGGCCTCGCGCCTGGCGGATTGAGCCACAGCGGGGCTAGTGTGTAAAACTAGCTATTTGCTGCCCTCTGATCCGGAAGCTGGCTCGGACGAAGCTGACCCGGAAGTCTTGTTAGCTTTGCCGGATGATGGTTGAGGAGCGTGTTGAAAGAAGTCAGTGATTGAAGGGGCAGACCCAGTGGGGGCCGAAGGAGCTTTCCCCTTAGGAGGCTTGGAGGCTCTTGCTGGTGCTGTTGCTGCTGGTGCTGCTGGTGCGGGTGCTGGTGTTGTTGCTGCTGATGTTGCTGGTGCTGGTGCTAGTGTTGCTGGTGCTGCTGGTGTTGCTGGTGTTGTTGCTGGTACTGGGGATACTAGGGGCGACACCGATGAAGCTAGCACCTCAACGTTCGGCATAGAGGCCGAGGAGCTGGAGAGATTCGGCATTGCCATATCTAGATCCGGCCCACTACCCCCCACGCCGACGTTTCCCTCCTCTTGGCGAGGTGGGCTCTGGTCAGGCGCGGCCGTAGAGCCCTCTTGAATAGGGCTAAGCGGACGATGATCATCGTTGCGGGGGGGGAGAGGGACCGCTCCGGAGTGGGGAGGCTATGTCGAAACCGCTCTGGGAGATATCCATAGGAGCTCTGGGAAAAAGGAAGGACAGTAAATTAGAAAGAGAGAACCAACCAGAGACTAAGGCAAGCAACGGAAGAATCTGAGGTAGCAAAGCTAAAAGGAATTACTCGTCAACGGTAGGAGGAGCCCGAGGTTTGGGTGCACTCTAGATTGTGCTCTTGGCGGCAGGCTTGGCCGAGGGTTTAACCCCGGACTTCTTCTGCCTCTTCTTGGGCGGCGACACCTCCGAAGCTCTAGCCGGGGTAGCTGCGCGCTTCTAGGAAGGGGCTGGGGCCGGGCCACCAGTGGCGAGCAGAGGACCCTCATGGACCTGAGCGTCTGGGTTAGCTGAACATTCGAACATAAGCGAGGTGCAAATAAAAGATAAGAACCGGATCAAGTACCTCAAGGACCTCAATATCCGAATCATCATCGTCTAGCCAATCCCTTAGAGAAGAGGCCTTACTAGCGCTGCGTTTGACGACATCCGGGGCAGGCAAGAAAGCCTCCGGGCCAGTCTCCTCCGCGTCTCCCTCGGGGTGATCCACCAACCACTTGCTAGCCAGAACCTCGCCATCCTCTAGTGGTTGCTAGAGAAATTTCTGAAAGAATAATCACCGAGTTACAAAGGGAAATCAACATACAAAGAGAATCCGGAAAACAAAGAAGGGTTAACTTACCTTTGGAGGAGGGTTAGCGCGAATGAAGGGCTCAAGTCCCCACTCCCAGGCCTCGAAGAACTCCTTCTCCACGTTGAACATGGACTTAACCCGGCGGAAAACCACCGAGTTATCCAGCTCAAAAGAGGAGGTCCAGTGAGGGTCAACAGGACCGCTAAGATAGCAGATCTCATGGGCTCGCTTCTAGAGGGGGAGACCCGGCTGCGGAGGAAAGTGATCATGATATCCTCCCCCTGGAGGTGCTCCTTAAGCAGCTCCATGAACCGGCGATCCACTTGATTTGCCAAGGTCGTGGCGCGCTTGGGAATGCTTTCCCAAAGCGAGGTGTTTGGAGGACCGAGTCTGAAGGGGAGCAGCCGGATCTGGTCCTGCTTGGTGGTGTTCCGGACGTAAAAGAAGGTCCGGGCCCAGCCCTTGCAAGATTCGAGCCCCGTGACCCGGGGGAAAACAGACTGTTTCCGGGGCGAGATGGAGGTGGCGCCACATTGGGTCAGGTGCTTGTCCTCTGGGGCAAGCTCCTTATCCGGAACCACATTCCTCCGCAAACCAAAGAACTTGATCCAAAGTTCCCTGGTTGGCTAGAGGCCGATATATCCCTCAATGTCGGAGGCAAAGGAGGACAGAGAGGTGATAGAATTTGCGGGAAGATGATGCGGTTGCAATTTGTAGGTGGAGATGAAATCGAAGAAGAAATCAGAGGTGGGAAGGCCGAAGCCGTGTTGGAAATGCGACAAGAAAACCACGTATTCCCTAGATTTGGGGGTGGGAGTAATCTCACCGGCGGGGAGACGGCAGGCGACGCCGGCGGGGATGCGACGGGAGGCATGGAGCCAAGCCAAATCATCCTCGCGGACGATGGAGCCATCCTAGCATCCGCGCTCGCGCCTTCCACCCCTTCCTCCGGCTGCGCCACCATCGAAGCTTCTGCCTCTGTCATGGTGAGATTGAAGCTTTCGAGGGGATAATCGCAATAATGGTAGCCGGAAGAGGGGAAACGGGAAGCGCAAGGCCCCGTGGTGGCGATTGGCAATGGAAACATAGGCGCTAGCGTGAAATACCACCGGAGCACGGTCGCAGTGGCGCTCGTGGAGAAGAAAACCAGCGGCGGCGGAGTCGTAGTGAAGAAGAGAGAGAGCAATGGAGCGCGGCGCGAATGGGGGAACTTCCCCTGGGAGTGCACCGCACCCTCTACTTAACCGTGCCACGCGCGTCGTGGGATCCTTTGGGGGTGGCAGGCCGCACACAGCGAGCGTGTATGCGGCCCAAGCAACCAATCAGAACAAGGCCACGAAAGGGGCCACGGGAGCAAAAAATCCCATGACGGGACATGGCATTATGGTTAACGAGGCGCTACAGTGATGGGACGCTCACAGCAGTTATGCCTGACGCAGCGACAGTAACCGGCACGGTAAATGCGCATGGCCCTTAAAATGAGGCAAATGATGATTACCGTCCACGTGGGATGTGGAGAAGCATACGAGAGAAGGAAAAGTAACCCGGATAAGCAAGCGAAAGACCTAGCCAATGAGGAATGACTCGGAAAGAGCAAAAGTATCGCAAGAAAAGAAACTCCGGGATACGAGATAACTCGGCCCAAGGAATAAAAGATTCGGCTATGGGAACCTGCTGTGGCCTTAACAACTAAAAAAGTTGCTAAGACCGCACTAGCTTTGGGGACTAATGTTGGGGGGATACCCCTGGGTAGGGCAATGCCGGGGCATAAGGGCCGAGTTAGCCAGGGTACGGCACGGTCAATGCAAAGTGCTGACCGGGTCAACTCAAGGCAGGCCAAATCACGGTGTGGCCCGCATGGGGCATTTCCTTGATAATGGTCTGGCCGGCATAAGATCTATGCTGGCCATGCCTATCTATTTTGCAGATAATTGGGTAAGCCGGATTAGCTATATGCTAGCCAGATTATCTTATCTTCAGAGAGAAGGAATCCCCCGCTGGTCAAAAGGTGGCTTTATAAGCTGAAACATGTGCAAAGTAAAGCAAAGGAGAGGACCAACGGGTCAGGGGCGACCAAGGTGACGCAGGCAAAGCCGGATGACGTAGCCCGTGACGCCAAAAGACAAGGATGACGCTATGGGTTACGTCCAAAGCCCGGACGAGCTGTTAAAGAAGAATAAAGAAGCATCTGCTTTAGGAAAGGAGCATATTCGTAGAATATGCTGCTACCTGTGCCCTAGAATTGTAACCCGGGCTCCGCTATATAAGGAGCACTAGGGCGTCCATAGAGAGGGATGGCAAATAGAGGAATCACTCGTTGTATAAGGTAGAACTCTAGGGCTAGTTAGTGGGGGGTAAGAGACATTGTCTCCGTCTTGCTAAGGGCCTCAAGAGCACTTGTATGCAACATTGATACAAAACTTTCGTGCATGGAATCACCACGCTCTCCCTCCCTGGATTCCCCTAGCACTCATTGGCCCCATCTTTCGCCTATCCATGGCAACTGCCGTGCCACCACCACGACAACTGATGCCATCCCCATATCCTCCGATCATCGAGAAAAGGATCGTCCTCGCCGGTCACCACCTCCACCACCATCTCGATGTCACAAGGAACTAGTGCCTCGCCATCGTACAAGCATGCTGCCACCATGGCGTCCCCAGGCCAGCATCGTTATACACGACCAGGGTGAGTAGCCCAGGCATGCCGGAGAACGTAGCAGCATTGAAGGACATAGGAGAAGGTCCCACAAGGAGCGGCCACGTCTGACAAATAACTGCAACAGGCGTGAGGACTCACAGGAGGGACATAACAAGAAGGCTAACCTACCGCCTCCACCGCCACCTAGCAGCCATCATGGCAGAGGGCACAATGGATCTCACTGATCGCACCGCACCTCCTCTCCCCATGATGGAAAAGGGAAGCAACCAGATCCGTATGGCGCATGTTCATGGCTGGAAAAGATCCAAGAAGCTTGGGATCTCCCATACCTTGGGCCACATTGTTTTGGACAAGTAATACGGGCCACAACCTACCCTCAGGGTCTCCAGATAGACAAGACCATCAAGCCATATGATGGCACCATCAGACTAGTTACATGGTTGCAGGACTACAACGAAGCAATTCACATTGTAGGGGGAAACCCTAATGTCGCCGTCAAGTACCTCCCACTTATGCTCACTGGTACTGCCCGACAATGCATTGACAACTTGTCGGAGAAATCAATATGCAATTGGTTGGACATGCATGAAGCGTTCACCAAGAACTTCGAGGGTACGTACAAACATCCTTGCACTGTCGGAGACCTACAATGGTGTGTGCAAGAAAAGGATGAAACCTCTCATTCCTACCTCTATTGCTGGCTGGATATGAAAAATTCCTGCGTAGGGGTGCACGAACAAACCGCTATGGCCGCCTTCATCGATGGTTTGGAAAATGGAGCTTTGCTCCAGCATACATTGAAGCGCAAACAAGACAACAATGAGCTCAACCTCAACGCGATGATCTCCATGGCTAGCGAGTTCACCGCTGCTGCTGATGACTCGCGTGGATCATTTCCGGCAATAGCAATCCCTGCCCAGGCCAGGAAGAACAATAATAACAAGAGAAAGAGTCCGCCTGAAGTAAGCAAGCATCCGACATGGTCGCCGCAATGTTCACTGGCAGAGGCAGAGGCGGACAGCCTGGACATGGCCGAGGGACTAGCAATGGCCAGCAGAGAAGTGATTCTACACCCACAGCACCCCGCGTTCCCCAAACGTACAAAGAGTATCATGATATGTCGTGTTTCGTCCACCTGGATGCAAACGTCAAAGCCACCCACACCAACCGCCAATGCAAGTTTGTCAACCCACCTCAAGGAAGACCCTGAGTCCGGCTACAAGCGAAGTCGGAAGAACAGACCCCGCGGAGAAGGCAAAGGGAAGAAGAAGGAGGAGGAGTACAAGGAATCAAGCGATATGGATGAAGACGTGTAACCCAAATCTTCCGACAAGAGAGAGGGTAAAGGGAAAAATCCCTTCGAAAAGAAGGCTCCATGTTAGCATACCTTCCTTGGCACTCCCACTGTCCAGGCCCAGAAAACCTCTTTGAGGATACTGATGGCTACCCTCCCTCCGGTTCCCCAGTACGTCAGGTGGTCAGAGATTCCAATTACTTAGGGTGGGAAGGATCACCTAGACCTCATCCCAATAGAGAACCAGTGTGCCATGGTCATCAACCCTTTGATTTTTGGACGAGACATCTTCCACTCCTTCCTCGCAAGGCCATGCTTTGTCTACAACAAGATCAAGATACCCGGACCAAACGGCATCATCACCATTGATGGAAGCTTCACCAAGGCACGAGAGTGTGAGATCAGTGAGGCTGCCTTCATCGAAGCAGTTCTCTACGGTGAGGAGTTCAAGGAGATCCAGAACCAGGTCGATGCCTCAGAGATGCTGGTTTCGAAGAAGCAGATCACTGCTACCAAACCTGCATTCAAGGCTGCCATCAAGACCAAGCAGGTGGAGCTTGTTGAAGGAGATTTCTCCAAGACCACCACCATTGGCACGGACCTGTATCCCAAATAGGAAAGCGCACTCGTCAAGTTCCTCCAAGAGAATAGGGACATCTTCGTCTGGCAACCTGCCGACATGAAATGTGTACCTAGAGAACTTGCTGAGCACAGCTTGAATATTGATCATAATGTCAAACTGGTGAAGCAACCTCTACGACGCTTTGGTGATGAAAGACGAAGGCTATAGGCAAAGAAATAGCTAGGACACTTAAGGTTGGGTTTGTCCAAGAAGTTATTCACACCCGATGGGTGGAAAATCATGTACTTGTCCACAAAAAGGGAACCAATGAATTAAGAATGTGCGTTGATTACACCGGCTTGAACAAAGCGTGTCTGAAGGATCCATTTTCCTTGCCTTGCATTGACCAATTCATTGACTCGACGGCTGGCTTGGAACTTCTGTGTTTTCTCGATGCCTACTCAGGTTACCACCAAATCCGGATGTGAAAGTTAGACTAGTTGGCCACTTCGTTTACCACACCCTACGAAACGCATTGCTACGTTGCGATGCCCTTTGGGTTGAAAAACACTGGTGCTACTTACCAGCGGACAATGCAACGCTGCATGCATGACCAAATAGGTCACAACATACACGCTTACATGGACGAGATCGCGGTAATGTCAAAGAAATGAAATGATCTTATCGCTGGCTTACAGGAAACCTTCGCCAACCCGAAATACAACATGATGCAGAACCCCAAGAAGTGCGTCTTTGGGGTACCTTCCGGCAAGCTGTTGGGTTTCATCGTTTCACATCGCGAAATCGAGGTGAACTCGGGGAAAATCAAGGCCATCATCAACATTAAACATTCGACATACCTGAAGGATATACAAAGGCTCACAGGCTGCATAGCAGCCCTAAGCCGGTTCATCAGCCGACTTGGGGAGAAGGCTATGCCGCTCTATAAGTTTCTCAAAAAGGAAGACAAATTCACATGGACGGATGAGGCTGACGTAACACTTTAGGAGTTGAAGAGAATACTCTCCTCCCCACCAATACTTGCGGCACCGGTGTTAAGGGATCCTATGCTAGTTTACATGGCGGCAATAAACCAAGTCATTAGTATCGTCATCATGGGGGAGTGCAAGGAGCCAACGCACGAATACGGAGATCAGCGACCCATTTACTATGTAAGCGAGGTCTTGATGGAATCCAAACAATGTTACCCGCACTACCAAAAGATAACTTATGGAGTTTTCCTTGCTTCACGCAAGTTAAGGCATTATTTCTAGGAGCACCCCATCACAGTGGTGAGCAAAGCTCCACTCTCTGACATCATCAACAACAACGACGCTACAGGGAGAGTGGCGTGTGGCATTGAACTTTCCACCTTTGAAATCACCTACAAGAGTCACGACGCTATCAAATCACAAGCATTGGCGGATTTTATTGCAGATTGGACCGAACTTCCAGAAGACACTCCTGTACTAGAGCCAGAATATTGGGTCATGCACTTTAACGGATCAAAGCTACTCAACGGCTCAGGGGCTGGTATCTATTGCAATCATCAATAGGAGAAAACTTGCAATACGTCCTGCAGATCCACTTCAATGCTACCAACAACATAGCGGAGTATGAGGCCCTCATTCACGGACTTCGTGTGGCCAAGGATATTGGCATCAAGCGCATAGTTTGCTGTGGAGATTCTGACTTGGTTTCCCAGCAAGTAGCTGGCACCTAGAACGCGTGGAACCCTATGATGGTGGCATATCGAGACGAACTAGACGAAATAGCCAAGTGTTTCAACGGCTACAAAGTCAAGTACATCAAAAGGGAGGAGAATGAGGCGGTAGATCTGCTATCAAAGCTTGGATCAGCTCGTCGACCAATTCCGCTAGGCGTTTTCCTGGAACATTTACGGACCCCATCCATGAAGGGAGCGGACCCCGACAACCCGGATAGAGTTGACTCATTTGTAATATAGTAATAGTGACCTCTGCAGCTTGGACAAAACCGTTCATGGACTATCTATGAGACAGACCTTTTCCCATTGATGAAGTCCAAAGCCGACAAATAGTACGTAGAGAAAAAGGCTACGTCATCGTTGATGGCCCGCTATACAAAAGAAGTACCACAGGAATTTTTCTTTGATGCGTCTCCTAGAAGGAAGGTATTGAAATCCTTAGAGAAATACATCTCAGAGATTGCGGGCATCACACCGCTCCCCGATCGTTGGTGGCCAAGGCCTTTTGGCAAGGATTCTACTGGCTAAGTACCAAGGCGGACGCCGACAAGTTGGTACAAACATGCCTTGGGTGTCAGTTCTATGCAAGACAACCAAGTGTCCCAACTAAAGAATTGCAAACCATACTGATAACTTGGCCGTTTGTAGTCTGGGGGCTGGACAATGTGGGACCTTTGCAGACAAAACCCTGTGGATTTACACACTTGCTAGTAGGAGTGGATAAGTTCACAAAATGGATTGAAGCTAAACCCATTAGAAAGCTTGATGGGGAAACAACCCTAAAGTTTGTCTAGGATCTAGTGGTGAGATTTTGTCTCCCACACAACATCATCACCGATAACGGCAGAAATTTATCTGTCCGAGAAGTTGAGGAGTACTGTCATGAAAAAGGCATCCGCCTTGACCTAGCATATGTGGCACACCCATAGTCAAATGGGCAAGTTGAAAGGGCCAATGGACTAATTCTGCATGGAATCAAGCCACGCTTAGAGGCACTGCTACATAGAGCAGCTAGAGCCTAGGCGGAGGAATTACCATCTATCTTGTGGAGTTTACGAACAACACCCAACAGACCCGCCGGCTTGACTCCTTTCTTCATGGTTTATGGAGCAGATGCCCTCCTTCCATCCGACATCCTCCACGATGCACCAAGAGTCACCGCCTATTAAGGAGGATGACATTGAAGAATCCAGACGCTTATCTATGGACCTACTTGAGGAAGGGCACATGCTGGCATGCCAGAGATCCGCCGTCTACCAGTAGAAGCTACATGGCTACCATAGTCGTCGTGTAAAGCATCGCTTGTTTAGAGAGGGGGATATGGTGCTTAGACTCAAGCAGGAGAAATCACACAAACTATCCCCTCCTTGGGAAGGACCGTTCGTCATAAGCAAATCATTCCTAAATGGTTCCTATTACCTCGTCAATATTCGCGAGTTGAAAGATAGGCAAAAAAATCACAAGCGCAAGCAACGTGACTCTGATGATGATTACCCGGAGACAGATCGGCCATGGAACATAGCACACCTACGTCCCTTTTACACTTAGCACATTTATATTATGTAATAAGTTTCTTATATGATCAATGAAATAAAGCATTTGGTTCACTCATATTCTATGAGCCTTTTACCTCATTTAGTTGTTCATTTTTAGATCATATAAACCCTTTATGCGCAAGTTTGCATTTGCACTTGTGAAAATTCCTCCTACAGGCGTTAGCTTAAGTTTTTCGGTCTACATGTTTTCTGAAGTTTTTATGTGGGTTCCGGAGTAGTGACTTCTCGGCACTCAAAGCCGGCGATTTTGCTCTTACGTTCTTGACGGTGCTATTAAGCATCATCACCTGAGGACATAGTTCTATGATGCGAGTCTTCCGTCTCACGAAAGGTCAAGCATACAAACCAGAATAATGGATAAGCCAGCACTTGCTTAAAAATATACACATGCTAGAAATAGATAAGTAGCAGGAAACTTGAGTACAAGTTTTTTGCCTTAACAAAACACATCAGTTTTTTCTGCATACACTTCACAAGGATACATTTAATGCAAACATTGTTTGTCATGGCTCTGTTGCAGGGGACTTCATGGTGGCATCATTGGGAGAGCCAGGCTAGAAGAGCTCGTCAGACTCGGAAGGAGATGGGCTAGACTCAGACGTGGCCATGTCTTCATCAAGGATCTCGCTAGGCACGAAGACATCTGTGTTGACCATTCTAGCAATCCTGGTGTTGAAGCCGAAAAGGGAATTCCAAATAGCATTTTCTATCAATTTCCTTCCCTTCCTCATCCAACTTGGGAAAGCCGGAGGTCACCAGATCAATGTCGGCATTGTCATAATGTGCCTTGACCAAAGACAGGGTCATCCTTGCACCAGCCCGGACGCAAGAGGCTTTCTAGTCCTTGACTTTCTCGGGGGCTCGGCACAGGATTTTTGCTTATTTGGCCGTTGAGTCTGCCGCCTTGATGTTTATCCCTAGAGGCTGGGCTATCTCCTTAGCCTGGGCAATGGCGGTGCTGACGAAGTTGCTGACAAGAATCATGAATTCCTTGGGATCCGGAGCACCTTCACCCAAATGTCCAAGCCAATGGGAGTTGTGGTTTGCATAAGATACAAGGAACATGAGTGTAAAAAAATCAAATGATTATCCAGTGTATAGAATTGTCCAAGACGGGGAAAAGTTTCCGAAGATGCTCGTCTCCGCCTGCTTGCATGTCTCCGCCAAGATGTCCCGCTCCTTCTGAACTATCTTGTACACCTCATGGTTCCTTGCATTCTGCTCTTTGGCAGCTTGGTTTTGTTCCTTGAGTTTTGCAAGTTTGTTCTTTAGGCGCTGCATCTCGGCGTCAGCAGACTCTTGCAGCACACTCATCGCATCCTCATGGCCCTTGATGGCATCAGCCAGGTCTTTCTTCAAGATTTTGTTCTCATCGTCGAGCTCTTGGATATGCTTGGATTGTTTGACGATGCTCTTGGCCTTGGCAATGGCTTCTGTAAAACGGAAATCAAAAAGCACTATGAGAAGACGGTAGAAATGAATCCATGAGGAAAAGCAAGGAGCTGTTACAAGAAACAGACTCTGGCTATTTCTGATATGTTGCTTCAGGAAGGCTGTTTTACCCTATTCAAGGCCCAGTTCCTTCCGCAAAGTAGCAAACCTCTCATTAGCGGTGACCCTCTGTCTATTCTCCTTCTGCAAACAAACAAGCATGCTTTACTTTCTCTAGAGCATATAGTCGAAACTATCTGGTTTCAACTAAATGCTCTTGGGCTACAGCACAAGATTTTAATCAGCAAGTATGCTACTCTTAGAGCATCTAGTCGGAATTCTTCTAAGTTTCCACCTAGACGCTCGGGGGCTATACTATCAATTTCTACTCTTAGTTCTTTGGAGCACTCAAGCCAATAACTTTGGTTTATCCGCCTAAGAGCTCGAGGGCTAGAGAGGGATATGCTACATAAAATAAAATAAGTGAAGTTCAAAAGACTTATAATGGCAATGAGCTTGAGATTGTTGGCCAGATTAGCATATGCAGTGTGGAAGATGCCGGCATTGCTATACACGGCATCCGCATGTGTAATGAGGTCATCCAGGCACAACGTCGGAGGAGTTGTAGCTAAAGGAGATGTTGAATCTGGATGCATGGATGATGCTCTAGCCACCTATTGTGTTTTCAGAACAGTTAATGGCTCAGAGGCACCCGCCTTGTCCGTTGCCACAACCACCATCGCCTATGCCTCTTCCATTACTTGTTTCCCTTTCTCGGTGGCATCCTTAGCTGGAGCTTCAGCCACTTTAGAGGAAGTTCTCTCCTGCGTCGCCTGACCGCTGGGAGCAACCTCAGCTTTGACAGAGCTGAAGACATCAAGGATTGGATTGACATCTGTCTCCATGGCGAAGATCTCAGGGATGATGGGGGCTGAAGGCCCAGCGTGTCCTGTAGAAGGCTTGGCGGCAGGACTAGGGGGAGCAGTAGGAGGAGAGGGCTTGGTGGCCACATCTCTGGTCAGCATATCACGAATGTTTTTTGACCCTCCAGCATCTCTGGAGGATCGCTTCAAACTAGCACTGGCTTTCCTCGTGAAACATAGAAAGTATAAGTACAAGAGTTGAAAAAGGTATGGCCTGAAATGTACAAGCCAGAGAATGAATACACTTACTCCACGACAGGAGCCTTGGTGAGGGGAATGCCGGTGGATTTCTTCTTCTCCGCCTCTACGGCAGTGGATCATCTGGAGACTCCACTCTCCGATTTATTCTTCTTCTTGGCCTCGGCAGCAGCGTTACAGGTGGAGCTCTTCCGCTTTCGCGTTGCCGGAGCTGACTGATCCTTGGGGGTGTCGTCATCGGACACCACCTGGATATCCTTCAGCTTGGGATCATAGACCTCGGTGGCCATCTCATCCGCCGCCAAGGTTGCCAGCTGGGATATAGGGGGGTGTCAGCTTGACAACTTCAAGTTGGAAAAACCTTGCAGTATATAACGAGCAACAAAGGAAGCAAAAGGTAGCTATGGGAACTTGCTGCAATCGAACATATCATACGTGATCTTGAAGCCGCGCTTCCTGTCCTTCACCTTGATGATGTCCTTTAGCTAGAGTTTGACAAAGTCAGCGAAGAAGTTATCCCGCGAAATTCGCATGGGATCCGTCCTGTCTTGAGTGCATTAACACATCAACTCAGCGTGGTGCTGTAGAGGCTAGATATGCCTAACAAACCAGCACATGGCTAGATCCAAGCCCATCATACCTCCATCCACGAGCTATTCAATCCGCCTTACGACGCGGTTGGCCTTGTCGTCGGCTGGAAGGGAGGCTGGGGTCCGCCATGCGGGCACTTCGGCGGCGGCTCCATCGACAAAGTCAAAATATGTCTCAAGGCGGTCCGACAAGGGAATATCCGGGCCATAGAAGTATGTGTGTTGCCAGTTCATGCATGACTCATGCCCTACGATGTCGGGGAAGTGACGGCTATGCTGGATCTTAAAGCTAATGGTTCCAAAAATCCTCAACTCGTACTTGGACTCTACGGACTCTCTCTTGATGGTAAAAAAGTATATGAACAGATCTAATCTAGGTTTGATACCTAGGAATCCTTCACACAGAGCTACGAAGTTGCTAAGGACTAAGATGATGTTGGGAGAGAGGTTGTGGGGAAGTACCCGGAAGTGTTGGAGAATGTCCATGAAGAAGTCGGAGATTGGCAGGCTTACACCTCGTACCAGCTGAGCTTTGAGGCACACCTTCTCTCTGGCTTGGGGAGAAGGTGCCACCTCACCAGCCGGCGCTGGCCGCCAGACCAAATCCTTCGCCACGGGGAGATACCCCTCAGTGACCAGTTCTTTGCAGATCTTCATCGGAGAGGTCGGAGCCCCTCCACACTCCCTTGTGGGAGTCATTGTCTTCTTCAGCGGCATCTTGTGCCGCTTGTTCTTGGTCATCATCGGTGGTTTCCACCACGGCGGTGACAGGGACAACCACCCCCTCCGACGGGATAGTTACTCCGTGGGATGGCTCTGGAATAGCCTCAGGGGTCGCCGTCGTCGAAGGAATGGATCTGCTGGTGGCCATTGTGACAATGGAGTAGGTGGAGAAGAAGAGGGGTCTAGATAGGGTTTTCTGAGGAGGAGCTAGAACGGGCGCGCGGCTGGAGGAAGACGAATACGAGGAAGAGAATGCGGGTAAAAAGAAAATAACCTTGTCATGGTGAAAATATATTGACCCCGCGTCAAGATTCGTGCAAAGGGATCTAATGGATGGAGCATTGCTGACGTGGAGACGAGCATGCGCGGTAATTTCACCACGTTCTCCATCTTTGCCGCTTTACCGTTTCGGATTTCTCGCATGTTAAAATAACTAATGATAAATTCCCTACCTTCTATGAGTTTCGAGGTAGCGTAGGTTGAACCCTACGTCATCCTCCTGACAGTTGCAGTGAAGTGTCACATCTGAAGATTCCATCGAAGGCGGAGATTGTCTGGCTCTGGAAACAAAGACTCAAGGAATCTCCAGCTACATTGCGGAGCCAGAGAGGATTGCAGGGTTCTTTGGGAGACCTTTGAGATATTACTAGATGAACTTCTCACATCAGCTAGACGGAGCATTCAAGATCAACGAGAAAGGCGACGCAAGATTTCAAAGTCCTCTAGGGGCTACTCTTGTGGATATGCTAAATGGGTATCACCATAGTACGTCCATATTCCGGCTAACCCGGGTGGCCCATAGTTGGTAGCAAGGCCCATGGCATGCTGGGCAGCCCAGTTAGACAGATCCAGAAGGGAGGCCCATGCCAGATAAAGGAAGGCTACGCAGGAGTCACCGATGTACTCGGAGCCTTGGAGCGCAAGACATGAAAGACTAGTTCGTTTAGTGTAGGACTCTTTACCTTGTCTGGCAAGGACCTTTCCCTGTAAACCCTAGGTTCTGGCGCCTTTATAAGCCGGACCTATGGGAGCCTTTAGGGCACGACAACCTAGATTGCTACATATAACGTGCAACACCTCGCACAGTGAACCGATCTCTGTAACTCGGTGAATTTCCACTATAGTGGTTTAGAGTAGGAGTAGAGTTCCGCCACCGTTGTGGGACTTGAACCTGGGTAAGCTATGTAACCTCGTACCTGTCAACTCTCTGCCTTCCCCACGTCTCTAAACACGCACTATGAGGACCCCTCCATGGCGTACACGTCGGCAATACCATGACAAAGAGTTGGATTGGTCCAGTGTGGTGCCATGGGCATCCCCAAGCTTATGGTTTTCACCATCCTTGGATTTCTCTTGGTGTGGTGTTCCTCTATTCCCTGTCAAAAAACTTTAATACAAAACTTTTTCTCTCATCTCTTTTCTGAGAGGTGACATTAGTGGCACAAGAATATAATAGTTGCTCCTTATATATCAAAGAAAAAATTCTTAATAAATGCTACAACAATAATATAATGTTCCTACCTATCCCTAGCATTTAATATGACTCATACAAATCACTTTAAGACACTTGGGAATGGTTAAAACAAAACATGCGAGAATCTGTCCAGATTTTCAACAACAGCAAAACGAATTTTTTAGACCACTTAGACATGTCAGGAATTTTAGAAACTTTTTTTTCATAAATAGGATGGAAATTTTTAAATGCTGTACTAATATGAGCACAATCCGAGTTACAGAAAAAATCATAAAATTCAAGCACTAGAAACTGTTCTGCAGGAATTTGCTCCTCCAAATGTTTAGCAACTTTTAAAACATCCAAAATGGATTCCACTTGATACTTTATGAAAAAGTTCAGAAAGAATACCAAAACAAAACTCTCTTGCTACGGCAAGAGTTCAACACAAATTCCAAAAGAAAATACATGGGTTTCCTCCTGAAAAGAGCTTTCTTTATAGCCATATAGTTAGGCTTTACTTACTTGATTTAGGTGATGTGGAACTCATGGGGTAGCGTATTCTTCTTAGCTACCTCCTTATTCCTTGGAAATTGTTCCATGCACTTCTTGTGAGGAAATGGTAACTTCACATTTCCTTCTTTTGCATCAGTGAGTCCACCTATGGTTCTCAAGAAAGGTCTACCAAGTATTATAGGACTTGAAGTATTGCTCCCCATGTCCATGACAATAAAATCAACAGGCACAAATGTCATATGTAATTCAACCATAATATCTTGAACTTTTCCTAGAGCATGTTTAGTTGAATCATCAGCAAGTAAAATATCTATTGAGCATTTTTCCATAGGTTTTAATTCAAGTAAGTCATATAGATCCTTAGAAAAAACTGAGACACTAGATCCTAAATCTAGAATAGCATGATGTGTCTCTTTTCCAATAGTGATTAATACCTTGGGGATCCATACATCCAAGCGTAAGTAGTATCATAGCTTCTCTATTTTATATTTCAATCTTTTGTTTTATAACATAGTTTGCTAGATAGGAACCAAATCATGCTTGATGACCATTAAAGCATGGATCATTAGAAAAAATTGCAACAAGTTACTGAGTTCATCCAAGCTACATTTATCAAGATCAAGTAGAGGTTCGTTTGTTTCACTTAGCGTCTTGACTTCCTCTACTTGTTTATCATTTGTTGGTTCTTTTTCACTTTCTATCATAGTAGTTTCTTCAACCTCTTTTGATAGTTCTTCTACCACTTGGATCATGAGTTGTGATAGTAGTGGCTCAAGGAGATCATTATAATTCATTAATTCATGATAAGTTTCTTCCAAAGATAGTGTGCTTGTGGTGATGGTAATAGAATTCATACCAATGGCCGGTGGTTCTTGTGGTTTTCCTGCAGACATACTTAACAAGGTTGCTTGATTATCAGCGAGTTTTGGTAGAGCTTTGTCCAAGCCAGCTGCTTGGTTTTGTAAGCCTTTACTATCAGAGCTTATGGATAAAAGTGATTTATTAAGTTCTTCTATCATGGTGGCATGGTGAGCTACTTGTTCACTAAGATTTTTATTAGTCTCTTGTCGTTTCTCCAAATTCTCATTAGCTTGTGGAATGGTAGCAGATTTCCATTTATTTTCATTAACATTAGGATACGGAACAAAAGGATGGCTACCATACTTATTTGGAGCATAGGATGGTCTACCATATGATTTACTATAGTTGTTCCCATACTCATTGCTACCAAAGTTTCTTATGAAGTCGACATCCACACTTTCATTGGTGTTTGTTACTAACTCTTGTAGAGAACATTATCAGTATTTTGTTTGGATATGTAGGAAAATATGGCATCAAATTTACTTCCTGTAGGGTCTAGTTCTTCAATGGAGTTTACTTTCTTAGATGTGTTTTGTGCTCTTTCAGCGTGCCATTGACTATGGTTGTGGAGCATGCTTTCCAGGATAATTTTAGCTTCAGACATAGTTTTACTCATAAATGCACCCCTCGCAGCGGAATCTAGAATGCTTCTTGACATAATATTTAGGCCATTAGTAAAAAGAATGTAATATGGTCCATTCATTTATTCCTTGTGATGGGCAAGATATAAGCATATTTTTAACTCTCTCCCAGGTTGTTGCTACATGTTCATTATCATTTTGTCTAAATGAGAGGATAATATTTCTGTTTTGTAGGATCTTAACAAGTGGGTAGTATTTCTTAATGAAAGCTTCTTTTAAGTCATCCCAAGAGTTTATACTAGCAACAGGAAGTGATAATAACAATTCTTTAGCTTTACCTCTTAGTGAAAATGGGAATAGTTTGAGTTTAACAATGTCATTTTCCACATTTTTAAAATTTGCATATCACAAATTTGACAAAAATCATGCAAATGCATAGAGGGATCCTCACTAGCACTCCCCCCAAATTGTTCTCTAGTTATAAGATTTAAAAGACTAGGACTTGCTTCAAAACTTTCAGTAGTGATTTCAGGAGTGGTAATGGGCCTAGCCATGAATTGATCATTAGGTATGTTTGTGTAGTCAAAAAGTTTTGTTCTTTCTCCCATGTTTGCAAATAAGTAATACAAATTTTTATGTGTTTTTGTGTTTAAAATAAACTTAAAAAGACAAAATAAATTACTTTAAAAATCTAAAAGGAGAAGAAAAAGGCTCATAGTGGTGCAACCTCCCCAAGCTTGGGTTGTTGCACAAGTTGATGAAGATAATGATGCCAGAAGGGACACAGTTGTCGTGGAAGCTACCTTGCTCTTCAAACTTGATGAGGATGCAGTTGTGATGTACCTTCTTGCGATTCCCGGGCAACGGCGCTAGAAAATAGTCGTGATGGCAACAAAGGCTGTGACTTTTCGTTGGGACTCCAAGTGTAAAGTGTTGTAGCAAGCGCCTTTTCCCCACAAGGGTGACTCGAGGGTTTATATCGAACTCTCGGGGAATTGGCTATGAAGGATGTTTGTCTTCTCCTCTTCAAGCAACCTCTAAAGTAAAATAAAATTTCTTGTGTACCCAACTCCACCAAGTGGTTGTCAAGCACAAGGTTTCGTATTAGTAATATGAAACAAAAATATTAAATAAACTAAAGTAAATAAATGCAAACTAAATGATATGGAAGATAATAGAGTTATTTTTGGGTTTGTATGTCTAACTGCAAATAGAGAAAGTATTTTTGTATTTTCGAAATAATTAATTGCTAAAAATAAAAAAGGATAGTAGATGCAAAGGAATGGTGTTTCTTATGATAAAAATCGGACAAGGATTCATGGGTTCACTTGTCTACTCTCTTTTTAAGTTGTAGTGATCACAAAACAATTCATCAATGATAAATATCATGGAAACTCTACAAGTGCTTCATAAAAGGAAATAATATGGGCATCACATTCTAATATTGAGATGGAATACATCGCTATCTTATACTCCTCAAGAAAGGGAAATATCCGTGCAATCTTGATTTAAGAATAGATCAGAGTATAGCTTTAAGAAAAATTATATGATGTTTGAAATACAAAACATGCTACCTTGATTTAACAAGGTTATCACACTTTCAAGTGATAACTGTAGCACATGATTTCACTTAACCCCTAGTGAGGCAGCAGAATAAAGGTAAAAACTAAAGTAGATCTTGAATAATATGTGTCACAATTAACTCCACCCCTATGCTACTCCATCTAACACACACTTCTCCCCATACAAGTTCTTGCATACAAGTTGGATCAAAACAAGCAATGACGAATAGCGTGGATGATATGCATCTATTAAAACATCTTACACAAAATAGATTCCAATCTCAAATATCAAATCATAGAACAAATCTCCGCCACATAGGAATTACAAATATGACCATAATCATGTTGGGCAGCTCATATGGTACTAGATCTATGAAGAACAAGAGATAGATAGATCAAGCTACTGCCACAAACCCGTAGCCCGGAGGTGGAATACTCCCTCCTCATCATGGTGATGAAGCCAGAGATGTTGGAGAGGGTGGAGATCTCCCCAGAGGTGGCTCCGGCAAAGTTTCCCCCTCCAATCTTTGATGGACCTGACTCTATTTGGTGGTGTTTTTGTCTTTGGTGGCACTCTCTCGAGGATGCCACGGGGGTCCTTATATAGGGGTTTTTAGGTCAAGAGAAGTCTGTGGGCGAAAGAATCAAGGCGATCGGACGCTCGAGGAGGGAGATAGAACAGGTGGCACGACCACTAGGCCTGGACGCGCCACCTAGGCTATCTTGGGCCTCTTGACCCTCCTGATGGAATTCCAGCGCTCCAGATGCTTCCTATGATTAAATATTGGCATCCCCAAAAGTATAGGTCCATTTTACTTTGTTTAGGTCCTGAAACATTGAAAACAGGGTTTTTCTGCCCTGTAGGGTTATAACCAAAATAAAGGGGATCATTGGTAAATCTCCCAAAATCAATATAAATAGGGATATAACATTATCTATATGATGAAAATATGTGGGAAAACATGTTAACAAACTACAAAGTTCATGTATGCATTTTACATGCATCAAAAACTTACAACATGATGATCCTTGTTGATATCATTCATATATTTGTTTTTCTTGTCTTCTCGAGTAGAGATACTGCCCCCTCCCACCTTGAACACAATCAAGGAATTATATTATCTTTTATGCTAAAATAAGCAAATAAATAATTGCCAAAAGGGGGGCATATAGCTACAGAGGGGCAAGAAGTACTTTAGTGATGTGGTTTCACAAGACCAACATGAGTATACAATGACAGACCTAAGTTGACTAGCATGAGGAGTACAAGGTCATAGACTAGGTGCATGAAACAATCAACTTGTAAGATGTTTCGCACATAACCCATATGATGCTTTAAAACAAAGTGAAAATAAAAAGCTACTGGGAACCCCATCCTTATTAGTATTGTTGACATGATTTATATCACTCAAAATTCTATTTTTTATTCTTTATGGAGGATTAACATATGTATTCAATGCTTACTTTCGGTACAGGATGCAAAACATCGCAAGGGAAGACATAAGACTAAGAAGTGAGTCTACTAGTCAAGGGCATGAAACTAAGAAGTAGCCCAGAAATAAAGGCATGAAAACACCAATGCCAATCATGAAAAGAGTCTCTAATTCTATAGGTTCATCAAAGTCTGCTTGAAGGTTTATTTTGTTCACCATTTGTTTTATCACACCATCACTTATTGTTTAGCATATTTATAGATGTGTAAAAGATACAACTTGATAGTACAATAGCATATTATGTTTCATTGAAAGGAATTGAGTCCATGAACTCTACATGATAATGAAGGTAGCAAACTCCAAAAACCATGTTTAGTTTTATCACCTTCATGCTTGAGGACAAGCATAGGTTAAGCTTGGGGATGTTGATGCATGTAAAATGAATACATGAACTTTGTAGTTTGTTAACATGTTTTCCCACATATCTGTATCATATATAATGTTATATCCCTTGATTTTTGGGGATTTACCAATGATCCCCTTTATTTTGGTCATAACCGTGTAGGGTAGAAAAACCCTGTTTTGATGTTTCAGGACCTATGTGAAGTCAAATGGACCTGCACTTTTGGAAATGCCAATATTTATCCACGAGAAGCATTTGGAGCACTGGAATCTCACCAGGAGGGCAAAAAGATCCCAGGTGGCGTGCCCAGGCCTAGTGGGCGCGCCACCCATGCTCTTTCCCTCCTTGATGTCTACGCACTTCTATTCGTGTAGACAGTTGTTGGGCCTCCAAGTGCAGAGGTTTGTAGAACAGCAACAAGTTTTCCCTTAAGTGGATTACCCAAGGTTTATCGAACTCAGGGAGGAAGTGGTCAAAGGTATCCCTCTCAAGGAACCCTGCAATCAAGATACAAGAAGTCTCTTGTGTCCCCAACACACGCAATACACTTGTCAGGTGTATAGGTGCACTAGTTCGGTGAAGAGATAGTGAAATACAAGTGGTATAGATAAAAGACAACGGTGCTAGAAATAGCTTGATGGCGTGGAAGAGACTAAAGGCAAACTGAAATAAAGATGGCAGCAAGCAAACATGTAATAGATCTAGTTGCAAATGGTGTTTCAATGCTTAGAAACAAGGCCTAGGGATCATACTTTCACTAGTGAACACTATCATATAAATATCTTCTCTTTATGATACTACTCTTAAATACTCTCATGTTGGACACTCTAATCCATGGTAGGGCTATAACAACACTCCTCAAAGTTTGCTTTCCCCATCTAGATAACCCCACACTGTCACCTTGAGCACTAGATGGTTCCAACAAACACCAAAAGACATCCAACTCCAAATATAACTCATAACAAGTATTTGTAATCTCTAGCCTAAGTTCCACCATGGTGTGCACGCTGTCACTTACACACACATGGGGAGAGCAGAGATCTATTAAAGCACTTGAGTAGCAAGGTAGATCTACTTGATTACAAAGCTAATGATCACAACATGATCATGCATAGAGAGAGAGGTGAACACTTAGCTACCGGTAGAACCCTTAGCCTCAAGGAAGAACTACGCCCTCATCATCATGGGAGTCAGCAACGGCGATGGAGATTGCGGTGGAGTCTATGGAGATTGCTCCAAGGGCAATTCCCCGTCCCGACAAGGTGCCGGAACAAAGACTTTCTATCCCCCGAATCTCCCCTTCGGTGGCGGCGGCGCTACGGAACTTTTCGTGGCCAGAGGCTTCTGGATTTAGGGTTTCTACATCGGAGGCTTCTTATAGGCAAAATGGCAAGGTCGGTGGAGGCCGGAGGGGCCCACACCACCTGGTGGCGCGGCTAGGGAGACCCGCACCACCCTATGGTGTGGCCAGCCCCTGGCCCCTCTCCGTCTCTTCTTCTGGCTCTGTGAGTCTTCCGGTAAAATATCGACTTTGGCTTTTGTCCGGTCCAATTCCGAGAATATTCATTTTCTGGCTTTTCTGGAACCAAAAACAGAAGAAAACAGGTAACTGGTACTGTGGCCTCTTGTTAATAGGTTAGTTCCAAAAAATGTGTAAAAGTACTCCAAAGTGTGGACAAAACAGAAGAAAGTAGATATAAAACAAGCATGGAACTTCAAAAATTATTGATACGTTTGCAACGTATCAACGTCCCCAAGCTGAACTCCTGCTCGTCCTTGAGTATGTAAGTGATAAAAAGAAGAATAATTTTTTAGGTGACATGCACCATCACAATCAAGATCAGACCATTTGCAAGGATTGAAAGCTAGGATCAAAGTACTCTAAACATGAGCATGAAACATAAAGTTCTAACAATAAGACATAGCAACTATGTTGTAACATGAAAAGGCACAAACAAAATATTCATGAATAACAATGCTTTGTAAGATGTTTGTTTGTTTCACATAAAGAAAACATAGCATAGTAGCATTCAGCTTGTCCCTCATAGAGTAGCAAACATAAATGCATAGGACACCTTCAAAGTTTATAAGGGTGACTAGATACAAATAGTTTAAGAATAAGCAATATCAAAGTTATGCATCAATTGACAAGTCTTGGGACAATGCAAATTAAACTAAGAATGGCCACTATGCTCTCTCAATAGGTGCATAAAGATAGAAGGTGGAGACTCAACATAAAAGTAAAACAAAGGCCTTCATAAAAGGAAGCAGGGATTCAAGTTTCATAAAGAGCTTCCAAAAATTATGGTACTTATTAGCTTTCAGCTCTCATTGCTCCTATCATAAGCATCTTTAGGTGATTAAGGTTAAAGTGACATAACCAAGAGGATATGCTTGACACGTTATAAGTTGAAATCTCATGCCCCTTACTTACGAGTACCGAACCTCATGCTACTCAACTTCGGTCACAAGTACCTTGTCATTGTAAGTACATATGTATCATAGAGAACCGCCAATGGGGTACCCCTTGCACATGATACAAGAGCTATCCCATAATCAAAATGACAAGGCAAGCATACAATGAGCATCTCAACGATCTTTTTATTTGCTATTTGCATAGGTTTTTATTGAGGATGCTTCATAGAGTGCTCACTATGGTTATGCTGCAAGTTTCCACCATGATTAGGCATGGCTTAGGCTAGCGACCCAGGCGTTTCTCTAACACACATACAAACTCCATGATCTTACAAGTTACCCTTTTATTTCACACTGCCGGGATCCATAAGCAAAAGAATCATGATATCAACGGAATATAAGTGCAATTTTGAAATCATTCCCCATGATACATGGTTCTTCTAACTTCAACTTATAAAGCGCAGACATATACACAACAAAGATGGACACAATGGTTCAAGTTTATTAATTGCAAGAAAGTGAAGTGTGCCATCAAGTTCATGAGAGCTTTAATCACTAATTTTCACATAACAAGTTTAATTCGGAAGGTAGATAAAAGCATGAATATACTTGGAATAGCAAATGCTAATAGGTAGGTATGGTGGAATCTTTGGAATAACTTGGTTTTATTTGGAGTTGGATGCATGAGTGGAACTCATACTTGGTATGGAGGCTAGGAAAAGACTGGGAGCGACCAACTAAGAGAGCAATAATGGCCATAATCATGCAAAGCGACAAAACGTCATTAATTAAAGCATAAAGTGATATTACAAGTCAAAGATTAAATTATAATAGAGGCTATGGTGACTTGGTATAGTCAAGACATGGTGTGAGCATGCGCCAAGTCGACCCAAATAAAGCATTAAATGAGAATACCACAATACTATGCTTTAATATGCTAAAACAACACATGATTCTTTCAAGGAACATTAAGCAATCTCAATTATTTGTAACATGTCATGCTACAGCAAAAATCACTAAACAGAAAGCAAAAACAATATCAAGCATGACATGACAAAGCATAGGCCACAGTCAAAAACAAGCTCCTTTACCACTTAAGCATGAACATTCCTACTCTTTTCCAATCCAAACCAACTTATTTGAAAGAACTCACAAAGATAATAATAAATAAAGATCAGTGAGCTTGTCTCACAAATCCAAAAAGAAGAACTAAAGTTTTAAGCTGAAAGCACAAGAAAACTAAGGCTAAACACAGTGCTAGCAAAAGAGAACACTCACAAAACAATAAGAATGAAAACTAGAGTGTTCTAGGCAATGAATAACGGGTGTGTCTCTCTCCAAAAGAAAGTGTTGGGATCCAACCAACTTATTTAAGCAAACAAAACTAAAAACTAAAAACAAAAACAAAGACGTTCCAAGAACAACACAATTGTGCATGAAACAATAAAAATGAACTGTTTGGAAGAAACCTGAGATTTTTATTGATGAAGAAGGGGATGCCTTGGGCATCCCCAAGATTTGATGCTTGTACTTCTTGGATATTTCTTAGGGTGACACGGGTGGCATAACCAAGCTTGATCTTTTGTCCACTCATTACATCATTCTTTCCCTACACCTGAAAATTTCCTTCATACAAAACTTCACACAATCTTCATTAGCAACATTAGTGCACTCAAGATAATAAGTATTTTGGTTTAGTTTCAACACAAGTAAAACTTCCATTAAACACAAGCTACTGTAGCACTTCCCTCAAAAATCTCAATTCCCCAAAAATAACCCAAAAAGGAATCAACAAGAAGCAAATGCAAATAATGGCAGAAATCTGTCAAAACAGACCAGCAGGTAAAAATCAATTTTTTCGGAGACCTTATGTTGCTCAAATTTTACAGCGAAACACAAAATAAAGTTAGATAACAACCTGAGGTAGAAGCACAAAAAATCACGCCTCATAACGACGTACAGAGATTTTACAAGAAATTTTACAGCGAAGCACAAAAATCTGTTTCGGGACAGCAACTTTCCCAAGCATTACTTCTCTCTCATTAGAGGTTACTCTTGGCACAAAAAAAAAGTACAAGGAGCGGTTATTATAGAGGTAATAACTTCCAAGACTCAACTAAAACTTTTGGGTTATCTCCCAATAAGTACTTTTCTTTGACGCCTTTAAGTTAGGCATGGTAGTTTGAGAAGATGCTCATATAAGAAATATGAATTGAAGTAAAAGAGAGCATCAAGAAGAAAATTCAAAGCATATTTAAGTCTAACCCACTGCCTATGCATAGGAATCTTGTAAAGAAACAGGTCATGAAAGCACAAAGCAACAAGCATAGGAAAGCAAAACAAGTGCAACTTCAAGACTTTCCACATAAATAGGGGAAACTTAATATTATTGAGATGCATAAAACCATGTTTCCCTCTCTCATAATAACTTTCAGTAGCATCATGAATAAAATTAACAATATAACTATCACATAAAACATTCTTATCATGAGCCATATGCATAAAATAATTATTACTCTCCCTATAAGCATAGTCATTCTTATTAATCCTAGTGGGAGCAAATTCAACAAAATAGCTATCATTATTATGCTCATCACCATAATCCTTAAATATAGGTGGCATATTGTAATCATAATTAATTTTCTCATCTATAGTTGGTTGACTGAAAATATGATATTCATCATTGTAATCATCATATATTGGAGGTTTTGTATCATCATAAGCAAAAAATAGCCATCTTCTAAAGCTGGGGAACTAAAAAGATCATTTTCATAAAAACTAGCATCCCCAAGCTTAGACTTTTCCATAGCATTAGCAATAATGGTTTCCAATGAATTCATACTAACAACATTGCTATTACCATGTGAATAAAGTTCCATAGGTTTTTTAATTTTTTGCTCAAACACTTCATGTCCTAACTCAAGATAAATACTATAAATCTCTCTAATTTTGTTGTTGTTTTCCATTAGGCCTAACTAGTGAAAACAAGAAACAAAAAGACAAAATTGTAGAATCTAAAGGAAATAACTTTGAGCACTCACACCGGAGGATGTGAGTACCTTTTACCTTACCTCCCCGGCAACGGCGCCATAAAATAGCTTGATGTCTACGCACTTCTATTCTTGTAGAATGTTATTGGGCCTCCAAGTGTAGAGGTTTGTAGAACAGCAGCAAGTTTTCCCTTAAGTGGATTACCCAAGGTTTATCGAACTTAGGGAAGAAGTGGTCAAAGATATCCATCTCAAGCAACCCTGCAATCAAGATACAAGAAGTCTCTTGTGTCCCCAACACACCCAATACACTTGTCAGGTGTATAGGTGCACAAGTTCGGCGAAGAGATAGTGAAATACAAGTGGTATAGATAAAAGACAACGGTGCCAGAAAATAGGTTGATGGCATGGAAGAGACTAAAGGGAAACTGAAATAAAGATGGCAGCAAGCAAACATGTTTCAATGCTTAGAAACAAGGCCTAGGGATCATACTTTCACTAGTGAACACTCTCATATAAATATCTTCTCTTTATGATACTACTCTTAATTACTCTCCGGTTGGACAGTCTAATCCATGGTAAGGCTATAACAGCACTCCTCAAAGTTCGCTTTCCCCATATAGATAACCCTACACTGTCACCTTGACCTCTAGATGGTTCCAACAAACACCACAATTTCATAAAGACATCCAACTCCAAATATAACTCATAACAAGTATTTTTAATTTCTAGCCTAAGTGCCACCATGGTGTGCATGCTGTCACTTTCACACACATGGGGAGAGCAGAGATCTATTAAAGCACTTGAGTAGCAAGGTAGATCTACTTGATTACAAAGCTCATGATCACAATATGATCACGCATAGAGAGAGAGGTGAACACATAGCTACCGGTAGAACCCTTAGCCTCGAGGAAAAACTACTCCCTCATCATCATGGGAGTTAGCAACGGCAATGGAGATGGCGGGGGAGTCGATGGAGATGGCTCCGAGGGCAATTACCCATCCCGGCAGCGCTGCGGAACTTTTCGTGCTTGGAGGCTTCTAGATTTAGGGTTTTTGCATCGAAGGCTTCTTATAGGTAAAATGGCAAGGTCGGTTGAGGCCGGAGGGGCCCACACCACCTGGTGGCGCGGCCAGGGGGACCCGCGCCAGCCTATGGTGTTGCCACCTCCTGGTGCCTCTCCGTCTCGTCTTCTGGCTTCGTGAGTCTTCCGGTAAAATATCGACTTTGGCTTTTGTCCGATCTAGTTCCGAGAATATTCATTTTCTGGCTTTTCTGGAACCAAAAATAGAAGAAAACAGGCAACTAGCATTGTGACATATTGTTAATAGGTTAGTTCCAGAAAATGTGTAAAAGTACTCCAAAGTGTGGACAAAACATAACAAAGTAGATATAAAAAAAGCATGGAACATCAAAAATTATAGATACGTTTGCAACGTATCACTCCTCAACTGTCTGATCGCCTTGATTCTTTCTCCCATGGAAATCTCTTGACATAAAAATCCCTATATAAGGACCCCTGGGGCATCCTCGAAACAGAAGCGACTTGAAGCAATGAGAGCCACTAGAGACAAAAAAAACACCACCAGATCCTGCGAAGATTGGAGGGGGAAACTCCGCTGGAGCCACCTCCGGGGAGATCACCACCCTCTCCAACATATCCAGCTTCATCACCATGATGAAGAGGGAGTAGTCCACCTCTGGGCTATGGGTTTATGGCAGTAGCTTGATTTATTTCTCTCTTGTTCTTCAGAGATCTAGTACCATATGAGATACCCAACATGATTATGGTCATATTTGTAATTCCTATGTGGTGGATCTTTATTCTATGATTTGACATTTGAGATTGGAATCTATTTTATGTCAAATGTTTTAATAGATGCATATCATGCACCCATTCTTCATTGCTTGTTTTGATCCAACTTGTATGCAAGAACTTGTATGGGGAGTAGTGTGTGTTAGATGGAGTAGCATGGGGTGGAGATTGAATTGTGACACATAATATTCAAGATCTACTTTGGTTTTTACCTTTCTTTTGCTGCCTCACTAGGGGTAAAGTGAAATCATGTGCTATAGTTATCATGTAACAGTGCGATGACCTTGTTAAATCAAGGTAGCATATTTGTATTTCAAACATCATATAATATTGCTTAAAGCTATACTCTTATTTGTTCTTAAATCAAGATTGAATGGAGATTTCCCTTTCTTGAGGAGTGTAAGAGACAGATGTATTCCATCTCAATATTAGAATGTGTTGCCCATATTAATTCCTTTTATCAAGCACTTATAGAATTTCCATGAATGTTCATCATTGATAAATTGTTTCGTGATCACTACAACTTAAAAAGAGAGTAGACAAGTGAACCCATGAACCCCGGTCTGGTTTTTATCATAAGAAACACATTCCATTGCATCTACTATCCTTTACATTTTCTGCAATTTATTATTTCGCAAATACATAAATACTTTCTTTTCTTGCAATCACTCATAAAAAAACAAAAACAACTCTACTATCTTCCATATCATCTAGTTTGCATTACTTTACTTTATTTACTGCTTTTATTTAAGTTTACGTTTTATTTCATTTCATATTACTAATACAAAACCTTGTGCTTGACAACCACTTTTAGTTAATCATATTTAGGGCTTTGTTTGTGCATTCATGAGCATCATCCCTTAAAATGTATGTAAAGAAAACAAAGTAAAACCCTAAAACCCTAGTTTCCTCTCTCTCAAATGAATCCAAAATGGTTTTGTATTTTGAAAAGTGCCAAAATTATGGAGCCCAAATGGACTAAGAGGGCCCCACAATATTTTACTAGTTTTATAAAAGCTTCTGGTATTTTTGAAATACCCAAAACAGATTTCAACTGAAAATTACAAAGAGAAAACAGAAAACAAAGGAAAAGAGCTTTCAGTCAAAAATATAGAGAACCAGCAGCAACCCAGGCCGGCCCATCTCTTTGCTTCCCTCTCTACTACTGGCGCGCGCTAGCTAACAGCCCAGCAGCCGGCCCACCCCGGCCCAACCTGGTCCGTACCTCTCTGCCGTCCCTCTCCTTTCTTCTTCCTCGCGATGGAGAAGCACATGTGTGCCATGCGCCTCACCTTCAATGTAGAGAAGAAATTTCCGCTGTCCGCCGACCTGGAAGAGGGGTTAAGACCCTAGTGTCGTGTCCATCCTCCTCAGTCCCTCTCAGTCATTCTCTCCCCTACCTATGCACATCTCCTCTCTGTCCGACACCCTAGCTCCGGCCAGAGCTCGCCGTCGCCACCGTTCCGCACCTTCCTGTGCCCGGCCGACAACGCCAGCGGCTCCGCCTTGAGGCCCTAACCGTCCCTACCAAAGGAATCGGTGCCTCGCGCCTCCAATCGTCGCCAGGACCACCGTCTTGCCCGAGCCCTACGAGCACCATCGTCGATATTGCCGCTATCTCCGACGTCCCCCTGCCTCGCCGTCACCCCGTACACGCTCCTGGTGAGCTTGCGCTCCTCTCCGACCTCTCCTTTCCGTCCCTAGCCCTTTCTGTTGTCTCCTCCATGGTGACCCGTGCGCGCTGCCGTCGGAGCTCGTCGGAGCCAAAGCTCCGGTGACCATTTGAAGGTGGCGCCGCCTCTAGCTAGTGCGTGGAGAATCCCCGGTTCAAACACGCCTAGTCTCGCTGCCCCGCGCGCCTCACAGCACCGTCGCCGGTGACCGTCTGATGGTGGCCGCCACGATGATGTCGTGATGATGTGGCCCGTGGGCCCGTTGACCGCCACGGTGGCATCTGATGTGGCCTCAGGCCCATCCATCAGTTGCTGTGGCTAGGTTAGCCCTTGTGTAAAAAGTAATTCCCAACTTTTGTTATATTTTCATAAATGGTTTAATAATTCCAGAAATAGTATAAATCTTATAAATTCAATAAGTAATTATTTATAAGTCAGAAAAATGTGTATAATATATCAAAATGTTCAGAAAAACAAGATCTAAACTTTAGCATCAATATCATGCATTCTTGAGCAACTTAAAGGACAATTTTAATTAGAGAACTAAATCAACCCCTCACAGGTGTTCCGGGGTTCCCCTGTCCTAGGGTTTGTACCCTTCGGACCCTCTTTAAAATGATCAAGCATGCCCTAGGGTTTCATTTAAGATCTATTTAACTTGTCATATTATCATCCTTGCTTGAGCATTGCATCGTTGCCATGTGTTGATTGTTTCCCTTTCTTTCTGGTGTTTGCTTCTTCCCGGTAGAATACGATATCGAGATCGAGATTGAAGACTGAGATCAACACCATCGAAGATCGACGATCAATACTTGACCAACTGTAATCAAGTCAAGTACAAGGCTTCTAAAGATCTATATCTGGGTATCAACAAACAAGGCAAGCAAAGCCCCACCATGATACAATCCTATGCTTTCGAAATTATTTCATTCTTGCCATGTTGCATACAATTCTACTTTGGTCTTTTATCGATGAATAGAGTATCCTATATGTTGCATTACTCCCTTTGACCTTATATTACCTAATCCACTACTCCTAGCATAACTACATTTTTCTTGTGTGCACTGCTAGAGCTACTATTGTGTCTTGCTTAGCCATGCTTAGCTGTCAGTGCTGGTTCATCTAGATGATGTATCAGATGCTAAGAATCTAGTATGACAGGAGAACGAGGTATACTGATGAGGTAAGATCAGTGGTACAGGTTAAACATGCTAAGGCTTGTATGGGAGGCCATAGTGGGATGTGGTTTTTGTAGTCCCATGCTCACCACCACTAGGACCCGAGTTCTTGGCTTTGGAACCGAGACGAGCGTACAGCCACACGGGGCCTGGAAAACCTCACGAGTAACTAACTTGCCTAGTAGATTCCATGAGTCACATGGTTCGGGCGTTCCATTCGACATATGCATAGAAAATGTTTTGAAAGATTTGGCGGGTCAAGGTGCATCATAACAGGTAGGTAAGCATGGACGGGGTTGCTTGGGGTCGATGGAGCCCCTGGTAAACCAACCTCACCTCACATCTCTAGGGACCGGCTTCGGGATTTGACCCATTACAGCGGAACCCTCCTTAGGGCGAGACTCATGGTCTTGGCGAAAGCAAGGTAAAGGCACCCTCTGCAGGCCTTCCAAGGAAGAGGGAAAATCATGTGGCTTTAAGAGTCAGTTGGTATGTGTGGGTAAAGTTGTACACCCCTGCAGGGTTAAATATTTTCGAAAAGCCGTGTTCACGGTTATGAAATCTTGGTGTCTGAATTCTAAGATCATAGAGAACTTTAACCTAATCGTAAAACCTGGCAGATCAACGCGTGCTTAAGGATGCTTCCTCTTGGGTACGAGGGGCTGATCCTAGTTGTGAGATGAGGATTACTTTGGTGGATATCAAGATGATGAGCAATTCTTTAGAGATGTCGCTCTCTTATCCCCTTTTAAAATATTCTGATTAGACGAGCTTCTTCTCCCTCTTCTTTTACAAAACAAAGATGGCTTTATGCAAAATAACCCCACCAGCCATAAGTCTTGCGGATTACACCATGTACTCACCCTTGTGTTGTTGATACTTTTTGTAGCAGAATAAGTGTTCCTCAGAAGACAATTTTGGTACAACATCGAAACTGACGAGTAGCTTGGGGTTCCCGGCTGGCAGCTTGGAATCTATGGGCTGGGACGTCATCGTTATGCTTCAGGCCTCTTAGGCCATTTGTTAAGTTTGCTATACTTAATAGCATAATTTGCCTTCCGTTGTGTGATGTTTGTGGCCAGTTACCTCTGCTTGTAATATTTTGGTTCTTCGCTTAGTTATGATCTTGCTGTAATAATTTTTGTGTCATAGGGTTACTGTTGTGTTACTGATTTCTCACTGGATATCCTCGAGGTCTAAGTTAAGCTTATGCCAGGCTAAGGTCTGGATTTGTTTAACCCTGATCCCGGGGGTGTTACAGTTTATGTATCAGAGCAGTACCGACCGTAGGAAAACCTTGCTACTGGTCGATGTTGAGTCTAGTGCTTGTGAAAACTATTTCAAAGATGAAAAGTATTTGCGAAAACTCTAGTATGCTTCTTTTTCTCCTTATCCAGTTTCGCTCTAACTCTAGGTCATCTTATCTTGTGTTGATTTGGAAAAAGTTTTGATATTTCTTCTAGTCTCTCAAAACTTAGCTGCCTTTTGGGCATGCCGTTTCTCAGCCAGTTGACTTAGTGTTGAATTCTCTAGAGTTGGGTGTGTTGTGAATTCCTTGTGTTCCCTTTGCTCTGCTTCATCTGAGAGATTCCTTTCCATCATGATCTATCCGTCTTATGGGCCCACAATATTATATTGTAGGATCCATAGTGTTCTGTTCTAAGCGTCGAAGTTTCCTTTCGCCTCGTGTGCCTCCTTTTTGTTTGTTTGGGTACTTCATAAGTTCTTTCTTCTCTTGGAAGCTACCTTGTGATTACTATCTTGCAGTGTACGCTATGTCACTCAAGTAGTAATTACTTCTTTATCGGGTTTTAACCCTTGGACTTGAACTGAAGATCCCGGGTTGTTCTAGATTCTGGTGTTATGAATCTTGTACATGAAGCTGGTCTTTAACCCAAGATCCATTCCTTTGACCCCTGTCGTCAATGTTTATAAATTATCTCAGGACGGCTGGTACTACAATTCTGCCCTTCAAGCTTGTGGATATTTGCCGTGATTGAATTGTGACAATTAAGGACTTCCCCTACCACTAGCTATGGCAGATGTTCTTTAATGGAACCAAATAGATCATGACAAGTGTACTCCTCATGAGTCTCTCATCTATATTCGTGACTCTGCCACACCTTCCCCTCTTCTGCATCGGTTTTCGGAAGATTGATAATCTATGCATCCACATCTCGGGATTTTATCCTGAGCATGATCCTCTTTTCCCTTCTTGTTTTCTGACCTTTGTCTACTAGTTGGTAGCCAAGTAGTAAAAGTGTATCGGTGTCTTCCGATGCAAGAGACTCTTGTGGTCCATCATGACAAACCATTTCGGGATGTCAGGAGAAACAAACTCTAGTGCCTCATCATATCTAGGACCAGGTCAAAGTGTTGTAGTCCGTGGATTAAGAGGCATAATTAGCTTCTGTATGTTCTACCTTAAAGTGTCACACCCTTTTACACCGAGAGGTCGTGCCGAGTCTCATGACCCTCTTAATGAAGTGATGCTCTTACACATCTTTACCCACCCTTCCTCTGAGCTTTCATGCTCGTGAATGATGTGTGTGCGTAATAATGTGGTCATCTGAGATTCCTAGCAACTTTTATTGCTTCGAACTCCAAGGACATTTATGCCATCCTTAGCGTGATTGCTTAAACCTATCACTAAGCAATGGATGATTGTGCTACCAAGTCCGTTATTCTGGTGCACTCTCTTCGGTCAAAGGTAGGCTTGTGCCGAAGCTCTGAGACTGTCTCTCCTTGCCTTACCAAGCAAGTTTCCTCTCGAAACTAAGTGACATATCTGTGGTTCGTGATATTCTAGATGTCTACTAGAAGTATTGCCATGTTGCCACATGACCGTGCTGTCAAGTTTTTGAGCAAGCTAGTTCTCTGAACTGCTCCTTTCTCCAAGGATCTGTGCTAGATACCCCTGAATTAGTTGGTTGAGCTTAAACAACAACTTGGAGAGTTGTAAGACAAAAGTTCTATCTAACTTAGTTCATATTAAAGGGATGTCTAGTTATGTTCATGCTGAAGAAAGATAGTGTTTCCTTCGTGGAAATGATATCTTCCCCACCTTTGATTTGATCTGGGTTATCGTCAAATCAAACTCAGTTCCAAGGACTATCTTGATGATATTGCTACTCGTGATGTTTCACTTGAGTACATCCTCATCTCCTCTGGTCTGACCAAATAATCTGCCTCGTTCATACAACATATGAGTCCATCTTCCTGGAGTATATCGATAAGTTTGTTGTTGAGCCCATCGATATAATCCTTATCTTCTCCATTGTAGAATAGATTCATATGGAACCTTTGGCATTATTGTTGGAAATTCAGAGAACCCTTCGGGTTATCTTTAAGTATGGGTTCTGGATGTTAGAAGTAACTTTCTCTGATTCATGTGCAAATGTTGAAAGATGTCGCGTTGGATTAGAGTAGAGTTATTTTTTTCCTTAAGGACAAAGGTGTATTTCATTGCAAGTACTTGATATATGTGCAGCTATCCTCTGACCAGTTTTTAATACATGGGTCTAGCAATTTAGCTCAGTCTATTGGAGCTTAACACTGAAGTCCATGTCTTGAGAATCCAGTAACTTTATCCTTGTGATAAATGTTGCAAGCTTTCTATTCTAACGTGCTGAGTCTGAAGTATTTCTCCACCTAACCAAATCTGAATCTCAAGCAGATATAATGGTTGGTGTTCTTCAAGGCTTTGACATAGGTATCTTTGGAAATCTGGCAAAATTGATGCAATGGTTGACAAAATTAGTCAGAAGGCCTACCGTCAAATTCTCTTGAATCAGCAAGTAACAACCACTCTTCATGAGGCTTCTTCTATGATCTATTATAGGAGTTGTGCTTATGGTTTCCTTTGTATCCGAAGTCCGGCCTTTACTTGATGTTTCATGACTCGAACATTAAGGAGAACATTTAAAGTAGTGTTGCTAAATGTCTCTCGATCGATCCTCCAGACCCTTTATGTTGGCAAGCTTCTTGTTGTGCCAAGTAATTGAAGTCTGAGAATGAAGTTTCTTTTTCCTTGTGTCATCAGGAATCTTCTTGTCTATTCATCTAGTGGTGTAAAGTGATATCACGATCTTTGGCAAAGGTTTTGATAATCCTGGATGAATAAAGAGTTTCCTTTGTATCTCGATCATGTTTAACAGTGGCAACGACTTTGGTAATTAGAAGTTTCTCTCGTTACATGTTCCTTGAGACTCTTATGAGTCCTCGCCACAAAACACCTTTCTGTCTTGGCCTTCTGTTGAACAAAGAGTGATCCATCTGTATCAAAAGTAGTTCAACCGCTTGGTTATCCGTATCTCTGTATCCCTACAAGCTCTACTTAAGCCACCAAGTAGAGTTTCATATTTCGAAGTCTATGTTCATGTTCTTTCCATTGTAATCTTTCCTTTTCAGAAGTTTAAACCCTTTTGAAACTCCATGGTCTCAATCCTTATGAAGACCAGTTATCTATCAACTTGAAACCTATCTCCTTTTGTTTTCCTCTGTTACCTTGATGTGTTTCATGTTCTCATCTCAGAGTTGTTTCTAAACACTCGTTCATGAGTTAACCATGAGATACTCTGTGTGTTGTTAGTGTGTTTCACTCTTATCTTTAGAAGTGACCATGTTTCTCTTCTTTCTTCCTACTTGCGGAATCTCGGGTCGAGATTCTTGTAAGGGGGATAGAGCTGTAACACCCCAGTTATCATATTTAGAGCTTTGTTTGTGCATTCATGAGCATCATCCCTTAAAATGCATGTAAAGAAAACAAAGTAAAACCCTAAAACCCTAGTTTCCTCTCTCTCAAATGAATTCAAAATGGTTTTGTATTTTGAAAAGTGCCAAAATTATGGAGCCCAAATGGACTAAGAGGGCCCCACAATATTTTGCTAGTTTTATAAAAGCTTCTGGTATTTTTGAAATACCCAAAATAGATTTCAAATGAAAATTACAAAGATAAAATAGAAAACAAAAGAAAAAGAGTTTTCAATAAAAAAATAGAGAACCAGTAGCAGCCCAGGCCGGCCCATCTCTTCTCTTCCCTCACTGCAAGGAATGTGTCAACCTATGACCTTTTGGTAGTGACCGTGTATAGAATCGTCATAAATTTATGACGATTCCGGACCAGATGGTCATGGGCTGTTTGGGAGGGTCAAAACCTAGCAAACTTATGACGATTTTGCTCAGAAAGGTCTTAATTGCATAAGATAAAATCGTCATAGTGCTAGAAAGGACAAGATATATGACGAAGGCAATTCTAGCCGTTGGATGCAAACATGATGGACGGATGAGATGGTGATCCGTGGAACACGAGTCATGGATCGATGACCTGGCACACCACCGCTCGATGACCTGGCAATAGGCACGAGACGAATACATACCTAGCGAACCCCACCCTCCTCTCCTAGCCTCCAAGCGCTGCATTCTCTCCTCTATCTTTCCCGAACGCCCCAGCCTAGATCCCTGCCAATTCCGGGCACTCACTGCCCCGCCTTCCACCTCGCCCGAATCCCCGCCGTCAACCCCTCTCTATTCCACCATGTGGAACCACCAAACCTTGCCTCCAACCGAAACCCTAGCCTATGCCTCGGAGCTATAGAGGAGTATAGGTCGCCTTTTGACCTTTCTTTCCATGGCGGCTGGAGCCACGCCGTCGGGTGGTGGTGGATCGGCACAGAAACCGGCTAGACCATAGCTTCCATCCATGATGCTGGCCGCACCAACGACTTCGAGGGTGCGGACGTCCTACCGTTGGACACCAGGTTCGAGCCCGTCGACCCCAGATCCGTTGTGCATGGCTAGTCCCGCTTCCTCTGGCTCCGCATCCACCACCTCCACGAGCGAAGCGCCGCCTCCAGCTGAAAAGCATGATGGCTAGTTCATCTTTGACGTAGGAGGGAGCCCAGGTCTATTCTTCTTCAGCGTTGTCGTCTCCCTTGTCTTCCTAGTAAGTACAAATCTCTGGCTCTTTCTTTCTTGTGTTCCTCATTCGAGTACAACTAGATGGTTGGTTTGTGTCGATCCCCTTTTGCTCCTGTTCTGTGCGGTAGTTATCTGAATGCTTGTTCAGTTCCATTCAGTACCACGCCTGGACCAGCCACCCCACCACGCCCTCCCTGCAGTACCACGTCGCCTCCACCTCCAGTACCATGCCTCTACTCAAGGACCAGGTGTCGCCACGCAGGACCGCCGCCTCCAGCTCTTGGCGCTGCTCCCATCGTGGACGGAGCCTGTGGTGGCCACGGTTGACTTCGGGAGCAGCGCTCATGCCGTTTTGGTCGCGAGGACTCCTGGTGCGCGGGCTCATGTCGCCGCCTTTCTATCTGCAGGTGGAGGAGCTCCAGGAGCTACAACTACCTCGTCATTGGCACAAGTATTGATGCCTTTCGATCTGCCTTCGTCCGTCAGGTCACGCCACCCACCAGGCGTCCATTGTATGTGCTCCTTTGATCTCACTTTTTATTTCCGTATCCGGTTCTCATGTGCATCTCCCGGTAGCCTGAACCGTCACTCTTCCATTGTGGCAGAAATTCATGGTTGCGTCATTGATATGATAGTGTTGTCTTCCCATCTGTATGGAAATTCATGGTGTGATAATTGAAATTCACAGTAGAACAATTTCTCACAGCCTTAAGTTATCGCCTTTGCTGCAGATCAATCACATGGCACCGCCTCCATCTCACGTATGGTCCTTGCCAGTAGCCTCTCCTATGGGCACTCACCATTGTTCAGTTGCAGATAGATATCATCTTGGAAGGTATGGCACGTGTTTCTCCTCTAAATTTTCTAAACTGGTTCGATGTAGCAATCTTTGTTTTTTTAACAAGTTGATAAAACTATCCTAATTGTCCAGTTCCTATTAGGACAGTAGACAATTGTAACATGATTCTATTGTAATTAACCTGGGTGCCATTCTTTGCTGCCATATATTGTTCCGTGTTTAATTTTATCTTTGCGTTTAGTTGAACTATATCTTTGTTTTGGAAAAATCCTACGTAAATTCTTGGTACTTTTCTGGACAAATCAATTCACTATTTGATTCATTTTCTATTACTTACTGTATGAAAGGTTCTTGCGACTTCCACTAGAGACTTTAGTTACTGTGTACATCATACATCTCCAGATGCCTTTTTTATTTTGTTTGTATCAGCAGAGTCGTCCTCATTCACTTGAATCTCAACTAATTCTCTATTATACTTTCTGAAATGTTTGTAGTTGCGAAAAATAGGTAGGGTCATTTGGTAGGCTGGATTGTGGTGTGCTACTGTTTTTTGCTTAAGATTATGGAGTGGATTGGAGTAATAGGTGTTCATGTATTGTTATGGAGTAATTTGCAGTGCTTTGGCAATTTTCTTTCCTTGTTGTGTTATATTCTAAAAAATAATCCTCGTAGTTTGCTTGGGATAGAAGCGATTTTGGTTTAAGCTCTATATATTTCTACCTTTTGTGAGCTAGGTTGCTCATTCATATGTTTACTGTTTTGTCAAACAGTTGAAATCCACAGGAAAAAGTCAATAGTTCTCTGTTTTGTTTGGAGGTTTCAGCCTTTTGTCGACTTTGTAAGATGGTTGCACCTTTGTATGAGCATTGTGAAGGACAAGCAATGCAGCCGGCAAAGAAAATTTGTTGGAGAACCTCACATTGGAACTCTGATAAATTTACATAGACATGCATTTCAGCCTTTATGTTCCATTGTCATTTACCTTGCAGTAAAGAGGACAAAATTTAACAGAAGTTTGAAATGTACTAGATACTGGTTTTTACTACCCTTCATCGTGCAAGAAACAGGAATTTCGTGCTTTTGGCTGGATACCAGATGGCAAGTGTGGTTTCGACTTGACAAAGATGGTGGCTACTGTTTCTTGTGACGTTGATATTCCAAACTGCTTTGGCAGGCATTGGTTCTTTGCAAAGGTACGCTAGCGATGATCCCATTGCTTGCACTAATGCTTATTTGTGTGGTTGCGCTGGTTCAAAGAAATGATGGTACTGTCACTGAGCCATGCAAATAACCCAAATCAAGGAAATAGCTGTAGTGGAATGCATCTAGAATAAAAAATTGGCTAATGTTAGTGGGAAGGGTAGTGGTGGGTGGCTCGTTCCTGAATACTAGTCATATGTGTTGCTATGGGGCTTCCCATTTCAGAACTTCGATGAAGGTATAGTTCAGACAATGTGTGCTTGTAGTGTCCAGGTTCTTCACGTAGAGACATGGGCTCTCTTCAATGTATTTTCTTTGGTGCCAACATTGTTGCTTCCTAGGTTGCGATTAAAATGGACGCAACATTCTTACAACTATGCATCATGTGCTGCGACACAAACTTTCAATACACGGTATGATCTTCAAGGAAGCAAAGGCCCTGCTATTTTTTGTCATTTTATAATTCCCATGAGTCCTTTTTACACATGAATGTAGTAAAGTAAATTGTAATTCTGGCTTATAGTCATCTTTTATATCCATAGGGATGCCACTATTCTATCATTTATATTCTCCTGAAATATGTACCTATAATACATGCATACTTCCTGAGTTAATCAAGTTCAGCCACCGTAGCATTCTTAGTGCAATATTTTTTATGTTGACTCGGTGTCATGTTCTGACCATTCATCTAGAGCAGTCTCATTGTATGCGATGGTTACTAGATAGGTAATGTAAGAGAAATTCCTCGCTATTTTTTTATGACTGCACACTTGCTAAACTTTATGTTAATGAGAAACTAACTTGATCTTCTGCTCCAGTAGATGTGTTGCCGTTGAAATATTAGAATATGTACGTTGTATTGTGTTTATGTATATGGGTGGTAGGAAAAGAAGGCTTATGTCATATGTGTTCAGCGGGGAAAGAAACTGCATATATGCAACCAGTAAGGAAAGAAACTTGAGAGTGCGTAGCAACACACGAACATGTTTCCTAGTATTAATATATATGAAGGATCGGGTTCTGCTGCATGCGCAAGGCCGTGAAGAAGAACATGTGGCTAATTGGCATCAACAAGGAATATGTGTTCTCTTCATTTAGGGGCCTCAGGCCTACTACAAGGCTATGTAGTTTAGTATGCTTCTAGTTATATACAGTGCATTTATTTGCTGCAATTTCAATTATCTTACTCATCCACTCTAGACTGAGGATACTCGAGGTGGTTTCAGTGCAGTTGAACTGCTGCTATGCTAGCTATGAGCCGTTGCTTGTCCCAGGACTTGATCTCCCTTTATTACATATACCAACGACTAACCAATACTTGCATAGGGAGAAGGATTGCTGGTCTCAGATTGTTACCAAACATGCACTGCAGTATATAGTGATTTAGTGGTTGTTGACAGATGTATTGATATTGAGCCATGTCATCTTGTTCTTTTTTTATCTGTTATGACATCCTGTTATTTTTTTCTTGAAGTCATATATGAACTGCATTGACATCCCTCCTTTTTCTTGAATAGGTAAAGAAAGTTTACATGCTTAACATTGTGACATGAAGGATGAGATTTGGTCTCTCACTCTGCTCGCTTGATCAACCAGAGGTATATGCAAAGTAATTTGTGTTTTGACAGTTTGATCATGTTGCTCTTCACTTGTAGCTAATATAATGCTGGATGATCTATGCTTATTGTTGGTCGACTGATCTGGGTTGTTTTTTGTGGTTGGTGTAGGTCGAGCTGCAGCGGAACACCCTTGACCTATAGAACTTTGAGGACAAGATTAATGAGAACCCGGAGAAGATCAAGTGCAAAGGTTGGTTGTGCGTTAGTATATAATTCTATACTCGTTTGTGCATTAGTAGTTCCATTGTTGAAATCAAAATCTTACGTATCTGATGCAAAGCACTATAAAATAATATAATTCTATACTTGTTTGTGCTATACTAATGAAGCATTGAAAATCTAGTGGTCCTAATAAAATATTATCAGACATGAAAATGCTATGTGCCTTCTGATGCTGACATGCAGGTACACCAGAGGAATTTCTAGGCCAGCTGATATTGCCTCCATCGACAGTGTGAAGGCGTACTATGGAGGAAAATTGTAGTAGCTAGATAGTGTTGAGCGCTGGGATACTATTGTATAGTATGTGATCTGAACCATGGAACTATTAATCGACTCAATTATGGCTATTGTTAAAAGTATTTCGTGTATTCTTATGTTCTTGATTAAATTACTAGTTGATTAATTACTATAAAATTGTGGGGTAATCAACCCTGACAAGTGGGACTTGTGAAACATGGTCATGACAAGTGGACCAAACTAAATTAAATGACAATTGGGACCCATCTGACTAATGGGAATAGCTGATATTAAAGGTTAAAATAAAAAGAATTAAAATATTGAAATTGAAAAAGAAATGGCTTTTAGAAAGGACAGGACCAGAAAATAAAAAGGCCTTCGTGTTTGGCCTGGCCCATGTAGCTAATCAGAATTGAAGGAAAAAACAAAAACGGGCTGAATTATTGGGCTTAGCCCATATAAATGATTGAAGTGGATCGAGCTAATTTCTCGCCACGTCAGATTGTCCACGTAGGTTCTGACCTGGCTTTGCTAGATGGCTCATGACGATATCGAATTGTCATAACGCTTATGACGATCCGATATCGTCATAGACAATTATGACGATTTTATAAAAAACATTGTTATAGTTCATTTGCGACGCCCAACTTTCGACGATCTCATTTTCGTCATAAGATCATCATAGATGGACTACTATGACGATTTTGTGACAAAAATGGAGGGTCATAGACGCCCAGATTCCTTGTAGTGCCTCTCTACCGCTCGCGCGTGCTAGCTAGCAGCCCAGCAGCCGGCCCACCCCGGCCCAACCTGGCCCGTACCTCTCTGCCGTCCCTCTCCTTTCTTCTTCCTCACGATGGAGAAGCACCTGCGTGTCGTGCGCCTTGCCGTCGATGCAGAGAAGAAATTGCTGCCGTCCGCCAACCTAGAAGAGGGGATAAGACCCCAGTGTCGTGTCCATCCTCCTCAGTCCCTCTCGCTCGTTCTCTCCCCCTCCCTATGCACATCTCCTATCTAGCCAAAACCCTAGATCCAGCAAGAGCTCGCCGTCTCCACCATTCCGCACCTTCCCGTGCCCTGCCGACAAAGCCAGTGGCTCCGCCTCGTCACCCTGACAGTCCGCACCAAAGGAATCGGTGCCTCGCGCCTCCAATCGTCGCCAAGACCACCGTCTTCCTCGTGCCCGATGAGCGCCACCTTCGACATTGCCTCCATCTCCGACCTCCCCCTGCCTCGCCGTCACCCCGTACACGCTCTTGGTGAGCTTGCTCTCCTCTCCGACCTCTCCTTTCCTTCCCTAGCCCTTTTTGTTGTCTCCTCCATGATTACCCGTGCGCGCCGGCCGTCGGAGCTCGTCGAAGCCGAAGCTCCGGTGACCATTTGAAGGTGGCGCCGCCTCTAGCTAGTCTGCGGAGAAGCGCTGGTTCAAACACGCCTAGTCCCGCTGCCCCGCGCGCCTCATAATGCTGTCGCCAGTGACCGTCTGACGCTGGTCGCCGTGATGACGTCATCGTGACGTCGTGATGACGTGGCTCATGGGCCTGTTGACCGCTGACCGCCACGGTGGCATCTGATGTGGCCTCGGGCCCATCCGTCAGTTGCTGTGGCTAGGTTAGCCCTTGTGTAAAAAGTAATTCCCAACTTTTTTATATTTTCATAAATGGTTTAATAATTCTAGAAATAGTATAAATCTTATAAATTCAATAAGTAATTATTTATAAGCCAGAAAAATGTGTACAATATATCAAAATGTTTAGAAAAACAAGATCTACACTTTAGCATCAATACATGCATTGTTGAGAAACTTAAAGGACAAGTTTAATTAGAGAACTAAATCAACCCCTCACAGGTGCTCCGGGGTTCCCCTGTCCTAGGGTTTATACCCATCGGACCCTGTTTAAAATGATCAAGCATGCCCTAGGGTTCCATTTAAGATCTATTTAACTTGTCATATCATCATCCTTGCGTGAGCATTGCATCGTTGCCATGTGTTGATTGTTTCCCTTTCTTTCCGGTGTTTGCTTCTTCCCGGTAGAATACAATATTGAGATCGAGATTGAAGACCGAGATCAACACCATCGAAGATCGACGAACGATACTTGACCAACTGTAATCAAGTCAAGTACAAGGCTTCTAAAGATCTATATCTGGGTATCAACAACAAGGCAAGCAAAGCCCCACCATGATACAATCCTATGCTTTCAAAAGTATTTCATTCTTGCCATGTTGCACACAATTCTACTGTGGTCTTTTATCGATGAATAGAGTATCCTATATGTTGCATTAATCCCTTTGAGCTTATATTACCTAATCCACTGCTCCTAGCATAACTACATTTGGCTTGTGTGCACTACTAGAGCTACTATTGTGTCTTGCTTAGCCATGCTTAGCTATCAGTGCTGGTTCATCTAGATGATGTATTAGATGCACAGAATCTAGTATGACAGGAGAACGACGTATACTGATGAGGTAAGATCAGTGGTACATGTTAAACATGCTAAGGCTTGTATGGGAGGCCATAGTGGGATGTGGTTTTTGTAGTCCTATGCTTGCCACCACTAGGACCCAAGTTCTTGCATTTGGATCTGAGACGAACGTACAGCCACACGGCGCCTAGAAAACCTCACGAGTAACTAACTTGCCTAGTAGATTCCATGAGTCACATAGTTTGGGCGTTCCATTCGACATATGCATAGAAAATGTTTTAAAAAATTTGGCGCGTCAAGGTGCATCATAACAGGTAGGTAAGCCTGGAGGGGGTTGCTTGGGGTCGAAGGAGACCCTGGTAAACCAACCTCGCCTAACATCTCTAGGGACTCGCTTCGGGATTTGACCCATTACGGCGGAACCCTCCTTAGGGCATGACTCATGGTCTCGACGAAAGCAAGGTAAAGGTCGTGTCCAACCACCCTCTGCCGGCCTTCCAAGGAAGAGGGCTAATCATGTGGCACTAAGAGTCGGTTGGTACGTGTGGGTAAAGTTGTACACCCCTGCAGGGTTAAATCTTTTCGAAAAGCTGTGTTCACGGTTATGAACCCTTGGTGACCGAATTCTAAGATCATAGAGAACTTTCACCTAATATTAAAACATAGCATATCAACGTGTGCTTAAGGATGATTCCTCTTGGGTACGAGAGGGTGATCCTAGTTTTGTGATGAGGATTACTTTGGTGGATATCAAGATGATGATCAATTCTTCGGAGATGTCGCTCTCTTATCCCCTTTTAAAATATTCTGATTAGACGAGCTTCTTCTCCCTCTTGTTTTACAAAACAAAGATGGCTTTATGCAAAATAACCCCACCAGCCATAAGTCTTGCGGAGTATGCCTTGTACTCACCCTTGCTTTGTTGATACTTCTGTAGCAGAATAAGTGTTCCTTAGAAGACAAGTTTGGTACGACATCGACACCGACGAGTAGCTTTGGGTTCCCGGCCAGCAGCCTCGAATGTATGGGCTGGGACATCATCGTTATGCTTTAGGCCTGTTAGGCCATTTGTTAAGTTTGATATACTTAATAGCATAATTTGCCTTCCGTTGTTTGATGTTTGTGGTCAGTGACCTCTGCTTGTAATATTTTGGTTCTTCGCTCAGTTATGAGCTTGCTGTAATAATTTTGTATCGCAGGGTTACTGTTGTGTTACCGATTTCTCACTGGATATCCTCGAGGTCTAGGTTAAGCTTATGTCAGGCTAAGGTATGGATTTTTTTAACCCTCATCCCGGGGGTGTTACAGCCCTCTAAAATAGTACACACACTTATCAGCTTCGTTTATAAAAAAACCTTCATCGATTAAAGTTCTTTAAAACTTCTCATGCCACTGATTAGGACCTTGCTTAAGACTATATAAATACTTCACTAACTTACACAACTTTCCTTCTTGACCATCCACTACAAATCCATCAGACTGCTCCATATAAATTTCCCCATCTAGTTATCCATTTAGAAAAGTTGTCTTAAGGTCCATTTGATGAACGAGAAGACCATGTGAGGCAGCCAAGGATAATAGTACTCGCATAGTGGTCAATCTAGCTATAGGTGAGTAGGTATGTAAGACGTCTTCACCTTCTTTCTAGGTATAACCCTTGTCCACAAGACGTGCCTTGTAATTTTCAATAGTACCATCAGGTCTAAGCTTTTTCTTGAACACCCACTTACATCCTATAGGTTTGCACCCATAAGGACGGTGACCTCCCAAGTTCCATTATCTAAGATGGAATCCATCTCGCTACGATCAGCTTCTTTCCAGTAGTCAGCATCTTGACATGCATATGCTTATGAAATAGAAGTGGGGGTATCATCCACAAGGTACACAATGAAATCATCACCAAATGACTTTGTGGTCCTTTGTCTCTTGCTCCTTTTAAGAGCTTCATTATCGTCCTCCACATGATCATCATAGTGTTCTATCGGCATAGTGGGTTCAGGAATTATAGCAAATTCCTAACTAGATGAACTAGTCAACTCCTGATTTGATGAGCTAGACATACCTTTAATGGGAAAGATGTCCTGAAAGAAAGTCGCATCATTCGACTCCATAATTGTACCAACATGCATGTCAGATACCTCCTATTTTTGTAAAATATATAGCCAATGCTATGAAAATCATATCCTAGAAAAACACAATCCATGGTTTTTGGTCCAAGCTTTCGCTTCTTGGGTATTGGAATATTAACTTTCGCCAAACATCCCCAAGTTCGTAAGTAAGAGAGTTTAAGTCTTTTCTTCTCCCATTCCTCAAATGGAGTCATGGTTATATCCTTTACTGGAACACGGTTTAGGACATGACACAAAGTCATTAGTGCCTCCCCCACTATTCCTTTGAAGGACCCGATGTATCTAACATGGTGTTAACCAAATCAGTTAGAGTGCGGTTCTTTTTTCGGCCACCCCATTTGACTGAGGTGAGTAGAGAGGCGTCCTCTCATGTATAATACCATGTTCCATACATAATAAAACAAAATTCGCTTGAAAAGTACTCTCCACCACAAGCTGACCTTAGACATTTGATTTTAAGATCAAGTTGGTTTTCTGCTCCAGGTTATAGATTTTGAAGTAATTTAAAGCTTAATCTTTAGATTTCAGAAGATAAACGTAGCAGTATCTAGTGGAGTCATCAATCAACGTCATAAAGTATCTTTTTTCACCTTTTGTCAACACATCATTCATCTCACAAATATCTGAATGTATAAGTTCTATTGGTGCTAAGTTTCTCGGTTCCGCAACCGTATGAGACTTGCGGGATTTCTTTGCTTGCACACAAACTGGGCACTCACTACAAGAAACGTTTCCTTCCGCAACGAATTGGCCCGACAGTCATCATAGAAGGCGCGTCTTCCGCGACGAAATTCTCGGCTCGGTCGTCGCCGATGGAAAACTTTTTTCCCGGTTTTGTGGCCCTCTACTACAACGGATCTGCTAAAAACATGGAGGAAGCTTGGCTAGCACGTGGCAGAAGTAAGATTTTTGTTTCCTCGCGCGATGTTGACTCACCGAAGTCTTTTGAGGCGTGTGGGCCCGGACGTCTGTGTCTCTAGCAGACCATACTTTTTGGTCGCGCCTCCCTGATTTGTACTCGATAACGTTGCTCGAGGCGCCTGCCGTTTAGTTAGGCTACTAGGTCCCACATGTCAGCCTCTCATTAGAAGGATCATGTGCATGATGGATTTTTTTCCTTCGCTCTCGCTACCCTATTCCAAAGTTGATAGTACTGCTCCATGCATCTACTGTTTAATCAACCTCCTGGGAACCACATGTCATCTTCTCATTAGAAGAAATGTGTGTATGATGGAATTTTTTTCCTTCGCTAGCGCTACCCCATTCCGAGTTGATAGCGCTGCTCGATGCATCTACCATTTAACCAACCTCCTGAGCCCCACATGTCATCCTCTCATTAGAAGAAACGTGTGTATGATGGATTTTTTTCCTTCGCTCGCGCTACCCTGTCGCAAACTTGATAGTGATGTTCAATGCATCTACCGTTTAATCACGATGCTAGGCCTTACATGCCATCCTCTCATTAAAGGAAACGTGTGTATGTTGGACATTTTTTTGGTCGCGTCCGTCGGTTTGACCTTGGTAACGTTGTTACATGTGGCATGCATGTATGGTCTTGCTGCTGGGGCCCACGTGTCATCCTCTCTCGACAAGAAACGTGTCGATCTTGGTCTTCTTTTTTCGGTCAAGACTGTTGTACAAGTACTTTTTAAACGCGCTCGTTAAACTTGATCTCTTGTATGGTAAGGTTGATGGGCGCTAGTTGCAGGCAGGTGGGTCTGCCATGTCTGCTCTCAAAACAAAAATATTGCTACAGATAAACTGCATGCCTTGGCACTACACAAGAAAATTGTTCTCCTTTTATAAAATGTATACAAATATCGTATATACCTTATTTATTTTACTTCTTAAAAAATTGCTTGTCCATCTGCTACGCGTGATTGCTAGCAGCTCAACTAAAAAATATTAGGTATAAATAATGTAGTAGGTAGTACTTAAAAACATGGAGAGGCGGATTTTTTTAGGGGTGGGTGGACGGTGCCCAAAAAAGGCCGAATTGAAGAAAAATGGGCCAAGCAGGGATTGATGGGCTATTTTTCATGGGCTCTCGCCCAATCTAACCAGGCTATTTGTATGGCCGAATGACCCAAAACATGGCCGATTTAGAAGGTCTTGGGCTATAATGAGGTCAGATGGGCTAATTTCTTGGGCTCGATAGTTAAAATCCCAAGGTACATGCTGGGGCTCCATCGGATTCGAAATAAAGCCGTCAACAAGGGAAAAAGTATAAAATATGAGCGCCTAGATCCCAGGCGCTTGAGAACTTGTTATGTTAAGGAGCTGACGTCACCCTACTAATTGTGCTAATACTCAGTTGTAAACTAGTAGTTGCAACTCATTAAATTCCCAGTTACAAATTGTTGCAACAAATGTGTAACCCTCATGTTGCACCAATCACGAGGTAAATCCAATGGCGAGAGAGGTGACTCTTGAGAAATGGAAATCCAATAAAATATTCACAGATATTTCTGTGAAAATTGTGGACAAACACCCCGCGCCCGCCAAAACTTTCCCCGAGACCCCAAACTTTCCTAAGCCCGCCCTCAATCGAGCGACCAACCCCTGTCTCTTCAATTTTTGAGCCGTTCTTATGGGAGATGCACCGGATTAGAACTAGGCCGCAAACTTCTCCACGCCTTAAAAAAAATTCTTGACTCCTTTCTATCAACAGTGTCTGCCTACCACCATTGGCTGCGCCGTTATTCACGAGACGCACCGGCCGGCGGTCAGCTGGGCGATCCCCACGCTTCGCTTGCTCGATTTCGTCACTGGACATTCTTCTTGGCTTTGGTTTGTTCTTCACTTCTCCTAGAAATAGTTAAAGCTTGTGACCATCTAGATTTACAAGGTGCTTGCAGATTTGGGTAGGTACGTTCTTTAGGTAAATCTATAGTAAAGCTTTGTACAGAAGAGTTCAAAAACATCTTAAAAAGGACTTGGCAGAGATCCTGTGCAAGCTTTTGACCTGATATATTCCCCATCCTTCTTTGATAGAATGAAGCATTTGGCTATTGATGTACCTGACGAGGAAGTACTTAGAGGTACAGTACAGTATAGGTGGATGTACCCTATAGAACGTCGACTTCACATTTCCAAGGAGTGGAAAGATATCCATAGACAGTTTGATAAGTGAGTGTTATGCAAAGATATCTTCGCATATAAAACTGTAGAAAAGTTAGATATATTCAGATGTTTGACTTGGCTATGTTTTGTAGGTTCTTCACAGAAATAAAAGTACCAGCAAATTTCGTTCCACCAATAAAAAGACCGGATGGACTAAGATCTAAGGATCATGTAAGACGCTCAAATTGCACTATGAATTGTTTATGAATTGTCCAGATGGGGTAACCTCTTGTCTATTTTGTAACGCTAGATTTCGGAGCTTGAATTTCTAGCCCTTATCTGTGGTCCTGATAGGAGTATAACAAAAGTTTCAGCTTGCATTTCCAACGAATTCTACCATAGCATTGTTGTACCTTCTGTGGAGACTGACGCAGCTAGAGGTTGTCCTGATGAACCTGCACTGGATTGCGTTTAGATTCAAAATCCTGCACTTGACATTGTCGTCCCAAGGAAAAGAAGGTTGTGGATCTGGTAATAACGCCTTCTGTAGAACAAGATGCTGGAGGTGATGACTTATGAATTGCATGTCCCTCTCTATCAATGAAAATGGCATATCGTTTGCCTTGTTTCAAAAATAAATAAATATTTGCATGTCTCCTTGTGTTAGTCGATGCAAACAAGATATTGTATTCTGTTCAAGTCATGTGAACAAACATGTTTGTATGTAGAGACATAAATGCGGATTGGGTGAAAAAATCAGCATAAAATTTCCAAATCAACAACACAAGCATAATGGCATTGCAAGAAAAGGAACATAACCATCTTTTCACTGTGCTTGTGAAAAGGAGATGAGCCAGGAACCACACCTACAAGTGGCAGAGGCCAATTCCCGTGCAGCTCAGCTAGCATTGGTTTATCATTGATAATACTCAAGCATCCGAATATTATGATTACATACTAGGAGTAGTTCTAGTTCCACACTATAGTTTAACAGGCAAAAGTGTAAGAAATGCGTAAGGTAGCTCCATAATACAGGTTCCAGAGAAAAGCATACAAATCATAAGAAAAAAAGCTCCGCATCGCAATTCACCACCTTCAGGTGCAACAGTTTCTACATATTGTAAACCCAAATCACTGCCTCCTTCAGGTGGCACGATAATTTTGGGAGCAGGAACAGCAGCACCAATAGCAGTGCCAGCACCGGTAGCATGAGTCTCCACAATAGGCGAACTATCGAGCACCACAATGTCCTCTGAAGGCTCTTCACTGCCAGCTCCATCCGCACAAGTCTCCGTGGATGGTAAAAGCAATCCACCACCTCCATCATCTGGCATGACGATGGCAGGTGCAGGCTCATCAGTACCAGCTGCAGCTGCAACTGCATCAGTCTCCACAGAAGGTAAACAAGGAGGTGTCTTAGGTGTAGCGATCTGACATCCATTTTCTACTCCGTCATCGGGAAATTGAGAGTCTTCTTCAACTTTGTGCTTCTGCGGTTACAAGATAAACAGAGATTACAGCGAAAGCACCTATGCGCAACGACAAAAACATATGTCATTCTATTGATTTACCTTGTCATCTGGGATAGCAAAAGCCACCGGATTGGAACCTATTTCATCGAGAATCCTCTTTTTTGCTAATTCCCCTATCTCCTTCTGCAACAAGTTTTAATATTGATTACATGATGTTGATTTACAAATATATGCAAATGTTCAAAAGTTTGTGCTATCAAACTACCAACTTCGAACGGATCCCCACTTTTCTTAGTTATGGGATCTAGCCCAGAAAACAAGCTTCTATGGAATCCTAGTCTACAAAAAAAGGATGCATACCCAGGATAAGAACTACTCTACAAATGACAATGATGTGCAATCGACAATACACTCGTATCACATAAGCTAAAACATCTTATATTATGAAACAGAGGGAATAGGTACGAGTGTTCTAGTATTTCACAAACCGCCATTGCTGCCGCGAGACAGAGATGACGGATGCTCCACCACCCTATATAAGGTTGTCGCGCTGATCTCGCTGCCACCTATAGAGGATGGAGCCGAGAAGCTTGTCAGAAACAATATGGAGTGAGAGGCCAGGGGACGGTAGTGGATGGGAAGAAGGGACTGAGTAAAAGAGGTTGTGTGTGCGTGGGGGGAGGTCTGTGAGGGAGTTAAATCCAGCTTGTCTCGGAAGGAACACGCTGCCACTGATAGTAGTATTCCAGCTAGCTTCATCGAGTTCTCTGGTACTCCTACTAGTAGACCTTTACTACTACTACTAGGGTAGACAAGGAGTACTTGTTCAAAAGAAGAAAAAACTAGACTAGCATACCATCGTACAGTATTGCCTTGTCAAATCACTGGTGATGCCATGATGAGTGACATGTTTTTCTTGGTAAACCTAGAAACATCATGTTCCTTCCCCCGCGTGTAGTTCCTGAGTGAAGTACTTACCAACACGTCCAACGTAGGCTTATAGAACCCAAACTGCAGTGAAAAAGAAACAAAACTACGGACCTGCAAGGAGTAATACTAACAGTATTATACAACATTCTAGAAGAAATTATGTACGGAATAGTAGTAGTAGAGTACAACTGTACTCCTAATAAGGTTCTTTTACTGGTGAAATATACATACTTGAGAAACTACCAAGTGTAGAAAATGGGTTTTTGGTCATACGGAGTATTTTACAAGTCGGACCGGGTGAGAAACTAAATGCTTAGTACCCGTACATCAGCTAAAAACCAGCCAAAAAAAGAGTTCAACAGAAGGCCGAGACCAAATGAGTTATCCTTAAACAGGCTCGTTCCACTCCAAAGCGTTTGAGAAGCTTGGGATGAACCAAAAAGGAGTCTCCGACCATGTCCAGCAAGTGTTGGTGTGGAAACCAACAGTTGCGTCACCATTCAGACTGAAGCGGCAAATTTCAGGATGCGGCCTGTACTCGTAGCCAATTTCTTGGTGTGATGTGTAAACACGGTTCCTTCTCGTCAGATGTCCTGGCAGATCATTTGCATCACCTGCTGCAATGATAATCGAATAGTTCACGCCAAGGAAAAGAGAATATGATCCAAGGTCAGTAACCCTTTTTACATCGATTAGCTGCAGTTAACTAGCTTGTGTCCATCGAGAACACCATGCACTAAAACCTAGAAGGATAGGTGTGAACGGTGTGACCATAGTGAACAACACTAGTATCATCAGCAATTGCATAGCCTGAGACACCATACGTATAGACCAGAAGAAGTCTTGAACCACGGGCAGATCTTGCTAACCACCACCTACCTGGATCATTCTCCTCATCGTCCTCAACAAACCCATGCGTCAAGTACAACACATCGTGTGGCGACAGGATAAGGATAGGACCTTCAAAGGGAAAAGAAATGTAACATAAAAATAATATTGATATTGATCTGACATTGTAGAAGTTGATATATAGTACTATTTTCAAAAATCTTGACAATACTTAAGATGTTTGATTGCGTAAAAAATGCCAACCTAGGCAGAAGCTGGAAATTCTAATTCTTTTTGAAATGGGGATATGCTATTGAAATTCTCCTAGAGACATGGTTTGATTCATGGGATCAAATGAAATAGGAAATAATCCTATAGGATCTTGAATGTAAAGTTCATAGGGAAAAAAAGCAAGGTTGGATCCTACAAGATTTTGGTGTCTTATATACCAAAGGAAAACCAACAAGGATTATTTCTAAGAGGTTTAATATCTTAACTTATCTTATAATAATATTACCACTATGCGTGTATGAATAACTTTGAATATTCACTGTTGGATCAGGACTTGTGAATCCCAACATTGCCAGCAGTTGGATCTTATTTTCTATTCTAGCATCTACTTGAAGATTCTATTGATAGTCTTTAGCACAATGAACGCTATGCACAATTCTCAAAACACCCTTCTTCATCATTCTAGAATCTTCTCCTTCATTTCTCAAGACCATGTTAACAAAATTTACAAGTACTAGTACCTAATAAACATCGACTTCTACATGATAGAAAATACAAGAACTAAACATGCGCCCATACTTTATAGATGTTGATCAAATTTCTAATTTTTTGAGATTTACCTAGTATTATAATTCTATGTAGTTATGATATGCCATATGTCTAGTATCTAAGTCTCACATAAATACTACTAGTAGATACCATATTTTCCACGGATGTACTAGTACTAGGAGACAAGGCAATATTATCAGCCGAACTCAATCCTATGAATCAAATTACTTATATATAAGAAAACTAGTAAGGATTGCATTCGTCTGAATTCCTAGGGAATTCATACGAATCAAAGAGGCTAAAATTCCTATGAAATTCCTACTAACCAAAGAAACTTCAGAAAAAATAACTTACATTGATTCAGGAATAATAATCTGGGTCTCACATAAGTACTTACTACTACGTAGTAGATACCATAGTTTCCATGGGATGTACTAGGAGACGAAGCAATACTATCAACAGAACTCAATCATATGAAACAAACTACTTATATGTAAGAAAACCTTCTAAAGATTGCATTCCTATGAAATTTCTAGGGAATTCCTTCGAATCAAAGAAACTAAAATTTTAACGGAATTCCTACTAACCAATGAAAGTTCAGAAAAAATAGCTTGCATCGATTCAGGAATAAAGCTAATAAAATACGTAGGGAGGAGAATTTACCAAGTTCTAGAGACTTCCATGCATAAACACAGCCGTTCTCGGTCACAGCGAACACACGATCGTGTTGGATAATAGCATCACAGTATCTGAAGTAGCCCTAGAACTCGTTCACACAAACTGGTCATCCATGACTATCATTCCCGTTGATGACAGCAATCTTGAATTCGAAAATGGCGACTAGAGAGAAATCTTTGTATCCCCCAGCAGCTATCAAACTTGGCAAATGACTATCTTCTGTAGTTTAGTACGTCGATCTTCATTAGCATCATCCTGAAATGTAAGTGTAGAACCTTCGGTCGGTTCAAACACCGACACTTGCGGAATAACAATCTTGCGACGAGTGTACACGTTTACAAGGTCCCACATGAAATCGGGCCCAACAATGACGATCCAATCTCCACTGCCGCCTTCTCGCTGCTCATCAAAACCATTTGGCATCACAGCATCGGAGAAGAACCTGTCAAGCGGCGTCAGCTTGCACGGGCTGCCCGCCACTTCGAAGCAGTCTTTGGATTCCCATTGTCCCACCATTGGGTGAGAATGAATAACACATGGGAGGCCAAACGGATGAGAAGAAGGTGTAGTTCCACTCTCTTTTGCTGATTGAAGAATATGTTTGGACAAACCGACGAGGCTCACGACGGTGGTGGCATCGCAATGGTTGATGAGTACTTGAAGATGGCCTTTGGTGAACACCTTCTAAAACTGCTCAGGATCTTTACAGACCTTGCTCGATCTCACCATGGAAGGAGGTTGCGGATGGTGTTTTGTGGGCTTTCTTTGGGGAGGGGTGGGGTGGGGGAGGGAGGGAAGATCGTTGGCATGAGCTGGCGGCTAGGGTGCGATGGAGAAGACAAAGGCCGATGGTGTGTTACTCTACTACTAGTAGTACTGCAGAAGGTGGGAGTGGGGGTGGGGCTCCAATTGAGGCTAGTTGCACAAACCTCCAACAATTAGACCCGTAGTTGCAAAGAGCTCCAACTGTTGATCTCCGGGTATGTAAGAAATAATGCTAAGAGGGTTAATCGAGAATTTTGTGCTGTGTGCAGCATTTGTACCCAAAAGTAATTCTAGTATAGTACTACGTAGTTTCTTGCAACTAGACTATCCTGATTATCTAGAATTCCCTCCAATTTCGAATCCAATTGTTGGAGGTTTGTGCAATTTCCAGCCTCCTCGTGTTCCGAGGAAGCTCTATGGCCCTATGTTCAAACCAAAAAATGATCAAAGACAAACAAAAAAAGAAAGACCATCTCTTAGGGCTCGTTTGATTTGCAGGATTCTCAAAACATAAGAAGAGGAAACTATAGGAATTTGGATCAAGTATGTGTTTGAATCATAGGGAAATCAAAGGAATACTCTGAAGGAATCTCCATTCCCATATTTTTCCTATCATGCGTTCCAAACGCGACATAATTCCTACATATTGGAATCCTATGAATCAAACAAAACAGCGTAGGATTATTTCCTAAGGGACAAGATCCTTCACAAAAACTTTGAATTTTCTTTGATTCAAAGAAGTAATAAAAAAGGTTTCCTCTCTTAGGAAAAAAAGGAACTCCACCTCTTGGAGAAAAAAGGAACTCCACCTCTTGGACAATTCACTATGACGAGAGTAGCTACTAAAATCTATGTCTAGTACTAGCTATAGGGTTCAACCGTAGCACGTTATTTACAAGTAGTACTAATAATACAGTACAGTATTAGTATTTGTAGGTGCCTAGAAGGAAACAAAATAAAGCTCTCCAGGTAATAAATGGCCTTGGAAATTTCCAAGATACACAATCTTTTGCTTGTTCATTTTGATCTGGGCAACAACCGGAGGATAGAGGAGTACTAGCTGCTTCGTGTCTTGATCCATCGAGCTAGAGTAGAAATTTGGATATCTAAAATCCTGAATTGTCCTGTCAAACCAACGCTCGTTGCATGCAGCTTGACCAAACAGACTTACTGCACTACTTTACTGCGCGTCTGAAAAACTAGGGAGTATAAGAAGTACTAGTACACTAATGTTACACATAGAGTTTTTTTAACCGACATATAGAGTTCCACGTTCATCTTATAGCACCAAAAGCAGAAGTTATGCCAATATAGTATTGTAGTAGTCATGTCCAGATTGCCTTACAGGAAAAAAATAGTACGATGAGCAACAAGATCTATCTATTTTTGTACTCCTATTTGCGTATACTAGTAGTACTACTACGTACTCAGGAACGGCACAAGCGTGTGCTCCACTAGTGCGCCTCCGCACGTAGGGTGATCCAGTACGGAGTAGATCGCCACTGCATGGTCTCATGATTATTATGCATTGGTTCACGCTCTAGCCGTGGGCACGTGCCATAGCAGTAAAAAAATTGTGAAAAATAGATTACTCACAAATAATTACTCCCTCCATCCTAAAATAGTATTAGTTACACATGTATTACGACACATTTTAGTACTTAGATGCTCCCTCATTTCCAAATTAGAAAGCATACTAGGTTTTGTAAAAGTCAATATTTATAAAGTTTGACCAACTATATGTACAAACATACTAACTTACATAATGTCAAACACATATAATATGAAAACATGGTTCGTGATAATTCTGGTAACATTGAGTTCATGTCGTAGTTGTCCATATTATTTCTAGATATTTAGGCTAAAGTCCACGGCAGCTTATCCTGCATGTTGGACCCAACGTCCACACCAGCGCAATTTCGATGGCAATCTTGGTTCAAGACTTAAATCAAGCCGAATTGACAAGTTTGGGCATAAAATTCCGTAATCACTGAGTTAGATGACTAAAATCGAAGCACGATAAGAACGGTTAGTGTGTTTATCTCTGGTCCATGTCGTAGAAGTGAACAATTACATAAAATTCGTACTAAACCACTAAATACTCCATAATAACATTAGCAGCAAACTTAGTTTACATCCAAAATGCATCCTTCCTAGTACCAAAAGAGAACCTACATGTTACTACTACTAGTAAACTAGAGTAGTAAAATAGTACTACTAGTAGTACTATTTATCTACTAATACACCATTATAGTCTTAATCATCAGCCATAGTTTAAGATCATTTTTTCCTGTCGATGCAAATCCAGAAAGATACATGGGTGGACTGTCCAACCTTCATCAGGAACTGTGGCGGCACCCCGGGGTATGTCCTGAGCTTGTCGGACGGGAGGTTGGATGGTGATGAGCTGCTCGTCGGCTCGATTACCGCATTAAGGCTCTCGACCATCGACAAGTCCACTGATCCCGGTGGGCCAGGCGCACACAGTTTCACCGTGTACCGCGGCTACAAGCACCTGTCCTGCCTGAGGCACACCAAGGACACGACGGTGGCCAGGCCGAGCGTGGTGATGGTCAGGCCGAACACGGAACCATCATCCCCGCAGAGGAAGCGTGTGAATCCCCTCATCCTTGTTGGTGGTGGAGTCGGGATGAGGCAAAAGAAGGCGCTGATGTAGATGGCCCTAGTTACTATGAGCCCATGGGCCTCCTTCATGTGGGGAAGGAGCCCTGCCGGCAAGGCAATGAAATCACAGGCGGAATCAATGCAGGAGCACGGGTCGTGCGAGCACATGATCTTGTGCTCGTCGAGCTTGTCATAGGGGCACTCAATCATCGCCTCAGACTGGACGGCATCCATAGCAGCTGGCTCATGGTCGAATCCGCGGACGCGGTACACGAACTTGTGGGAGTGGTTACAGAGGGAAGATCGGCTCGCCGACGTAGTGCCCGCCGGTCAGAAACCCGGGTTGGGTGGGTATACTGAAGAGTATACTGATTTAGTTTTGTACTGTACTGGTACGATTGTACAGGAATACGCTAGGCATGGACGCACCGGCGGCAGCTGCACTTGGCCACTTTTTTCTTAGACAGTGTCCACACGATGTACATGCTTCGTCTAAACAAAAAGGCTGCAGAAAGTTGACAGGCGAGTAATAAAGCAGGTGTCTCATTGTACTATACCAGACAGTAGAGTATAGACAGAGGGAGAGACCGAGGCAAGAAGATCTAGGTAAGTGAGAGGCAAGAAGATCTACTCCTGGAGAGAGACGAAAAGCCTGCGGCCTACTGCAGGGTGTACAGTGCTGCATGGGAGAGACCGAGGACTGCATGCATGTCTTCGACACCAACCTGTAATTAACTATTTTGGTCTTATCAAATTTAACTGGCCTTAATAATCCCAGAAAGAGAGACTACTAGTAATAGTAGTAGTACTACATCTTACAGCAAATTAGACAAACCAGTACTGCATTTATTAGTGGTACTTTTTTGAGAAATTATAATTAGTAGTAGTACTTAGATATGTGAAAACCCAATCCAAGTTACTACTCCAATAGAGAGTACGATCACTCTGTTTTATGGATTCTTGTTTACTATACGTACTAGTAGTAAAATCTAGAATGTAGATTGTTTCAGAACAAATTTTGGCTCTACAATATCAAGCATACACGCAAACCTCAAAAGACACTTCATTGCTTAGTTTCAAGGATCTTGTGCTAAATGCATGGACTTGGATGTAATTTTCATTTTTATGAGGTCCTTTATGTAACTTGTACTTCCACCGACCGCGTGTTAACTAATAAAGCACCTCACTCCTACGAGACCTACTACAATTAAAAATAATTACACTGTCCCGATTATTAGACAAAGTGGAACATGGTTTCTTATAATTCCAAAATTTTAAGAAATAGGATGTTTCAAGCTTCCCATCTAACTTTGAACGAAATTAGGTCAAACATTTGCTACACAAGTAAGGGAAATTGATTGATATTGAATTAAATGTATTTTTAGAGGTAGATGGGTGATGTAGTAAACAATGTCGTCAGTGTTAGTTTCCAACTATCACTAAAGAACATTTAATTCTCAATTTTTCGAGTGATGACGAGATTGTTCTTTTACATAAAGAAACTCCGAAGAATATGGATCTGAATACCACAAGACAAGATTTCAGACATAAAGAGTGGACCAACATGTTGTGCTGACGATAGCCATGTTTTATGATCTTTCAAACTTCCTAGCTAACTCCGCCAACTTGAATAACTTTATGCCAATTATTTATCGAATTTAGGTCAAATTTGAACTACAAGTAAATTGTAGGTTGCTTTGAAAGTTTTATGAAAACTCTTTTAGAGGTACCTATTCAGGGGACAATTAATATATCATAAACCACTAAGAATTTTGATGACACGTTGAACTTCATGCTATGATTTTGCATCTTGACAGATTATCAAAATTAGGTCAAACTTGAGCTACAAGTAAGCGCGAAAGATCACTCTTGAATTAAATGTTTGTCGATATTTGAATGATTTCCTAGCTAACTCTGCCCATTTGAATGACTTTATGTTGATTTATCGAAATTAGGTCAAGTTTGAAACTACAAGTAAATTGTAGGTTGCTTTGAAAGTTGTACGAAAAAGCTTTTGGGGGGCACCCACTGAGGGGTCACAATCAATATGTCAGAAACCACCGAGAGTTTTGACTATAGTTTCAACTTTTTGCTACGATTTTGCATCCTCAGTATTTAACGAAATTAGGTCAAACTTGAGCTACAAGCAAGTAAGCGCGATAAATTTCTCTTGAATTAAATGTCATTTCTAGGATAGATGGGTGCATCTTCTTGTAGTAAACAATGCTGTCAGTGTGAGTTTCCAACTATCAGGAAAGAACATTCTCAAATTTTCGAGTGATATCGAGATTATTCTCTCCTATAAAGGAAGTCCGAGGAATAAGGATCTAAATGCCATAAGCCAAGTTTTCACACATATATAGTGGACCAACATATTGTACTTATGATTTCCTGTGTTTTATGAGTTCTCAAACTTCCTATAGCTTATCGCTCAACCCACTTGAATGACTTTATATGTTGATTAATCAAAATTAGGTCAAATTTGAACTATAGACTACAAGTTTTGTAGGTTGCTATGAAAGTTATAAGAAAAAGATTTTGGAGGTACCCATTGGGGGTTCACAATCAATACATGAAAAACAACCGAGAGTTTTGACAACTGCTTTGACTTTATGCTATGATTTTGCATCAGGGCACTATTTAACGAAATTGGGTCAAACTTGAGCTACAAAGTAAGCACGATAGATTGCTCTTGAAATATATGACTTTTCAGAGGTAGATGGGTGTATTTTCCTATAGTAAATAATGTCGTCGATGTGATTTTCCAACTATCAGGAAAGAACATTCAATTCTCAATTTTTTGAGTGATGACGAGCGAGGTTGTTCTTTTCCGTAAAGAAATGTTTGAAGAATATTGGATCTGAATGCCAGAAGCCAAGTTTACGGACATACATAGTGGACCAACATGTTGTACCAATGATTCCCATGTTTTCTGAGTTCTCAAACTTCCTAGCTAACTCTGCCCATTTGACCGAATGACTTTATGTCGATTTATAAAAATTAGGTCAAATTTGAAACTTCAAGTACATTATAGGTTGCTTTGGTAGTATTACAAAAAACTTTTGGAGGTACCCATCGACGGGTCACAATTAATATATCATAAAACACCGAGAGTTTTAACGATAGGATCAACTTCTTGCTAAGATTTTGCATCTTGACAATTTAACAAAATTAGGTCAAACATGATCTACAAGTAATTAAGCGTGATAGATTGCTCTTGAAATTAAATGTATTTTCAGAGGTAGATTGGTGTATCTTGTTGTAGTAAACAATGCCGTCAAGGTGAGTTTCCAACTATCAGGAAAGAACATTCAATTCTACATTTTCCAAGTGAAGACAAGTGAGGTTGTTCTTTTTCATAAGAAGTCCGAAGAATATTGGATGTGAATGCCACGCCAAGTTTACAGACATATATAGTGGACCAACATGTTGTATCAACGATTACCATGTTTTATTTATGAGTTTTAAAACTTCCTAGCTAACTCTGCCCATTTGACCGAATGACTATATGTTGATTTATCAAAATTAGGTCAAATTTGAAACTACAAGTAAATTGTAGGTTTCTTTGAAAGTTTTAAGAAAAAAAATTCGGAGGTACCCATCAAGGGGTCACAATTAATATATCTGAAAACAACGAGATTTTTGACGATAGGTTCAACTTCTTGCTAAGGTTTTGCATCTTGACAATTTAATGAAATTAGGTCAAACCTGATATACAAGTAATTAAGCGTGATAGATTGCTCTTGAAATTAAATGTATTTTCAGAGGTAGATGGGTGTATCTTATTGTAGTAAACAATGCTTTCAATGTGAGTTTCCAACTATCAGGAAAGAACATTCAATTCTACATTTTCCAAGTGAAGACGAGCGAGGTTGTTCTTTTTCGTAAGAAGTCCGGAGAATATTGGATGTGAATGCCACGCCAAGTTTACAGACATATATAGTGGACTAACATGTTTTACCAACGATTCCCATGTTTTATTTATGAGTTTTCAAACTTCCTAGCAAACTCTGCCCATTTGACCGAATGACTATATCTCGATTTATCAAAATTAGGTCAAATTTGAAACTACAAGTAAATTGTAGGTTGCTTTGAAAGTTTTAAGAAAAATCTTTTGGAGGTACCCATCGAGGGGCCATAATTCATATATCTGAAAACAATAAGAGTTTTGATGATAGATTCAATTTCCTACTAAGATTTTGCATCTTGACAATTCAACGAAATTAATTAGGTCAAACTTGAGCTACAAGTAAGCGCGATAGATATCTTTTGAATTAAATGTCATTTCAGAGGTAGATGGGTGCATTTTCTAGTAGTAAGCAGTGTCATCGGTGTGAGTGTCCAACTACCAGGAAAGAACATTGAGTTCCAAATTTTCCGAGTGAAGACAAACAAGGTTAGTTGTTCTTTTCCGTAAAGAGAAGTCCAAAAAATATTGGATGTGGATGCCACAAGCCAAGTTGACACACCTATATATATATATTCAGCACCTAGGGTGCAGAATAGTTATTTTGCACCCCAGATATTTCTATATTCTCACATATAGAAATTTATGTTTTGTATACTAATAATTATGTTCATGTTCATCAGAAACATAAAAAAATCGACATAAAAATACGATTTATGAGTCATTATAGCTAAAAACATAGAAAATACGAATTTTACGTCGTATTTTTATACAACATGTCAACTAATTTTTTTATAACATGTCTAAATTTTCTTATGTTCTTCTCAACTTTCGAGATGAGAGAAAATTTACGTGACGTAAAAATAATTTTCGGTTTGGAAGTTGAGAAGAAAATTACAAATTTAAACATGTCGTAAAAAAATTAGTTTACATGCCGTATAAAAATATGACGTAAAATGCGTATTTTCTATGTTTTTACACTATAATAACTCATAATCGTATTTTTATGTCGATTTTTTTATGTTTCTGATGAACATAAACATAATTATTAGTCTATAAAACATAAATTTCTATATGTGAGAACATAAAAATATGTGGGGTGCAAAATAACTATTCTACACCCTAGATGCTGAATAGGGTTTCTATATATATAGTGGATCGACAACATGTTGTACTTGTGATTCCCATGTTTTATGAGTTTCGAAGCTTCCTATAGCTAACCCTGCACATTTGAATAACTTTATGTCGATATCTCGGAATTAGGTCAAATTTGAAACTACAAGTAAATTGTAGGTTTTGCTTTGATAGATTTACGAAAAAGTTGTTGGACATACCCATCGAGGGTTCAAAATTAATATACCAGAAACCAGCGAGACTTTCGACGATAGGTTCACCTTCTTGCTAAGATGTTGCATATTGGTAATTTAAAGAAATTAGGTCAAACTTTAGCTTGCTACAAGTAAACGCCATAGATTCCTCTTGAATTAAATATCTTTTCATAGGTAGATCATCGGTGCATCTTCTTGTAGTAAACAGTGTCGTCGGTGTGAGTTTCCAACTATTAAGAAAGAACATGCAATTCTACATTTTCCGAGTGAAGAATACGAGCGAGATTGTTCTTTTTCCTAAAGAAAAGTTTGAAGCATATTAGATCTGAATGCCACAAGCCAAGTTTACATACATATATATTGGACCAACATGTTGTACCAACGATTCCCATGTTTTATGAGTTTTCAAACTTCCTAGCTAACTCTGCCCATTAGAATGACTTGATGTCAATTTATCGAAATTAGGTCAAATTTAAAACTACAAGTACTAGTAAATTGCACGTGCCCTGCACGTGAGACTCGGATAATAGACAACTGGCTTATCATCACTATATAAAAATATGGCAAAGCGGAAAAAATATAACAGACAAAATTTGAACTACTACAAGTAAACCGTGTAGGTTGCTTTGAAAGTTTTACGAAAAAGCTCTTAGAGGTACCCATCGGAGGGGCGTGCAGGGGCAATTAATAAACTATCAGGAACCAAAAGAGAGTTCTGACGGCAGGTTCATCTTCTAGCTAAGATGTTGCGCCTTGACAGTTTAATGAAACTAGGTCAAACTTGAGCTACAACTAAGTGCGATAGATTGCTCTTGAATTTAATGAAATTAAGTTAAACTTGAAATACATGTAATAAATTGTATGTTGCTTTGAAAGTTTTATGAAAAAGCTTTTGGAGGTACCCATCGAGCGGTTAATTAATATATCAGAAACCACAAAGAGTTTTGACGAGTGGTTCGACTTCTAGCTAAGATTTTGCATCATGAAAATTTTGAACACTTTTTGAAAACAATCACATGAAATAGGGAGAGAGGGGAAATGATATTTATATTCTCTATGGGAAACCCACAAGCTTGAGTTGCACCTTAGGCTTAAAGATAACTTTATTTTTTCCACTATGTATAAGGTGAACCTTAGCGCATGCCACATAGTAGGCCTTTTCTTTGAACGGGTAGTAGGCCATATTAAGGTGTGATTTTTTACACAATGCGGGAGTAGTATATTTCTTTGCTTAGACATATGGTCACCTCTGTCCATGCGCTGTACATGCTGAGTGAATAAAATGTTGGCAGGGGAAGAGGGCAGCAGCGAAGAGAAGTTGAAGGCGGTTCCATGTCAGAGCAAAATTATGATGGGTTTCTGACACGAGGTACTCCTGCGGCCTTACAGTGTAATACACTATGCTAGTACTAGTAAATTTCAGGACCTATGCACGCAAAACAAATTGTGTGTTTTCTCTCTCCTTCGCTGCCTCTCACCATCCATCCTCTCTCTCTCCAACCCCTTTCCCTCGCGCACCGCCCCAGCTGATCTCTCCCTCGTCCACAGCATGGTGACGCGCACGTGTGCCTTGGTACGGCGGCTATGTGTATCTGGTGTGTTCGGCAGCCGCGTTGGTGTGGAGTAGGGATGTGGAGTACATAGGAAGGAAACCACTTTGGTCCTTGGCGGCAAAAAATTCAAACTTTTCTGTTTTTCGAAATTTTCACTTGCTTCCCAAACATCGGGAGGGGAGGTTACTCAAAAGATCGGCCATTCGCAGTACTTCTTATCTTATCTTTATCTTATCTTATCTCTTAAAATACCATACCCTACCACTTTATCATGTATGGATAACTTCGAACATTGACCGTTGGATCAAGACCGACAAATCCAAACATTGCTAACCATTGGATCTTGTTTTCTATTTTTAGCATCTACAAAGATTCTACTGATAGTCTTTAGCACGATGAACGCTAGTATGCGCAAACCTCAAAACACACACTTCATTGCTCCGTTTTAGGGTCCTTGTGCTAAATGCATGGACTTGGGTGCAATTTTCATTTTTATGAGGTCCTTGATATAACTTGTACTTCCATCGACCGTGTTAACTCTCAAGCACCTCGCTCCTACGAGACCTACCATGGTTAAAAGAAAATGCAACCGCCCCAAATATTAAACAAACTAGACCACAGTTTCTTATAGGTAATACCCAAGTTTTTAGTACTAGGATTTTTCAAGCTTCCTAGCTAACTTCGCACACTTCAGTGACTTCTTGTCGATTAACAAAATTAGGTCAAAATTGAGCTACAAGTAAGGGCGGTAGATTGCTCTTGAATTAAATGTATTTTCAGAGTTAGATGGGTGCATCTTCTTGTAGTATATAATGTCGTCAGTGTGAGTTGCCAACTATCAGGAAATAAAATTCATAGTTTTCCGAGTGATGACGAGCTGGTTCTTTTCCGTAAAGAAAGCTCGAAGCAGAATATGGATCTCAATGCAATAAGCCAAGCTTCTCGACATATTAAGTGGATCAACGTGTCTTACTTATGATTACCATATGTTTTTTTAGTTTTCAAACTCCCTAGCTAATTAAGTCTGCCCACTTGAATGACTACATGTCGATTTATCGAAATTAGGTCAAACTTGAACTATAACTAAATTGTAGGTTGCTCTGAAAGTTTTACAAAAAAGCTTTTGGAGGTACTGTACCGACCGGGAGGGGTATCACAATCAATATATGAGAAAAAACCAAGAGTTTGACAACAGGTTTGACTTCTTGCTAAGATTTTGCATCATATGACACTATTTAATGAAATTGGGTCAAACATGAGTTACAAGTAAGCGCGATAGATTGCTGTTAAAGTATATGACTTTTCAGAGAGGTAGATGGGTGCATTTTCTTGTAGTAAACAGTGCCGTCGGTACGGTGTGATTTTCGAACTATATTAGGAAAGAAGATTCAATTATTCTCAATTTTTTGGGTGATGATGAGCGAGGTTGTTCTTTTCCGTAAAGAAATGTCCGAAGAATAATATTGGATCTGGATGCCAGAAGCCAACTTTACCGACATATATAGTGGACCAACATGTGGTACCAACGATTCCCATGTTTTATTTATGAGTTTTCAAGCTTTCTAGCTAACTCTGCCCATTTGACCGGATGACTTCATGTAGATTTATCGAAATTAGGTCAAATTAGAAACTACAAGTAAATTGTAGGTTGCTTTGAAAGTTTTACGAAAAATCTTTTGGAGGTACCCATCGAGGGGTCACAATTAATATATCATAAAACACTAAGAGTTTTGATGATATGTTCAACTTCTTGCTAAGATTTTGCATCTTAACAATTTAACGAAATTAGGTCAAACTTGAGCTACAAGTAAGTGCGATAGATTGCTCTTGAATTAAATGTATTTTCAGAGGTAGATCGATGCACCTTGTTGTAGTAAACAATACTGTCAGTGTAAGTTTCCAACTATCTGGAAAGATCATTCAATTCTACATTTTCCGAGTGAAGACGAGCGAGGCTACTAGTTGTTATTTTTCGTAAAGAGAAGTCCAAAGAATATTGGATGTGGATGCCACAATTCAAGTTGACACACATATATAGTCGATCGACAACATATTGTACTCGCGATTCCCATGTTTGATGAGCTTTCAAACTTCCTAGCTAACTCTTCCTATTTTAATGACTTTAAGTCGATTTATCGAAATTAGGTCAAATTTGAAACTACAAGTAAATTGTAGGTTTTGCTTTTTAATTTTTACGAAAAAGCTTTTAATTTGGAGGTACCCATCGAGGGGTCACAATTAATATATCTGAAAACAACAAGAGTTTTGACGATAGGTACAATTTCCTACTAAGATTTCGCATCTTGACAATTTAACAAAATTAATTGGGTCAAACTTGAGCTACACGTAAGCGCAATAGATAGCTCTTGAATTAAATGTCATTTCAGAGGTAGATGGGTGCATTTTCTAGTAGTAAGCAGTGTTGTGGGTGTGAGTGTCCAACTACCAGGAAAGAACATTGAATTCTATGTTTTCCGAGTGAAGACGAACGAGGTTAAGAAAAGTCCAAAGAATATTGGATGTGGATGCCACAACCCAAGTTGATAGACATATATATATATATATAGTGGATCGACAACATGTTGTACTTGTGATTCCCAAGTTTTATGGGTTTTGAAGCTTCCTATAGCTAACCCCGCACATTTGAATAACTTTATGTCAATATCTCGGAATTAGGTCAAATTTGAAACTACAAGTAAATTGTAGGTTTTGCTTTGATAGATTTACGAAAAAGCTTTTGGACGTACCCATCGAGGTTTTAAAATTAATATACCAGAAACCAGCGAGAGTTTCGACGATAGGTTCAACTTCTTGCTAAGACTTTGCATATTGGTAATATAACGAAATTATGTCAAACTTGAGCTAGCTACAAGTAAACGCCATAGATTGCTCTTGAACTAAATGTATTTTCATAGGTAGATAATCGGTGCATCTTCTTGTAGTAAACAGTGTCGTCAGTGTGAGTTTCCAACTATCAAAAAAGAACATTCAATTCTACATTTTTCGAGTGAAGAATACGAGCAAGGATGTTCTTTTTCCTAAACAAAAGTCTGAAGAATATTGGATCTGAATGCCACAAGCCAAGTTTACATACATATATATTGGACCAACATGTTGTACCAATGATTCCTAGGTTTTACGAGTTTTCAATCTTCCCAGCAAACTCTACCCATTAGAATGACTTTATGTCGATTTATCGAAATTATGTCAAATTTGAAACTACAAGTACTAGTAAATTGCACGTGCCCTGCACGTGAGACTTAGATAATAGACATCTGGCATATCATCACTATATAAAATTATAATAGGCAAAGTGGAAAAAATATAATAGGCAAAATTTGAACTACTACAAGTAAACCGTGTAGGTTGCTTTGAAAGTTTTACGGAAAAGCTCTTAGAGGTACCCATCGGAGGGGGCGCACGGCGGGGGGGGGGATTAATATACTATAAGGAACCAAAAGAGAGTTCTGACATCAGGTTCATCTTCTTGCTAAGATTTTGCGTCTTGACGGTTTAATGAAATTAGGTCAAACTTGAGCTACAACTAAGTGCGATAGATTGCTCTTGAATTTAATGAAATTAGGTGAAACTTGAACTACATGTAATAAATTGTATGTTGCTTTCAAAGTTTTATGAAAAAGCTTTTGGAGGTACCCATTGAGCGGTTAATTAATATATCAGAAACCACAGAGAGTTTTGATGAGTGGTTTGACTTCTAGCTAAGATTTTGCATCAAGAAATTTTTGAACACCATTTGAAAATGATCACATGAAATAGGGAGATAGGGGAAATGATATTTCTATTCTCTATGGGCAACCCACAAGTTTGAGGTGCACCTTAGGCTTAAAGATAACTTTATTTTTTCCACTATGTATAAGGTGAACCTTAGCGGATGCCACATAGTTGGCCATTTTTTTGAACGGGTAGTAGGCCATATTAAGGTGTGCTTTTTTACACAATGCGGGAGTAGTATATTTCTTTGCTTAGACATATGTTCACCTTTGTCCACGCGTTGTACATATTGAGAGAATAAAACATTGGCAAGGGAAGAGGGCAGCAGCGAAGAGAAGTTGAAGGCGGTTCCATGCCAGAGCAAAGTTATGATGGGTGACATGGGTATACCCTATAGGTACTCGAGCTTGGTATATACGGCTTGAATACATAGAAGCCCACGGTGTCGCCAAGGCCCAAATGAAGAACTTGAGTAACCTGCGGACTCTCGATTGCTTGAAGAACAAGAAGAAGCTAAAGATAGAATATTCAAAGGGGAAAACCCTAACCTATAACTGACTCGACCTGCTACCCGAGACCTAGCCTATCTATATAAAGGCTAGGAAGGGGGTGGTGAGGAGGACACACGCAACCCTAGTTTCCACAACCCTCGCCAGATTGCATCTGCGCACCATTGTAATCTTCGATTCCTTTGTTAATTCCACGAGCAGACAAGCAGGAGTAGGGACCTCTACGAGGCCTGAACCTGGGTAAATCTTCGAGTCCCCTGTGTGCTTGTTTGCTAGCTGATAGATGTCTCCAGCGCTCCCTCCTTCTCCAAAACCCAAGTCCATAACAATGGGCATTGATGAGTTAAACCCTCGTCAATTGGCGCCGTCTGTGGGAATTGGGAGTGCTGATGTTGCGGCTTCTTTGGCCCCATCAACCGCGATCTACAACTCCGCAACAGCGGAGATTCGCCAGCTCTTCGGCGCGTTCGACTTCACCGTCCACACGCCCACCACTCGCCCGGCTTTCGAGTCCGTGGGCGACGGGATCAGCCTGGCAATAGGGAGCTTCCGCTTCCAAGTTGGTCAGATGGGCATGATCTGCATGCCTGACCAGCCGACGGTGCCATCGATTGCCCCAGCATCATGGTTCCCTCCATCGATCGGCACCCTCAGTGAGCTCAACGCCCCGACAACAGTCGATAACACGGTCAGCAACAGCAGTCGCGACTCCGATCTGAGCGATCTCGCCACCGCAGATGGAGCCTACGGCTCCGGATCTGAGAGTTGTGGAAGCAGCAGCTTCCCCAATCACTTCATGTGCGCCGTCATCAACGCAGGCGATACCTCCGCCAACCGCGATAACACTGGCAATCACGGTAACGGAACCGACCTACCTCTTGGTGGCAATGGGGGCAACGGTGGCAACGGCGGTAACGGTGGCGATTGCACCCCCGTCAACAATGGACGAGCAATCGAACCTCCAACCATAACCAACGAGTAGACCTGCGAACGCGTCGTGGTCAGGCTCAACGAGATCAAATGGGCTCGCTGCCGCGAGGCCCTGCGGGCCAACCCTTTACCCCCCCCCCCCGGTTCCTCGCAGGAACTTCTGATGGGCTACCATTGGCTCCTGAAGGAGGAATTTAAGCGCCAAGCGCAAACGATCGCGCAACTCGAAGCACGCAAAAGGACGGCAGATGAATCAAGTCTTCGATGTGCTGGGCTCTCCTCCCACGGAGGATCCTCCTCAAAGGGCAACGAGTACCTCGCAAACAAGAGGCGATCTCGGATGGCCCATCTCACTGAGCAAGAACGCATAGAGTCTGCAAAGGTCCTTGACTTCAGCTCCATGACGGTCGACACACGGGGCAATGTGGTTCCAAAGACGCCACAAGCTGCAGTTACAGTGGCCACCATGTACCTCCTCAATAACCAGCTGCCAGCTGGAGATCCCCGAGCCGCCATGCACCGATCTATGATCACAGGCTTGGGATTAATCGAGGCTGCCCTCGACAAGGAGCCAACACCGGAGCCAAATAAAGGAAAAGCGCTACTCCTCGCCCTCATCCAGTGATGACAGTCACGACCTGTCTCGACGTCGCCGCTCACGGCGACACGACCAGGACTATGACGCACGTGATGACATCACGCAGTGCAAGATCGACAAATCAAGGGCACGACGCGCTCGGTCGACTGACTCAGAAGAGGAAGATGTGGAGCTCTGCGGCACCAGATGGTTCAGCAAGTCCATCAGGTAGAAGCGAATGCCCAAGGGGTTCAAACTCCCGTCGAAGAACCCGAAGTTTGACAGCCTACAGGACCCAAAGATCTGGCTGGAGGACCACATCTCCTCCGTCAGGCTCCACGAAGGCATTCGAAGCACGACCATGCAATGCTTACAGCTACAGCTACAGGGCGTCGCCCGAGCATGGCTCAACAACCTCCCACACGGATCCATTCGCAGTTGGGATGAGCTGGTTTACAGCTTCATGCGCAACTTTAAGGGCACATACAAGCGGCCCACATCAATCGAACAACTGAGATGCTGCCAGCAAAAGATCGGGTGAATCGCTGTGCTCCTACATCCAAAGGTGGTCCATCATCAAGAACTCCACAGAGAACATCTCGGAGGATCGCGCGATTGACGCATTCAACGACGGCGTCCGCCGCATAGAGCTCAGGGAAGAGCTGGGCCGCTCAAAGCCCAAGGCCATTGACCACCTGATGGAAATCGTGAATCGGTGGGCCGATGGAGAAGATTCGGTGAAAAATCGCGTTCACTCCGACGAGGAGGCAGAACTCGAGCGCAGACGCGACCGCCGAGGGAAACGATGTATGCGCATCTACGATGACCGCAACGACGTCAACATGGTCGCAGCTGGCTACGCCGACAGACGCGACGATAACTGCAACAGCGGATACTGCAGCGGTGGATACCATGACTTCGGGAAAACCACGCAAGTGTGGCAACGCCGCAACCGTGATGAGGCACCCGCGACATCCATCAAAGAAAAACTGTTCGGGCCATGCACGTTGCACTTCTACATAGACAAGCATGATGGAAAGAAGAAGTCCAGCCACCTCCTCAAGGAATGTCGCGATTTCCTCAAATTACATGAGGGATTGGTTCGGATGAATCGCAACGCAGTCGAAAGGGGCTACAGAGCGGCTCCAGGCGCCATGGCACATGGCGCTCTGCCACCGCCACCTGGAATACCCCCAAACGTAGCTGCGCCGGACCAGCACCAGGGAGGTGAACCCTACTCACGGGCCATGGGTACTATGATGATCCAAAAAGGACGCCCCTCTAGTTGGGTGCAGAAGGCCATTACTCGCCAAGTTAATTTGGCCACACACTCGCCACCATCTACCACTGAGTACCTCAGCAGAAGCGAGTCCTACATCACCTTTGACAAACGCGACCATCCGCCTCAAGTAACTCGTCCAGGCCATTGTCCCCTCGTCCTCGAGGCACAAATTGGAGGCTTCAACATGAGCCGCGTCTTCATGGACGGCAGAAGCGGCATCAACCTTATATTTGTGAGTACCTTGCGAGCAATGAGGATCCCTCTGACTTGCCTAGAGGCTTTGGAGACAACATTCCATGGCATCGTCCCAGGAAAAGGCGTATATCCCTGGGAAAAATCAACCTCGACGTTATCTTTGGCACGCCGAAAAACTTTCAGCGTGAGCGCATCAACTTTGAGGTCGTCGACTGGCCCTCACAATACCACTGCATCCTTGGACGTGTCGCGTTCGCAAGGTTCATGGCATTGCCACACTACGCCTACCTGCAGATGGAAATGCCAGGTCCCAACGGTGTCATCACAATCAACGGAAGCTTCGAGAGGTCCGAAAGTTGCGACGGAGAATTCAACAGAATTTCCCAGTCCTTCGGCATGCAGGAAGAACTCGCGAGACTAAAGGAGTCGACAGACAACAGTCTACCTCCCCTAAGTCGTCCAAGCTCGCCTGATCTATCTTTTGACTCATCCGTGCACACAAAGAAAGTTCAGGTCCACCCATCGGAACCCGCCAAAACGTCCCTCATCGCCAACAACTTGAGCCCCACATAGGAACTCGCGCTCGTCAAATTCCTCCGTGAGCACTGGGAAATTTTTGCATGGTGTCCTGCGGACATGCCAAGAGAGTTCCCAGGGAATTCACCGAGCATGCACTCCACATCAACCCAGAAGCTAGGCTAGTCAAGCAAACAATCCGGCGATTATCTGAGCCACGGGTGAAGGCAATTGGAATGGAGATCAACAGACTCCTTGACGCCAAATTCATACGTGAGATCAAGGAAAGCACCTGGCTCGCCAAAACGGTGCTGGTACCAAAAAGGACACGGATATCCTGCGGATGTGTGTGGACTTCACCTCTCTGAATAAGCACTTCCCAAAGGATCACTTCCCGTTGCCGCGCATCGACCAGATCATCGACTCCACCATGGGATGCGAGCGCCTCTGCTTCCTCGACGCCTACTCAGGCTATAATCAGATTCGAATGAAGGAGGAAGATCAAGAGAAAACAGCATTTACAATGCCCTTTGGTGTGTTCTACTACAACACAATGCCCTTCGAACTAAAGAATGCGGGAGCCACCTACCAGCGGTGCATGTAGGCTTGCCTCAAGGAACAACTTGGTCGCAACATTCAAGTCTATGTCGACGACATAGTAATCAAGACCAAGGAGGAAGCCTCCTTAATCGACGATTTGCGTGAAACCTTCGCCAACCTCGACCGCTACCGGATCAAGCTCAATCCGGACAATTGCTCCGTTGGCATGCCATCTGGGCAACTACTCGGGTACCTCATCTCTGCAAGAGGAATCGAGGCAAACCCGAAGAAAATAAAAGCCATACTGGCCATGGAAAAGTCGAGAAACATAAGGGGCGTTCAGCAGCTGGCTGGGAAAATCGCGGCCCTCAGTCGATTCATTAGTCGGATGGGTGAAAAGGCACTGCCCTTCTACCAACTCCTCCACAAAGCTGAAAAGTTCGAGTGGACCAACGAAGCATAGTAAGCATTCGAAGACCTCAAGCGCCTGCTATCCACCTCGCTAGTACTAGTGACCCCATGGGAAAGGGAACCACTGTTGCTATATATCTCCGCCACCAACTAGGTGGTCAGCACAGTGCTCATCTTCGAGCGAGGTGAGGAAAACAAGGTCCATGGGGTACAACGCCCAGTATACTTCCTCAGCGAGGTCCTCACGCCAACAAAACAGCGGTACCCACACTACCATAAGCTGGCGTACGATGTCTTCATGATCGCCCGGCGACTGCGCCATTACTTTCAGGCACACCCAATCGTGGTGGCAATGACGCCCCGCTGGGGCATATCCTCAATAACCCCGATGCCACGGGACGAGTCGCGCTTTGGGGAATAGAACTGTCTCCACGAGACATTACATACGAAAAGCGCGACGCAATCAAGTCGCAAGTTCTTCCTGACTTCCTCGTGCACTGGATGGAGAACCAGCTCCCTGACAAGCCATATATGTCCTATCTCAGGACAATGCACTTCGATGGGTCCAAGCGGAAAGACGGAGTAGGTGCAGGTGTCATACTGACATCACCTCAAGGGGATACGTTGAAGTACTTCCTGCGAATGCAGTTCACCGCCTCCAACAACGAAGCTGAATACGAGGCCCTATTACACGGGATGAGGATGGCAAAAGCCTGCGGCGCCAAAAGGCTCATTATATACAGCAACTCCAAGTTGGTCGTCAATCAAACAATGCATGAGTGCGATGCACTGAACGACAACATGATCGCCTACCGCGACCTCTACGACACACTCGAAGGGGACTTCGATGGCAGCGAACTACGACACGTAGGCCGCGAAAGCAATGAAGAGGCGGACTGTTGGGGGGATACCCCCGGGTAGGGTCACGCCGGGGTATAAAGGCCAAGATAGCTGAGGTACGGCAAGGTCAAAGCACGTGCTGGCCGAGTCACCTCAAGGTAGGCCGAATCACGGGGTAACTGGGACCAGGGGATATCCACCTAACTGGGTCTTAACCGACTTAAGCCGTATGTCGGCAGAATATATCTAACTTGTATGCAGGTACAGATGTGGCTGGATCAACTAAGTACGATCCGGGTTATGCCAAGCTTGTAAGAGAACGAAGGTATCTTGCTGGTCAAAGGGTGACCACTGTGCGTAGAGCGTGAGTGAAGCGGACAGAGGCCAGGACCACCGAGGCGTGGCCGACAGAGGTGACGATGCCTATGTCGGATGACGTGGGCGCCGCAGAGGCTTACGTAGCCTCTGCATGGATGACGCTGGGCTAAAGTGACCCGGTCGGCTTACTATTTTGGGGAACAGGCATATTCCTTGGAATATGCCTCCACATATGCCCTAATTGGAGACCTAGCCACTCCTATATAAGGAGGGCTAGGGCCTCTGTAGAAAGGGTTGGTTTTTCTGGTTGATCCCTAGAGGGTGGAGTTTACTAGAGGTGAGAGTAAAAGAGTTCTTCTTCCTCCTCTCCCCATACAGCTCTAGGAGCACTTGTAATCTGTACAAGTGAATCGAATGCAAAACTACTATGTGTGGAATCACCACACTATCCCTCCCAGGATTCCTCTAGTGCATTTCGTCCCCACCTTTAGCCTATTCATGGCATCTGCCGTGACACCACCACGACAGTTGGCGCCCACCGTGGGGCTAGCGGCGCTAGCAGGGGTGAAGATCCGGATGGGAAACTTTTTCGGCACCGGCGAACGCATCATCTCCGGGCTCATTCAGCGCTTTGGAGCGCTGGACTTTGTCAGCAACAACACTGGCTGCTTCGGCAAGCATCCTCTTCCGTGCAACAGCCTCTTCGTCAAGCTCAGCGCGCACAAGATCTACGTTGTTGTCGATGTGTCGTGCTTTCACCCACGGCACGTCGTCGAAGGAGGCGAGCCACCCCTTAGCGCGGCTCGTGGGGCGTGTATCACTCGCTCCTCGGACCACGCTGAGGTGATGATGACCGCGCCTGGCACTGGCGCAAGCAAAGATCCAGTACCAGATCCGGAGGTAACGCCTAAGGCACCGAGGAAAAGTAGAGGTCCTCCTCTAGAGAGGCCAGAGAATGTGCTGTAGCAGGCAATGGATACCCTGGCAAACCCAATAGTAGCAGCAGTAGATCCGGCTCAGGCACAGGCCTAGCTAGAGGAGACTAGGCAAAAGATACTAGAGGGTGCAAAAAAGATAGCTGCGGCTCAGCAGTCATTGAACATGACGTTACGTGAGTACGCAAAGGCAAATAAAGTAGACGCAGTAAAAGTAAAGGGGAGAAACCTCATGAGTGAAATGAACAGAGAGGGTGATACTAGGATTGAGGAATCAGAAAACTGCTTGTCTGTGGGGCTGCCGAAGTATAGTACCCCGGCAAAGAACCTCAGGGCAGCAGATGCAGCTGCATCCGAGTTAGAGGGTCTGACGGGTGATGCCGACCAAAGACAGCAAGATAGGGTCAATGAGTTGGTTCGGATCGTGAATAGGCAAAATGAAGAACTGCTCAGGGCTAACCCGGAGAGAGCTGGGGCCTCCAAAATCATTCATTCAGTGGTGGGTAACCCGGAGAAATCTGCTAGAGCTGCATCGTCGCCTTATGGTGATCCTAGGAGAGAAGAGGTAGTAACCTCGGCCAGGAGGAATAAGAAGATAGTCCCGTATGACCCGACAAGGGCAGGGAAAGGAAAAGAGGTGCAAAGGAATGAGGATCGACGAAGTGTGAGCCGAGGTGAAGCTGGCCGAGGTAACCGCGACCAAGGCAATGCCGGTCAAGGGAATGCTGTAAACGGCAATGCCGGACAGCGTAATTCGGTAGGTGCAGGGCAACCGCAGCAGCGGAATATACCACGGCAAGAGCGCAGTGCCGACCAAGGTATGCAACAGAGAGCAGCTCCACAGGAGCAGGATAGATACAATGATGGTGATTCGGAAATGGTGAATGCTGGCTATACTACACCAGACTATCACGTGATAGGGTCAAGATTGGGAAGCAGGAATTTGATGCCTGACGATGCCAGGTTGAAACTGGATCTCCTGTATAGGTCGGAGCAAATTGAGTGTCAAGGTCCTCCAGGTCCAGCGTGCTTTGGGACCCGGATCATGAAGGAACCTCTGGTACCTAACTTTCAATTACCTAGAGGCACAAAGACATATGACGGCAGCACAAAGCCGGAGGATTAGTTGATCAATTATGCAACTGCTGTAAAAATTGCCACAGGCAACTTGAGATGGGCTGTGAGATATGTACCCCAGATGTTGGAGGGGCCAGCGAGAGTGTGGCTAAACAATTTGTCGCCCAGAAGTATTAACTATTGGAAGGATTTTGTGGAAATGTTTGTTAGCAATTTCTCAAGTACGTATCAGAGGCCTAACAGGCCACAGACCCTAGCAATGTGCAAGCAGAGACCGAATGAGACTGACCGAGAGTTCTTAACCTGTTGGTGCACTGTGTGAAACTCCTGTGAGGGCGTGATTGAGTCACAGGCCATAGCTTGGTTTGCTCAGGGATGCAGATATGCGAGCATGCTATGGCAAAGGTTGCAGAGGGATATGCCAACTATCGTAGCAGAAACGATCCGACTCGCTGATTCATATGCCTTGGGTGATCCGACTCAGCATAGGCTCGTGTCAAACGAGTCAAGCGAAGAGTACTGCCAGCGAGATGGGGCCGGACCATCTCGGAGAAATGATTACCAGGGTAAAAGAAGAGATGATAGACCGGATAACCGGTACAGTTTGCAACAAGTGGCGGCTGTGAATCAAGATCAGCCCGCAGCAGGAAGCAACCAACATCAGAAAACTGGAGGACAGCAATGGACGCCAAGAAATGATGGAAAGAAAACTTGGACGCCAGAGCAGAAGAAACAGTGGCAAGAAAAGAAGGACCGTCCAAGGTATACCTATGAGGCAATGCTGGATCAGCCGTGTAAATTTCACACGCCAAATCCGAGTAACCCAGCGGGTCACACAACCCGGCAGTGTGAGTGGATGCGAAAGATAGAACAAGGTAGTTTGGGGAATGCTCAGGCACCTTGGAATGATCAACCTCGGCAGGAGTTACCCCGGCAGCAATTGCTTTCTAGAGCGAACACACAACAGTTAATGTTGCCTCCCCCTCCAACAAGGTATGACAACCATGAGAGAAGGGATGCAGTGCATCAGGTGGAGAACCAAAATCAACTGGATCAGAGGTACCCCGGAAATGAGGGGAGGAATGAGTACAGAGAGCATCATCAGAGTTACTGTGTGTTCACCACGAAAGAGACAGACAGGAAGAGCTTGCAGCACCGACATATGGAAGTGAATGCGGTAACGCCAGCAGTGACGAGGTATATGCCTTGGTCGGACCAGGAAATTACTTGGAGCATCAAAGATCATCCCAAGCTTATGCCAAGTCCTGGTTCGTACGTGCTGGTGTTGGATCCGACGTTCATTGGGCCTAACATCAATGTGAGGTTCTCAAAGGTGCTAATCCACAATGGTAGTAGCATCAACATCATGTACGTAGACACAATGCGCAAGTTGGGTATCTCGGAGAACATGCTCCAAGCTACAAGGACAACTTTCCATGGCATTGTGCTAGGCATTTCTTGTGAGCCCATAGGCAAGGTCCGGGTTGATGTATTGTTCGGCACAAGGGATAACTGCCGGACTGAGAATCTGGAGTTCGAGGTCGTAAATTTGGAGAGCGCATATCACGCGTTACTCGGTAGGCCAGCTTTGAACAAATTTATGGCAAGTACTCATATCAATTACTTGAAAATGAAACTGCCCGGGCCAAATGGTGTGATTACCATAACTGGTGATTTCCGATGTTCCATTGAGTGCGCGTCTGCCGGGTCTAACCTAGCCGAGTCACTCGTGATTGCACAAGAAAAAAGAAAGATCCAAGAGGTGGCGGCATTGGCTTAGTCCGTGCAGCAGTATATGCCGGCGTTGAGTAACCCGCATGGCAGTGTCTCATTCCAAGCGACAAAGGATACCAAGAAAATGCCTGTTGATGACATGAGAGCGCACCATGACAATTGGTGCCGGGTTAAATGACAAATAGGAAAGCGATCTCGTCAACTTCCTCCGTGAGAATTGGGATATTTTTGCTTCGTCCACACAGGACTTGCAAGGTGTTCCAAGGGAGTTGGCCGAGCACTCTTTGAATGTGAGACCCGGAGCAAAGCCGGTGAAGCAACATCTCCGCCGCTTTGCCGAAGATAGGAGAAAGTTCATAGGAGATGAGATAGCTCGGTTGTTGGCTGCCGGATTTATCATGGAAGTGCTTTACCCAGATTGCCTATCTAATCCGGTGCTGGTGGAGAAGAAGAAGGACGATCCAAATGTGGCAGTGGTTTGGCGTATGTGTATTGATTACACGAACCTAAATAAGGCGTGTCCAAAAAATCCATTTCCACTACCAAAGGATATACCAAGTCATAGATTCCACTGCTGGGTGTGAGTTGTTGTCGTTCATTGATGCATATTCTGGTTTCCACCAGATACCCCTGAACCCAAGTGATCAAATAAAGACTGCGTTTATCACCCCATATGGGGCTTATTGCTATCGCACCATGCCATTTGGTTTACGTAATGCAGGGGCAACGTACCAGAGATGTATGCAAAAATGTTTACATGACTAGATTGGTCAGAATGTGCAGGTATATGTGGATGATGTTGTTATAAAGACCAAGGAAAGTAAAACGCTCCTTGACGATATCAGGCAGACATTCGCGAACCTAAGGAGGTTCCGAATGAAGCTTAACCCGGAGAAATGCACCTTCGGTGTCCCGGCTGGAAAATTACTCGGATTTCTTGTCTCCAGCCGAGGTATCGAAGTTAATCCAACTAAAATCCGGGCCATCGAGCTAATGGAACTGCCAAAATGACTTAACGATGTCCAGAAGTTCACTGGTTTCCTGGCATCCTTAAGTCAGTTTGTATGTCGGTTGGGAGAAAAGGCACTGCCTCTCTATCAACTCATGAAAAAGTCGGGCAAGTTCATTTGGACGCCGCAGGCCAATGAAGCCTTTATCCAATTAAATAAAATGTTAGCCACTGCACCAGTGTTAGCCTCTCGACTATCAAAGGAGCCAATGTTGCTCTATATAGCCGCAACCAACCGAGCTGTAAGTGCAGTGATTGTGGTAGAGTGTGACGAAGAGGGTAAGTCAGTGCAAAGGCTAGTGTATTATCTGAGCGAGGTATTATCAGCCTCAAAACAAAATTATCCGCACTATCAGAAAGTGGCGTATGGTGTGTACATGTCGGCGAAGAAGCTAAAACACTATTTTGAGGAGCATCCCATCAAAGTAATATGTGAGGCTCACATATCCGAGATAATGAGTAGCAAGGATGCAAGCGGTAGGATTGCAAAATGGGTAATTGAGCTAGCTCCTTATGCACCACAATATGACAGAAGAGAAGCGATCAAGTCTCAGGTTGTAGATGACTTTTTGTGTGGATTGGGCCGAGGTTCAATATGAGCCACCATTGCCAGATCCGAACTACTGGAGAATGCACTTTGATGGGTCAAAAACAAAAACTGGGTTAGGCGCCGGAGTTGTGCTTACCTCGCCTAAGAAGGACCAGCTGAAATATGTGCTGCAGATCCACTTCGCAACATCAAACAATGTCGCAGAATATGAGGCACTTGTGCATGGGCTCAAAGTGGCAAAAGAAATTGGGATATGTCGGATCCAATGCTTTGGCGACTCGGATTTGGTAGTTCAGCAAGTTTAGGGCTCTGGGACGCTCTAGATCCAAACATGGCACTGTACAGATTTCATGTGCAGAAGATATCTGGTTACTTTGAGGGATGCGAATTTCACCATGTACCCCGGGTGGAGAATGAGGCTGTCGACATATTGTCGAAGCTCGGATCAACCCGGCAAGCAATTCCACCGGGTGTAGCATTAGAACACCTCAGAAAACTATCTATCATGCCGTCCCAAGAAACCGACTCAATCTACATCCCGGAAGATCCGGAGTCCAGAGCAGTACCAATGGACATTGACGTGGCAGGTGGAACACGAAACCCGGGGACTGCCTTGGCAAACCCGGGGACTGCATCTCAGGACCCGGGGACTGTGCAGCATGATCCGGTTGAAGTTATGCCGGTGGATCAGATGGAAATTTATGAGGATGTGTTCCCAGTGCCAGCTGTACTGTCAACACCCGGATTTTTAATCCCAGATGCCCGTTATGTGATACCTCGCAATCCTAGGATTACCATTTTTTGCAAGACATAACGGATTGGATATCACAGTACATCATCCATTACAAACCATACATAAGGTCTTACACAAATAAGGATCTCATGATCCAGTCTTAATACAACAATCAGCAGAAATAAAAGATAAGTGTAGCGGTGGGGTCCATCTTCAGGGGCACAGGCAATGCTGACGAAGGCAGATGGTCCTAGTTATCATAGCCATCCTATTGGCCATCATCTTGATAGTCTCCTTCATAGTCTGGCCATGATAATAGCCAGGGACAAAAGCCATGAGTACTCTTTAAGTACTCGCAAACTACCACTAACAAGTACTATAGTTCAAAGTTAAATGCCTAACTCTAAGTTTAACTATAAAGTTAAGTTTGAAACCTAAGCTGAGTTCAGAAGCAAAGAAAGATAAAGTAAAGTCCTAGAATCACTTAAGTTGGGAAGCTATTGTTATAAACACAACCATGTTGTGGTCAAGTCAAGATTCATCATTCTTTTCAAAGTATTTAGAAAACATCTGACAATGAAACAGTATGGCAATTCCAACTGTCCATAACCGCGGACGCGGCTATTCGAATAGTTTGACACTCTACAGAGGGGGTACACTTTCACCACAAGATTCGATACATCTGTCAGGGGTAACCCTGAATCATCATACTTAGTATGCATATAATCAAACATAACCTTCCCTTTACACACCCTAGTATAAGCACCTCTCCTATGAGCATGGCCTCCCAACCATGACCATCAGTCATCTTGGGCACTGCATAGGTGGACATCATGAGAGGTAGCCTTAGCTCAGACCTCTCCCGTGAGGAACTAATACTAATGCATATAAATTTCCAGCTAAGCCTTACCCAATTCAGGTAGTGTGGTTGTACGGTAAATTTGGAATGGTATCGCATCCGAATCTAACCATCAGTTTTATAAAAGGGTTAAGACTCATGCCTCAACATTTTCATCATCATCAACCATTTGTGTTTTCTCAACACATGTCAAAACATCTCAATAGAATGACTCATCATTCCAAGGTTTTCATAATTCATTTTCACCAAGTGTTCCCATCTAAAGTGACTCAAGTTTTTGATCTACTCTAACTACTAAGTTAAGATTGTTCACTAAGGTGGATAAGATGGGTTCAATCTCATGCCATAGAATGACATCTAAAGGGTTCTAAATAGGTCAAGTTTTATACTTTTTATGCTACCTTCAAACTAAGTAAAGAACTTGGTGTAAGCTAAGGTAGTAAAACTTGTAACTAAGACTTGGGGTACTAATAGTCAAAAAAGGGGGTGTGATCAAAGCATGCTTAAGGCATCTTTGCTAAACCATCTAGTTTGATTCTAGTTTGCTAAGCACTAAACTTGCAAGTGTTAGCTTGCACTGTTAATGGTCGCTTGCACTTAGCTAGTGCTAGCTTGCTAATAGTAGCTTGCCTTGGTTGGTGCAGTGGTTGAAGTTTTCTTCTTCTTCTTCTTCTTGGTAGAACTCCTCCTCCTCGAAAGCTTGGTCGGTACTATCGTCTATAAATACATAGGGAGTGCACAATCACCAAACAATACTTAACTAGGCTAAATAGCATTCTAAGACACACATTTGATGATCTATTATCATCACAAACATCACAAGTTTAATTAAATAGTTTCCTCCTTTTTATTTTAGAAAAGTAATTTCTACTCATTGAAAAATTAACTAAGCTTTAATATTCACCACTTAAAATATGGGATCATGTTTACACATGTCATCACCACGTATCCTAACATGTGGGAATGAGAATTAAGGGTTGGATCAATATTACTTTGGTTTAAGTTCATTATTTAATGATTTAAAGTGACTAGAAATGCCTATATAGCATTATTTGGGTACTAGTCCAAAGTCACTACATGTAATCTTAATATTATTACATATTTAGATAGATATGAGGAAATGTGAGAGTTGGAATCAACTCAAAAGGTAACTTGGTTGATTTTATAAAAATGTTGCAAGTTGCAAATGCTTCTGTTCTTATTTTTATTAGGAGATATCTATAACTCTAATTGAATTAAATCCAACGGTCCTGGATAGATCATCTTAATACCTTTCAGGCAAAATTTGTTTCATGCAATTTGGATTTAACTAAAAAGAAAAATCCAGATTTGAACGGTTGGGCTAGCGCGGGAAAAGACTTGGGCTGGCCCAGTGGCGCTCTGTGGTGCGGCGCTCAGCTGACAGGAGGGTCCCACTTGTCAGCGGCACTTAATACGTGAAACGGTACGCGTGCTGTGGGCCGTAGGATTAGAAGGCAGATCTACGGCTGAGTGTCGTCGTCGATGACGAACAGGTCGCCGGCGAGCTCGAACCCTAGCGGCTCGGTGGGGGTCTGCTGGGGATGTACCAGGGCTCTAGCGGGGTCGGCGAGGCGGACAAACAAAGTGGAAGACGACGGCGAGGCGAGGCGCGGTTGCGGCGGAGCTTGGGGTGGTCGCAATCAGCGACACCCTTGTCCTCCTGCCGCGGCTGCTCCGGCTCCGATTCCGGCGAGGCAGAGCTCTCCTTGCTCCAGCTAGAGGTGGGTGAGGCTCAGAGAGGTGAGGGGAGTGGAATGGTCTGGAGAGAAGAGGCTGGGGAGGGCTCCTTTTATAGGCCCGACGGTGAGACCGAGCGGGATGGGCAGGCGACGGTGGCGACATGGCTACGGCAGGGTAGAGGCATGGCTACGGGTGGCGATCGACGTGCGGTTCCCTGGCAGTGCTCTAGGCATTGAAAGCGGCCGTAGGGGCGGTGGCATGCGGTCTGGGCGAGGTGGCGCTCTGAGCGGCAGAGGCGGCGGTGACCACGGCAAGCGGTGGCTGTGAGGCGTTGGGCAGCCAGCGGGGGTATCTGGGGTGTTCTCCAGGTCGTGGCAGAGCGGCGGGCATGGGCTACGGCCAAGGGGCGGTCTTAGCGAGCGGGGACAGAACACGCTCTGGGGGCGGCACCGGCATGGTGCGGTGGCACTGGGCGCGGGCGTTCCTCGGTGGTCCACGGCAGGGCTTGGCTCGGGCAGGGGACAGAGAGGGGCGGTGAGGTGTGGGCTACCTCCTAGACATGGAGAGATAGGCGGGAGAGGGCTGCTGCGGCGAGTGCACGGTCGGCCCGCGAGAGGGTGCTCGGCATGGCATGGCAGTGCAGCTAGGGGGTAGGGGAAATGCTGGTGTGGTTCTGGTTGGGCTAGAGGGGGGACAAGATGATCAAAGCACTTCCAAATTGCTAGACAAAATCAGCCCAAAACAGTATTAGTTAGGCTAATATGATCCTGCCAGCAACGTGTTTGACAAAATGGCCGAAAGAGAAAAAGTTTTGAATTTTGGTTTCAAAATTTTTGAGTGATCTCCACTAGTGCTAGGTAGTCTCTGGTTGCAAGGGTTTCGAAAGTGGAGCTCAAAAAGATGGGTTTTGAAATAGGGTTGATCTATGCATATGCATTAGATTCAATTTTCAAATGTTATTTAAAATAAGTTAAAGCATGTTTTTAGCAGATCAAAAGGTGGGCCTTGGTACCTCATTATGTGTAATAGCAAGGGGTACAAAGATCAAGAATTGTTTCTGTTAAGAAATGAGTGCTAGGAACACTCAAAGTAGTGTAGTGGATTAAAATGGCCAAAATGACCATTCCACCTTTTTAATTCTTTTTGTTTTGATTTTCTTTAGGAAAAGTTTGGGAATGATGTAGATGATGTTTAAATCACCTAAGAAACATTTTACAAGCATTGGATCACTCAATCATGGGAATTCAAACAACTCCTATTTTAAATGCACACATATATGAATGCTTTCATTTTAAATTTGGAAAAGTTTTTGTTAACCCCATTTTTGGTTGATTTGATCTTGATAAGCTTGGATTGAAGTTTTGGGATGTTACAAACCTTCCCCCCTTAAACAAAATCTCGTCCCGAGATTTACAAAGAAAACTAGGAACTAAAGAGATCTGGGAACTCTGTCCTAATGTAATCTTCTCGCTCCCAAGTAGCTTCCTCCTCGGTATGGTTGCTCCACTGAATCTTGAGAAACTTGATACTCCTGGTCCTGGTGGTTCTGTAGGCTTCTTCTAAGATACGGATGGGTACTTCTCGATAGGTCAGGTCATTGTTGATTTCCACAGCTATGTGATCGATGTTCTTGAAAACTTTAGTCTTCTCGGGCACATCCAGACATTTGCGAAGTAACGAGATATGGAACACATTGTGGATGGCTGACATCTCTTTAGGCAGGTCTAGCTGATACGATACTTCTCCTCGACGGTTCAGAATCTTGAAAGGTACGATATATCTGGGGGCTAACTTTCCCTTCAGACTAAAGCGTTGAGTTCCCTTCAATGGTGAAACCTTGAGATATACAAAGTCTCCGACATTGAAAGTCAGATCTCTCCTTCTCTTGTCAGCATAACTCTTCTGTCTGGATTGGGCGGTCTTGAGGTGCTCACGGACTTTGTGAACTTTCGCTTCTACTTCGTGGAGAATGTCGGGTCCGAAGATCTGACTCTCTCCTACTTGCGACCAATTCAAAGGGGTACGACACTTTCTTCCGTATAGGAATTCAAATGGTGCCATCTGCAAACTAGATTGATAACTGTTGTTATATGAGAATTGTGCGAAAGGCAGGCAGTCTTCCCATTTTGATCCATATTCCAATACACAAGCTCTAAGCATATCCTCTAGGATCTGGTTGACTCTCTCAGTCTGTCCATCTGTTTGCGGGTGATATGTTGTGCTGAAGTTCAACTTGGTTCCTAATCCTTCTTGGACTTTCTGCCAAAATCTTGAGGTAAACTGGGTTCCTCGATCTGATATGATGGTCTTGGGGGTTCCATGCAGACTAACAATCCTAGCAATGTATAGCTCTGCTAACTTTGCACTCTGGTAAGTGGTCTTGACAGGTATAAAGTGGGCTACCTTGGACAGTTTATCAACTATGACCCAGATTGAGTCATTTCCCCTACTAGACGTAGGCAACCCGGTGATAAAGTCCATTCCGACGGAATCCCACTTCCATTCTGGAATCTGTAATGGTTGCAACAGTCCTGCAAGTCTCTAGTGCTCTGCCTTGACTCTTTGACAGATGTCAAATTTGGCGATGTAGCTTCCGATCTCTCTCTTCATCTTGTGCCACCAAAATTGCTCTTTCAAATCCTGATACATGTTTGTTCCTCCGGGGTGGATAGAATAAAGAGTATCATGAGCTTCATTCATGATAACCTCCTTCAGCTCCGAATCTGCTGGAACATAGATACGGCCTTTGTACCACAGTACACCTTCTTCGTCTTCAGTGAATCCAGGTACCTTTCCTGTACCAATACGATGCTTGATTCCGTCGATACTTTCATTTCCCTTCTAGGCTTCCTTGATTTGGCTAATCAAAGTGGGTTGAAGTTTAATGCTGGCTAAGAATCCTTTGCTAACTAATTCAGTTCTGAATTGCTCTAATTCTTCATACAAACTGGGTTGCTTCTCCCTGATCATGGTGTTAAGCCTACACGGCAATCTGCTAAGAGCATCCGCTACCACATTGGCTTTGCCTGGGTGATAGTGAATGTCAAGGTCATAATCCTTGATTAACTCTATCCATCTTATTTGCCTCATATTCAGCTCCTTCTGAGTGAAGATATACTTCAACCTCTTATGATCTGAGTAAATATCACAGCGATTACCCATCAAATAATGACGCCATGTCATCAGTGCTAGCACCACATCTGCTAGCTCAAGATCATGGGTCGGATAGTTCTGCTCCTGCTGCTTTAGTTGTCATGACAGATACGTGATGACTTTGCCTTCTTGCATCAATACACATCCTAGACCAAACTTGGATGCGTCGCAATACACATCAAAGGGCTTCTTGATGTCCGGCATGACCAAAATTGGGGCTGATATCAATCTCCTCTTCAGCTCCTGGAAACTGGCTTCACATTTGTCTGTCCATTCAAACTTCTTGTCCTTCTTCAACAATTGGATCATTGGTCGGGCTATGCTCGAGAATCCTTCTACGAACTTGCGATAATATCCCGCTAATCCGAGAAATGCACGAACTAGGGTTTGAGTGGTTGGGGCTTCCCATTCTTCGACATCTTTGATCTTGGCGGGATCAACAGAGACTCCTCCGGCAGACACAATATTTCCTAGGAATCCTACTCCTTTCAACCAAAACTCACACTTGCTGAACTTGGCATATAACCGATGCTCTCTCAGGGTTTCTAGGACAACTCTCAGATGTTGCTCATGCTCTTCTTTGGACTTGGAGTAGATAAGGATGTCGTCGATAAACACAACTACAAACTTATCTAGGAAATTCATAAAGATCTTATTCATGAGATTCATGAAATAAGCAGGGGCATTGGTTAATCCAAAAGACATAACCATATACTCGTATAAACCATAGCGAGTAGTAAAGGCGGTCTTCGGAATATCCGTTGCACGAATCTTAAGTTGGAGATAACCAGTCCTAAGATCAATCTTTGAGAATACCTGAGCTCCAGTCAACTGATCAAATAGATCCTCTATCTTTGGCAAGGGGTACTTGTTCTTGATGGTGACATCATTCAACTTTTTGTAATCTGTGCACAGACGGTTTCCTCCATCTTTCTTGTCGACGAATAACACTGGTGATCTCCATGGCGATGCACTTGGTTGAATTAAACCTTTGGCTAGCATAGCATCCAATTGTTTCTTTAGTTCCACTAGTTCTAAGGGGTTCATGCTATAGGGTCTCTAGGCTATGGGTCCGGTTCCGGGGATTAGTTCGATAATGAACCCAATATCCCTATCTGGGGGCATACTTGGCAATTCATCTAGGAATACGTCGGGGTATTCACAGACTACTCTGACTTGGTCTATGGTGGGCAAGGCTACACTCTGGTTGCACTTGAATTGTCGGGGTAAGGTTTCAGAGATATGCTCTACTGTTACTCTAGAACTAATGGTCATGGTGATGGCTTTCTTAGCATAGTCTATCAATCCTTTATGCCTTGACATCCAGTCCATACCTAGTACTACTTCCAAACCTTTGGTTCCAAGTACAATTAGGTTGGCATAAAAATCTATCCCATGTATTCTCATAGGTACAGCTTTGCAAATTTTTCTAGCTTTGGTTGTTGAACCGGGGATTTGAACTATCATGACATGCTTCAGGTTGGTTGGACGAATCTTACTAGTGCATGCAAATTCTTCGGTGACAAATGAATGCGATGCTCCCGAATCAAACAATACTCTTGCTAAAACTGAGTTGATAGAAAACATACCCAGCACTACATCTGGCGCTTCCTGGGCTTCTTCTGCATTCATGTGGAAGAGATGGCCGTGCGGTTGTGAGGGTTCCTTGGGGCAAATCTCCTTCCTGGTTGAACATGACGCTGCTGCTAAGCTAGGGCATTCACATTGGTATTGGTTGTAGTCTTCTTGGGACACTCATTGGAGTAGTGACCCTTTACTCCACACTCGAAACAAGTGATCTAGGACTTGTCCTTGACTACGACAGGTACAGCATTGCTGCCAGTTCTAGGTGCAGTGTTGCTGTTGTTGTTGTGGTTCTTGGGAGGTGCACGGTTGAAATTGTTGGCATTACCGGAGTTGTGATTGTTTCCTCCAGACTTCACATTGCTTCCGCTACGGTTGGGGTAGCTTGGGCGATAATTTGGGGGTCGGTTGTTCCTTGGTGCATATCCTGGTGAAGGGTTGGGACGGTACTTCTGGTGACTGTTGGATCCAGACTGCTGCATCATACGACGCTTGCGGTTGTTGTTTGCCTGGTTAATCTTCCCTTCCATCTAAATGGCAGAGTCGACTAGCTCTTCGAGATCCTGGAAACGAATGTTGACGAGGACAGTATGCATCTCATCATGCAGTCCGTTCAAGAATCTCTCCTTCTTCTTGGCCTCCGTGTTGATCTCATCAGGTGCATATCTGGCAAGAATTTGTCACGGTACTCCACCACAGGCATTATTCCTTGCTTCAATTCGCGGAACTCATCTCTCATTCTGGTGACTAGACCTTGCGGCACATGGGTGCGACTGAACTTGACCTTGAATGCTTCCCTTGTCATCACTTGACCATGGTTCATATTGCGGATGCTATTCCACCAAGCTCTTGCATCTCCTGCCAGATAGTGGGTGGTGAAGAGAACTTTCTCATTTTCATCAACTCGGGCAACTTCTAAGTTGTTCTCCATGGTCTGTAACCAGTCATCAGCATCTAATGGGTTCTCAGATTGATTGAAGATTGGGGGATTAGTGTTCTGAAAGTTTTTGAGTTTGGATCCTTGATGATCCTGATTTCCATGCCCTTGGTTGTTGAGAGCCATCTGGGCGATCTATTGAAGTGTTGCTAAGCTGCAGCATTGGTTCTTGCGACGAGCTGCTCTCTCCTTGGTTCCCACGAGTCATCTGAAGATTGAGATATAGGGGTAAGAGGGAAATTTCTAAGGTTCATGGTCTTGGGGTTTTCAAATCTAAAACTTTGAGTTAGACTCAGGTTTTTCAACTAACTTAATTTTCATTCATGCAAGCAAGCACACGATACAACACACACCACACCAATTAAAGGGAAAACAGATGGTTTGAAGAACCATTCTGCAAGCTAAGATACAGTGAGATTGATACATCTCATGCTACGACAGTGCTCTAGTGCATCTACTCATTTTCAATGAAGTCGGAGTCCTCATCATCAGTGTAGAAGTCCACGGCATCCTCCGCCAGAAAATCATCATCATTGCTGAGGTAAGAATCCATGTCTCCCTGGATGTCTTCACCCTCATCTTCTTCTTCCTTGGCGGCAAGCTGAGCTTCCTGCTCCTTGAGGGTCTTCTCGAGGTCGGCCACCTTCTTGCGAAGACGGGTGATGGTGCCATCCTTCTTGGCACGCTGGCGGCAAAGAGACTGACGGTCCTGGACAAGCAGTGCGAAAGTTTGGGCCTTCTGGTCGGCAATGGCACGGTTCTGGTTGGCTAACTCCCTGGCATTGTCCAGTTCCTGCTGTCTGTCGTGAAGCAAGAAGTCAAGGTTCTCCACTTGACGCCTCAACTCGGGGTGGCCCAGCATCTCCATTGGCATTCCCATGAAATCACGTCTTGTATAGTGGGCAAAACGGGTTCCTTGGGTCTTGTTGACGCTGAGGGCACATAGACGTGTGAGAGCTTCATGCATGGCCCTGGCTAACCCATCTAGCCAGTTGTTCTCTCTCACGGAGAACTGAATTCTTCCAGAAGTTGGTGCTTCAATACATCCTCTAAGATCTACGGTGACTAGCCACTGTAGGTCTCCTCCTGGGGGTCCTGGAAGTTGAGCTCCAAGAAACTCCGGGTGCGGGCGTCCCAATAACTCTGACAGTGAGTCCAGATCCCTCTCGAAGGTCAGCTGACCTCCGTTTCCCAACTAGTAAAACTTGCTAAACTGAGTCTCCATCTACAAGAATTAGGGATGAGGAAGTTAGTGAAGTGATCAAGTGTGTCAAATTTTAAGTAGTAGTATAAGAATTTTGAGTATCGTGAATTTTTTAGAAAGAATCCACAAGGGTAAGAGAGGAGATACTTTTTCATAAATACTCACTTTGGTTTTGAAACTAAGTTTTTGTTTGACGTCCATTCTAACTAGGGTCTCCTATGGTCAGGATGACTCTGATACCAACTTGTCAACACCTGGATTTTTAATCCCAGATGCCCGTTATGCCATACCTCGCAATCCCAGGATTAGCAATTTTGGGAGACATAACGGATTGGATATCATAGTACATCATCCATTACAAACCATACATAAGGTCTTACACAAATAAGGATCTCATGATCCAGTCTTAATACAACAATCAGCAGAAATAAAAGATAAGCGTAGCGGTGGGGTCCATCTTCAGGGGCACAGGCAATGCTGACGAAGGCAGATGGTCGTAGTTATCATAGCCATCCTGTTGGCCATCATCTTGATAGTCTCCTTCATAGTCTGGCCATGATAATAGCCAGGGACAAAAGCCATGAGTACTCTTTAAGTACTCGCAAACTACCACTAACAAGTACTATAGTTCAAAGTTAAATGCCTAACTCTAAGTTTAACTATAAAGTTAAGTTTGAAACCTAAGCTGAGTTCAGAAGCAAAGAAAGATAAAGTAAAGTCCTAGAATCACTTAAGTTGGGAAGCTATTGTTATAAACACAACCATGTTGTGGTCAAGTCAAGATTCATCATTCTTTTCAAAGTATTTAGAAAACATCTGACAATGAAACAGTATGGCAATTCCAACTGTCCATAACCGCGGACACGGCTATTCGAATAGTTTGACACTCTACAGAGGGGGTACACTTTCACCACAAGATTCGATACATCTGTCAGGGGTAACCCTGAATCATCATACTTAGTATGCATATAATCAAACATAACCTTCCCTTTACACACCCTAGTATAAGCACCTCTCCTATGAGCATGGCCTCCCAACCATGACCATCAGTCATCTTGGGCACTGCATAGGTGGACATCATGAGAGGTAGCCTCAGCTCAGACCTCTCCCGTGAGGAACTAATACTAATGCATATAAATTTCCAGCTAAGCCTTACCCAATTCAGGTAGTGTGATTGTACGGTAAATTTGGAATGGTATCGCATCCGAATCTAACCATCAGTTTTATAAAAGGGTTAAGACTCATGCCTCAACATTTTCATCATCATCAACCATTTGTGTTTTCTCAACACATGTCAAAACATCTCAATAGAATGACTCATCATTCCAAGGTTTTCATAATTCATTTTCACCAAGTGTTCCCATCTAAAGTGACTCAAGTTTTTGATCTACTCTAACTACTAAGTTAAGATTGTTCACTAAGGTGGATAAGATGGGTTCAATCTCATGCCATAGAATGACATCTAAAGGGTTCTAAATAGGTCAAGTTTTATACTTTTTATGCTACCTTCAAACTAAGTAAAGAACTTGGTGTAAGCTAAGGTAGTAAAACTTGTAACTAAGACTTGGGATCATGTTCCACTTGTCATCACAAGTTTAATTAAATAGTTTCCTCCTTTTTATTTTAGAAAAGTAATTTCTACTCATTGAAAAATTAACTAAGCTTTAATATTCACCACTTAAAATATGGGATCATGTTTACACATGTCATCACCACATATCATAACATGTGGGAATGAGAATTAAGGGTTGGATCAATATTACTTTGGTTTAAGTTCATTATTTAATGATTTAAAGTGACTAGAAATGCCTATATAGCATTATTTGGGTACTAGTCCAAAGTCACTGCATGTAATCTTAATATTATTACATATTTAGATAGATATGATGAAATGTGAGAGTTGGAATCAACTCAAAAGGTAACTTGGTTGATTTTATAAAAATGTTGCAAGTTGCAAATACTTCTATCATCTTATTTTTTTAGGAGAGATCTATAAATCTAATTGAATTAAATCCAATGGGCCTGGATAGATCATCTTAATACCTTTCAGGCAAAATTTGTTCCATGCAATTTGGATTTGTCAAACTCCCAGAATTCAATTTTAAAATGGTGGGCAGAAACTAGATTTAACTAAAAAGAAAAATCCAGATTTGAACGGTTGGGCTAGCGCGGGAAAAGACTTGGGCTGGCCCAGTGGCACTCCACGGCACGGGGCTCAGCTGACAGGGGGTCCCGCTTGTCAGCGGCACTTAACACGCGAAACGGTACGCGCGCTGTGGGCCGTAGGATTAGAAGGCAGATCTACGGCTGAGGGTCATCATCGACGACGAACAGGTCATCGGCGAGCTCGAACCCTAGCGGCTCGGTGGGTGTCTGCTAGGGATGTACCAGTGCTCCAGCGGGGTCAGCGAGGCGGGCAAACGAAGTGGAAGACGATGGCAAGGCGAGGCGCGGTTGCGGCGGAGCTTGGGGTGGTCACAATTAGCGGCGCCCTTCTCCTCTTGCCGCGGCTGCTCCGGCTCCGATTCCGGCGAGGCAGAGCTCGCCTTGCTCCAGCTAGAGGTGGGTGAGGCTCAGAGAGGTGAGGGGAGTGGAATGGTTGGAGAGAAGAGGCTGGGGAGGGATCCTTTTATAGGCCAGACGGTGAGACCGAGCGGGATGGGAAGGCGACGGTGGCGACATGGCTACGGCGGGTAGAGGCATGGCTGCGGGTGGCGATCAACGTGCGGTTCCCTAGCGGTGCTCTAGGCATTGAAAGCGGTCGTAGGGGCGGTGGCATGCGGTCTGGGCGAGGTGGCGCTCTAAGCGGCAGAGGCGGCGGTGTCCACGGCGAGCGGTGGCTGTGAGGCGTTGGGCAGCCAGCGGGGGTGTCTGGGGTGTTCTCCAGGTCATGGCGGAGCGGCGGGCGCATGCTGTGGCCAAGGGTGGCCTGTGCGAGCGAGGACAGGACGCGCTCTGGGGGCGGCACCGGCATGGTGCGGTGGCACTGGGCGCGGGCTTTCCTCGGTGGTCCACGGCAGGGCTTGGCTCGGGCAGGGGACAGAGAGGGGCGGTGAGGTGTGGGCTACCTCCGAGACATGGAGAGAGAGGCGGGAGAGGGCTGCTGCGGCGAGTGCACGGTCGGCCCGCGAGAGGGTGCTCGGCATGGCATGGCAGTGCAACTAGGGGGTAGATGGCAGTGCAACTAGGGGGTAGGGGAGATGCTAGTGTGGGCCTGGTTGGGATAGAGGGGGGACAAGATGATCAAAGCACTTCCAAAATTGCTAGACAAAATCAGCCCAAAACAGTATTAGTTAGGCCAATATGATCCTGCCAGTAACGTGTTTGACAAAATGGCCGAAAGAGAAAAAGTTTTGAATTTTGGTTTCAAAATTTTTGAGTGATCTCCACTAGTGCTAGGTAGTCTCTGGTTGCAAGGGTTTTGAAAGTGGAGCTCAAAAAGATGGGTTTTGAAATAGGGTTGATCTATGCATATGCATTAGATTCAATTTTCAAATGTTAGTTAAAATAAGTTAAAGCATGTTTTTAGCAGATCAAAAGGTGGGCCTTGGTACCTCATTATGTGTACTAGCAAGGGCTACAAAGATCAAGAATTGTTTCTTTTAAGAAATGAGTGCTAGGAACACTCAAAGTAGTGTAGTGGATTAAAATGACCAAAATGACCATTCCTCCTTTTTAATTCTTTTTGATTTGATTTTCTTTAGGAAAAGTTTGGGAATGATGTAGATGATGTTTAAATCACCTAAGAAACATTTTACAAGCATTGGATCACTCAATCATGGCAATTCAAACAACTCCTATTTTAAATGCACACATATATGAATGCTTTCATTTTAAATTTGGAAAAGTTTTTGTTAACCCCATTTTTGGTTGATTTGATCTTGATAAGCTTGGATTGAAGTTTTGGGATGTTACATGTACCAGCTTGGGCACTGCCCATATTTCAATTCCTAAAAGATGGAACTTTACCCGCTGAGGAGGTACTTTCCAGGCAAACTCAGAGGAGAGCAAAAGCATACACGATCATCAATTCCGAGCTATACAAAAGGAGTATGACTAATGTCCTCCAGCGATGTGTTGACCCGGAGGAAGGAATGGACATCCTCCGAGATATACATCAAGGGGAATGTGGGCATCATGCCTCGTCCAGAGCCTTGGTAGCAAAAGCTTTCTGTCATGGGTTCTACTGGCCAAGTGCCTTGGAACAAGCAGAAAATCTGCTAAGAAAATGCAATGGCTGTCAAAGATATGCTACCAAGACACATATGCCAATGTCCGAGCTCAAGACCATACCAATTACTTGGCCATTTGCCGTATGGTGTTTGGATAGGGTTGGCCCGTTTAAACCAGCAAGAGGGAACATGACCCACATCTTGGTCATGGTTGACAAATTTACGAAATGGATTGAAGTAAAGCCAATAAGAAAATGTGATGGAGCTACGGCCGTAACATTCCTCAAAGATATCATCTTGAGATACGGTTATACTCATAGTATCATAACAGACAATGGAACAAATTTTGCTGAAGGAGCATTTGCGCGTTTTTGCCGAGATAAGAAGATCCGGCTGGACGTTGCCTCGGTAGCTCACCTCGCATCGAACGGACAAGTAGAAAGATCCAACGGATTAGTTTTGTCCGGGATAAAACCCCGGCTCATTGAGCTGCTGCAAAGATCAGCGGGGTGCTGGATAAAAGAACTACCAGCGGTACTGTGGAGTTTAAGAACAACTCCGAATCGATCAACAGGCTATACGCCATATTTTCTGGTATATGGGGCAGAAGCTGTACTACCAGCCGACATAGAGCATGATTCGCCTAGGGTCACCCAATACACAGAAGCCGAAGTGCAAGAAGCCCGGCAAAATGTTGTTGATCTGCTGGAAGAAGCGAGAGAATTGGCATTGTCCAGATCCGCCATATATCAGCAAAATCTCTGACGCTATCATAGCCGGAAAGTAAACCCCCAAGTTTTCCGGGAAGGTGATCTGGTACTTCGGTTGGTACAACGTACTGCTGGCATGCACAAGTTATCCCCCCCATGGGAAGGGCCATTCATTGTAAGCAAAGCATTGCACAATGACTCATATTATCTTATCGATGCAAAACCACAGGAGAAGAACAAGGCGGATAGGTCCGGCGAGGAATCTAAGCGCCCATGGAATGTAGCTCTACTTAATCCTTTCTACACTTAGCAGAGAAGTGTGTGTATCCGAGTCACTCATATGTCGGTATGTATGCCGACAATGAGCTTATCAATAAAATGTTGGCACCTCGAGCAGTAACTCGGGGACTTCCTTAATAATATTTTCTATTTTCTGTATTTATCATTTATGTGTCGGCTGGCGTAAGTTGCTTCTACCTAAGCCGGATTAGTAGTGTGTGAGCACCAAAAACCCAACTCTTCGACTTGCTACTATCCAACAAGATTTGGCTTCATGGCAAGCAAGAGAATACATTTGGAATTGCGTAGCACATGAAAAACGACTAAGGAAAGAAACTTAATCGAGCCGACATTTGTTATTCGGGCTAACCTTGTGTTTATCTTATATTTAATTTGCTGAATTATTTTGAGCTAATCCTAAAGTTTCCAAGTATTGTTAAGTCAATTTTTGAAGCTCGGACTCGTAAGTCATTAAACTGAACCAAGGTAGACACGAGGCGAGCCAAGAAATTGGAGGAAGAAGAAACTGAAACTCAGGGACTACGCCCAAGTTAATCCGGCACATAAACTTAGTAGCAAAATATCACTTGAGTGCTTAATACAATTGCAACCGGCATACCGGGGATCTAATGAAATTTAAAAGTTTTTTCGCTCAAGGAGCAGCAGCAGGAGGTAATTCGGCGCCAGCGGGTGCAGCTCCAGCTTTGGCTTCAGCGTCATCTTCGTCTACCTCGACGTCCAAAGCCTCGTCCTCTTTATCCTCACCCGAACCATCTTCGGCATTTTCATCGTCGGTAGCATCTAGGAAGCTTGGTCCCTCGTTCCATTGATGAATGGGGGCGTATTGGATGAAGCTGTGAGCGCAAGCCTTGCGTCGAGCTACCCAATCCGGGTCAGTGGACCACCTTGATCTGGTGCGCATGCACTCAAGGAGATTGAGGTCAATCTTCTCATACCACGTAAGCACGTAGTGGAGAACGATCTCAGCTCTGGTGCGTCCAGCAGATTCCCTCCAAAGGTCGAGCTGACTCTCGCAGTCCATTAACTTCTCGACGAGAGCTGCGATCCCCTCCGGAGTATCTTCATCAGTCCAAAAGGCATTGAAGATCCGGACTACCACATCAAGGATATCCTTGCCATAATTCTTCACAATTTCCACGCGAGAAGACAGACTGACCAGCAGGTCCTCCATATCATAAGGAATTTCACCAGCTTCAGGTGCAGTTGGGGTACCCCTCTGCTGGTGGAACTTGGTAACAGCAGTCCTTGCAATGGCATTACCCTCTGGAAATTTGCCTGAAAACAAGACAAGTGAAGCAAGTAAGGAAAAGACATGTGAAGCAACCCGGAGAAGTTAATGCCGGATGAAGGAAAAGAACTTACGTGAAATGTGGTTGTGGATCCGGGTCAACTCCTTGGTACAGTCATCACGCCTTTTCCGAAGCTGCACAAGTTCAGTATTTGCCGACTCAAGCTTGACGTCGGCCTCCTTGAGAAGTTCTTGGTCCTTGGCGATCTAGAGGTTGAGGCGCTCTCGTTCTTCAGTAAAGTCTTGGCCTGCTTTCTCCAGCTCGGATGTGTGCTGCGCCTTGAGCTTCTTCATATCTGCCTTAAGCTTGGCAATTTCTTCATCTTTCATCCGGAGGAGGGAAAGCTCGTCGTCCTTCTTCTTGAGTTCAGCTTGGTGTTACCCTGCTTGTTCGAGAAAATGCAGCATCATGTCAGGCACGGGCACACTATCTTCAAGAGAGGCTGAAATAGTTTGTTGACCCGGCAAAGCCGAGGTATGAATATTTGCCGAGCCAAGGAAAAAAAGGAGATAGAGAGCATAGCAAGATTGAGCAAGAACAACTTACCCTTTATCTGGTCCAAGCTTTTCCTCATGAGGACATTCTTAGCCTCCACCCTAGCTGTGAAATCCGAATGGTGGATTAGTTCGGCGGAAATAGATGAAAAGAAATGGAAAAGTACAAAGGGAGAAGACTTACCCCTTTTATCGTGTTCGGCGATATGTGTAGTATGTTTTGCACGCAGCATTTTGTGAGTATCCAAGAGACGCTGAAACTTAGCGCTCCGGCGGTAGGTAGTCACGTGAAAAGAGTACAGAAGGATAGCTTAGTCTTGTGCATATTTGAAGTGTACAAAATCCAGGCCAAGTGGAACTTAAACCGGCTCTAGGTGTGTGCATATTCGAAGTGTACAAAATCTTCGCCAAGTGGAACTTAACCCGGCTCTAGGTGTGTGCATATTCGAAGTGTACAAAATCCGGGCCAAGTGGAACTTAACCCGGCTCTAGGTGTGTGCATATTCGAAGTGTACAAAATCCGGGCCAAGTGGAACTTAACCCGGCTCTAGGTGTGTGCATATTTGAAGTGTACAAAATCCGGGCCAAGTGGAACTTAACCCGGCTCTAGGTGTGTGCATATTCGAAGTGTACAAAATCCAGGCCAAGTGGAACTTAACCTGGCTCTAGATGTGTGCATATTTGAAGTGTACAAAATCCGGGCCAAGTGGAACTTAACCCGACTCTAGGTGTGTGCATATTTGATGTGTACAAAATCCGGGCCAAGTGGAACTTAACCCGGCTCTAGGTGTGTGCATATTCGAATTGTACAAATTCGTGGCCAAGTGGAACTTAACCCGACTCTAGGTGTGTGCATATTTGAAGTGTACAAAATCCGGGCCAAGTGGAACTTAACCCGGCTCTAGGTGTGTGCATATTCGAAGTGTACAAGATCCGGACCAAGTGGAACTTAACCCGCTCTAGGTGTGTGCATATTCGAAGTTATTAAGGAGCTACGTTAGTTCTCTAAGGAGCATCTGGCCGAGTAACAAGTTACTCCCCCGGAGGCTCGGGGACTAATGGTTATATCACTAATATCCTCTGCATGCTAAAGAAAATGCGAAGTAACGTACCACCATCATCCGACCTGCAAGGTTAATTGCCTTGGCAGCGGTATTCATCTGAGCAGCAAATTCGGCAGGACCGAACTTCTCCGGGAGATCGTCATTGTGGACGAACTCCGCCTTGTTCCAGTTGTTCACAAACTCGATCAAGGTCGGAGGGTATCGTTCGCCGCTGAGCATGTGGGGTGCAACTAGACCCTTAGCGTGAGCTTCCCTCCTCTCAACCTAGGTAATGGCGGGGCTGGTGTGCAAAACAAGTTGCGCATCAGCTGGCTCGGCAGGGGCGTCCTTCGGCGGTGGAGTCTTTTTTGAAAGCATGGACGCGAGTGTGCGCTATCCAGCCTCGATTGACGTTGCCCTGGTGGCGTCAAGAGCCTTTTTGCCCTTAGGCTGTGGTTGAGTGGTGGAGGTTGCTGCGGCGGATTTTCACTTGGTGCTTGCCTTGGCGCTGCTGGTACCTTCTCGCCGAGTCTTGGAAGACTCGGACGAGGCGGAGAAGCTTGGCACTATTGCTGGCGCCTTTGCTATTGTTGCTGGTGCAGGAGCTGATGATGGTGCTGGTGCTGATTTTCATTTTGGCGGTGGTGCTGTGGGTATCTCGGACAAAGATGGTTGCAGCGGAGCCGAAGTGGTGGTTGTCGTCGCCTCGGCAGAATCAGTTTCCCCCGCTCTGAGGTTGCCCTCCTCTTGCCGAGGTGGGCTGGAACCCGGAGTAGCCGCTGAACCCTCCTGAATGGGGCTCAACGGGCGTGAATCGTTGCCACGAGGGGGAGAAGGGCTATGTCGGAGCAGTGAAGCAATGCGGGATCCACTCTGGGGGACCTCCACCACGGCCCTGCCGAATCAAGTCATAAACGATGAGAAACTATAACAAAGGAAGAACAAATAAATAGCAAAGGGAGAAGTGGCTTACTCATCCGAGGTCAAAGGCTCCTTGGGCTTACAAGCCCTCCGGGTTATGGCCTTGGTTGTAGGCTTGATGGCAGCTTTGTCCGCGGATTTCTTTCGCCTTTTAGCAGGCTGGGAAGGTCCGGAGGAAGAAGCAGATGCGGCCCCCCTCTTCTTCTTCGGTGCGACCGAAACAGGCTCACCCACGGAAAGGGGAGGGTCTTCATGGATCTGCCCACCGGGGTTAGCTGATGCCGGAAAAGCATAAGAAAGGGGGATAGCGTCAAATGCCTCCATCACCTCAACGCCCAAATCATCTTCATCGTCGGGCCAATCTCTAATGGAAGAGAGTTTACCGGTGGGTCGCTTGGTCGCGTCAGCCATCGGCAGGAACATCTTCTGATACGGTTCCTCCTCGTCCGAGGTATCTCGATCAGCCGCCCGTTTGAGAGAAGGCTCGGTGCCATCCTCAATGGTTTGCTGAAGAAACATCTAAGGGAAAGGAAAAACAACAGGATTAAACATACAACAAAGACGGACATATGATTTAATTCGGAAAAGGTTTGGGGCACAAGACTTACCACAGGGGGAAGCCTATCTTGGCAAAAGTGTTCGATCCCCCACGTCCACTCAGATGAGAAGTTTTTGTGAGTGGTGAATAGGGCCTTGACCCGGTGGTAGATCTCAGTGTTGCTCAACTCGAAAGACGAGGTCTGGTTGGGATCACGGCCCCAGCTCATGTGACAGACTTTGTGCGTGCGTTTCTAGAGGGGGGGAGATCCGATTGCGGACAAACGTGATCATGGTGTCCTCATTGCGCAATCCGAGGTCCTTCAGCTCCTTGAACCTCTTGTTGACTTGGTTTGCCAGAACGGTGGGCTTCTTGGGGAAATTGTCCCACAAATCTAGATTAGGAGGACCCAGAGCATAGGGGCGCAGCTGGATCAGATCTTCAGTGGTGCTGTTCCGAACATAGAAGAAGGTCCGGGCCCATCCCTTGCAACAGTCAAGCCCCATAACTTGGGGGAAGATGGACTGCTTCCAGGGAGAGATAGACGCAGCGCCGAACTGCGTGAGCTGCTTGTCCTCCGGGTCAAGTTCTACGTTCGGAATCACGTTCCCGCAAAGGCCAAAGAACCGGATCCAGAGTTCCTTCGTGGGCCATAGTCCGGCATAACCCTCGATGGTGGAAGCGAAGGCAGAAAGAGACGTGATGGCGTTAGCCGGAAGATGGTGCGGCTGAAGCTCATACGTATTGAGCCAGTCGTGGAAAAAATCACTAACTGGGAGACCGAACCCACGTTGGAAGTGGGATAGAAAGCTCGGTGGCGGCAAGGCGTGCCGTGACACCCTCCGGGATACGCCTAGTGCGATACAACCAATCCAAATCATCCTGGCAGACCCAGGACCTGGCCTAGGCGCCGCGGTCGGTGTTCGCCGCGTCTTCCTCCATTTCTTGCTCTGCAATGGTGAGCTCCTCCTTAGTCATCTCGAGATCGCTATCCCCACTGGCGCTAGCGGTGGTGGGGGGCACTGGCTTGGACTGGCGAGGACCCGTGGCGGATGAGATGCGTAGAGGTGGCGGCAGCGCTGGTGCACGTGGAAGCAGTGCGGCGGCAGCGCAGCTGCTCAGGTGCGGTGGCGGCGGCGCTGTTGCTTGAGAGGAAGAGGAAGAAGCAGAGGCAGAGGGGCGCGGAAGTGGGGAAAGAACCCAAGGGGTGCACCCCTCCCCTATTTAACCACTCCCTTGGGGGGTAGTGGGATCGCGTTGTGCGGGCGGGCCACATGGTGTGGCCGTGTATGACCCAGATCAACCAATCAGCGACGAGCCACAGGAAGGGCCATAGGGCGCAGCGGATCCCACGACGCGAAGTTATGATGTAGTTAACAAGGAGGCAGGCACGATGTGACGTGTGCTACAGTGAATTCTGACAATAACTATGGCGGTTACTATCGCAGACCCTTAAAATGAGTCGAAGTAATGATTAGCCTCCACGTGGGGAAGCGTACAAGAGAAGGAAGAATAACTCGGATAAGTATGGGTGACCCGGCCAGCGGGTGAAAACTCGGAATGTGCCAAGGGAAAGCTAACCCATGGAATCCGAATCTTGAGGTAACTCGGAGAAGGAGCAAGAGGCTCGGTAAAATTGAACCTGCTGTGGCCTTAGCGGCTAAGGAAACTAAGACCGCATCAGCTTCGAGGACTAATGTTGGGGGGATACCCCCGGGTAGGGTCACACCGGGGTATAAAGGCCAAGATAGCCGAGGTACGGCAAGGTCAAAGCACGTGCTGGCCGAGTCACCTCAAGGCAGGCCGAATCACGGGCTAACCCGGACCAGGGGATGTCCACCTAACTGGGTCTTAACCGACTTAAGCCGTATGTCGGCAGAATATATCTAACTTGTATGCAGGTACAGGTGTGGTCGGATCAACTAAGTACGATCCGGGTTATGACAAGCTTGTAAGAGAAGGAAGGTATCTTGCTATTCAAAGGGTGACCACTATGCGCTGAGCGTGAGCGAAGCGGACAGAGGCCAGGACCACCGAGGCATGGCCGACAGAGGTGACGATGCCTATGTCGGATGACGCGGGCGCCGCAAAGGCTTACATAGCCTCTGCATGGATGACGCTGGGCTAAAGTGACCCGGTCGGCTTACTATTTTGGGGAAGAGGCATATTCCTTGGAATATGCCTCCACGTATGCCCTAATTGGAGACCTAGCCACTCCTATTTAAGGAGGGCTAGGGCCTCTGTAGAAAGGGTTGGTTTTTCTGGTTGATCCCTAGAGGGTGGAGTTTACTAGAGGTGAGAGTAAGAGAGTTCTTCTTCCTCCTCTCCCCATACAGCTCTAGGAGCACTTGTAATCTGTAGAAGTGAATCGAATACAAAACTACTATGTGTGGAATCACCACACTATCCCTCCCAGGATTCTCCTAGTGCATTTAGTCCCCACCTTTAGCCTATCCATGGTATCTGCCGTGACTCCACCACGACACGGACGCGCTCGCCAACATAGGCTCTACCTGCGCCCCCATACCACCTGGGGTATTTCTCGAGCGCATCTGCGAACGCTCCATTAAGCCAAAAGAAGCAGAGAAGAAAACAAGCGCAACAGTGGACTCGGGGGCTACGCCACCCAATGAGCCAATGGCACTTGACGACCTGGAGCTGGACACAGGACTCGAAGGAACAATGAGCATCATGATGATCGAATCATCTTGGACTCAGCCGTACATCACGTACCTCCTCAGCAAAAGGCTACCGGACGACCCGACTGATGCATGGCACATCGCGTGGTGATCCAAAGCATTCGCTGTTATCAACGGCGAACTATACAAGCGCAGCATCACAGGAGTGCTCCAGCGATGCGTCTCCACGGCTGATGGAAGAGTTGTCCTCCTCGACATCCATGAGGGAACCTGTGGACACCACGCTAGCAGTCGCGCCCTCGTGGCCAAAGCTCTACGAGCTGGGTTCTACTGGCCTACGGCCATGTGCGACGCCAAGGACATCGTCCAGAAATGCAACGCGTGTCAACGATTCGCGGACAAACCGCACGCACCTGGCGTAGAGCTCCGTCCGATCCCATTAGCCTGGCCCTTCGCGCAATGGGGACTCGACATGGTCGGCAAACTCCCCAAATCCTCATGAGGAGGTTACGTCTACCTCCTGGTGGCAGTCGACAACTTCACCAAGTGGATAGAGGCCATGCCAGCGACCAATCAATCAGGGCACAGTGTGGTCAAGTTCTTCGAGTCCATCGTCTTCCGCTTCGGAGTGCCACATAGCATCATCACAGACAACGGAACAAACTTCACATCCAAGGAGTTTCAAGAATTCTGTGAGAATCTGGGAATCAACATCAGCTACGCCTCGGTAGCACATCCACAGACCAACGGTCAGGCTGAAAAGGTGAACGGGCTCGTTTGCGGCGGCATCAAGAAGCGACTCCTCCGGCCACTCGAACAAGTCGCGCGTTGCTGGCCAGATGAACTGCAATCAGTACTCTGGAGTCTACGCACAACTCCAAATAGTACCATGGGCTACACCCCGTTCTTTATGGTGCACGGGGCCGAAGCGGTGCTGCCCGCCGAGGTACGGTACAAGGCGCCGCGCGTGGTCACTTACAGCGAGCAGGAGTCATCCCTTGCACTCGAAGAATCCGTCGACCTCCTCGATGAGGCAAGGGAAATCGCCGCGGAAAGATCAACGATCTACCAGCAGAACCTACACAACTACCATAGTAGGAGGCTATGCCCCAGATCCTTCGTCGAAGGCGACCTGGTCCTGCGACTGAAGCAGCAAGGGCATCTCAAGCTCGAGTCCCCCTAGGAAGGACCATATGTGATTACAGAAGTAATCCCAGGTGGCGCCTATCGCCTTCAAGATCTAGAGACAGGAGTCGCATACTCCAACCCCTAGAACGTCGCACAGCTGTGATGCTTCTACCCTTAGTCGTTTTACTTTTACATCACAAATAAGGCACTGAGCCAAGGCTACTCAGCCACACTTTGTACTTCGTACTGTCTCACGAATAAATAAATCTAAGTTCCCCAAATCTCCGTGCTCTCCTTTATTTTCCACATTGGTACACTTATGTGCAGGATACAAATTAAGCTACTACTGCAACAAAAGAACATTGGTCGGCTCCTCGAAGAAATCGACGATCTCCTATGCTGGGCGATCCACTGCCTGATAGTGCGGCACCATATTCCAAGCATAACCTGCTGGTGGCGCAGGTGGCCCAGCTGTAATTGCCGCAACGTCTACATCAGGCCTATGCAGTCGCACCAGCGATAGAGCAGCCTTGGCACCAGCCACCAACTGTTGCCTTACACACTCGCGAACCGTGGCCAGGTCTTGGAATTTGGCAAGAAGGGCCAGTAGGCTTGATGGAGCAACATCTAGTGGAAAAATCGTCAGATAAATATTCTTCAAGCATGACTGCGACTTCTTTAGAAAGTGCAGTACTCGCGATCCACGATCCTGCAGGGTCGCCAGCACAATCACACGATCATGATCCACCCAGAAATATCCACTTTCCTAAAGCTGCTCTTGGGTCAGATCATGCATGTGAATAGCAATTCTGTCCTTCTCATCCTGCGGATGGCGCGTGCTGACAACTATACAAAGCAACAATGGAAGCATAAAGGACAGCACACCACTACGAGTGACTACAAGGAAAAGATAAGAGTAAGCAAACTAACACTTAAATTGGTCGCCCAACTGCGTCATCTCCCCCAGCAAATACTGCTCTCGGGCGGTGGCTTTCTCTGCCTTTGACTGCCATACATCCGCGTTACCGCGGAGCACGGGCAACTCACGCTCCGACTGCTTCACGCGGTCACGCAGTCGCGAAAGCAGCGATAGCTCATCCACCCTGGAGCGCGGTGGTGCCAAAGTATCATCCAGGGGCGGCGAGTCCTAAGGTTCCCTCAAAGGATCACTTGATGTACCCTACCACAAGCCAAGCAAGAAGCAAAATAAGAAGATCAAAATCGACACACAAACAAAAGATTCGAGTGCATTCAAGATTGGCAAAAGTATCAGCAGATACACTCGCCGAAGGCATGTTCTAAGACAAAAGGCATAAACTAATCAACTATTACAAAGTTACTAAGAAGCGATTGGCTTCTTCGACTTCGATGGCTTCAGGGGCTTCATCGAGTCCGTGGCAGTGTCAGATGCCACTGAATTTCCGCCATCCCCTGATGCCGCAGCCTTTGCTGCCTTCTTGGCTCGCTGCAGCTCCTCAGAGTACTTCGCAACCGTGTTAATCAGCTGTGGCCCATATTTGCCACAGGCAGTCGCGAAGGGAGCAAAGACTACCTGCTGGCCATCCGCGCTAACGGGCATCGCCTTTGAAACCGCTGCAGGATCAACCTCGACTCCGTGGGCCTGCACCATGGCGAGTGACATTGACGCGCCAGCCGCACGGAGTGAGTTCTTGAAGCTTGCAGGAACACCCCGGCGACAGACTCCACCAGCTCGTCCATGTTCTCGATTAGCTCAGCCTTGTGCATCAACTCCTCCCGGAGGCGACTGAGCACGCCCTTGGCCTTGGAGAGCATATCCTGAACGGCGGCGCTGCGGTCCTCGACTGCTGAAAGCGCACCCGCCAAAGCGTCGTCACGGCGGAGGGCCTGAGGGTCGAAGCTCAAATCGCCAGCATCTGTACATAAACCCACACATGGACACAAACATCAGCGCCAACGGCAAAAATCGAACAGAGAACGATAATGATATCCAAGCAAGGTACCTGAGAGGGCCTTGGCAATCAAGAAAAGCTGTTCTTCGAACAACTTCTCCTTGGACGCGATGGAGGCACGCAAATCCTCTTCACGCCTTTGTGTCTCGTCACGCGCTGCGATTGCCTCATCGCGACCCTTCACAGCCGCGGCGAGTGTTTTCTCCATGGTGGAAGCGTTGCACGGAAGGGCATTATGTTCAACTACAAAACAAAAGGGATTGACTATCAGTCGACAACATAAAAAGGAGAAGAAGGAGACGTGAAGAACACTTACTTTCGACCACGCGATGACGCGTCTCCAGCATAGCATGCTGGCGGCCCATCGCAAGCACTTGCTCCTCCAAGTGAGCGGCTTCCTTCACAAGGAGCTATCGCACAACAAAGGATCAGCAGAAGCAATAGATAACATCGACTGCAAGATTAAAAGAAGAAATCCTACACTTACATGATCCTCCAATGACTCCGAAGTCGTCTAGTGTGCAGTCATCTGGGCAATCATTCGATGCTCCCCTTCATGCGGAGAGCTGGAAGAGTTGTGCCCGGAGTGGGCCGCCAATGGAGGGGAAGGAGCACACTCGACCTCTTTCTTGGCCCTTGAAGTTGCGACTCCTGATTCTTCCAAAAATTGGACGTCGCCAGAAGATGACGACGCCTCTTGACTACAAGACAAAACCAATATCAAGGACAAGGCAAAGCCAGTGCAAAAATCAAAAGGGACAACTCGAATACTTACCAATCAAACTTATCAAAGTCAAAGGTTGGCTCCCCCGACTCTAACGAGGACTCTTTTGGCAGTCGCATCTTCTTGCAAGAAGATGGCGCCACGGCGCTCACAGGAATAGCAGGGATGGGCAACTCCGCACCAACGCCTGCGCATTCCGGAGTCGAAGAAGAAGACACATCGGAATCCTCGCTGTGCGAACGCTTGCGAGTATCTGGACTACCCGACTCGGGGGCTTCCTCCTCCACATCAGATAGGACGGTCGACTCCGACTCATCCACTTCGAAGGCTTCGCGAGGAATAACCCCCTCAAGAAGAGGGGGCATACAGACAACAAAATTAGCACAAAGATAAGAAACAGCAAAGAAGCAATCGACAAACTAAGCTACTGCGTAGCACAACTATACCTCAGGAGGAGGGCTAGGAGCATCAAACGGAGGAACAACTGGTTCACTGCGGAGCACATCCTTGATGGTGTACTTGGTGACTAGTCGAACCCTTTTGTCTACCTCACTCGCGGACATGCCATCGGCAGACACGCGAGTGACATCGTCAGCGCTAGCCCACTGAAACATGGGGTGAACTCTGGCCTGCAGGGGCTAGACGCAATGGTGCAGCCACGTGGGAATGAGGGCACAGCCTCCCTCCTCTTTGCCTATGTGACTCTCCAGGTCGCAGACGCGCTTGTACAACACTACTGTCTCCATGGATTCGCCAGGCATGACCACATTCTTCCAGGAGCACTTCCTCTGGCACGGCGTCGCGGGGTCGAAGGGGGCGAGTCCAAAGTGATCTCTGTCAGCTTTCTCGTCGCGGACGTAGAACCACTTGTCCCTCCACCCTTGGACGGACATCATCAGCTTGATGTCGAAATATGTGGCAGATGGATCGACATGGATTCCGCAACCGCCTACATCATAGACTACGGAGCCAGATGCCGATTGGCGTTTCAATTTGAAGAGGCGTTTGAAGAGGCCGAAATGCGGCTCGATTCTGAGCCAGCATTCGCAGAGAGTGATGTAGCAAGCTACGTGGAGGATGGAATTTGGGGACAGCTGATGGAGTTGGAGCCCATAAAAACAAAGAAGACCGCTGAAGAAAGGATGCAGGGGCAGAGAAAGGCCGCGAATGATGAATGCTAAGAACATCACTCGAAAACTGGCAGGAGGAGAGGGGATTACCTCGCCGCCGGGGACGCGCGCGTCAGTGAATACGGCGGACAACACTCCGTCTTGGCAAAGAAGACGAAGATCAGAGGACTTGATGACGGAGGGACGCCACGCGCCATTCGTGACGCGGGTGCCCGTGCCCTTCTTCTTCGCCGCAGCAGTGGTAGCTGCGGAATCGGCCGCAGCACCCCTTTCTTCTTCCCCATTGCGCGGTGGCGATGCGACCGAAGGAAGTAGCTGGGAAACGTGCGGAGCTGGTCCAGCGCCGTGGAAGAAAAAGCGCAGCGAAAGCAGAGGAGCAGCAGCAATGGCGATGAAGGCAAAGGATGAATGAAAGCAGATGAGAAAATTACCGTCGCAGCGTCACTACTTAACCCCTAGAAGATGCAATCCAACGGCTCGGAAAAACCCTACTAGACGCGTGGCGTTCATCGTGCTTGACACGTGGAGGAACTAAAATGCGAATCGTCCCCCCACTACTCCCATTACGTGCGTAAATCGAGGAGGTGCGGTTAAAATAAAGATTTCGCACGCCTAGTCAAATCAGAGTCAGGGAGTTGGACCCATCGCTCGTCACGTCCCGTCAAACTCGCTCATGCGGGCAACTGAGGTCATGAAATCATCAGCACTGACGTCATCAACAACTATGCAGCAGAAGACTTCGATTACTTTAGTCCTTGCTCGAGTCCTCGACTCCACCAAGCACTCGGGGGCTACTCCCATAGGAGCGCTGGTCGCGCACCCTATGATTTTTTCTTCTTCTTTTATAGGAACATGAACAATCAAAGCAAAACCCAATCACTCAAAGAACGGTTCGATTATGGACATGGGTTACTCCCATAGGGAGCGCCAGAACAAAATTCGACTGAAACAAGCAAATAAAAGACGACGGCAGTCGCAAAAGTTCTTTAGTCCCTGCTGAGTCTTCGACTCAACCAGGCACTCGGGGGCTACTCCCTTAGGGAGTGCTGGTCGCGCACCCTATGATTATTTGTACAAAGTACTGTGTGTTGATAACATTCACACTTGAAGTTTATGGCAACACCGCCTCATAATTTTTCCATACAAAGAGACCATGTCTCCTGGGTCACCCGAATCATCTCCGCGATGATAAAATTCGGATGTCGCGCTTGCAGCGTGAAGGTAAGACCTGAATAAGGCCTGGCAACGCATTAAGCTGCGCACTACCAGAAATATTTCCGTGCCTGCAGGTACGATGAATATGCCTTGACGAACGCGTCAAGTGCTCACCCCCATATACTGGAATTCGACTCCTGTAAGACCTCCGCGGCTTGAGTCAAATTACACCAGCACTTTTCTGGATTCGAGTCCAGGGACTCGAGTTCGAGTAGATGGCGTTGTTTTACCCTAAGGTAGTTAATTGATACCAATGCATCGGTTAAAATTAGGCATGCACATCAACAATCCCTATGACATAAACATAGCACTCGAAAAAATGTACTCAGTCATGCACTCGAAAGACTTCATAAAGTCTCCAGTCGAATCTGCGATTCCACTGGACACTCGGGGGCTACTGACATGGGTATACCCTACAGGTACTCGAGCTTGGTATATACGGCCTGAATACATAGAAGCCCACGGTGTCGCCAAGGCCTAATTGAAGAACTCGAGTAACCTGTGGACTCTCGATTGCTTGAAGAACAAGAAGAAGCTAAAGATAGAAAGTTCAAAGGGGAAAACCCTAACCTGTAACCGACTCGACCTTCTACCCGAGACCTAGCCTATCTATATAATGGCTTGGATGGGGCGGCGAGGAGGACACACGCAACCCTAGTTTCCACAACCCTCGCAATATTGCATCTGCGCACCATTGTAATCTTCGATTCCTTTGATAATTCCACGAGCAGACAAGCAGGAGTAGGGACCTCTACGAGGCCTGAACCTGGGTAAATCTTCGAGTCCCCTGTGTGCTTGTTTGCTAGCCGATAGATGTCTCTAGCGCTCCCTCCTTCTCCAAAACCCAAGTCCATAACAATGGGCATTGATGAGTTAAACCCTCGTCAATGGGTTTCTGACATGAGATACTCCTGCGGCCTTATAGTGTACTACACTATGCTAGTACTAGTAAATTTCAGGACCTATGCACGCAAAACAAATTGTGTGTTTTCTGTATCCTTCGTTGCCACTCACCATCCATCCTCCATCTCTCCTACCCTTTCCCCTCGCGCACCGGCCCGGCTGATCTCTTCCTCATCGACAACATGGTGTTACGCATGTGTGCCTTGGTACGGCGGCTCTGTGTCTCTGGCGTGTTCGGCGGCCGCGTTGGTGTGGAGTAGGGACAAGGAGTACATAGGAAGGAAACCACTTTGGTCCTTGGTGTTGCGCAAAAAAATTCAAACTTTTCCGGTTTTCAAAATTTTCACTTGCTTCCCAAACATCGGGAGGGAAGGTTACCCAAAAGATCGGCCATTCGCAGTACTTCTTATCTTATCTTTATCTTGTATTTTCTCTTACCATACCTACCATACCACTTTATAGTGTACGGATAACTTCGAACATTGACCGTTGGATCAAGACCGGCAAATCCAAACATTGCTAACCATTGGATCTTGTTTTCCATTCTTAGAATCTAGAAAGATTCTATTGATAGTCTTTAGCACGATGAACGCTACTATGCGCAATCCTCAAAACACACACTTCATTGCTAAGTTCAGGGTCCTTGTGCTAAATGCATGGACTTGGGTGTTTTCATTTTTATGAGGTCCTTGATGTAACTTGTATTTCCACCGACCGTGTTAACTCTCAAGAACCTCGCTCCCACGAGACCTACCACGGTTAAAAGAAAATGCAACCGCCCCAATTATCAATCAAACTGGATCACAGTTTCTTATACGTAATACCCAAGTTTTTAGTACTAGGATTTTTCAAGCTTCCTAGCTAACTTCGCACACTTCACTGACTTCTTGTCCATTAACGAAATTAGCTCAAAATTGAGCTACAAGTAAGCGTGATAGATTGCTCTTGAATTAAATGTATTTTTGGAGTTAGATGGGTGCATCTTATTGTAGTAAACAATGTCTTCAGTGTGAGTTTCCAACTATCAGGAACTAAAATTCATAGTTTTCCGAGTGATGACGAGATGGTTCTTTTCCGTAAAGAAAGCTCGAAGCAAAATATGGATCTCAATGCCATAAGCCAAGCTTCTAGACATATTAAGTGGATCAACGTGTTTTACTTACGATTTCCATATGTTTTTTGAGTTTTCAAACTCCCTAGCTAATTAACTCTTCCCACTTGAATGACTACATGTTGATTTCTCAAAATTAGGTCAAACTTGAACTATAACTAAATTGTAGGTTGCTCCAAAAGTTTTACGAAAAAGCTTTTGGAGGTACTATACCAACCGGGAGGGGTGTCACAATCAATATATGAGAAAAAATCAAGAGTTTTGACAACAAGTTTGACTTCCTGCTAAGATTTTGCATCGTATGATACTATTTAACGAAATTGGATCAAACTTGAGCTACAAGTAAGCGCGATATATTTTTGTTGAAATATATGACTTTTCAGAGAGGTAGATGGGTGCATTTCCTTGTAGTAAACAGTGTCGTCGATACGGTGTGATTTTCAAACTATATCAGGAAAGAAGATTCAACTATTCTCAATTTTTCGAGTGATGACGAGCGAGGTTGTTCTTTTCCGTAAAGAAATGTCCGAAGAATAATAATGGATCTGAATGCCAAAAGACAACTTTACCGACATATATAGTGGACCAACATGTTGTACCAACGATTCCCATGTGTTTATTTATGAGTTTTCAAGCTTCCTAGCTAACTCTGCCCATTTGACTGGATGACTTCATGTCAATTTATCGAAATTAGGTCAAATTTGAAACTACAAGTAAATTGTAGGTTGCTTTGAAAGTTTTACGAAAAATCTTTTGGAGGTACCCATTGAGGGGTCACAACTAATATATCATGAAACACAGAGAGTTTTGACGATATGTTCAACTTCTTGCTAAGATTTTGCATCTTGACAATTTAACAAAATTAGGTCAAACTTGATCTACAAGTAAGCGTGATAGATTGCTCTTGAATTAAATGTATTTTCAGAGGTAGATCGATGCACCTTGTTATAGTAAACAATACCGTCAGTGTGAGTTTCCAACTATCAGGAAAGAACATTCAATTCTACATTTTCCGAGTGAAGACGAGCGAGGCTACTAGTTGTTATTTTTCGTAAAGAGAAGTCCAAAGAATATTGGATGTGGATGCCACAAGCCAGGTTCACACACATATATAGTCAATCGACAACATATTGTACTCGCGATTCCCATGTTTTATGAGCGTTCAAACTTCCTAGCTAACTCTACCTATTTTAATGACTTTAAGTCGATTTATCAAAATTAGGTCAAATTTGAAACTACAAGTAAATTGTAGGTTTTGCTTTTTAATTTTTACGAAAACGCTTTTAATTTGGCGGTACCCATCGAGGGGTCACAATTAATACATCTGAAAACAACAAGAGTTTTGACGATAGGTTCAATTTCTTGCTAAGATTTCGCATCTTGAAAATTTAACAAAATTAAATGGGTCAAACTTGAGCTACAATTAAGCGCGGTAGATAGCTCTTGAATTAAATGTCATTTCAGAGGTAGATGGATGCATTTTCTAGTAGTAAGCAGTGTTGTGGGTGTGAGTGTCCAACTACCAGGAAAGAACATTGAATTCTACGTTTTCCGAGTGAAGACGAACGAGGTTAAGAAAAGTCCAAAGAATATTGGATGTGGATGCCACAAGCCAAGTTGATAGACATATATATAGTGGATCGACAACATGTTGTACTTGCGATTCCCATGTTTTATGGGTTTTGAAGCTTCCTATTGCTAACCCCGCACATTTGAATAACTTTATGCCGATATCTCGGAATTAGGTCAAATTTGAACCTACAAGTAAGTTGTAGGTTTTGCTTTGATAGATTTACGAAAAAGCTTTTGGACGTACCCATCGAGGGTTTAAAATTAATATACCAGAAACCAGCCAGAGTTTTGATGATAGGTTCAACTTCTTGCTAAGACTTTGCATATTGGTAATATAAAAAAATTAGGTCAAACTTGAGCTAGCTGCAAGTAAACGCCACATATTGCTCTTGAATTAAATGTCTTTTCATAGGTAGATCATCGGTGCATCTTCTTCTAGTAAACAGTGTCGTCGGTGTGAGTTTCCAACCATCAAAAAAGAACATTCAATTCTACATTTTCCAAGTGAACAATACGAGTGAGGATGTTCTTTTTCCTAAATAAAAGTCTGAATAATATTGGATCTGAATGCCACAAGCGAAGTTTACATACATATATATTGGACCAACATGTTGTACCAACGATTCCCATGTTTTATGAGTTTTCAAACTTCCCAGCTAACTATGCCCATTAGAATGACTTTATGTCGATTTATCGAAATTAGGTCAAATTTGAAACTACAAGTAATAGTAAATTGCACGTGCCCTGCACATGTGACTCGGATAATAGACATCTGGCATATCATCACTATATAAAATTATAATAGGCAAAGCAGAAAAAATATAATAGGCAAAATTTGAACTACTACAAGTAAACCGTGTAGGTTGCTTTGAAAGTTTTACGGAAAAGCTCTTAGAGGTACCCATCGGTGGGGGCACGTGGGGAGCAATTAATATACTATCAGGAACCAAAAGAGAATTCTAACGGCAGGTTCATCTTCTTGCTAAGATTTTGCGTCTTGACAGTTTAATGAAATTACGTCAAACTTGAGCTACAACTAAGTGCGGTAGATCGCTCTTGAATTTAATGAAATTAGGTCAAACTTGAACTACATGTAATAAATTGTATGTTGCTTTGAAAGTTTTATGAAAAAAGCTTTTGGAGGTACCCATTGAGCGGTTAATTAATATATCAGAAACCACAGAGAGTTTTGACGAGTGGTTCGACTTCTAGCTAAGACTTTGCATCATAAAATTTTGAAAACCTTTTGAAAAAAAATTTGAAAACCTTTTGAATACCTTTAAATTTTTCAAAAACCTTTTGAAAACCATCCGAGCATAGTTCGTGCCCCAAAATTTTAGATACTTCAAAATTCCCATTCGACCCCTATTAAATTCGGTAGGTGGGGGGCTTCACTCGTAATTTTCCTAGTATAGTGCTAGCAGTACCTAAACCTGTTGGGTCCGTAGCATAGAAAACAAAAAATTTCCTACGATGAGAACTACATGCCAAGATCTATCTCCTAGGTACAAAGCAACGGGTGGACATACATCCAACGAGAACTTACCCTCGAAGACAATGAGTTTTGTTAACGAGTAGGAACTCGTGGTTGATGTAGTCGTACACTTGCCGATCTCAAGATCGTGAGGAAGTCCGGGCGCCGCAACTCAGCAGCGCATTCGTACTCGCACACACGTTCAAGCCACCGGACAACCTCCACCTCCTCGCTCCAGCGATCTAGCGGAAGAAGCAACTCCTTCTAGACGAAATGCCACCGGGAACATGTAACACGCTAATCCGAGACCATGGGGGAATAATTTTAGAGGAGGAGAGAGATCCTTCACAAGGAGGTGTGAGGATGAAGGAGGAGGAGGAGGGCCTTTTATAGGAGGAGGGGGTACCCCCTCTCTCCATGGCTGGCGCATGGGGGGTGACCCCACACCTCCCCCATTCATGTGGTGGTAACCCCTCCACATTAAAATGTCGCTTCACATTCCCTTTTAAAGTCCCTACTTTAAATGCATTAAAATTCTCCAAGTTTAATGCTCTCTCATTTAATAAAACTCTTTTATTAAATTTATTCGGAATTTTTTAATTACTTTAATTAACAAACATTCACATATAACCCCTTGCAATATTTCAATATCACATGCATAACCACTTTCTGCAATTTCACCCAAAAAAAATTCCGGTTTCTATTGAAACAATTCCTGTGCTTTGCAATTCTTTCGTCTGAAACATATGTGCTCCAAAATGGTGTCCGATAACTCTTAAGTGTGTCACCCTATGGTTTGCGAATAATGCAGACATGATTGAGACTCCTCTCAGATCAATAGTCAGAAGCGGGACCTGGAGATCCATACTGACTCCTGCATATTCAACGATGACTTCTGTGATCGTGAGAACCTTTAATGCTTGTAATTTAATCCCTTTGTCTCATGATATAATACATGTCCGAGATTCGATCATCAGTATCTAAATACCTAGTTTGATCTCGTTACCGACATGCACTCTTTTCTTGTTCCCGTGATATAACATTCTAGTGATCACATCACTTGCTTGCAAGCTATCTCAATGTGATATCACCGAGAGGGCCTAGAGTATATATATCCGTCATCGGGATTGACAAATTCCACTCTTGATCCATGAGCCTCAACATAACACCTTCATAGTACTGAACCCATCTTTATAGTCACCTTGTTATGGTGTGACGTTTGATGTTATCAAGATACTCTTTAGGTGTTAGCAATTAACATGATCTCATGGTCTAAGGATAAAGATTACTTCGTATGATGTTATAGCAATATAAACATAATGACTTGATCGTAATGCTATACTTCGGATGAATGTTCATCACATCATTCCACCAATTGTGTGACCTTGTTATTAACAACATCCAATGTCCATGATCAGGAAACCTTGATCATCTTGTTAATCAACAAGATAGTTTATAAGAGAGGCATAACTAGGAACCCTTTTTGTTTATTAAACACACATGTATTGATGTTTCCGATCAATACAATTCTAGCATGCAAAATAAACATCTATCATATATAAGGAATACATAATAACAAATTTATTATTGCCTCTCAGGGCATATTTCCTTCAGTCTCCCACTTGCACTAGAGACAATAATCTAGTTCACATAGTGATAAATCTAACACCCATGGATTTTTGGTGTTGATCATGTTTTGCCCTAGGGAGAGCTTTTGTCAACGGATCTGCTACATTTAGGTCCGTGTGTACTTTACAAATCTTTATATCTCCATCCTTGACATGCTCGCGGATGGAGTGAAACCGGCGCTTATATGCTTGGAATTCTTGTGAGACCTCGGTTCCTTTGCGTTGGCTATGGCTCCATTGTTGTCACAATAGATCACCATTGGGTCCAATGCACTAGGAACCACACCTAGTTTCATAATGAACTCTTTCATCCAAACCGCTTCCTGCGCCGCTTCTGAAGCAGCAACATATTCCACCTCCGTCGTTGATCCAGCCACCACAGGTTGTTTGGAACTCCTCCAACTAACTGCTACTCCGTTCAAGAGAAATACGTATCCGGATTGAGACTTAGAGTCATTCGGATCGGTGTCAAAGCTATCATTGACATAACACTTAGCGACTAGCTCTTCTTCACCTCCGTATATAAGAAACATATCCCTAGTTCTTCTTAAGTACTTGAGGATGTTCTTGACCGCTATCCAATGTTCCAAACCTGGATCAGATTGGTACCTACTAGTCAAACTAACAGCATGTGCCACATCCGGTCTTGTACATAGCATGGAATACATAATAGATCCTATGGTAGGGATCTTATCCATCATCTCTCTTTCTTCCGCCGTAGCCGGACTTTGAGTCTTACTCAATGTCTTGCCTTGCAACATAGGTAAGAACCCCTTCTTACTTCCTTCCATATTAAACTTCTTTAATATCTTATCAAGGTATGTACTCTGTGATAGCCCAATTAGGCGCCTTGATCTATCTCTATAGATTTTAATGCCTAATATATATGACGCTTCACCAAGGTCTTTCATCGAAAATTTGTTGTTTAGATAACTTTTAACATTGTTTAAAAGATCTATATCATTTCCAATCAATAATATGTCATCCACATATAATATCAGAAATGCCACATTGATCCCACTCACTTTCTTGTAAATACAAGCCTCTCCATAAGTTTGGACAAATCCAAACTCTTTGATCACCTCATCAAAGCGGAGATTCCAACTCCGGGATGCTTGCTTCAGTCCATAGATGGATCGCTGAAGTTTGCATACCTTATTAGCATCCTTAGGATCGACAAAACCCTTAGGTTGTATCATATACAACTCGTCTTCAATATTACCATTGAGGAACGCAGTTTTGACATCCATCTGCCATATTTCATAATCGAAATATGCAGCAATTGCTAACATAATCCTAACTAACTTAAGCATCGCCTACGGGAGAGAATGTCTCATCGTAGTCAACTCCTTGAATTTGTCGTAACCCCTTTGTGACAAGTCGAGCCTTATAGATGGTCACATTACCATCAGCATCAGTTTTCTTTTGAAAAATCCATTTATTCTCAACGGCCTTTCGATCGTGAGGTAAGTCCACCAAGGTCCAAACTTAGTTCTCGTACATGGATTCCATCTCAAATTTCATGGCATATAGCCATTTGTTGGAATCCGGGCTCATCATCGCTTCTCCATACGTCGCAGGGTCATCCATTTCATCAACCATGAAATTCACAATAGGATTGCCGTACAGTTCAGGAGCTGCACGTGTCCTGCTTGACTTACAAGGTTCGGGAGTGTCCTCTTTCGGAGTTTCATGATCAATATCATTAGATCTCTCTTCATTAGCTGAAGTCAACTCCGAAACAACTTCCGGTGCTATGCTACTCGCCATTTCATGAAGAGAAGGTTCAATAACCTCTTCGAGTTCTACCTTCCGACTACTCACACCTTCCACGAGAAACTCCTTCTCAAGAAAGGATCCATTCTCGGCAACAAAAACCTTGCCCTCGGATCTGTGATAGAAGGTATACCCAATCGTTTCCTTAGGGTATCCTATGAAGACGCATTTTTCCGCTTTGGGTTCGAGTTTATCCGGCTGAAGTTTCTTCACATAAACATCGCATCCCCAAACTTTAAGAAATGATAGCTTAGGTTTGTTTCCAAACCATAATTCATACGGTGTCGTTTCAACGGATTTAGATGGTGCCCGATTTAAAGTGAATGCAGCTGTTTCTAGTGCATAACCCCAAAATGACAGTGGCAAGTCAGTCAGAGACATCATAGATCGAACCATATCCAATAAGGTACGATTATGACGTTCCGACACACCATTACGTTGTGGTGTTCCGGCAGGCGTGAGTTGTGAAACTATTCCACACTCTTTCATGTATGTGCTAAACTTGTAACTTAGATACTCTCCTCCACGGTCAGACCGTAGAAATTTGATCTTTCTATTACGATGATTTTCCACTTAATTCTGAAATTCCTTGAACTTTTCAAAAGTTTCAGACTTGTGTTTCATCAAATAGATATACCCGTATCTACTCGAATCATCTGTGAAAGTAACAAAATAACGATATCCACCTCGCGCCGACACACTCATAGGTCCACACACATCAGTATGTATGATTTCCAATAAATTTGTCGCCCGTTCCATTGAACGGGAAAACGGCGTTCTAGTCATCTTGCCCATAAGGCATGGCTCACATGTATCAAATGATTCAAAATCAAGTGATTCCAAAAGTCCATCAGAATGGAGTTTCTTCATGCGTTTAATGCCAATATGACCTAGACGGCAGTGCCACATATTTGCAGATATATCATCATCAAGTTTAATCTTTTTAGCATTAACATTATGAATGTGCGTAATATTACTATCGAGATCCATCAGAAATAAACCATTCAACACAGGTGCATGACCATAAAAGATATTATCCATATCAATCGAACAACCATTGTTTTCAGATTTAAATGAATAACCACTTTGCATCAAACATGATCTAGATACAATGTTCATGCTAAGTGCAGGCACCAAATAACAATTATTCAGGTTTATAACTAATCCCGATGGCATATGGAGAGGCAGCGTTCCGACGGCGATCACATCAACTCTTGATCCATTACCGACCCGCATTGTGACATCATCCCTTGCTAGTTGTCGCTTGTTCTACAGCCCCTGAATTGAGTTACATATATTAGCATCTGATCTCGTATCAAATACCCAAGTGCTACTCCGAGTACTAGTCAAGTACACATCAATAACATGTATATCACATATACCTTTGTTTGCCTTCCCGTACTTCTTGTCCGCCAAATACTTGGGGCAGTTGTGCTTCCAATGGCCAGTCCCCTTGCAATAGTAGCACTCGGTATCGGACATAAGGCCAGCTCGGGGTTTCTTTTCAGGCGCGGCAACAGATTTGCCACCCTTCTTTCCCTTGTGCTTGCCTTTCTTGTCCTTCTTGAAACCGGTGGTCCTATTGATCATCAACACTTGATGTTCTTTCCTAATCTCCACTTCTGTAGTCTGAAGCATAGACGGAAGAGTCTTCTTCATGCCTTGCATATTATAGTTCATCACGAAGCTCTTGTAGTTAGGTGGCAGGGATTGGAGAACACGATGTATGCCTAAGTCAATGGGAATCGTTATTCCCAAGGACACAAGCTTATCGGCGTACCCAGACATTTTGAGTACGTGCTCACTAACGGAGTTGTTTTCCTCCATTTTGCAGCTAAAGAACTTTTCAGAAGCATTATAACTCTCTACGGCAGCATGGGTATCGAAAATAATATTCAATTCTCCCATGGTATCAAAGGCATTGACATTTTCGAAACGCTTTCGAAGTTCTGGCTCTAGCCCATATAGTATGCCACAATGAACTAAGTTGTGGTCCTCCTGACGAGTCACATAGACATTCTTTTCCTCGTCAGGGGCATCAGGAGCTGGTGGGAAGCCTAGCGGCACATCTAGCACATATTGCTTCTGTGCAGCAGTGAGGAGAATCCTCAAATTCATAGCCCAGTTGGTGAAGTTGCTACCATTCGCAGCAAGTTTCTCTTTCTCCATGAACACATTGAAATTAAAAGCAGGTGGTGCCATCTACAACAGAATTTGTAAATTTTATTTAGACTAAGTTTATGATAGATTGAGTTCAACTAATCCAAATTACTAATGAACTCCCACTCAAAAACGACATCCCTCGTGCCTTTTTGGTGATTACATGAACCAAATCCACTACACCAAGTCCGATCATCACGTGAGTCGCTGTAGCTTCAAAGGCGAGCATCTATATGGGCATCATATCAACCATATGACTCATGCTTAACCTTTCGGTCCGTGTTCCGAGGCCATGTATGTACATGCTAGGCTCGCCAAGTAAGAACCTTAGTACTCGCGTGTGTAAAACTGTCTTACACCCGTTGTATGAAATCGTAGAGTCGAGTACACCCGATCATCACGTGATGTCTCGAAACACGATCCATAGAATAGTGCATACTCAAGGAAGAACACATTTTATCTTTATATCTAAATGAGGGATCATCTTACAATGCTACTAAAAGCGTCAAACTAGCAGTATAAGATGCTAACATCTAATGTGTAAAGTGAGATGATATGGTCCATGCATTTGATCTCTATCATTTGCATCATGGTATGATCTCTATCATTCCTTTGTGTGTAAGGCCAAGGTCTATGGAACTTACACGTTGAATGTGTTGTAAGAGTATCTATCATACATCTACTTACAACAATACCATATCAATACACTAGCCTAGCAACGATCTAAACTAGACGCCTCTAATTTATCTATTGCAAGTTTTGTGTGGCTTAGGGCTTTTGGAGATAGAACCGTTCTTACCTACGAACATGAACCACAACAAGGATAACCAAGTTATTAGCAACTCGTTGTAAATCAGATATTGACTATATTAGGAGAGACAGACACCCGCCAGACACTTATGCAAAACTAGTTGCATGTCAGTCGTGGAACCGGTCTCATGTACGATGACATGTAAGGTTGGTCCGGGCCGCTTCATCGCACTATGCCACCAATATCCAAAATACATAGAAAATGCAATAACATGATCATCATCGCGCACATATAAACATATGTGTACTACCCGTGCAAAGCACCTACGCATAGATCAGGCTCTGATACCACTCTTGGGTCTGCAGCATAGAAAACAAAAAATTTCCAACGATGAGAACTACACGCCAAGATCTATCTACTAGGTACAAAGCAACGGGTGGACATACATCCAATGAGAACTTACCCTCGAAGACAACGAGTTTTCTTAATGAGTAGGAACTCGTGGTTGATGTAGTCGTACACTTGCCGATCTCAAGATCGTGAGGAAGTCCGAGCGCCGCAACTCAGCAGCGCATCCGTACTCGCACACACGATCAAGCCACCAGACAACCTCCACCTCCTCGCTCCAGCGATCCAGCGGAAGCAGCAACTCCTTCCAGATGAAATGTCACCGGGAACATATATCTCGCTAATCCGAGACCATGGGGGAATAATTCTAGAGGGGAGAGAGATCCTTCACAAGGAGGTGTGAGGATGAAGGAGGAGGAGGAGGGCCTTTTATAGGAGGAGGGGGTAGCCCCTCTCTCCATGGCCGGCGCATGGGGAGTGACCCCTCACCTCCCCCATTCATGTGGTGGTAACCCCTCCACATTAAAATGCCTATTCACATTCCCTTTTAAAGTCCCTACTTTAAATGCATTAAAATTCTCCAAGTTTAGTGCTCTCTCATTTAATAAAACTCTTTTATTAAATTTATTCAGAATTTCGTTAATTACTTTAATTAACGAACATTCACAGATAACCCCTTGCAATATTTCAATATCACATGCAGAACCACTTTCTGCAATTTCACCTGAAACAATTTCTGGTTTCTATTGAAACAATTCTTGCGCTTTGCAATTCTTTCGTCTGAAACATATGTGCTCCAAAATGGTGTCCGGTAACTCTTAAGTGTGTCACCCTACGGTTTGCGAATAATGCAGACATGATTGAGACTCCTCTCAGATCAATAGTCAGAAGCGGGACCTGGAGATCCATACTGACTCCTGCATATTCAACGATGACTTCTGTGATCAGGAGAACCTTTAACGCTTGTAATTTAATCCCTTTGTATCATGATATAATACATGTCCGAGATTCGATCATCAGTATCCAAATGCCTAGTTTGATCTCGTTACCGACATGCACTCTTTTCTCATTCCCGTGATATAACATTCTAGTGATCACATCACTTGCTTGCAAGCTATCTCAATGTGATATCACCGGGAGGGCCCAGAGTATATCTATTCGTCATCATATTTAACAAATTCCACTCTTGATTCATAGCCTCAACATAACACCTTCGTAGTACTGAACCCATCTTTATAGTCACCCTGTTACGGTGTGACGTTTGATGTTATCAAGATACTCTTTAGGTGTTAGCAATTAACATGATCTCATGGTCTAAGGATAAAGATTACTTCGTATGATGTTATAGCAATATAAACATAATGACTTGATCGTAATGCTATACTTCGGATGAATGTTCATCACATCATTCCACCAATGGTGTGACCTTGTTATTAACAACATCCAATGTCCATGATCAGGAAACCTTGATCATCTTGTTAATCAACAAGCTAGTCTATAAGAGAGGCATAACTAGGAACCCTTTTTGTTTATTAAACACACATGTATTGATATTTCCGATCAATACAATTCCAGCATGCAAAATAAACATCTATCATATATAAGGAATACATAATAACAACTTTATTATTGCCTCTCAGGGCATATTTTCTTCAAAACCCAACCCCCCTCCCCCTATCTCTCTCCTCCTGGAATACGTCACCACCCGAAACATCCCCGCTAAACTTTAGCCAGCGTACCCGCACACCTGATCTGCTCAACGAACCCTCTTGTCTGGCGCATTGATCACATCACCGCCTAGGATCTGCTCCACGGATGTCGTGGTCCAGCGTTCTGCTCGTATCCTCGCCCGCCCAAGATCTGCTTCCACGTCGTCGATACCCACTACGACCGTAGCACCTTCGGCGACCTCGACGTGACCCGTGAGGATGCGGAGGAGGCCTAGATGTCGCCCTGACTAAGGTAAAACTGGATCTCCCTGCATGATTTGTTTGTTGGCAATGTACTCTATTCGTGCTAAATTTCCTAACTAACAGGTTTTTTACTTGATATACACATGTTATGTACTCCCTCTGTTTCAAAATATAAGATGCTTTAGCTTTGTGAAAGAAGTGTATCCAGACTCATTTTAGTGTGTAGGTTCACTCCAAACCTAGATGAACCGACACACTAAAATAGGTCTAGATGCACTCTTTTCACAAAGCTAAAACATCTTATATTTTGAAACGGAGGGAGTACTAAATTAAACCGTTGTGATTATGCTTAAACTCCACGCATTGAACTATTTTTATGTACTGTACTATTTCTTTGTGAATTATTAGTCACTTAACATATTTGTTTACATTCTCTGATGTACCTGTCCACATGAGATATGATTATATAATATCTCTCTCATTCGCTGATTTACGAACTATAGTATTTCCATCGTGATATTGTCCTGCTATCCTATACTACACGTTTCCACACGTCATACTATTTGACCATTATGTACTGTCGATTTGATCCCTAATAACCTGTGGCTCAAACTTTTTGCAGTTTATGCAAGGAGCAGCCTCAGTTTGCACACAATATTATAGAGTGAATGGCTCATATAATCTCGTAAGACCCCATCACTTTTGTTTCACTTCATGCCAACGTATATCACGTTGGAACCTGTTTTCTATTTACAGTTGGCCTTAACTTTATACAGAGGAGCAACAATGGAGTACAAACTCCGCCCGTCCACACGAGCCGCCGTAGATCTCGTGTAACTCCTACCGTAAGGCCCCCCACCCAAAGTTTGGTCCTTGCCACATGTCAACACCCGGATGTTTAATCCCAGATGCATGTTAGGCCATACATCACAATCCTAGGATTACCATTTTTGCGAGACATAATAGATTGGATATCACAGTACATCATCCATTACAAACCATAATAAGGTCTTACACAAATAAAGGATCTCATGATCCAATCTTAATACAATCAAGCAGCAGAATAATAAAGTGTAGTAGTGAGCTCCATCTTCAGGGTCACAGGCAATGCTGACGATGGGAGATGATCCTAGTTGTCATAGACATCCTCTTGTCCATCATCCTGGTAGTCCTCCTCATAGTCTGGCCATGGGAATAGCTAGGGAGAAAGCCATGAGTACTCTTTAAGTACTCGCAAACTATCACTAACAAGTAAGGTAGTTCTAGTAGGAATCTTAAACTCTAGGTTTATTTGCAAAAAGCGAGGTTTATCTAAACTGAGTTTAGAAGTAAAGAAAACTAATTTAATGTTCTAAATCACTTAAGTGGGAAACTAGTTTTCATATTCACAACCCTATTGTGGTTAATTCAAAGCCACAATTCCTTTCACAAGTCATTTTCAAAACATCTGACGACGGAACAGTATGGCCACTCCAACTCTCCATGACCACGGACACGGCTATTCGAATAGTTTGACACTCTGTAGAGGTGGTACACTTTCACCACAAAATTCGATACATCCGTCAGGGATAACCCTGAATCACCATACTTAGTATGCGGATAATCAATCATAACCTTTCAATTACACAGTCTAGTATAGGCACCTCCCCTATGAGCTTGGCCTCCCAGCCAAGGCCATCTTCCATCCTGGGCACTGCATAGGTGGACATCAGCAAGAGGTAGCCTCAGCTCAAACCTCCTCCGAGAGGGAACCCGTACTAATGTTCTTGAAGTTTTCTTCGTCTTCTTCAGGATAAGACTCCTCCTCCTCATAGACTTGGTCGGTACTATCGTCTATAAAGGAATACGGGGTACACAATCACCAAACAATACTTAACTAAGTCTATTTAGCACACTAAGGCACACACTTGATGATCTAGCGCTGTCGTCAGATTGAAGACAAGTACGCCATGAGGGGGTCCTCGAGGCGTGCGGAAGAGAGGGGTGTGAGACGTACGGTGTTCCGGGACGGTGAGCACACAAGTTTACCCATGTTTGAATCCGCCGGCTTTGGACGGATCCTACTCCTGCTAGCAATCCAGTAATACGGCAGAGCCGGAATATGCGTGACAAGGGTATCGCCTGTGCGAGTTGAGATTGTAGACTATTGTGTTATGCCCTAAAGGCTCTCCCTAGGACGGCTTATATAGTATCCGGTCTAGGGTTTACAGGAGAGATCAATCTGGCTACGACTAAGAGTTGGTTACCGAGTACATCTTGAACTACAAGTAACATTATGGGCCTAAGTCGGTAAGTCTTCTGGGACTTCCCGTAGCCGGATTGGACTCCGTCTTCTCTCTCTGACTAGGCCGCCCATGAAGCAAAGCTCTAACTCGAAGTGGGCCACCCTGGTCAGTGAGGAACTATGAGGATACCCGGAAAGTATATCCCCAACAGCAGCCCCCGAAGGCCTCCAAGATCCAAAGTCGGATTTATCATCGTCTAGCTTGATCTTCGGCTTGCAGAATCTTGAAGGGTTCCTGAAACTTCACAACAAAAAATATGATCCGGGTCTTAAAAATAAGTCGGACCTATCAACTAGTTACTCGGATTTTCCAGCTCGATTTTAAACTAAGCCGGAACTTGGTTTCTATGCCACCTAACACAAGCATGGTCAAGTCACGTCATCTGACAGGCGTGCCGTCAGCACGACCATTGGTGGGTCCGTGGTTCGCGGAACCGAGACGCCGTTTCAATGCGTGCGTGGAGATCGAGGAGACGCAATCATCGCGTGGGTCCTTCCTAGTTCTTTCCACGACGCGTGGCGGTTACACTTTAGCATTTGCACGAATCTTGACGCAGTTAGGTGGATATGAGGGGTTTGGATTTCTCCTTCTCCTCTCCACCTGTCCTTTGTTGTTCCTTTCCTCCCAATCCTCCTGGGCGCTCAGAGCTCCCTCGTCTTTCCCCCATATAACTCCCAGCACCGCCACTTTCAGGTCATCTTCTCACCGGAGAAATGGCTTCATCATCTTCTTCCTCTGGTTTGGCGGCAGCAACGGCGGCGGCGATGGCGGAAGTAGTAGCGAAGAAAGAAAGCTTCCGAGGAATCTGGATCCCCTGCACCCTCGACGAGGACGGCCTCAAGAACATGGAGAAGGAGGGGATTCTCGCCGCCGGCGACTAGAGGAGTGGCTCCGGCGAAACCGTCCCCAACCCGCACGACGGCGAGCGGGTCCACTTCGGCACCCATCTCGACCGAGGTATGTCTTTTCCTCCCTCGGAGTTCTTCTCCGAGGTGATAGATCATTACAGAGTTCAACTCCACAATCTTCCTCCCAACTCTCTCTTAGAGATGAGTGCGTATGCATCGCTTTGCGAGGGCTTTCTCAGCATTAGGCCGAGTTTGCTTCTCTTCCGGTACTATTTTCATGTCCAGAGAAATTCCATCACTGCCGGTGCTCCTTACATCACTGGCACTATTAGTTTTTCACGTAGACGTGACCGGGCATATCCCAAAATTTCTGCCAGTGACTCGGTCAAACAATGGCCAGCCACCTTTTTCTACCATAGGAATATTCCGGCTCCCGGCAAAGCTACTGCTTTGCTGGCTTTTGTCGACGGAGCCGCCATGGCCCAGCCTTCCTGGGACGAGGCTGCTCTGGCTCTCACCGACGATCTGATCCTCTCTAAGAGGCGGATCGAATATTTGATCAAGCACAAGGGTTTGAAGGGATCCGACTTGGTCCAGTGCTGGGTCTCACGTCGGATCTAGCCACTTCAGTACCATGGGGATAGACTGATGCACTCCATCACGTCTTCCAAAAAAGATTCTCTCCGCATCAGCCCCAAATCCTACACCACTCGAGTCTACATCATCCTGATCAAGTGGCTGATCAAGGAACGGATCGAGAGGAGAATTCCAGAGATTTCTCTGGCTATGTACACGGCGGAAAACCCCGTGGTTCTGGTAAGCCTCCATCGATACACCTTTTATGTGTTTCAATCTTCAAGTTATACTGCAATACTGATATGCTTTCTTGTTTTCAGCTTGCTGACCTCCCTGAGTTGGAGCTTTCTCTGCTCGAAGGATATCCTCCTGGGTTTTCTCAGGAGACATAAGAGGTTCCATTGCCGGACCTTGCGCTCAAGAAGCGCAAAGCTCCGATAGTGGCTGTTGGCACAAAGGAAGTGCCTGTTGTGAAGAGTTAACTTTCATTCACAATTTCCGCCTTTGTACCTTTCTCGAATTTCTTTCTGAGATGTAATGTTTCTGACTTTACTAGATTCTCAGAGCAAAGCCTATCATCAAGGGTAAGGGGAGAGGGATTCCTTCGAAGCCCCTGCAACAGACGAAGCTCACCATAGCTTCCCCTATCGTGGTTCCTCCAACTCCTGCCCCTCAACCTTCTGCAATCCTGGCGATCATTCCTTCTCTGGTGGTTCCAGAAGATCCGGCTCCTCCAACGGAGCCAGCGATCCTTGGGTCGCAAACTGACGTCACCGTGGGTGCGCCAGATCAAGATAAGGGTGAACCCTCTTTGGGTAATGATCCCTCGGCTGAAGTCTTTGCCGACAACCTCATCGGCAATCTGGGACTTGCCAAGTTTGGCCTATCCCGGAAATCCGCAGAGGAAATCCAGCGGCTAGCCAGGCAAGTCCTGGACAAAAGCCATTTATCCCCCGAGGAGGAAGCGCAAGAAGCAGAGGACGTCAAGTTCTCTGACCTTCTCGCTCAAGTCCGCCTTCGCGACGAGAGGATTAGGGCTGGCGAGCTTCCAACAGCCCTAGTGATCCCTCTTACTCTTGCCGAGAAGGTGGCAGTTGAAGTGAACGTGGGTTTAGATAAACTCACCCGCGAGGAATATGTAAGTCGGAATTCCAACTCTTGTTTTTCATTATGTTATATCATATCCTCTAGCCCCCAAGCATGAAATAGGATACAGAATCCGGGTTTATGCTTTCATTAGGATGCCAAAGAACGAACTAGTGTAGCCCCCAAGGCTCGTGCTGATATTTAGCAAAAAATATTATCCTGAGTCTTAAGTAGCTTTGTGACTTTGGGTATTCTCACTTACAGAAAGTATGTTCCTATAACCAGGAATTACTGGCCAATGTCTTCAATAAGCTGAGAGAGATCAAGGCTCTCCGGCTTAAAAATGCCGAACTTAAAGTGGCCAAGGATGAAGCCGAAGGTAAACATTCCGAGATTCAAACCTTGTCTTTTGCTTTTTCAATGTCGAACTTTTTTCTGAACTGTTGTTCTTTTTTGACTTTCAGCGTTGGTGAAACAATCCATCGCAATGATTGAAGAGGCCGAGAACCTCAAGACCCTGGTGGTGGAGAACAAGGGACTTCACCAAGAGCTGGATAAGCTCAAGGCAGATCATGAAAGGAGCATAGCTCAAGTCCTGGAATCCTCCTCCATGGCCACTGAAGAGCATGATCGCAAGATCACTGCTCAAGATAAAATTATCTCAGACCTCAAGAATGAGCTTGGCAGAGAGAAGGACATCTCCCAGGCGCTCCGGGCTCAACTCCAGAGTCTCCGGGAGGAGAAGTCCAAGATTGACGACATCATTCTCGGTATGTTCCATCTGCCCGACTTATCTTTTTCTTTGACTTTTATCAATGTCGGATTTTCTTGGCGTGTTTTGTGTATAGGTCCTCTGAACTTGACGGACTCTTCCTCCTCCGAGCCCCGCACCCACCGGCTTACCCAAGTCGGTGATCTTCTGCATGACTTCTGCCAGTCCCTTAAGGACATTGGCGAGTCTCTCAGGATTCCGGACATGCCAAGCATGTCAGATTTTCAGGTGCGGGACAAGGCCAAGGAGATGCCGCAGCTTGTTCGGGACTGGAACATGTCCTACGCGCGGACTGCTACACAGAATGCTCTCACCATGGTCATGAGCCACCATGGAAACATGGAGACATGGCAAGTGACCAGAGGGTACTGCAAGGTAGATGAAGACAGCTAGGAGCAGGACCTTCAAGCAATCATGCACTCATGCGCCGGATACGGGTGTCACGTAGCTGATCCGACCAGCTACGAGATCCCCTTCTTCACCCGCGTAGCTACTCCGCCACCTCCTCTAGAAGAAGCCGAAGAAGTTTCCGACGATGAACGGACCACCTCAGATCCGGACATCTCGAAACAATATCAAGGCGGAGTAACCAGCGAGCCGGCAGCTCCTTCATCTCCTCCTGCATCATAGACCAGAAAACTATGTATTATTCTAGAAAAAACATGATGCGCTTGTAAATATTAAGTACTATTGACTTTTGCTAGTGCTAAGATGTTTATCTATTCAGCACTTTTGGCTTTGTTTTTTTGTGTGCCTGAAATATTTTCATAAGCACTTGAATTTTTTTGTCTCTACTTATCGTTTATCTAGCTTTCCGCCTTGTCCCTTTCGTGAGCCGTCTAAACCTTCAGCCGGAAACTTTGCCGAGCAACGGAGCTCACTTGCTAAACCAGTTTAAACTCGGAAACAAAGCCGGCTTCCAGTACCAACAATTCACTACTCGGAAAATACCCGCATCCAGCAATCAGACAAATAACCAAAGTAAAGACTAGAAATTTTAGAGTTATACCCGAAGGTAGTAGTATTAGAATCGGAAATCTAGACCAGAACAAACATGAGCATAAAGTACTTTCAAGCATTCTGGGATTTTCGACTACGACATGATCATTTGGAAATAAGATGGTAAAAACTTCTCAGAAAAACTTGAGGCAACCAAAACTTTTATTTCTCAAAGAACATGTACATATATATGATTACAAAGAAGGATAAACTAAGAATAAAAGGGACGTAGCTGAGCAATATTCCACGGTCTGTCTAACTCATCCGGATGTGTACTTCCTCCAGCTCTCTTTCTCTTCTTAGTAGCAGGTCTTTCTTTGACTGGCCTCATGTTAGTTGAGTAGTACGATCCATTGTGCAATACTCGACTAACTAAAAAAGGCCCTTCCCATACTGGGGAAAGTTTGTGATTTCTTTGTTGCACAAGCCGGAGAACCAAATCACCTTTATTGAAAGATCTATTTCGGATTCTCTGGCTATGATACTTGCGTAACTTCTGTTGATAGGCTGTAGATCTCATTTCAGCAACGACACGAACTTCTTCGACTAAGTCGAGATCATTTTGTCGAGAAATCTCGGCATCCTCTTTGATATATGCGGCCACTCTAGGAGAAGTATGAATTAAATCACTAGGAAGAACTGCTTCTGCGCCATAAACCAAGAAGAAAGGTGTGTATCCTATTGACCTGTTCGGAATTGTTCGTAAACTCCAAATTACAGAGGGTAATTCCTCTGCCCAAGCCCCCGCAGCACGTCGTAGTGGTGCTTTGAGTCTCGGTTTCAGGCCTTGTAAGCTTAAACCATTAGCTCTTTCGACTTGTCCATTAGCCTGTGGATGTGCGACTGACGCAATGTCAAGCCGGATATTTTGCTCATCGCAGAATTCAGCCAATTCTCCTATGGAAAAGTTACTCCCGTTGTCCGTGATAATACTATGCGGATAACCATACCGGATTATAACAGCCTCGACAAATCTTTTGACTGTTGCTCCATCACAACTAGTGACAGGTTTAGCCTCGATCCATTTGGTGAATTTATCCACCATCACTAAGAGGTGAGTAAATCCACTTGGAGCTCGTTTAAATGGTCCTACCATATCAAGCCCCCAGACCGCAAAGGGCCATGTTATAGGTATTGTTCGCAACTGATCAGCCGGAACGTGAGCTTGCTTGGCGTATTTTTGGCAGCCCTTGCACGTCTTGACTAATCGTTCGGCATTTGCCTAAGCTGTAAGCTAGAAAAATCCGTGTCTAAAAGCTTTTGCCACTAGAGATTTGGCTGCAGCATGGTGACCACACTCGCCTTCGTGGATTTCCCTTAAGATTTCCACTCCTTCCGGAGATACATAGCGCTGAAAAACCCCAGAAACACTCCGTTTATGGAGCTCACCTTTAACAATAGTATAGGCTTTTGCTCATCGGATAATCTGCCGGCTCAGCACCTTGTCTTCGGGTAATTTGCCATCTACCAAATAATCGAGGTAGGGTTGAGTCCACCTGGGAATTACAGCCAGAACTGCTATCATAGGTGAGTCGGATTTGGTCGGATATTCCTCATCTACTCCCTTTATCGAGGGGACTTTGAGGTGCTCTAAAAAAGCGCCATCCGGGACCTCTTTCCGCGCAGAGCCTATTCGAGACAGTGCATCTGCTTCCTCATTTTCTGCTCAAGGGATGTGTTGAACTTCAAACCCTTCGAACAATTTAGATAGATCATCCACGACAGCTCTATATGCTGCCATGTGTTTATTTGCATTACAAATATCCGAGACTTGCTGAGCAAGAAGATCCGAATCTCCATAACACATCAAATGTCGGATGCCAATATCCTTAGCAATCCAGATTCCATGCAGCAGTGCTTCATACTCGGCAATGTTGTTTGTCGCTGTGAAGTGGATCTGCAACACGTATAAAATTTTATCTCCTTGGGGTGATTTGAGCACCACGCCAACCCCCGAGCCCCCTCGAGCCTTAGACCCATCGAAAAAGAGGGTCCAATATTCCGACTCAGGGAGGATCATGTTCTCCTTCGTCTCTGTCCAATCAGCGACAAAGTCAGCAAGGATCTGGGATTTGATTGTTGTCCGAGGTTTATACTCAATGTCGAAAGCTGAGAGCTCTATTCCCCATTTGGCGATGCGTCCCGTGGCGTCACTATTATTGATTATGTCTCTCATGGGAGCTTTGCTCACCACGGTAATTGGATGCTCCTGAAAATAGTGTCGTAACTTACGAGATGCTAGAAAAACACCGTAAGCCAACTTTTGATAATGCGGATACCGCTGTTTTGATTCTGTCAGGACCTCGCTAACAAAGTACATCGGACGCTGCACCAGGTGTTCCTGATTTTCTTCTGGTCTCTCCACCACCATGACGATACTGACAACCTTATTTGTCTCAGCAATGTAAAGCAACATCGGTTCCTGAGGTTCCGACGCTGCAAGGATGGGAGCGGATGAGAGTACTCTTTTCAGATCTTGTAGTGCAGCTTCAGCTTCGTCAGTCCAGACAAAATCCTTGGTCTTTTTCAGGAGTTTATACAATGGTGCGGCTCTTTCACCAAGCCGGCTTACAAATCGACTGACCACAGCAATGCAACTAGTTAATCTTTGTACGTCCTTCAGGCGAGTTGGCCTGGAAATATTGAGTATAGCCTTTATTTTGTCTCGGTTCACCTCTATGCCTCTTTGAGACACGATGAAACCTAACAATTTTCCGGCTGGTATTCGAAAGAAGCATTTCTTCGGATTAAGCATGATGTTGTATTTTCGTAGATTGGCGAACGTCTCCTCCAAGTCGGAAATTAGTGTTTCCTTCTTTTTGGACAACACCGCGATATCATCCACGTATGCATGTACATTGCGCCCGAGTTAGTCATGGAGGCAACGTTGCATCGTGCGCTGGTACGTAGCTCCTGCGTTCTTTAGCCCAAAATGCATCGTAACAAAACAGAAGGTTCTGAAGGGGGTTATGAATGAAGTTTTGACTTTGTCAGATTCCTTCATCCGGATTTGGTGATAACCGGAATATGCGTCGAGAAAACAAAGGAGTTCCGAGCCTGCAGAAGAATCGATGACTTGATCAATTCTAGGCAGAGCGAACGGATCTTTTGGACAAGCCTTGTTCAAGGCAGTATAATCAACACACATCCGTAAATCAGTGGTGTCCTTTTTAGGGACCATTACAGGATTGGCCGACCACTCAGTGTGGATGACCTCTTCTATGAATCCGGCTAACTCGAGCCGTGCTAGTTCCTTAGCTATTGCCTTACGCTTTTCATCGCCAAACCATCGTAAGGACTGTTTGATGGGTTTAGCGTTCGGGTTTACATTTAGAGAGTGCTCGGCAAGTTCCCTAGGTACTCCGGTCATGTCAGATGGCTGCCATGTGAAGATACCTTGATTTGCTTGGAGGAACTTGACGAGCGTGCTTTCCTATGCGCTACCTAGGCCTACGCTTATCTGGGTCACCTTGGAGGGGTCATCATCCTTCAACGGCGTCGTCTTCATCTCTTCTGATGCCTTGAACTCCGGATTTGGCTTTGTCACCTCCTTCTTCGTTGCGGGCATCTCGGACGGATCTATGCTCTTCTTGATCTCCTGGTACTCCTAGGCGTGCAGCACGGCTTTTGCAAAGGCGGCATTTCCATCCTCGCACTCTCCCGCTTTCTTTGGGTCTCCCCTGATGGTGATCACGCCGTTGGGACCTGGAATTTTCATCATATTGTAAATGTAACACGGACGAGCCATAAAAGCCCAGTAAGCCAGTCGTCCGAATATAGCGTGGTATGCGCTCTTGAACAGGACCACTTCGAAGGAAGGTGCCTCCGTCCGATAATTCTTTGGAGTTCCAAAAGTAACATCCAAAGTGATATCTCCCAGGGAATTAGCTTGTCTTCCCGGGACAACTCGGTGAAAGATCACAGAGCTATGGTTCAGCTGTGTTTCTGAGATCTTCATCCGGCGTAGCGTTTCGACATAGAGAATATTGAAGCTGCTACCACCGTCCATGAGGGTCTTGGAGAAACCATAACCGTCAATAAGTGGATTGACGATCAAGGCATATTTTCCTCGCCTGTGTAGCTTAGGCGGATGATCAGCACGGTCAAATGTAATTGCCACCTCCGACCAGTCCAGATATTGAGGGACAGTCGGAACTATTGCATTGAGCTCGTGGAGAACTGCTTTCTTGCCCTTTGCTGGTTGAGATCCGAGGAAGGTGACGTAAGTGTCATTCTTGGTGGGAAAAGTCTTCTTCCCTTCTGACTTGGGATTTGAAGCATCAGCTTCCTCCATGTCGGAATCTTTCTTGGTCTCCTTGTCTTTTTCAGGATTTTTCTTTCCCTTTTTCCGCTTAGCTTTGTAGCCCGCGGTATCATCTCTCTTGATGTCGTCATTAAAACGACATTCAGCGTTGGTGTGGGACGAGCCCCCATTGGCGTCCAAGTGATGCACACATGGGTTATTGGCAATGTCGGCCCAAGTGTAGGTTTTGCCTGGTTGTTGCTCTTCTCTACCTTGGACCCTTGATGTCCCACGGCCACGCCCGCGGCCTCCGCCACGTCCTCCTTGTCCTCCAGACCCGGAAACAGTAGTGACCACTGCTGTCTCCGGGTTGGGTTTTTCTTCCGAGGTGTTTTTTGCGCTTCTGAGCTTGTTGCTTTGTCTTTGCTGACTGAGGTACAGCCAGGACGTTGAGTAATCCTTCTGCGTCGTCGTCAGCATCTGCATACTTGCTCGATGTTTCTATCATCTCTCCCAAATCAGTGACCTTGTCACATTTCAAGCGGTGACGCAGTAGACCAATTGGGAGTCCCGCGATGAAAGCTTCAATCGCGGTTTGATCATTTACTCCTTCACAGGAGTTCTTGGTGTCGATCCATCGTCCGAGGTAATCCCGGCAAGTTTCTCCGGCTTTCTAGGTGCAACGCTGTAGGTCTCCGACCGAACAGGGCCTCCGATATGTGCCTTCGAAATTCTGAAAGAACGCACTTTGCAAGTCATACCAGTTATGGATGGTGTTTGCCGGAAGTTCATTGAGCCATGATCGTGCCGTCTTCTGCAACATAAGTGGGAGATATCGAGTTGCGACCAGGCTGTTTCCGCCTTTAGCGATGTAGCACGCTTGGAAGAAGTCCTGTAACCAGGTGTCTGGCCGAGCAATGCCGTCGTAGGCTTGGATATGTCTTGAAATAGCAAATCCTTCCAGGAATTTTGTAGCTCTGATGCGTGGTCCGAAGCACTTTGGGCCCACGTACACGTCATCATTTCTGTAGCGCCGAGCCTCTATGTTGGAGGTTATCCTGTGCCTTGCGTCGTTCAGGGATAGAGATCGTCCCGAATGTCGGCTGTGGCTGCGGTGCCTTGGAGCCGGACTTCGGCTTCTGCCACCACCTCCTCCGCCATGTCATCCTCATTTCCCTCCTTGGGGGGCGTTGTGATAACTGCCTGGTGGAGGGGTGGGGCAGCTGAATTGTTTCCGGCTGATCGCCGGTCTCCGTCCGGAGCGTCATCATTCCGGTTCCGGGGAGGTTCTTGTCTACGACGAGCCCCCTGTCGGCTTGTTCCAGCATGGTTTCCGTCGTTCCTTCGTCCGTCGTTCCCACCATGGTGAGGCTCAGACGGACGGCTCTCATATCTAGGAGGTGGCATTCTCTGACGATCCTCCTCCCGAAGTTTCTCCTTATCTTCTCCCATTCGATCGTTGAACTCTTGTCGGGGAGGATTCCTCGGATTCAGTGCAGCGATCGTGTCTTTCTCAGCCACTAGGGCGACATTGCTCCAGTTATGTGTAGCTCTGCAATGTTGTCCCAACGATCTGGTTCTTGAATAATTGGCTTCCCTGCATTCGGGGTTATGGTACTGCGCCCGAACATAATGGGATCTTACGTCAGCCCATGCCGGATCTGTGCGACATTGGTTAGAATCCGAGACCAGTTTTTGACCTCCGGACAGGGCGACCTTCTGCTGCTCCGGTCCCTTGTTGAGTAGCTTGATACCCAAATGGATCTCCTCTGGTCCTGGATTAGCCGATAGAATTTCTCGGACTGCCACAGTATTCTGTACCGGGGTTGGGTATACCCAATCTCCGTTGCTGTCTTTCCGTGGCTTCCCCATCTCGTCCCCAAAAAGGACGGCGCGGACACGTGGGAATTGGTCATCATTGATGTGACGCTTCCGTGTCTTCTGATGTAAACGAGACATGTAGTCCTTGTTTGACATGCGTTTCTTTTCCACCTCGATATTTTTGGCTTCATCGAGGAGTTGTTGACGATGCGCTTCTAGGGCTTGGGCCCTTTCGTCCAGCTCATCTGCAGTAAGTTCTGCAGCTGTAGAGATAGGTGTGGTTAATGTGGCATCGATGAGTTTACGCGCACCTTCTGTGATCACGTGTCCATCCACCGATGCTTCTTTTTTCGGCTCGTCTAGGATAAGTGCTTCATCCGATTCTTCCTCGTATTCTTTGGCAATCACCTCCTCTGTCAGAGGGTCTTTTGTCGGGGTCTTGTTTTTCTTGTTCTTCTTCTTTTCCTTCTTGGCGGCGCCGATAGCAAAGACGGCTTTGGGTCCATTTCCCGGAGTCAAGCTCTGATCGGTACTTTCAGACATCTGGACTTGGGGATTATCTCCGAGGTCCATGTCATCCTGCGCTTTGGGAGAGTGTTCCCCGGATCCTTCATCCATGGCTTCTCCTTCTTCTGCAGCTTTGGAGTTGTACTCCTCTTCATATTCCGCGGAGAATTTTCGGAAATCTGCCGACATCATAGATTCATCCGAGGATGCGGGAACGTCGGCGTTTGTTCCAATTGCCTCCAGCACCGAATCGGTGTTTTCTCTAGCATTGGCAGAGCCGGATCTGATCCAACATATCTGACAAAGTGCGACGCGTGCTTCCTGAGGTACCTGCGGCTTTCGCGATCAGCCATATCGAAACTTTTAATGGTCTCGAGGATTGCATCTGCGCTTTCGCCTTGCAGTATCATACGTCTTAATGTGTACCTGAGGAAAGGCCTATCTGTTCCGGCATCGTCAGAGACGGAATCAGTGTCGTTGATATGCTCCTCCTGGATTTCGACTTCCACGGGTGGGTCGATCTGGGATCCGGCTTCTCCAGGGAGATCCACTCCAGATTCGACTTGGACCGTGAGGTCTTCTTCAGGCTCGGATTTCTCCACTATCTCCGCAACTGGTGCGGGCTGGGTGGGATTAGGGTTTTCTAAGATCCGGAACTCTGCCGCCTCCGCTGGCAAAGGGGACCAAGAAGATTCTTCTGCCTCTATCATCACCATTGGGGTGGGTTGGGCAGGTTCAGCGAAACTGATGTAAACATTGATCTCGCCAAAAGACATGATTGTATAGGCAGTCACGGCCTGCCTAGCCGGAATCCAAGTCTCATCGAGAACGATGAGAGGGACGTCGCTGGCGTAGAGGATGCGACCGACGATGATGGTTTCGCCGATTCTGATTCTTGCAGATTCTGCTCGGAACGCAGATCCGTAGCTCACTTGCCCCACGGTGGGCGCCAACTGTCGTCGGATTGAGGACAAGTACGCCATGAGGGGGTCCTCGAGGCGTGCGGAAGAGACGGGTGTGAGACGTACGGTGTTCCGGACGGTGAGCACACAAGTTTACCTAGGTTCGAATCCACCGGCTTTGGACGGATCCTACTCCTGCTAGCAATCCAATAATACGGCAGAGCCAGAATATGGGTTACAAGGGTATCGCCTGTGCGAGTTGAGATTGTAGACTATTGTGTTATGCCCTAAAGGCTCTCCCTAGGAGGGCATATATAGATATCCGGCCTAGGGTTTACAGGAGAGATCAATCCGGCTATGACTAAGAGTTGGTTACAGAGTACATCTTGAACTACAAGTAACATTATGGGCCTAAGTCGGTAAGTCTTCTGGGCCTTCCCGTAGCCCGATTGGACTCCATCTTCTCTCCCTGACTAGGCCGCCCGTGAAGCAAAGCTCTAACCCGAAGTGGGCCACCCTAGTCAGTGAGGAACTATGAGGATACCCGGAAAGTATATCCCCAACAAGCGCCATCACAATCATCACATGATTTAAAGAACTAGTTTTATTTATTTTATTTTAGAAAAGTAATTTCTACTCATTGAAATTAATTAAGGTTTAATATTCTCCAAATAGAATATGGGATCATGTGGACACATGTCATCACCACATATTCTAATACATGGGAATGTGATTTAAAAGGTTGATCATGTTTTATAAAGTTTAAGGTTAACATTTAATAGATTTAAAGTGATTAGAAATACCCTAATAGCATTCTTTTGGTACTAGTCTAATGTCACTGCATGCAAACCTAAATGTTTTTACATATTCATATAGATATTTTCAAATGTGATTTTTGAGAGTTGGAATCAACTCAAAACCATTTACGGTTGATTTTTGAAAAATGTTTGAAGTTGCAAAAGTCTTTGTCTTGTCTTTTTTCTATAGGTTATCTCCAACTCCAAATAACTTAAACCCAACGGGCTTGGATAGATAAATTAAATTTCCTTTCTAGAAAAATTTGAATCATGCAATTTGGTTAAGTGAAACTCGCTGAATTGATTTTTGAATCTAGGTACATAATAGGGTTTTAAATAATTAGAAAAACAATTATTTGAATTTCCAGGCCAGCGCGGGAAGTTAAACGGGCCGGCCCAGTTACACTACGCGGCACAGAGGGCTGCTAATAGAATGGCCCCACTAGTCAGTGACTGCATCTAAGTGAAACGGTATCAGCGAATCTGAGCCGTGCGATCCTATTCTAATCCAACGGCCGAGCGTCATCGTCGATGACGAACAGCTCCGGCGAGGAATGTGACCTAGCACGGCGGTTTGGGTCTCGCGGGGCTCACCTAGGCTCCTGCTAGGGTCGGAGACAGGGGCAAAAGACTATCAGATTCTGCAAAGTTCAATAGAATCACCATTCCGAGGAAGAGGCCACATGGGAACGTGAAGAAGATCTGAAGAAAGAACACCCACACCTATTTGCTAACCAACCTGAATCTCAGGGACGAGATTCTTCTTAAGGGGGGGTAGGTTTGTAACATCCCAAATTTTGTAGATTCAGATGTTACTAGTAAGCATGCATCATATCGTTGCATCATGGCATCATATATCAAAAAAATTTGCATCAGGTAATTCTCAAACCCCATAGTCACTTATAGACAAAAGGGGGTAAAACCTTTTTTTACCACCAAAACCTTTGCGAAAGTGTTATATTATAATCCTATCCTAACCCTCTTCTTTTTACAAAATTTTAGATACCAATTTCGTCTAATTCGGAGCCCGTTTGCAAAAGTTATCAAATAAATAGCATTTCAGAAATTATTAAAAGAATAAAAAAAACTAAACTAACTGGGCCGGCGAGCCAGCCCGGGGCTATCTGCCGCCCGCTCGGCCGGGTGGGCGACGCGCAGCCGCCAGCGTGCCCACAGCCGCTGGCAGGCGGGCCTCTCCGAGTCCGGCTCGGTCTCGCCCGCCGCCGCCGCCAGCGCGCAACCGCCGCCGCCGATTCCGGCGCGGACTCCGCGACGTCTGCGCCAAGTCTCCGCCTATATAAGCCGGGCACGCCTCCCCAGTCAACCCTAGCCTCTTTTTCCGCCGCCACCTCCACCGAGCGCCGCCGGATTGCTCGCCGGAGCCCGCCGCCGTCCGCCGCCAGCAGCCGCCGCCCGCCGTCGCCTCGGGAGGAGAAGCCCGCCGCCGCCCCCGGGAACGCGACCGCGACGAGGAGCCGGTCCCCATCGTCTAGCTCGCCGGGCCGGAGGAGCATCTCCACCGCCGCCGACCGTCGCCGGAGGAGCGCCGCCGCCCGCCAGTCGCCGCCGCCGGTAAGCGCCCCCCCCCCCCCCCCTCGCCGACCGTTGGATCTAGATCCAACGGCTCAGATCCGCCAACGCCCGCGGGCCAACCGCGTCGCGCCGCGTGGCAGCGCCACGTCGACACCGCGTCTCCCCCGCGTCGTGTCACGCGCGCCCCGCTGGCCCACTCACGTGGCGCCACGTGTCGCCGCGTCGCTCGCCCCTTTTTTTTCTTTTTTTTCAATAGGCAGAAATAGCTGAAATCTTGTAAAATTCATAGTAATTCGAATAATAGTCCAAAAACTGCGTATAATATACCGTTGGATTCATATTTTCGAGTAGAACACAGATCTACAATAATATTACTGTTTTGCCACAGAAATCTTGCAGTAGAATTAAAAGTTTAGATTAGAGTATTTTAATTCTAGAAAATTATCCGTAACTCCGTTTTAGTTGATTCTTGTTGCGTTGGTTTTGTTTTGACAATACCTTCTGTAGAAAATTGCCATATCTTGCTTAGGGTGTTTAGATATGTTTCGAGATAGAAGTAGAGCTGTAGATCTAGTTTCAAGCCTGGTTAATTAGGGTTTAACTCAAAATAATTAAAACCTGTGGGGAATCGATTCTAATGACATCCCCAACTCAACAACACCCCTGGTTAAAACCTTTGGTCAAAATCAAATCCACCCTTGCATATTACCATGTTGCATGCATGCATAAGTGACTTCGTGACTTGTTTTGTGCAAATCGTGATTGAATCCATGTTTGTTTCGTTAGATTGCTCGGAGTGCACTGAGGAGTATTGTTGTGTAGATTGCTGCTCGAATCAAGGCAAGTTACACCACTTGTTCATGTTATGTCCCAGTTTTTGACTATGCATGTTTTACTCTTCAAATCTTATAGTATGCATGTGTAGGTTTTTAGTAGCTTTCTTATTACTATTTTTGCAAGTGCGGTTTTGTAGTATGCCATGAGTAGCTTTATACTTAGGATTTTCCGTCCTAATAGGTTCCCCCTGTTTTTGCTAAGTATTGCTTGCTATGCTATATATATATCAAATACCGTTGGGAGGGTTCGAAAGACTCAAGAATTTTCTGAGTATGGTAGCTCTCTCGAGCGAACTTTTCTTCTCCAAAACCCCTTCAAAATAAAACTAAGTTTTCTTCTGGGCGGAATGGTTGTCGCGACAACGAGTGAGATTTGGTGGAGGACGGCCACCCAGGAATCAAAGAAGTCTGCCATGTTTCAGAATTCAAAAGCTTCCCGTGCAACCACAATACATATGGGCTCTGTCTTGGCTTAGTACTTAGTGGGAAACCTCACCGAGGTACCAACATTTGGAGGTTCTTGGCACGGTTGGATCCAGCTGGTAGAGGGGCTACTAAGGGAAGGCTTCGCCATGATCTTGTCTGTAAAAGGACTTGATCATGGATTGTGGGGAAAGTGCACAACCTCTCGAGAGTATTGCAATCTGATCGATCAGCCGTGTTCACGGAAACAGAACAACATTGAGCATCTGAAGGATGGAGCCTCTGAAAGATCTTCCTCTCTCTATTTTTCCAATCTTAAAGTTTTTATAAAACCCAGGGCGTGAGTAATATCGTCATTGGGTGGGATTTTGAGAAAATGGTGTGTCATATCCAAGTAACTTGGTGCGTAATATCCAAGTGTCACCTGGTGTGTAATATCCAAGTGTTAGGTTGATTGGGCACTTGGTGAGTAATATCCTCATGTTCCATTTGACCCTATACTATTTATCAAAGTTTACAAAGTAGGGAAAACTCTCTTCCTCTTTTCTTATTACCTTGATAAAATTGGCTTTACGCAAATGAACCCAAGAGCCTACTCTTAGCCTTGCATGTAGAGTTAGTCTTGCTCCTTCCTTGGTGTAATTTGCCAATACATTCAAAGTATTGACCCAACTTATTGGCTGCACGTCTTATGTGCAGAATCCGAAGATTGAAAGGTGCGTAGGGATCGCGGGTCTTCACGCAGCTAGCCTGAGGCATTGATGGACTCAAGTTTTATTTAGTTTCCGCTGTTTTATTTTGAGCTAGCTATAAGCTATGCAAGTTGTAATAATTATACTCTGGATTATTCGTGTAATAATGACTTGTGTTTTACATGATATTTCATCGACTGTGAGTGCTAGCTATTGATCCAGGGACTAGCATGTTAATCACAGGGACTTAGGATCTTTAACGATCCGAGGTCGCAACAGATGGTATCAGAGCACAAAGTTGCCTGTAGGACGTGACCCCTAGGATTGGAAACCACCTTTACCATGTGTGTTTTTGCTTTCTATATTCTTCTAAGTTATTTGTACTCTTCTAGTATTTCTCTTCCTTATCACCCTATGTCTAATTTTCTATCTCCTAACCTAAATATGACGGCCTTCTACTACGACACCGCCGAAGACATCAAGTGGCTGCGCTTCGGGGAGTGCCTTCTGGACATCATCAAGACACTGCAGTTGCCCATGCCATCAATCAAGGGAGGCGAGTTGAGGAAGATGCACAAGGAAGGATGCTGGGCAATTGAAGTCATCCAACCAGGGCGCAGTCGGATAGAACCCAAGACAGAGGCCATTGTACTCAACGTCACCAGCGACTCCAAGGAGAAAGGACTTAGCATTTGCTTGCAGGAGCTCATTGGACGCCTTTGCGGACGCCACCATGAAGAGGTTGAAGGCAACTACATCAAACTCTTTGGAAGACGTGATGAGAAGGGAGTCCCAATCGAGTTGACCCCGGAAGAAAGGAAGACATGCAAGCGTCGAAGAATCCAATATCAAGACTTGGAGTTCCACATCAATGACCTTCAGAAGGGGAGCTGCATGGAAATCGTGAGGAATGACGAGCTCTGTGCCCTAGTGAAGGAGAAGGACGAGAAGATCGAAGAGATGGAAGAGAAGATCAAGTCCCTAGGAGGGGAACTCACCGCCCAAGACAAGAGGTTCGCTAATCAAGAGAAGAGGGTGCAAGATAAGAACAAGAGGATTAGGGAGCAAAGTCTAGTGCTCGCAAAGAACGAGCTGGAGTTCAAGAACCTTGCCATCATGATAAAGGACCTGCGAGCGGCTAAGAGGAGCTTGGAGGAGAAGATCACGCCCGTGACTATGGGGTCAAGTTTGATCAAGATGCTACAGAAGGAGAAGAAGGAACTCCAAGCAAAGCTGGAAGCTGCTACCTAGGAACTGCAAGAGGTGAAGGAACTTCAAGGAAGGCTCGAAGCTGCGACACCGGAGCCACAGGAGATGAAGGAACTTCAAGAGAAGCTTGAAGCCACGATAAGAGACATGGAGCTATACAAGTCACTACTTGAAAAGGAAGGCTTCATCATTGAGGATGAGGAAGTGGATAATAAGTAGAGTAGTTGGACCACCTTTAGTTCTATAGTCAAACGTTATTCGTGATTCTAATGAGTACCAAAATCTTATAATGGTTGGTTAAACTTGGTTGAGTGTGTGGATTTTTGTGCTATGAGTGCCCTGCCTTTCTCGTGTGTTTTTCTTGTTTACATAAGGGTAGGAGCTTATTCCTTAGACTTTCTATCTTATCTTAACTTGCCTCTCAAACCCTACAGATGGCGAGACGTGGAAACAACAATAACAACATGCCCCCAGAGATAGCAGAACTTCTGAACACTCAGAATCAGCTGATCCAACTCCTCACTCAAAACATGCAAAACAACAACAACAACAACCCGCCGCCTCCGCCACCTCCACCGCCCCAACAGGATCGCTTGACTCGATTCCTGAGGTTGAACCCTCCAACCTTCTAAAGTAGTGTGAGCCAATTGTGGCAGACGACTGGCTCCGCACCATCAACAAGAAGTTAGACACCGTCCAAGTTGTTGGAGCTGATAGGGTGCGCTTTGCCGCGGACCAACTTGAGGGACCAGCTGCCGAATGGTGGGATAACTACCAGGTCACCCACCCTGATATTGAAGCTATCACCTGGAACCAGTTCGAAGCAGCCTTCCGTACTCATCACGTAGCCGCGGGAGTCATGTCACTTAAGAGACGTGACTTCCGCGACTTGAAACAACTGCACCGCTCTGTCTCCGAGTATGGGGACCTTTTCAACAAGCTGGCACGTTATGCACCTGATGATGTATCCACTGATGCCAAGAGGCAGGAGGAGTTCTTGAGGGGACTTAATGACGAAATATCTATTCAGCTTGTGGCTCTGAAGTTTGATAGCTATCAGGAACTTCTGGACAGGGCAGTTGTAGTTGAAGCAAATCAAAGGAGTATAGAGAACCGGAAGAGAAAGTCCACCTCACACAAGCACAACTCTGCCCCATATCAGAAGCAACGCACTTCGTCACCCCCACCCCACAACCATAATGGCCATAACCACAATGGTCATCGTCACGGAGGACATAACCACAATGGCCATAAGCACCGCTATGGAAATGGCAATGGGAAGGATCTGAGTGAAGTGACATGCTTCAAGTGTAACAAGACAGGGCACTATGCAACTACTTGCCCCGAAAAGGCGAAGAATGGGAATGGCAATGGAAACGGCAACGGACACAACCATAGCAATGGTAATGGAAATGGGAAGAAGCCGAACCCGTTCGTCAAAGCCACGGTGAATCATGTCTCCGTGGAGGATGCTCGTGAGGCACCTGACTCCGTGATCGGTAAGTTCAAGCTTAACTCCACACCTGTAGTTGTTCTTTTTGACACTGGTGCATCGCATTCATTCATATCAAGGGTATTTGTGGATAGAGGCAAGATACCTACGGAGACTATTAGTACTCCCCTAAGGGTAAGTTCTCCTGGAGGAGAAATAGTGGCAAACTCTGGATGCCGTGGGTTAGAACTAAGAATTGGGACGCACACCTTTCCCACCAGCCTAGTCGTTCTAGAATCACAAGGCCTAGACATAATCTTGGGCATGAATTGGATGACCGAGTATGAAGGAGTCATAGATTATGCCAAAAGGACTATCGCACTCACGACCCCGGAAAAGAAGAGGATCCACTTTAAGTCAGCCTTCGCGCTCAAAGGAAGTTTGGTGAACTCTCTTAAGGGGGTTAGCTTGGAGGATGTGCCAATCGTGAAGGAGTATCCAGATGTGTTTCTGGAAGAATTGCCAGGAATGCCGCCAGACCGTGACATCGAGTTTCTCATTGACTTGATGCTAGGTACTGGACCAATAGCCAAGAGACCGTACAAGATGGATGTGGATGAGTTGAAGGAACTTAAGAAACAGCTTAGAGAGCAATTGGACAAAGGCTTCATTCAACCAAGTGCGTCATCTTGGGGAGCACCTGTTTTATTCGTGGAGAAGAAGGATAAAACCAAGAGACTAGTCGTGGACTACCGGTCGTTGAACGAAGTAACAATCAAGAACAAGTACCCTCTACCAATATTAACGACCTGTTTGACCAATTAAAGGGAGCTAGTGTGTTCTCTAAGATCGATCTCCGATCAGGTTATTTTCAGTTGAAGATCCGAGAACAGGATGTACCCAAGACAGCCTTCACCACAAGATACGGATTGTATGAGTACACCGTGATGTCGTTTGGCTTAACCAATGCCCCAGCATACTTCATGACCATGATGAACAAGGTGTTCATGGAGTACTTGGATAAGTTTATTGTGGTATTCATTGATGACATACTCATATACTCCAAGGACGAGAAGGAACATGAGAGACACCTGCGCCTAATCATGGAAAAGTTAAGGGAACACAAGTTGTATGCTAAATTTAGCAAATGTGAGTTCTGGTTGAAAGAAGTGGGTTTCCTTGGTCATATTGTATCAGCTAAAGGTGTTGCCGTAGACCCAAGTAAGGTAGCTTCCGTGATAGAATGGGAGTCTCCTAAGAATGTGGGTGATATTAGGAGTTTCTTGGGCCTTGCGGGGTATTACCGAAGATTCATTGAAAACTTTTCCAAGATAGCAAAACCCATGACAGAGTTGCTGAAGAAAGAGAAGAAGTTCCAATGGACCGAAGCATGTGAAGCAAGTTTCCAGGAATTAAAGAAGCGTCTAGTAACGGCACCAGTTTTGTGTCTCCCTGACATCCAAAAGGACTTCCAGGTCTATTGCGATGCTTCCCGGCAAGGACTTGGTAGTGTACTGATGCAAGAAGGACGAGTAGTGTCTTACGCCTCTCGGCAACTTAAGAACCATGAGAATAACTACCCCACGAACGATTTGGAACTAGCATCAGTTGTGCATGCGCTCAAGGTATGGAGACACTACCTAATGGGCAAACATTGTGATGTGTTCACGGATCACAAGAGTCTCAAGTATATCTTCACTCAATAGGAATTAAATATGAGGCAAAGGAGATGGCTTGAGCTCATCAAGGACTATGACTTGTACCTGCAGTACCATCCTAGAAAGGCCAACGTTGTGGCTGACGCCTTAAGTCGGAAAGTCTATGTAAATGGGCTTACCGTGGGAGATCTTCTAAGCGATTTGTGTGAACAATTCAAGGACCTCAGGTTGGAAATAGTTCCGGAGGGATATTTAGCCACTATGGAGATAGTGCCAACACTTCTGGACCAAATCAAAGAAGCCCAGAAGGGGGACAAAGAGTTGGAAGAAATAAGAGCTAATATAAGCAAGGGTAAAGCAAAAGGGTTTCACACGGATGAACAAGAAACACTTTGGTATGAGAAGCGTCTGTGTGTACCCGATGACCCTGATATCAGGAAGTTAATCCTTCAGGAAGCTCACGATTCGCCCTACTCAATTCATCCCGGTAATACAAAGATGTACATGGATGTGAAAGATAGATTCTGGTGGAACAACATGAAGAGAGAAATTGCTGAGTATATCTCCTTGTGTGACGTATGCAATAGAGTTAAGGCCGAACACCAAAAACCAGCAGGACTGCTGCAGCCATTACCTGTGCCCGAATGGAAGTGGGATAAGGTAGGCATGGATTTTATCACAGGACTACCTCGGACTCGATCTGGGTATGACTCCATCTGGGTAGTGGTCGACCACTTCACAAAGGTGGCCCACTTTATTCCCGTAAAGACCACCTATACGAGTGCTAAACTTGCTAAGATTTATATGTCAAGGATCGTAAGTCTTCATGGTGTACCCAAGGGGATTGTTTCTGATAGAGGTACCCAATTCACCTCTAAGTTTTGGCGACAATTACACGAGTCTCTAGGGACGCGACTAGAGTTTAGTACTGCCTTCCACCCACAAACAGATGGACAGACGGAAAGAGTTAATCAGATCTTGGAGGACATGTTAAGAGCCTGTGCGCTAGACTATGGGTCTAGTTGGGATGATAACTTGCCATATGCGGAATTCTCATACAATAACAGCTACCAAACTAGCATCAAGATGGCTCCATTTGAAGTTCTCTATGGCAGAAAGTGTAGGACTCCGGTGCTATGGAGTGGGGTTGGAGAATGTAGTCTGTTTGGACCTGAACTGATCAAGGATGCCGAAGAAAAGGTGAGACAGATTCAAGACAGGTTAAAGATAGCCCAATCCAGACAAAAGAGTTATGCCGATTCCAAGTGCAGGGATGTGACTTATGAAGTGGGAGACCGTGCGTATCTCCGAGTTTCACCACTACGAGGAGTTAAGAGATTCGGAATCAAGGGTAAGTTAGCACCCCGATTCATAGGGCCCTACAAAATCTTGGGTCGCAGAGGGGAAGTTGCCTATCAGTTGGAATTACCCGAAATGTTAACAGTTCACGATGTTTTCCATGTGTCGCAACTAAAGAAGTGTCACCCAGAAATGGCTGAAACCCCACTAAATGATACAGTTCCATTGGAAGAAGTTCAATTGGATAACGATCTCACCTATGAGGAAAAACCCACCAGGATCCTGGAAACAGCCGAGAGAATTACTCGTACCAAGACTATCAGATTCTGCAAAGTTCAATGGAATCACCATTCCGAGGAAGAGGCCACATGGGAACGTGAAGAAGATCTGAAGAAACAACACCCACACCTATTTGCTAACCAACCTGAATCTCGGGGACGAGATTCTTCTTAAGGGGGGTAGGTTTGTAACATCCCAAATTTTGTAGATTCAGATGTTACTAGTAAGCATGCATCATATCATTGCATCATCGCATCATATATCAAAAAAAATTGCATCAGGTAATTCTCAAACCCCATAGTCACTTATAGACAAAAGGGGGTAAAACATTTTTTTACCACCAAAACCTTTGCGAAAGTGTTATATTATAATCCTATCCTAACCCTCTTCTTTTTACAAAATTTTAGAGACCAATTTCTTCTAATTTGGAGCCCGTTTGCAAAAGTTATCAAATAAATAGCATTTCAGAAATTCTTAAAAGAATTTAAAAAAACTAAACTAACTGGGCCGGCGAGCCAGCCCAGGGCTATCTGCCGCCCGCCCGGCCGGGTGGGCGACGCGCAGACGCCAGCGGCCCAGCCCGCCAGCCGCCAGCATGCCCGCAGCCGCTGATAGGCGGGGCCCGCCTGTCAGCCGACTCCTCGCCGAGTCAGGCTCGGTCTCGCCCGCCGCCGCCGCCAGCGCGCAACCGCCGCCGCCGATTCCGGCGCGGACTCCGCGACGTCCGCGCCAAGTCTCCGCCTATATAAGCCGGGCACGCCTCCCCAGTCAACCCTAGCCTCTTTTTCCGCCGCCACCTCCACCGAGCGCCGCCCGATTGCTCGCCGGAGCCCGCCGCCGTCCGTCGCCAGCAGCCGCCGCCCGTCATCGCCTCGGGAGGAGAAGCCCGCTGCCGCCCCCGTGAACGCGACCGCGACGAGGAGCCGGTCCATGTCGTCTAGCTCGCCGGGCCAGAGGAGCATCTCCGCCGCCGCCGACCGTCGCCGGAGGAGCGCCGCCGCCCGCCAGTCGCCGCCGCCGGTAAGCGCCCCCCCCCCCCTCGCCGACCGTTGGATCTAGATCCAACGGCTCAGATCCGCCAACGCCCGCGGGCCAACCGCGTCGCGCCGCGTGGCAGCGCCACGTCGACGCCGCGTCGCCCCCGCATGGCGTCACGCGCGCCCCGCTGGCCCACTCACGTGCGGTTTTGTAGTATGCCATGAGTAGCTTTATACTTAGGATTTTCCATCCTAATAGGTTCCCCCTATTTTTGCTAAGTATTGCTTGCTATGTTATATATATATATATCAAATACCGTTGGGAGGGTTCGAAAGACTCAAGAATTTTCTAAGTATGGTAGCTCTCTCGAGCGAACTTTTCTTCTCCAAAACCCCTTCAAAATAAAACTAAGTTTTCTTCTGGGCGGAATGGTTGTCGGGACAACGAGTGAGATTTTGGTGGAGGACGGCCGCCCAGGAATCAAAGAAGTCTTCCATGTTTCAGAATTCAGAAGCTTCCCGTGCAACCACAATACATATGGGCTCTGTCTTGGCTTAGTACTTAGTGGGAAACCTCACCGGGGTACCAACATTTGGAGGTTCTTGGCACGGTTGGATCCAGCTGGTAGAGGGGCTACTAAGGGAAGGGTTCGCCATGATCTTGTCTGTAAAAGGACTTGATCATGGATTGTGGGGAAAAGTGCACAACCTCTCGAGAGTATTGCAATCTGATCGATCAGCCGTGTTCACGGAAACAGAACAACATTGAGCATCTAAAGGATGGAGCCTCTGAAAGATCTTCCTCTCTCTCTTTTTCCAAACTTAAAGTTTTTATAAAACCCAGGGCGTGAGTAATATCGTCATTGGGTGGGATTTTGGGAACATGGTGTGTCATATCCAAGTAACTTGGTGCGTAATATCCAAGTGTCACCTGGTGTGTAATATCCAAGTGTTAGGTTGATTGGGCACTTGGTGAGTAATATCCTCGTGTTCCATTTGACCCTATACTATTTATCAAAGTTTACAAAGTAGGGAAAACTCTCTTCCTCTTTTCTTATTACCTTGATAAAATTGGCTTTACGCAAATGAACCCAAGAGCCTACTCTTAGCCTTGCATGTAGAGTTAGTCTTGCTCCTTCCTTGGTGTAATTTGCCAATACATTCAAAGTATTGACCCAACTTGTTGGCTGCACGTCTTATGTGCAGAATCCGAAGATTGAAAGGTGCGTAGGGATCGCGGGTCTTCACGCAGCTAGCCTGAGGCGTTGATGGACTCAAGTTTTATTTAGTTTCCGCTGTTTTATTTTGAGCTAGCTATAAGCTATGCAAGTTGTAATAATTATACTCTGGATTATTCGTGTAATAATGACTTGTGTTTTACATGATATTTCATCGACTGTGAGTGCTAGCTATTGATCCAGGGACTAGCATGTTAATCACAGGGACTTAGGATCTTTAACGATCCGAGGTCGCAACATAGTTAGACTCAGAGGGGACCAGAGGGTTAAGAGGGGACCAAATGGTCGATGATCATTGTACAAAACAGTGAAGTTAGGATAGAGATTTTTCTATGCATGCTAAGTGTTTGTGTTAATGGCCGCATGAAATTTACTTTTGAATTTTTGATTCAAAATTTTTAAGTGATCTTAGATTAAGCTTGAGAGACTAGGTATGCTTGGAGAGGTCAAGGGGAATTGATTTGGTGGGTTTTCGAAAAAGTTGAATCTTCCCATATGAATGAGATTCAATTTTCCATTGTCCATTTAATTGATTTTCTAGATGTTTTTGTAAGTTTGTAAAGTGGGCCTTGATACAATTTTACTTGGTCTAGCAAGGGGTGAAAAAGAATAGAATTGTTTCTGTTAGAAATTCTCTTCTAGGAACACCTAAAGTGGCCTAGTGGTTTAAAATTGTCAAAATGACCATTTGGTTTATTTATTCTTATTTGATTTCTTTCTCTTTGGATTTTGTTTGTAAATGGCCTAGATGATGTACCATTCACCTTTAAACCGTTTCACATCATTTAGAACAATCAAGCATGGCATATACACTCAGTTCTATACTAATGCAAACACACATGCATTCACATTTCATTTTCTTAATAAAAGTTTTTGTTAACCCTAAATTGGGTGATTAGAACTTGATAACTTTGATTAAAGTTTTGGGATGTTACAAACCTTCCCTCCTTAAACAAAATCTCGTCTCGAGATTTAAGAAAAACTAGGAACTAAAGAGATCTGGAAACTTAGTCCTAATGTAATCTTCTCGCTCCCCAGTAGCTTCTTCTTCGGTATGGTTTCTCCATTGGATCTTGAGAAATTTGATACTTCGGGTCCTGGTGGTTCTGAAGGCTTCTTCCAAAATACAGATGGGTACTTCACGATACGTCAGATCCTTGTTGATACCTATGGCTCGGTGATCGATGTTCTTGAAAACTTCGGTCTTCTCCGAAACTTCTAAGCATTTGCGAAGTAACGAGATATGAAACACATTATGGATGGCTGTCATCTCCTCTGGCAATTCCAGTTGATAAGATACTTCTCCTTGGCGATTCAAAATCTTGAAGGGACTAATATATCTGGGGGGCTAACTTTCCTTTCAGTTGAAAACGTTGCGTTCCCTTTAAGGGTGACACTTTGAGATACACGAAATCTCCAACATTGAAGATCGGGTCTCTACATATCTTGTCGGCATAACTCTTCTGCCTTGTTTGGGCAGTCTTGAGGTGCTCACAGACTTTGTAAACCTTCTCTTCGGCTTCCCTTAGGATGTCAGGTCTGAAAATCTGACTCTCTCCTACTTGCGACCAATTCAAGGGGGTACGCCACTTTCTTCCATACAGAAATTCAAAGGGGGCCATTTGCAAACTAGCTTGATAACTATTGTTGTATGACAATTCTGCGAAAGGCAGAGAATCTTCCCATTTTGATCCATACTCCAAAACACAAGCTCTCAACATATCTTCTAAGATTTGGTTAACTCTTTCAGTCTGTCCATCGGTCTGCGGGTGATAAGTTGTGCTGAAATTCAACTTGGTTCCTAATCCTTCTTGGACTTTCTGCCAAAATCTTGAGGTAAATTGGGTTCCTCGATCTAACACTATGGTCATGGGGGTTCCATGCAAACTAACAATTCTAGCAATGTACAACTCTGCTAGCTTCGAACTCTGGTAGGTTGTCTTGATAGGTATAAAATGGGCTAACTTGGACAGTCTATCAACTATGACCCAGATAGAGTCATTTCCCCTAATAGAAATAGGCAAACCGATGATAAAGTCCATTCTGACGGAATCCCATTTCCATTCCAGATCTGCAATGGTTAAAACAGTCCTTCGGGTCTTGGATGTTCCGCTTTGACTCTCTGACAGATATCACACTTGACTATGTAGCTTCCGATTTCTCTCTTCACCTTATGCCATCAAAATTGCTCCTTCAAATCTTGATACATCTTCGTTCCTCCGGGGTGGATAGAATAAAGAGTATCATGAGCTTCCTGCATGATAACTTGCTTTAGCTCCGAATCGGCTGGCACACAGATACATCCTTTGTACCACAAAACTCCTTCTTCATCTTTGGTAAATCTGGGTACCTTTCCTGTACCAATACGACATTTGATTCTGTTAATACTTGCATTTCCCTTCTGGGCTTCCTTGATCTGGCTAATCAATGTGGGTTGAAGTTCAATGCTAGCTAAAAATCCTTTGCTAACTAGCTCCGTTCTAAACTGCTCCAACTCCTCATGCAAACTTGGCTGGGCTTCTTTGATCATGGTGTTTAATCTACACGGCAATCTGCTAAGAGCATCCGCTACCACACTGGCTTTGTCGGGGTGATAGTGAATGTCAAGGTCATAATCCTTGATTAACTCTATCCATCTCCTTTGCCTCATATTCAACTCCTTCTGAGTGAAAATATACTTCAGACTCTTGTGATCCGAATAAATCTCACAGCGGTTACCCATAAGGTAATGACGCCATGTCTTCAATGCTAAAACTATGGTTGCTAGTTCAAGATCATGGGTAGGGTAGTTTTGCTCATGATGCTTCAGTTGTCGGGACTGATACGCTATGACTTTGCCGTCTTGCATCAACACACATCCAAGACCAATCTTGGATGCATCAAAATACACATCAAAAGGCTTCTTGATATCTGGCATAATCAATATTAGGGCTGAAATCAATCTCTTCTTGAGCTCTTGAAAACTTGCTTCACATTTGTCGGTCCATTCAAACTTCTTGTCTTTCTTCAACAATTGGGTCATCGGTCTTGTGATGCTTGAAAATCCTTCAACAAACTTGCGGTAATATCCTACTAATCCGTGAAATGCACGGACTTGGTTTGAGTGGTTGGGGCTTCCCATTCTTCAACATCTTTGATCTTGGTGGGATCAACAGCGAATCCTCCTACTGACACAATATGTCCGAGGAATCCTACTTCTTTCAGCCAAAACTCACATTTGCTAAACTTGGCATACAACTGATGCTCTCTAAGGGTTTCAAGGATGGTTCTCAGATGTTTCTCATGGCCTTCTTCTGACTTGGAATAGATTAGAATATCGTTGATAAAAACAACGACAAACTTATCTAGAAAATTCATAAAGATCTTATTCATGAGATGCATGAAATAAGCGGGGGTGTTGGTTAATCCAAAAGACATGACCGTATACTCATACAATCCATATCTGGTGGTAAAGGCGGTCTTTAGAATATTTGCTGCATGAATCTTGAGTTGATGATAACCAGTCCTAAGATCAATCTTAGAAAACACTCTAGCACCAGTCAACTGATCAAATAGATCCTCTATCTTGGGCAGTGGGTACTTGTTCTTGATGGTGACATCATTCAACTTCCAGTAATCCGTACACAAATGGTTACCTCCATCTTTCTTATCCACAAACAAAGCAGCTGATCTTCATGGCGATGCGCTTGGTTGAATCAAACATTTTGCCAGCATAGCATCAAGTTTGTACTTCAGCTCCACTAGTTCTGATGGGTTCATACTATAAGGTATCTGAGCTATGGGTCCAGTTCCAGGAATTAGTTCAATTATGAACTCGATATCCCGATATGGGGGCATACCTGGCAATTCATCTGGGAATACATCAGGGTATTCACAGACTACTCTGACTTGGTCTATGGTTGGTTGGGCTAGACTCTTGTTGCATTTGAACTGACGGGGCAAAGTTTCAAATACATGCTTTACTGATACTCCAGAGCTACTGGTCATGGTTATGGCTTTCTTGGCACAGTCGATCAATCCTTTATGTTTTAACATCCAATCCATTCCTAGTACTACTTCCAAACCTTTGGTTCCAAGTACTATTAGATAGGCATAAAAATCTATCCCATGGATTCTGATAGGTACAGCCTTGCAAATTTTTCTAGCTTTAGTGGTTGAACCAGGTATTTGAACTATCATAACATGCTTCAATTTTGTTGGTTGAATCTTACTAGTGCATGCAAATTCTTCTGTAACAAACAAGTGCGATGCTCCAGAATCAAACAACACTCTTGCAAGTACTGAGTTAATAGAAAACATACCCAGCACGACATCGGGCGCTTCCTAGGCTTCTTCAGCATTCATGTGGAACAGACAGCCGTTGCGGTTGAGCGAATTCCCTGGGGCAAATCTTCTTCCAGGCTAAACACGGCGTTGTTGCTGAGCTGGGGCATTCACATTGGTGGTGGCTGCAAGCTTCTTAGGACACTCATTGGAGTAGTGACCCTTGACTCCACAATCAAAACAAGTAATCTAGGAATTTCCTTTGGTGGCAACAGGCACGGCATTGCTTCCAGTCCTTGGGGCAGTATTGTTGTTGTTGTTGGACCTGGACGGTGCACGGTTGAAGATGTTGGAATTGCCGGGGTTGTTGTTATGGTTTCCTCCAGTCTTCAAGTTTCCTCCGCTACGATTGGGTAGCTTGGATGAGACATCGGGGGTCTATTGTTTCTTGGGGGATATCCTGCAGACAGGTTGGGGTGATACTGCTGGTTACTGTTGGATCCACTCTGGTGCAGAATTCTGCGCTTGCAGTTGTCATTGGCCTGTTTGATCTTCCCTTCCATCTAGATGGTAGAGTCGACTAGCTCTTCTAGGTCTTCAAAACGGATATTGACTAACACAGTCTGCATCTCATCATGCAATCTGTTCAGGAACCTTTCCTTCTTCTTGGCTTCAGTGTTGATCTCATCAGGGGAATATCTAGCTAGCAACAGAAACTTGTCACGGTACTCAACTACCGTCATCCTTCCTTGCTTCAGTTCTCTGAACTCATCTCTCATTCTTGTGACTAAACCTTGGGGCACATGGGTGCGGCTAAACTTGATCTTGAATGCTTCCCACGTCATCACCTGACCGTGGTTAATAGTACGGGTGTTATTCCACCAGGCTCTTGCATCTCCTGCCAGATAATGGGTGGCAAACAGTACCTTCTCGTTGGTGTCAACTCCTATGACTTCCAGATTATTCTCCATGGTTTGCAGCCAGTCATCAGCATCTAAGGGATCCTCTGATTTGTTAAAGATAGGGGGATTGGTATTCTGAAAGTTCTTAAGCTTGGATCCATGATGATCCTGATTTCCTTGGCATTGATTATTGTGGGCCATCTAAGCTATCTATTGCGGGGTGGCTAGATTGGCTTGGCGCTTGGCTCTACTAGCTTCATGGTCAGAAACTAGCATCTGCAGAATCTGTAACATCGGGTCTTGTGATGAGCTGCTTCCTCCAGGGTTTCCACGAGTCATCTGAAGATTGAGATAGATAATGAGATAAGAGGGAAAGTTCTAAGGTTCATGGTTTTGTTTCAAAAGCTTTGAACTTTGAGTTTGACTCAGGTTTTGCAAACTAACTCCTTCTCATTCATGCATTCATTCAAGAACACAATACAACACACACCACAACACAAAAGGAAAATAGATGGTTTTAAGAACCATTCTGTGAACTAAGATATAGTGGGACCGATACAACTCATTCCTACGGTAGTGATCAAGTGCATCTACTCATCATCAATGAAGTCGGAATCATCATCATCGGTGTATAAATCCATGGCATCATCCTCCAGGTAGTCGTTGTCATCACTGAGGTACGAGTGAAGATCTCCCTGGACGTCTTCACCTTCTTCCTCTTCCTTTGCTTCAAGCTAGACTTCTTGCTCACGGATGGTCTTCTCGAGGTCGGCCACCTTCTTACAAAGACGGGCGATGGTGTGATCCTTCTTCTCGCGTTGACGACGAAGTGATTCACGATCCTTGACGATCATGGCGAGAGTCTGGTCCTTCTTGGCGGCAATGGCAAGGTTGTGGTTGGCATAGGCTCGAGCATTCTCAAATTCCTTCTGCCTATCATACCGCAGGAAGTCAAGATTCTCCACCTGGCGCTTCATCTCCGGGTGACTTGGCATCTCCAATGGCATTCCCATAGAATCACGCCTTGCGAAGTGCGCAAAGAGAGTTCCCTAGATCAAGTTGATGTTTTGCCCACACAGACGGGCAAGAGCTTCATCCATAGCCCTGGCTAATCCATCTAGCCAGTTGTTCTCTCACACGGTGAATTGAATCTTCTCAGAAAGGGGTGCTTCCATCTTGCCTCTGAGATCTACAACTATCAGCCATTGTAGATCTCCTCTCGGGTAATCCTTGAGTTGGGCACCAAAGAATTTCGGATGCGGGCGCTCAAGGTACTCTGACAGTGCATCAAGATCCCTCTCAAAAATCAGTTGGCCTCCATTTCCCAACTGGTAGAACTTGCAATACTGAACTTCCATCTATAAAAATTTAGGATGAGTAAGTTAGTGATGTGATCAAGTGTGTCAAATTTTATGGAGTAATGTAAGAATTTTTTAGGAACATGATTTTTTTTAAAGAATCTCAAGGATAAGAGTGGGAATAGGTTTTCATAAATACTCACTTCTTTTGTTTTGAAACTAAGTTTTTGTTCGGACATCCATTCTAACTAGGGTCTCCTATGGTCAGGATGGCTCTGATACCAACTTGTCAACACCCGGACTTTTAATCCCAGATGCCTGTTATGCCATACATCGCAATCCCAGGATTACCATTTTTGCGAGACATAACAGATTGGATATCATAGTACATCATCCATTACAAACCATAATAAGGTCTTACACAAATAAAGGATCTCATGATCCAGTCTTAATACAATCAAGCAGCGGAATAATAAAGCATAGTAGTGAGCTCCATCTTCAGGGTCACAGGCAATGCTGCCGATGGGAGATGATCCTGGTTGTCATAGACATCCTGTTGTCCAACATCCTAGTAGTCCTCCTCATAGTCTGGCCATGGGAATATCCAGGGCCAAAGCCATGAGTACTCTTTCAGTACTCGCAAACTATCACTAACAAGTAAGGTAGTTCTAGTAGGAATCTTAAGCTCTAGGTTTATTTGCAAAAAGGCAGGTTTATTGATACATTGCAAATGTATCTATAATTTTTGATGTTCCATGCTTGGTTTTATCTACTTTCTTGTGTTTTGTCCACACTTTGGAGTACTTTTCATATGATTTCTTGGACTAACCTATTAATAAGAGCCATAGTGCCAGCTGCCTGTTTTCTGCTGTTTTTGGATCCAGGAAAGTCAGAAAATGAATATTCTCGGAATTGGACGGGACAAAAGCTAAAGTGCCTATTTTTCCTGAAGACATCTGACCCCAGAATACGAGACGGAGAAGGGCTGGGGGCTGGCCACACCACCTAGCCGTGCGGCCAGGCCTGGCCCGCGCTAGGTGGTGTTCTGGCCGACCCTAGCACCCCCTCGGCCTCTCCTTCCGCCTATATATTTCCCTCGGGATGAAAACCCTAAGTACCCGATCAAAAATCGACGAAAGAGTCTGTAGCCGCCGTCGTCTCTGTCCCTAGATCAGGAGGGGTCTGAAGCTCTTCCCGGAACCCTGCCGGAGAGGGGAATTCACCCTGGATGCCTTCTTCATCATCATGCCAGCCTCTGGTGTGATGCGTGAGTAGTTCATCTATGGACTACGGGTCCATGTAGTAGCTAGATGGCTGGTGCTCCTCCTTTGTGCTTTCATGTTCAGATCTTATGAGCTCCATTCATGATCAAGATCATCTATTTGTAATTCTGCATGTTGTGTATGCGGGGATCCGATGGATATTGAGATACTATTTCAGATTGATTATTGATTCTATCATGTCTTTGTTATTTGTTACCTTGCATGCTTTCCGTTGTTAGTAGCTATCTTGGCCAAGTAGATGCTAGCAACTCCAAGAGTTAGTATTTATGCTCGATAGTGGGTTCATGCCTCTGGTAATCTGGGGAAGTGACAGAAATCTCTAAGGTACTAGATGTGTTGTTGCTACTAGGGAGAAAACAACAATCCTTTGTTCATAGAACAACCGTATTGTTTACTTTACATGCAATTCGTAAAGCAATAATTTTTTGCTTGCAACTTAATACTGGAGGGGGTTCGGATGATAACCTGAAGGTGGATTATTAGTCATAGATGCAGTTCATGGCGGTCTATGTATAATGTTGTAATGCCCAATCAAGTTCCAAAGGAGTCAAGATGACTAGTATATGCATGTATTTCTTTCTCGATGTTTGTCAATTCCCCCGCTGTAATTTGGTCACCCAACATGTTATCTATCTGAAGGAGAGCCACCTCTAGTGAACTATGGATCTCGGTCCTTTCTTTTACATACAATCTACAAACTGTTTACTGCTTTGTATTTACTTTCTACAAACTATTACTTCCTTCCATTCGATACGTTTAATCCTTTGTTTTCAGCAAAACCGGTGAGATTGACAACCTCATCGCAAGTTGGGGACAAAGTTCTATGGTTGTGTTGTGCAGGTCTCCACGTTGCTACTAGCACCGGTAGTGCGCCCTGCCAAGGCTCAGCTAGGAACACCTTTGGGGTGTTTCCTTGCTCCTACTGGTTCGATTAAACCTTGGTTTGATAACTGAGGGAAACTTGTTGTTGTGCTCATCATACCTTCCTCTTGGGGTTCCCCAACGAGCTCTACATCAACACTGAGCCATCAAGCATTTTTCTAGCGCCGTTGCCGCGGAGTCAAGGACATCTTCACAAGGGGAGTCCCTCATAACCAATCTCTTTACTTTGTTATTTTTGTTTTGCTTAGTTTACTTTTTGCTTTGTTTGCTTGTTTCTTTATCAAAAACACACAAAAAATAGTTTTTACAAGTTTGCTTTCTTTATTAAAAACACAAAAAAATGACTACTCTTGAAAACACTAAGTTGTGTGACTTCACTAGCACCAACAACAATGATTTTATGAGCACACCTATTGCTCCACCTGTGCCTGAAGATACTTTCTTTGAGTTAAAACCTACTTTACTCAATCTTGTTATGAGAGAACAATTTTCTGGTATTGGTAATGAAGATGCTGCTGCCCATCTAAATAACTTTGTTTAACTTTGTGAGATGCAAAAGCATAGGGATATAGATGGTGATATTATTAAGCTGAAATTGTTTCCTTTCTCTTTGAGAGGAAAAGCTAAAGAATGGTTGAATTCCTTAACTAGGAATAGTATTGATTCTTGGACTAAATGCAAAGATGCTTTGATTGGAAAATACTATCCTCCTGCTAAGATTATATCTATGAGAAGTGAAATAATGAAGTTTAAACAATCTGATGATGAACATGTTGCTCAAGCTTGGGAAAGAATGAAATATTTGGTTAAGAATTGTCCCACTCATGGACTGACTGCTTGGATGATCATCCAAACTTTTTATGCAGGATTGAACTACTCTTCAAGGAACCTATTGGATTTTGTTGCTGGAGGTACCTTTATGACCATTACTTTGGGTGCTACAATAAAGCTTCTGGATAATATGATGGTTAACTATTCTAAAAGGCATACTGAGAGAGCTCCACAAGGTAGGAAGGTAAATTCTGTTGAGGAAACCCCCTCCTTGAGTGATAAGATTGATGTTATTATGTCTATGCTTGTGAATAGGAAAGCCCATATTGATCCAAATAATATTCCCTTAGCCTCTTTGGTTGCTCAAGAAGAGCAAGTTGATGTGAACTTCATAAGAAATAACAATTTTAGCAACAATGCTTCTAGGGATAATTTTGGTAACAACAATTATAAGCCATATCCTCCCAATAATGGTAATGCTTATGGAAATTCTTACAACAATAATAGGAGTGCTCCCTCTGAACTTGAAGTTATGCTTGAAGACTTTATTAGTAAACAAACTGCTTTCAATAAAACTTTTGAGGAAAAACTCTCTAATGCTGAAAGAAATATAGCATCTTTGGCTGAAGTTCAATCTTCTTTGAATAAAATGGCTGCTAAACCTGAAACTAATGATAATCCCTTTGCACCTACTAATGCCATACAAGTAAGAATTGATGAAAATGTTAGACTATTAGCTGAATTACATGCTAAGTGGGAAAGAGAAGATAAAATTGCTAGAAACATTAGTGTTTCTACTATCACCACCACTAGTGTTAAGGCTAGTAATAGTTCTACCACTCTAGATGATAATTTTGATGTTGATCTTGATGGTTGCAATATCTCTGAAGTTATTAAGTTCCTACAAAAGCTTGCTAAAAGTCCTAATGCTAGTGCTATGAACATGGCCTTTACAAAACACATTACTGATACTCTCATAAAGATTAAAGAAGAAAAGATGAAACATAAATATTCTATTCCTATAAAACAAGAAGATGGTTGGGAACCCATCATTAATATGAAAGTGAATGACTTTGATTTCAAAGCTTTATGTGATCTTGATAGTAGTGTTTCTATTATGCCTAGAAGGATTTATGATATGCTTGATTTTCCACCACTTCAAGATTGTTATTTGAATGTCCCACTTGATGATAATGCTAAAAAGAAACTCATGGGGAGTATTAATGATGTTCTTATTATGGTTAACAATGCCTATGTCCCCGTTGATTTCTATGTTTTGGATGTTGAATGCAATGCTTCTTGTCCTATTACTTTGGGAAGACCTTTTCTTAGAACTGTTGGTGCCATTATTGATATGAAAAAAGGCACCATTAAATATCAACTCCTACTCAAGAAAGGTATAGAACACTTCCCTAAGAAGAGAGAGAATATTTCTTTTCCCTCTCCTATGAAAACAAAAAAATTTCCTAATGCTTCTTCATTTGAGAACACTTGATTTTCTCTTGCTTCTTATGCCTAACTTAAAGGCGTTAAAGAAAAGTACTTATTGGGAGATAACCCAAAAGGTTTAGATGAGTCTTGGAAGTTATTACTTTAGTAATAACCGCTCCTTATCCTTTTTATTTTCTTTTTGGGCCAAGAGTAACCTCTAATGAGAGAGAAGTAATGATTGGGAAAGTTGTTGTCCCGAAACAGATTTATGTGCTTCCCCATAAAAATTCTTGTAAAATCTCTGAACGTCTTACTGAGGCTTGAATTTTTGTGCTTCTGCCCCAGGTTGTTATCTAACTTCCCTTAGTTCAACACTTTTTGATTTGAGCAATATAAGATCTTCGAAAAAAATTGTCTTTACCTGCTGGTCTGTTTTGACAGATTTCTGCCATTTTCTGCATTTGCTTCTTGTTGGTTCCTTTTTGAGTTATTTTGGGGAATTGAGCTTTTTGAGGGAAGTGCTACAGTAGCTAGTGTTCTAATGGAAGTTTATTTGGTGTTAAAACTGAACCTAAAGACTTATTATCTTGAGTGCACTAATGTTGCTAATAAAGATTGTGTGAAGTTTTGTATGAAGGAAAAATTTCAGGTGTATGGAAGGAATGAGTAATGAGATGAAGGATGGACTAAAACTCAAGATTGGGGATGCCACGCGTGTCACCCCAAGAAATATCCAAGAAGTACAAGCGTCAAAGCTTGGGGATGCCCAAGGCATCCCCTTCTTCATCAATAAAAATCACAGGTTTCTTCCAAACGCTTCATTTTTATCATGCACAGTTGTGTTGTTCTTGGAGCGTCTTATTTTTTGTTTTCGTTTTGGTTTTTGGTTTGCTTTTGTTTTTGCTTAGTTTTCTGAATAAATCGCTTGGACCCCCTCTTTCATACATTGGTTTTCAAATAGTTTGGTTTGGTTTGGTTTGGAAAAGAGTAGGAAAGCTCATGCTTAAGTGGTAAGAAGAGCTTGTTTTTGACTGTGGCCTATGCTTTGTCATGCCATGCTTGATATTGTTTTGAAATTATCCTTAGTGTTCTTTGTTGTAGCATGACTCGTCATAAACAATTGAGATTGCTTAATGTGCCTTGGATGAATCATGCGTTGTTTTAGCATATTAAAGCATAGTATAGTGGTATTCTCATTTGATGCTTTATTTGGGTTGACTTGGCGCATGCTCACACCATGTTATGACTATCTCAAGTCACCATAGCTTTTATGATCCTTTAGTTTTCAACTTGTAGTATCACTTTATGCTTTGATCAATGATGTTTTGTCGCTCTACATGATTATGGCCATTATTGCTCTCTTAGTTTGTCGCTCCCAGTCTTTTGCTAGCCTCCACAACCAAGTATGAGTTTCACTCATGAATCCAACTCCCTAAACCAAGTTATTCCAAAGAGTCCACCATACCTACCTACTAGCTTATGCTATTCCAAGTATATTCATGTTTTTGTTTACCTTCCAAATTAAACTTGTTATGAGAAAACTAGTGATTAAAGCTTTCACGAACTTGATGGCACACTTTACTTTTCCTACCCTTAATAAACTTGAACCATTGTGTTGTCTATGTTGTATATGCTTGCACTTATTTGTTGGGAATTAGCAGAACCATGCTGTCATGGGGAATGCTTTCAACATTGCACTTGGTACTTTGTACCTAGTTGATATCATGCTCTTTTGTCTATGGATGTCATCGGTGTGAAATGAAAGGGGAGCTTGTAAGTCCATGGAGTTATGTATATATGTTAGAGAAATGCCTGGGTCGCTGGTCTAAGCCATGCTGACATGGTGGAAACCTGCAGCATAACCATAATGAGCTGTCTATGAAGCATTCTTCTTATAAAAAGAGTCCTATATTGAGAAAAAAGAGAAAAAGAAAAAAAGAGATTATGAAAAGAGGAAAGAGAGAAAAAAACACCATATTCCCATGGTAAATAAGAAGATTGCTGAGATGCTCGTTGTCTTCTTGCCTTGTCATTTGATATGGGGATTCTTCCGTATCATCGGGCAAGGGGTACCCCGTTGGAGATTCTCTATGATACACATGTACTTACAATGACAAGACCTTACCGGTGACTAAACTTGAGTAGCATGAGGAGCGGCCCTCGTATTCAAGGGACATGAGATTTCTAACTTATACTTCGTCAAGCATGTACACCATAGTTTGTTCACTTTAACCTTAATCACTTCAAGATGCTTATGATAGGGGCAATGAGAGCTGAAAGCTCTAAGTACCATAATTTTTGGAAGCTCTTTATGAAACTTGAATCTTTGCTTCCTTCTATGAAGGCCTTTCTTCCACTATTATATTGAGTCTCCACCTTCTACCTTTATGCACTTACTTTGAGAGCATAGTGGCCATTCTTAGTTCTATGTGCATTGTCCCAAGACTAGTTGATTGATGCATAACTTGATATTGCTTGTTTTAAACTATTTGTATCTAGTCACTCTTATGAACTTTGAAGGTGTCCTATGCAATTATATTTTCTACTCTATGAGGGACAAGCTGAATGCTATTATGCTATGTTTTCTTTATGTGAAACAAACAAACGTCTTGCAAAGCATTGTTATTCATGAATCTTTTGTTTGTGCCTTTTCATGTTGCATCATAGTTTCTTTGTCTTATTGCTAGAACTTTGGCTTTCATGTTATGATTGAGGTACTATGATCCCAGCTTTGAATGTTTTACAAATACTTTGATCAAGTCTTTGATGGTGCATGTCACCCCAAAAATTATTCTTTCTTTTTATCACTTACCTACTCGAGGACGAGCCGGAGTTAAGCTTGGGGATGTTGATACATTGCAAATGTATCTATCATTTTTGATGTTCCATGCTTGATTTTATCTACTTTCTTGTGTTTTGTCCACACTTTGGAGTACTTTTCATATGATTTCTTGGACTAACCTATTAACAAGAGCCACAGTGCCAGCTGCCTGTTTTCTGTTGTGTTTGGTTCCAGGAAAGTCAGAAAATGAATATTCTCAGAATTGGACGGGACAAAAGCCAAAGTGCATATTTCTCCGGAAGACATCTGATGCCAGAATATGAGACGGAGCAGGGCAGGGGGGGCAGCCACACCACCTGGCCACGCAGCTAGGCCTGGCCCGCACCAGGGGGTGGTCTGGCCAACCCCAGCACCCCGTCAGCCTCTCCTTCCGCCTATTTATTGCCCTCGGGACTAAAACCCTAAGTACCCGATCAAAAATCCACGAAAGATTCTGTAGCCGCCGTCGTCTCTGTCCCTAGATCGGGACGGATCTGAAGCTCTTCCCGGCACCCTGCCGGAGAAGGGAATTCACCTTGGAGGCCTTCTTCATCATCATGCAAGCCTCCGGTGTGATGCGTGAGTAGTTCATCTCTGGACTACGGGTCCATGTAGTAGCTAGATGGCTGGTGCTCCTCCTTTGTGCTTTCATGTTTAGATCTTGTGAGCTCCATTCATGATCAAGATCATCTATTTGTAATTCTGCATGTTGTGTATGCGGGGATCCGATGGATATTGAGGTACTATTTCAGATTGATTATTGATTCTATCATGTCTTTGTTATTTGTGACCTTGCATGCTTTCCGTTGTTAGTAGCTATCTTGGCCAAGTAGATGCTAGCAACTCCAAGAGTTAGTATTTATGCTCGATAGTGGGTTCATGCCTCTGGTAATCTGGGGAAGTGACAGAAATCTCTAAGGTACTAGATGTGTTGTTGCTACTAGGGAGAAAACAGCAATACTTTGTTCATAGAACAATCGTATTGTTTACTTTACACGCAATTCGTAAAGCAATAATTTGTTGCTTGCAACTTAATACTGGAGGGGGTTCGGATGATAACCTGAAGGTGGATTATTAGTCATAGATGCAGTTGGATGGCAGTCTATGTATAATGTTGTAATGCCCAATCAAGTTCCAAGAGAGTCAAGATGATTAGTATATGCATGTATTGCTTTCTCGATGTTTATCAATTGCCCCGCTGTAATTTGTTTACCCAACATGTTATCTATCTTAAGGAGAGCCACCTCTAGTGAACTATGGATCCGGGTCCTTTCTTTTACATACAATCTACAAACTGTTTACTACTTTGTGTTTACTTTCTGCAAACTATTATTTCCTTCCATTTGATATGGTGAGATTGACAACCTCATCGCAAGTTGGGGACAAAGTTTTGTGGTTGTGTTGTGCAGGTCTCCATGTTGCTACTAGCACTGGTAGTGCGCCCTGTCAAGGCTCAGCTAGCAACACCTTTGGGGTGTTTCCTTGCTCCTACTGGTTCGATCAAACCTTGGTTTCATAACTGATGGAAACTTGATGATGTGATCATCATACCTTCCTCTTGGGGTTCCCCAACGAGCTCTACATCAACACTGAGCCATCATTTATCTAAACTGAGTTTAGAAGTAAAGAAAACTAATTTAATGTTCTAAATCACTTAAATGGGAAACTAGTTTTCATATTCACAACCCTATTGTGGTCAATTCAAAGTCACAATTCCTTTCACAAGTCATTTTGAAAACATCTGACGACGGAATAGTATGGCCACTCCAACTGTTCCTGACCGCGGACGCAGCTATTCGAATAGTTTGACACTCTGAAGAGGTGGTACACTTTCACCACAAAATTCGATACATCCGTCAGGGATAACCCTGAATTATCATACTTAGTATGCGGATAATCAATCATAACCTTTCAATTACACACTCTAGTATAGGCACCTCCCCTATGAGCTTGGCCTCCTAGCCATGGTCATATGCCATCCTGGGCACTTCATAGGTGGACATCATCAAGAGGTAGCCTCATCTCAAACCTCCTCCAAGAGAGAACCCATACTAATGCATATAAACTTCCGGCTAAGCCTTACCCAATTCAGGTATTGTGGTTGTACGGTATAATTGGAATGGTATCGCATCCGAACTCAACCATCAGTTTTTATAAAGGGCTAAGGCTCATGCCTCAACATTTTCATCATCAAATCCATTTGTGTTTCTCAACACATGTCAAAACATTTCAATAGAATGACTCATCACTCCAAGGTTTTCATAATCATTTTCACCAAGTATTCCCATCTAAAGTGATCAAGGTTTATGCTTAGCACTAGCCACTAAGTTAAGAGTGTTCACTAAATGAGGGCTCCTAATCTTCAATCTCATGCCATAGAATGACATCTAAGTATAGACTTATTTTAATACTCTTTATGCTATCTATACTATTTTTACAATACTCACAAAACACTAACTAAAAGTAAAGAACTTTGGTAAAGTAAAAGAATAAAGCTGGCAAGTAAAACTTGGGATGGGTATAAATCAAAGGTATATAACCAAAGCATGTCTAATGCATCTTTCTTAGGTTACCTTGCAATTAGTGATGGCTTGCCTTGATTGGTGCAGTGATTGAAGTTTTCTTCGTCTTCTTCGTGGTAGAACTCCTCCTCATAGACTTGGTCGGTACTATCATCTATAAAGGAATACGGGGTACACAATCACCAAACAATACTTAACTAAGTCTATTTAGCACACTAAGGCACACACTTGATGATCTAGCATCATCACAATCATCACATGATTTAAAGAACTAGTTTCATTTATTTTATTTTAGAAAAGTAATTTCTACTCATTGAAATTAATTAAAATTTAATATTCTCCAAATAGAATATGGGATCATGTGGACACATGTCATCACCACATATTCTAATACATGGTAATGTGATTTAAAAGGTTGATCGTGTTTTATAAAGTTTAAAATTATCATTTAATAGATTTAAAGTGACTAGAAATACCCTAATGGCATTCTTTTGGTACTAGTCCAATGTCACTACATGCAAACCTAAATGTTTTTACATATTCAGATAGATATTCTCAAATGTGATTTTTGAGAGTTGGAATCAACTCAAAAGCATTTATGGTTGATTTTTGAAAAAAAAATTGAAGTTGCAAAAGTCTCTGTCTTGTTATTTTTGCTATAGGTTATCTCTAACTCCAAATGACTTAAACCCAATCTGCTTGGATAGATAATTTAATTTCCTTTCTAGCAAAATTTGAATCATGCAATTTTCTTAAGTGAAACTCTCTAAATTGATTTTCGAATCTAGGTACAGAATAGGGTTTTAACTAAATTGGAAAAACAATTATTTGAATTTCCAGGCCAGAGCGGGAAGTTAAACGGACCAGCCTAGTTACACTAGCGACGCAGAGGGCTACTGACAGAATGGTCCCACTAGTCAGCGACTGCATCTAAGCGAAACGGTATCAGCGAATCTGAGTCAATCGATCCTATTCTAATCCAATGGTCGAGCGTCATCGTCGACGACGAACAACTCTGGCAAGGAATGTGACCTAGCGTGGTGGTGGGGGTCTCGCGGGGCTCACCTGGGCTCCAGCTAGGGTCGGCGACAGGGGCAAACGACGTGGTAGACGACGGCGAGGCGAGGAGCGGCCACGGCAAGGCTTGGGGTGGTCAGAATTGACGGCGCCCTTCTCCTCCAGCAGCAGCGGACTCCGGTGAAATTCCGGCGCGGTGGTGCTCGCCTTGCTCCGGGGAGAGGTGGGGAAGGTCAGTAATAGGTGGTGAGTGGAGTAGTGTGGAGAATGGAGGCGGGGGTGACCTCCTTTTATAGCGCGGCGAGGGGACCGAGCGGTGCGGCGGTGAGCTCGACGGTGGCGTCACTACAGGTGGCTAACGGCATGGGCGAGGGCCTAGGATGGTGCGGTGCTCCCTGGCGGTTCTCACGGACTTAATGGTGCCGCGTGGGGCGGCGTGGTTCGGTCGGGAGCGTGTGGTGCTCCACGCGGCGGCAGAAGTGTTTGCAGCAGCGTGCGGCAGCCGCGGGTCGTGTGGCGACGAACGGGGGTGTCTGCCAGGGTGCGGTGATCATGGCGAGGCTACACGTGCCCGGTGAGGGCAAGGCGCGAGCTAGCGGGGCTGGTCGGGCACGGGGCACTGGCGCGCTCTAGACATGGTGCAGAGAGGCGGTGCGCGGTGGTGCTAGTGTGGTCCATGGCTCGGCTGCGATCGTGGGCTGGACAGGGGGTGGAGATAGAGTGCGACGAGGCTACTGGACATCCTGGATGGGCGCGGGGTGGTCTGGTGCGAGCTCGCCATGGTCGGCCGGTGATGACCAAAAACCGGCGGCGCTCCAATGTGCTCCACGGCGAAGGGGGGACTGGTCTAGGGCTGGTTAGACTCAGAGGGGACCAGAGGGTTAAGAGGGGACCAAATGGTCGGTGATCACTGTACAAAACAGTGAAGTTAGGCTAGAGATTTTTTTGTGCATGCTAAGTGTTTGTGTTAATGGCTGCATGAAATTTACTTTTGAATTTTTGATTCAAATTTTTTGAGTGATCTTAGATTAAGCTTGAGAGACTAGGTTTGCTTGGAGAGGTCAATAGGAATTGATTTGGTGGGTTTTTTAAAAAGTGGGATATTCCCATATGAATGAGATTCAATTTTCCATTGTCCATTTAATTGATTTTCTAGATGTTTTTGTAAGTTTGTAAAGTGGTCCTTGATACACTTTTACTTGGTCTAGCAAGGGGTGAAAAAGAATAGAATTGTTTTTCTTAGAAATTCTCATCTAGGAACACCTAAAGTGGCCTAGTGGTTTAAAATGGTCAAAATGACCATTTGGTTTATTTATTCTTATTTGATTTCTTTCTCTTTGGATTTTGTTTTTAAATGGCCTAGATGATGTAGCATTCATGTTAAACCATTTCACATCATTTAGAACAATCAAGCATGGCATATACACTCAATTCTATACTAATGCAAACACACATGCATTCACATTTCATTTTCTTAATAAAAGTTTTTGTTAACCCTAAATTGGGTGATTAGAACTTGATAACTTTGATTAAAGTTTTGGGATGTTACACCATATTTTTTGTTTGCTTAAATTTACCATTTGTCTTTCTTGTTTTCATATTTTTTTGCCAAAAATTAGCGTCAAACATTTTAGCCCCACTATGGTTTGCTTTTGTTCCATGTGGTTAGTTCAATTTCCTAGATATGGAGAGATCGGGTGTATTGCATCTGAGTTGTTTGATAATAAGAACAAGGCCACACTAGCGATAATATCCACACATGTATCATAAGGAACTTTGTGCAGTTCATCTCACTCTTGTATCTACTGTGTATCATAGTTATATGAACTGGCTATTTTAATACGAGGCACTTGATGGTTCAGTTTGTTGTTCTCAGGCCGCCGAAGCGTTGAAATTATCTAGGTATTCATGAATAATTCAATGTATGATTGCTTGATTCATTGTTTTTCTGAAATTATCTGGATAGCATATTCGAGGCTCACAATTGATGTGTTTTTATTGGCTAAGTTACTCTTTTTTGTCTATGATTAAATCAGTGGCAGATTTCGTTGTATAGTTACTGGCTAGTTTATATGTGAGAAACATAATGGCTTAGTTTTAATATTCGTTTTATTCATGTTCTGCACATTCTAGTTTGAGTAGTCTGCATCAGGTACTTTGATTGATTGCTCGCATTGTTATTCAAAATAAACTTGTAGTTTGTTTCCCAAGTCTGTTGTTCAAGTAACTTGTTTTGTCTTCAAGTAGAGCAGTCATTTCACATAGCAGCACATGCTCGCATCGCTCCATGGCGCCAGCTGGTCCACTTATTCAAGAATAAATAGATGTATGAGCCACCACTGTTAATTGCTTCCTTCCTTATATATTACCGCATTGACACATTTAAAATTCATGGTGGTGTAATTGCATGGTAATGTTGTTATAACTTGTTTTGTGTTTGTTTCAGGCTGCAAATGACCCTCTGAATGCCGAACAAAGATCCGCTTCTCCAAGTTTGTTTCACATAGCAGCAGTGACAATACCTATTGCGCATGGCACACCGCTTCGACTGGTCCTCGTTTTTCAGCCGAAAGATTATTTGAGGATGCCCTCCAAGATGCCCGTGATATTGTTGAGCAATAAGCCAACAAAACAGATTCAGTAATCACCATAGCACGCAAAGACTTATATGAATTGAAAAATAGGCAAGCCTTAACGCAAAACATACTTAATAATATCATCTGCAGCTCTCATGGGAAGCCAGTTGTTACATGTCTCGGGATGCAAGCTCCATAGAGACTTTTTCTGTAACACCAGTTATGGTGTTTTTTTAGTTGTCTGGACTCTGCTGCAACTTGTATGCTTCATTTTATTACTATCAAGTATACTGAGGATTGTAATAATCTACTGTAATTTTCAGTTGTAAGTTGTTTAAGGATTGTCGCAAACTGAGCATCTATCAGAATTACTACACATACCTGAAAAAATAGTGAAATTATAAGAGGTACAACACACGATCTACCGGAATAGGGAGAACGTCCATTGTATTACACGGGCACCATAGAACTTGCAAAATTCATAAACGTTCACTCAACAAAGTGAACACATAAAGAGCTGACCTGAAGAGAATACATCAGGAGCAGACCCACACAATCTATCAATCTGATGGATAGCCGTCGTAGTAATCGTAGTGGGTGGTACCATCCTCGCCATATGGCGGCACAATCTGCAGCTCAGAATGCTCAACGATTATGCAATACTCTGCCTAACGAGGGTTTAACTCATCAATGCCCATTGTTATGGACTTGGGTTTTCAAGAAGGAGGGAGCACTGGAGACATCTATAGGCTAGCAAACAAGCACACAGGGGACAAAGATTTACCCAGGTTCAGGCCTCGTGGAGGTCCCTACTCCTGCTTGTCTGCTCGTGGAATTATCGAAGGAGTCGAAAGTTACAATGATGTGCAGATGCAATCTGGCGAGGGTTGTGGAAACTAGGGTTGCATGTGTGTAATCCTCGCCGCCCCCTCCTAGCCTTTATATAGATAGGCTAGGTCTCGGGTAGCAGGTCGAGTCGGTTACAAGTTAGGGTTTTCCCCTTCAAACTTTCTATCTATAACTTCTTCTTGTTCTTCAAGCAATCGAGAGTCCGCAGGTTACTCGAGTCCCTTCATCTGGGCTTTGGCGACACAGTGGGCCTGTACGTATTTGGACCGTATATACCAAGCTCGAGTACCTGTAGGGTATATCCATGTCAGTAGCCCCCGAGTGTCCAGTGGAATCGCAGATTCGACTGGGGACTTTTTGAAGTCTTCGAGTGCCTAAATGAGTAAATTTCAAGTGCTTTTATTTGTGCCATAGGGATTGCTGATATATTTGTCTGATGTAACCAAAGTATCGATATCAGTTAACCACCTTAGGGTGAAACAACGCAATCTACTCAAACTCGAGTCCCCGGACTCGAATCTGGAAAAGTGCTCACGTAATTCGACTCAAGCCGTGGAGGTCTTATAGGAGTCGAATTCCAGTTATATGGGTGTGAGCACTCGACGCGTCCATCAAGGCATGTTCATCGTGCATGTAGGCACGGATATATTTCTGGTAGTGCGCAGCTAAATGCGTTGCCAGGCCTTATTCAGGTCTTACCTTCACGCTGTAAGCGCGACATCCGAATTTTATCATCGCAGAGACGATTCGGGTGACCCAGGAGACGCAGTCTCTTTGTAGGGAAAATTATGAGGCGGTGTCGCCATGAGCTTCGAGTGCGGATGTTATCAACACACAGTTTTCTGTATAAATAAATCATAGGGTGCGCGACCAGTGCTCCCTATGGGAGTAGCCCCCGAGTGCCTGGTTGAGTCGAAGACTCAGGCAGGGACTAAATAACTTTTGCGACTGGTGTCGTCTTTTGTTGCTTGTTTCAGTCGAATTTGTTTCCGGCGCTCCCTATGGGAGTACCCCATGTCTATAATCGAATTATATTTCGAATGGTTTGGGTTTTTGCTTTTGATTGTCCTTGTTCCTGCAAAAAGAAAAGAAAATCGTAGGGTGCGCGACCAGCGCTCCCTATGGGAGTAGCCCCCGAGTGCTTGGTGGAGTCGAAGACTCCAGCAGGTACTAAAGTAGTCGAAGTTTTCCGCGGTGTAGCTTTAATGACGTCAGTCCTGACGCTTGCATGACCTCAGTTATCCGCGTGAGCGAGTTTGACGGGACGTGACGAGCAGTGGGTCCTACTTCCTGACTTTGATTTGACTGGACGTGCGTAATCTTTATTTTAACTGTGCCTCCTCGATTTCCGTGCGTAATGGGAGTAGTGGAGGGACGGTTCGCGCTTCCCCTTCTCCATGTGTCCAACACGATGTGTGCCACGCGTCCAATAAGGTTTTTCTGAGCCGTTGGATTGCATCTTCCAGAGGTTAAGTAGCGACGCTACGCCGGTAATTTTCCCATGTGTGCTCATTCTTCCTCGCTGCCATCGCCATTGTTGCTACTCCTCTACTTTTTCCTGAGCCTATTTCCTCTAGGATGCTGGACCAGCTCCGCTCGTTCCCGAGCTACTTTCTTTGTTCACATCGCCGTCGTGCAATGGGGAAGAAAAGGGGAGGCGATGCCGCTGATTCCGTGGCCACTATGGCTGCAGCGAAGAAGAAGGGCGGCTCCGCTGCTGCGGGCACCAGCACCGCCGCCGGCGGGAAGAAGAAGGTCACGGGCACCCGCGTCACGAATGGTGCGTGGCGCCCCTCCATCATCGAGGCATATGCTCTCCGTCTTATTCGCCAAGACGGAGTGTTGTCCGCGGCAGTCACCGATGCGCGCGTCCCTAGTGGTGAGACCATTCCTGCTCCTCCCGCTGGTTTTCGAGTGATGTTTCTTGCATTCATCATTCGCGGTCTTTCCTTGCCTCTTCACCCCTTTTTTAGGGGTCTTCTTTGTTTCTACGGGCTCCAGCTCCATCAGCTGTCCCCAAATTCGATCCTCCACATCTCTTGCTTCATTACTCTTTGCGAGTGCTGGCTCAGAATCGAGCCACACTTTGGCCTTTTCAAACGCATCTTCAAATTGAAGCGCCAGTCTGCATCTGGCTCTTTAGTTTACGACGTAGGTGGTTGCAGAATACACGTCGACCCATCTGCCACCTACTTCGACATCAAGCTCACGAAGTCCATCCAAGGGTGGAGGGACAAATGGTTCTACGTCCGTGATCAGAAGGCCAAAGATGAGCACTTTGGACTCGCGCCCTTTGATCCCGCGACACCGTGCAAGAAGATGCGTTCCTAGAAGAACGTAGTTATGCCTGGCGAACTCGTGGAGACAGACGTGTTGTATCAACGTGTCTGCGACCTTGAGAGTCGCATTGGCAAAGAGGAGGGAGGATGTGTTCTCATCCGAACTTGGTTGCGCCATCGCGTCTAGCCCCTACAGGCCAGAGTCCACCCAATGTTTCAATGGGCTGGCGCTGATGATGCCACTCGCGTGTCTGCCGATGGCATGTCCGCAAGTGAGGTGGACAAGAGGGTTCGACTGGTCATGAAGTACACTGGCAAGGATGTGCTTCCTAGTGAGCCAGTTGTTCCTCCCTTTGATGCTTCGAATCCTCCTCCTGAGGTATATTTTTGCTACGCAGTAGCTTATTTTGTCAATTGCTTTTCTGTTGCTTACTTGATTTTTGCTGATTTTTGTTGTCTGTATGCAGGATTGGGCGGTGTCGCCTTGTATGCCTCCTCTCCCTGAGGGGGTTATTCCTCACGAAGCCTTGGAAGAGGATGAGTCTGAGTCGACTGTCCCTTCTGATGTGGAGGAGGAAGCCCCTGAGTCCGAGAGTCCAGGCACTCGCAAGCGTTCGCGCAGCAAGGATTCTGACGCGTCGTCTCCTTCGACTCCAGAAGGTACGGTCATTGGCGCGGAGTCGCCAATTCCTGCCGTCCCTATGAGGGCTGTGGCACCGTCTTCTCGCAAGAAGATGTGATTGCCTAAGGAGTCTTTGTCGGAGTCGGCGGAGGCCACGTTTGATTTTGACAAGTTTGACTGGTAAGTTTTCGAGTTCATTTGTTCTTCTCTATTTTCTTCTTGTTGGCTTGCCCTGGAGTTTGCCCTTTCTCAAGGTGGGTTTTGTCTTGTAGTCAAGAGGCGTCGTCATCTTCTGGCGATGTCGAATTTTTGAAGGAATCTGGAGTCGCGACCTCAATGGCCAAGAAAGAGGTCGAGCGCGCTCCTTCCCCTCCAGTGGCGGCCCACTCCGGGCACAATTCTTCCAGTTCTCCTCACGCAGGGGAGCATCGAATGGTTTCTCGGATGACGGTACAGCAAACATCTTCGGAGTCATTGGAGGACCATGTAAGTATAGCTTTTCTTCGTTTTACTGTTGCAGTCCACGTTATCTGTTGCCTCCGTTGATTCCTTGTTTATGAGACAACTCCTTGTAAAGGAAGCCGCGCACTTGGCAGACCAAGTGATGGCGATGGGCCGCCAGCATGCAATGCTGGAGACACGTCACCGCGTGGTTGAAAGTGAGTGTTCTACACTTATTCTTCTTCGTCTTCTCTTTTTCGTGTAGTCAACTGATAATCAACTTTTGATTGCCGTGTAGCTGAACATAACGCCTTATTGCGTAACGTCGCCACCTTGGAGAAGACACTTGCCGCGGCTGTGAAGGGTCGTGACGAGGCAATCACAACGCGTGACGAGGCACAGAAGCGTGAAGAGGATCTGCGTGCTTCCTTTGCGGCCAGGGAAAAGTTGTTTGAAGAACAACTATTCTCAACCGCCAAGGCTCTCTCAGGTACCTTTGCTTATGGATATTGTTGTCCTTCTCTACATCTAATGTCTTTGCTGGTGGCGCTGAAGTTTTGATCCATGTGTGGGTTCATGTACAGATGCTGGCGATCTGAGCTTTGACCCGCAGGCCCTTCGTCGCGATGACGCTCTGGCAGGTGCGGTGTCTGCTGTCGAGGACCGTAGCGCCACCGTCCAAGATACACTTTCTAAGGCCAAGGTCGCCCTTAGTCGCCTCCGAGAGGAGCTGATGTCGAAGGCGGAGCTGATCGATAATATGGACGAGCTGGTGGAGTCACTCGCCGGGGGTGTGCCTTCCACCTACAAGAACTCCCTCCGCGCGGCTGGCGCGTCCATGTCACTCGCCATGGTGCAGGCCTACGGGCTCGAGATCGATCCTTCCGCGGTGTCGAAGGCGATGCCTGTTGGCGCGGATGGTCAGCAGGTAGTCTTCGCTCCTTTCGCGACTGCCTGTGGCAAAGATGGGCATCACTTGATAAATACTGTTGTGAAGTACTGGGAGGAGCTCCAACGAGCCAAGAAGGCGGCGAAAGCTTCGGCCTCAGGGGCCGGCGGAAAGTCAGTGGCGTCTGACACTGCCATGGACTTGATGAAGCCCCCGAAGCCGTCGAAGTCGAAGAAGCCAGCTGCTCCGTAGTTAGCTTTTGTAATAGTTGCTTACTTGTCCTTTTGTTTAAGAACATGCCTGCTGGCGAGTGTGTCTATTGATACTTATGTTGGTCTTGAGTGCATCTGTTCCTTTTGTCTTTGTGTTGATTTGGTCATCTTATTTGCTTCTTTCTTGACTTGTGGTAGGGTTCATCAAGTGATCTTGTGAGGGGAACCCAGGACTCGCCATCTCTTGATGATACCGTGGCGCCGCTGCGCTCCAGGGTAGAGGAGCTATCCTTGCTTTCGCGACTTCGTGATCGCGTGAAGAAGCTAGAGCGTGAGTTGCCCGTGCTCCGCGGTAGCGCAGACGTGTGGAAGTCGAAGGCAGAAAAAGCCGCCGCCCGTGAGCGATATCTGCTTGGCGAGGTGACGCAACTGGGCGACCAGTTCAAGTGTTAGTTTGCTTATTCTCATCATTTCCTTTGTAGTCACTCGTAGTGGTACGTTACACTCATGCTATTGGTGCTGCTTCGTGTAGTTGTTAGCACGCGCCATCCGCAGGAGGAGAAGGATAGAATTGCCATTCGCCTGCATGATCTCACCCAGGAGCAACTTCAAGAGAGTGGATACTTCTGGGTAGATCATGATCGTGCGACTGCGCTGGCGACCCTACATGATCGTGCGTCACGGGTGTTGCTCTTTCTGAAGAAGTCGCAGTCATGCTTGAAGAACATTTATCGGGCGATGTTCCCGCTGGATGATATTCCATCAAGCCTGCTGGCTCTCCTTGCCAAATTTCAAGATCTGACGTAGATGTTGCCGCCATTGCGTCTGGGCCGCTAGCACCACCAGCAGGTTCTTCTTGGAATATGGTGCCGCACTATCAGGCGGTGGACCGCCCAGCAGAAGAGATCGTCAACTTCTTCGAGGAACAAACCAACGTTCTTATGCTGCAGTAGTAGCTTAGTTTGTATCCTGCACATAAATGTAATTGTGTTGTAAAGTTCGTATAAATGTTGTAGATAATTTAGTTGTTGAATGTGTATAAAGAGCTTTTCCAGTATGAAGTGCGTGGCACTATGCGAGTCCTTTTCGTTAGTCTGGTCATGTTTATATCTCAGTCCTTTGTCAACATGTCAGGTGCGTGGCAGCTGGGTTAATGTTGTGTTAAGGGTTTTGATTGATGTACTAGCTACTCAGGGTATCGTGTTTTGGTTCGGAGAACATATGTGTACAGGGTGGCGCAGCCCCCAAGTATATAAATTGGGAAAGTAAAGGAGAACACAGAGTTTTGGAGCACTTAGCTTTTATTATTTGAAGAACAGTGCGAGGTACAATGTGCGGCTAAGTAGCCTTGGCTGAGTAGCCTTATTTGCGATGTAAAAGTAAAAAATGACTAGGGGTAGAAGCCTCGTAGTTGTGCGACGTTCCCAGGGTTGGAGTATGCGACTCCTGTCTCTAAATCTTGAAGGCGATAGGCGCCACCTGGGATTACTTCTGTAATCACGTACGATCCTTCCCAGGGGGACTCGAGCTTGAGATGCCCCTGCTGCTTCAGTCGCGGGACCAGGTCACCTTCGACGAAGGATCTGGGGCGAAGTCTCCTACTATCGTAGTTGCGCAGGTTCTGCTAGTAGATCGTGGATCTTTCTGCGGCGATTTCTCTTGCTTCGTCAAGGAGGTCGACAGAGTCTTCGAGTGCGAGGGATGACTCCTGCTCGCTGTAGGCGACCACGCGTGGCGCCTTGTATCGTACTTCGGCGGGTAGCACTGCCTCTGCTCCGTGCACCATAAAGAATGGTCTGTAGCCCGTGGCGCTGTTTGGAGTTGTACGTAGGCTCCATAGTACGGATTGCAGTTCATCCGGCCAGCAACCCGCGGCTTGTTCGAGTGGTCGGAGGAGTCGCTTCTTGATGCCGCTGCAGACGAGCCCGTTTGCTTTTTCCACCTGACCATTGGTCTGTGGATGCGCCACTGAGGCATAGCTGATGTTGATCCCCAGGTTCTCGCAGAATTCCTTGAACTCCTTGGATGTGAAGTTCGTCCCGTTGTCGGTGATGATGTTGTGCGGCACTCCGAAGCGGTAGACGATGGACTCGAAGAACTTGACTGCATTGTGCCCTGATTGGTTGGTCACTGGCATGGCCTCAATCCACTTGGTGAATTTGTCGACTGCGACTAAGAGGTAGACATAGCCTCCTCGTGAGGACCTTGGTAGCTTTCCGACCATGTCGAGCCCCCATTGTGCAAAGGGCCAGGCCAATGGGATTGGTCGTAGCTCTGCGCCCGGTGCGTGCGACTTGTCCGCGAATCGCAGGCAAGCGTTGCATTTTTGGACGATGTTCTTTGCATCGCGCATGACCGTAGGCCAGTAGAATCCAGCTCGCAGAGCTTTGGCAACTAGGGCGCGACTACCGGCGTGGTGCCCACAGATCCCTTCATGGAGATCAAGGAGAACTGCTTTTCCATCAGCTAGGGAGACGCATCGCTGGAGTACTCATGTGATGCTGCGTTTATACAGTTCGCCGTTGATAACGGCGAATCCCTTGGATCACCGCGCGATGTGTCGTGCATCTGTCGGATCGTCCGGTAGTTTCTTGCTGAGGAGGTACATAATGTACGGCTGCGTCCAGGATTGCTCTATCATCATGACGCTCATTGGTCCCTCGAGTCCTGTGTCCAGCTCCACGTCATCGAGTGTCATTGGCTCATTGGGTGGCGCAGCTCCCGAGTCCGTTGTTGCGTTTGTTTTCTTCTCTGCGGCCTTTGGCTTGATAGAGCGTTCGCATATGCGCTCGAGAAATACCCCAGGTGGTATGGGGGCGCAGGTAGAGCCTATGTTGGCGAGTGCATCCGCCTCTTCGTAACTTTCACGACCTATGTGTCGCAGCTCGCAACCGTCGAAGTCCCCCTCGAGTGTATCGTAGAGGTCGCGGTACGCGATCATGTTGTCGTTCAGTGCGTCACATACATGCATTGTTTGGTTGACGACCAACTTGGAGTCGCCATATATGATGAGCCTCTTGGCGCCACAAGCTTTTTCCATCCTCATCCCGTGCAACAGGGCCTCGTATTCAGCCTAGTTGTTTGAGGCTGTAAACTGCATTCGCGGGATATACTTCAGTTTGTCCCCTTGAGGTGATGTCAGTATGACACCTGCGCCTGCTCCGTCTTTCCGCTTGGACCCATCGAAGTGCATTGTCCAAAGGTAGGACATATCTAGTTTGTCCGGGAGTTGGTTCTCCATCCAGTGCACGAGGAAGTCAGGGAGAACTTGCGACTTGATTGCGTCACGCTTTTCGTATGTGATGTCTCGTGGAGATAGCTCTATTCCCCAAAGTGCGACTCGCCCCGTGGTGTCGGGGTTATTAAGGATATGTCCCAACGGGGCGTCGTTGACTACCACGATTGGGTGTTACTGGAAGTAATGGCGCAATCGTCGAGCGGTCATAAAGACACCGTACACCAGCTTCTGCTAGTGCGGGTACCACTGTTTTGTACGTCGTGGACCTTGCTTTCCTCAGCTTGCTCGACGACAAGCACTGTGCTGACCACCTGGTTGGTGCCGAAGATGTACATCAACAGTGGTTCCATTTCTTGTGGAGTCACCAACACTGGCGAGGTGGATAGCAGGCGCTTGAGATCTTCGAATGCTTCTTGCGCTTCATTGGTCCACTCAAATTTTTCAACTTTGCGGAGGAGCTGGTAGAAGGGTAGTGCCTTTTCACCCATCCGACTGATAAATCGACTGAGGGACGCGATTCCTCCGGCCAGTTGCTGGACGCCACTTATGTTCTTTGGCTTTTCCATGGCCAGTATGGCTTTTATCTTTTTCGGGTTTGCCTCGATCCCCCTCACGGAGATGAGATACCCGAGTAGCTACCCAGATGGTACGCCGAAGGCGCATTTGTCCGGATTGAGCTTAATCCGGTAACGATCGAGGTTGGCGAAGGTTTCGCGCAAATCGTCGATTAGAGAGGCTTCCTCCTTGGTCTTGATTACTATGCCGTCGACATAGACTTGGATGTTGCGACCTAGTTGTTCCTTGAGGCAAGCCTACATGCACCGCTGGTAGGTGGCTCCCCCGTTTTTTAGCCCGAAGGGCATTGTGTTGTAGCAGAACACACCGAAGGGCATTGTGAACGCTGTTTTCTCTTGATCTTCCTCCTTCATTCGAATTTGATTATAGCCTGAGTAGGCGTCGAGGAAGCAGAGGCGCTCGCATCCCGCGGTGGAGTCGATGATCTGGTCGATCCGTGGCAGCGGGAAGTGATCTTTTGGGCAGTGCTTGTTTAAAGAAGTGAAGTCCACGCACATCCGTAGGATATCCGTGTCCTTTTTTGGTACCAGCACCGTATTGGTGAGCCAAGTGCTTTCCTTGATCTCGCGTATGAACTTGGCCTCGAGGAGTGTGTTGATCTCCATTCCAACTGCCTGCGCCCGTGGCTCAGACAGTCGCCTGATTGTCTGCTTGACTGGCCTTGCGTCGGGGTTGACGTTGAGTGCGTGCTCGGCGAATTCCCTGGGAACTCCTGGCATGTCCGCAGGACACCAGGCAAAGATTTCCCAGTGCTCACGGAGGAATTAGACGAGCGCGAGTTCCTATGCGGGACTCAAGTTGTTGGCGATGAGGGCCGTCCTGGCCGGATCCGATGGGTGGACCTGCACTTTCTTTGTGTGCACCAATGAGTCGAAAGAGAGATCAGGTGAGCTTGGCCTACTCAGGGGAGGTAGACTGTTGTCTGTCATCTCTTTCAATCTTGTGAGTTCCTCCTGCATGCCGAAGATGCAGTGGTATTGTGAGGGCCAGTCGACGACCTCAAAGTCGATGCGTTCGTGCCGGAAGTTCTTCAGCGTGCCGAAGATGACATCGAGGTTGATTTTGCCCAGGGGGTATACGCCTTTCCCTGGGACGATGCCGTGGAACGTTGTGTCTGATGCCTCCAGGCAGGTTAGAGGGATCCTCATCGCTCGCAAGGTACTCGCGAATATGAGGTTGATGCCGCTTCCGCCGTCCATGAAGACGCGACTCATGTCGAAACCTCCAATTTGCGCTTCGAGTACGAGGGGGCAATGACTTGGACGAGGTATCTAAGGCAGGTGGTCGCGTTTGTCGAAGGTGATGCACGACTCGCTTCCACTGAGGTACTCAGTGGTGGATGGTGGCGAGTGCGTGGCCAAGTTGACTTGGCGAGTGATGGCCTTCTGCACCCTGTTGGAGGGGCGTCCTTTTTGGATCATCATGGTACCCATGGCCCGTGGGTACGGTTCTCCTCCGTGGTGCTAGTCCGGTGCGGCTCCGTTCGGGGGTGGCCCAGGTGGTGGTGGTGGTGCGCCATGTGCCACAGTGCCTGGAGCGGCTCCATAGCCTCTTTCGACTGCATTGCAGTTCATCCGAACCAATCCCTCGTGTAGCTTGAGGAACTCGCGGCAGTCTTTGAGGAGGTGGCTGGACTTTCTCTTGCCATCATGCTTGTCGATGTAGAAGTGTACTGTGCATGGCCTGGACAGTTTGTCCTCAATGGAGGTCGCCGGTGCCTCATCGCGAGTGCGGTGTTGCCATACTTGCGTGGTTTTCCCGGAGTCGCGGTATCCGCCGCTACGGTATCCGTTGTTGCGGTTATCGTCGCATCTATCGGCGTAGCCGGCTGTGACCATGTTGACGTCGTCACGGTCATTGTAGATGCGCATGCGACGCTTGCCTCGGTGGTCGCGTCTGCGTTCGAGTTCTGCCTCCTCGTCGGAGTGAGCGCGATTCTTCACCGAATCTTCTCCATCGGCCCACCGATTCGCGATCTCCATCAGGTGGTCGATGGTCTGGGGCTTTGAGCAGCCCAGCTCCTCCCTGAGCTCTAGGCAGCGGACACCACCGTTGAATGCATCAATCGCGCGGTCTTCCGAGATGTTTTCCGCAGAGTTCTTGATGATGGACCACCTTTGGATGTAGGAGCGCAGCGATTCGCCAGATCTTTGCTAGCAGCATCTCGGCTCTTCGATTGATGCGGGCCGTTTGTACGTGCCCTTAAAGTTGCGCAGGAAGCTGTAAACCAGCTCATCCCAACTGCGAATGGATCCGCGTGGGAGGTTATTCAGCCATGCCCGAGCGACGCCCTGTAGCTGTAGCGGCAAGCATGGCATGACAGTGCTTCGACTGCCTCCGTGGAGTCTAACAGAGGAGATGTGGTCCTCCAGCCAGATCTTGGGGTCCTGTAGACCGTCAAATTTCGGGTTCTCCGATGGGAGTTTAAACCCTTTAGGCATTCGCTTTTGCCTAATTGATCTGCTGAAGCATCTTGCGCCGCAGAGCTCCCCATCTTCTTCTTCCGTGTCAGTCGACCGAGCATGTCGTGCCCTTGATTTGTCGATATTGCCCTGCGTGAGGTCGTCGCGTGCATCGTAGTCACGGTCGTGTCGCCGTGAGCGGCGGCGCCGAGACAGGTCGTGACTGTCACCGCTGGATGAGGGCGAGGAGTGGTGCTTTGCTAGCGCTTTGCCCTTTTTTGGGTCTGGTGTTGGCTCCTTGTCGAGGGCGGCCTTGATTAATCCCAAACCCGTGATCGTAGATCGGTGCATGGCAGTTCAGGGATCTCCAGCTGGCGGCTGGTTATTGAGGAGGTACATGGTGGTTGCTATCGCCGCAGCCTGCGGCGTCCTGGGGACCACGTTGCCTCTCGTGTCGACTGTCATAGAGCCGAAGTCGAGGACTTTCGCGGCTTCTATGTGCTCTTGTTCGGTAAGATGAGCCATCCGGGATTGCCTCTTCTTGGCGAGGTACTCGTTGCCTCTTGAGGAGGATCCTCCGTAGGAGGAGAGCCTGGCGCGACGAAGGCTCGATTTGTCCGCTGCCTTTTTACGCGCCTCAAGTTGCGTGATTGTTTGCAGTTGGCGCTTGAATTCTTCTTTCAAGAGCCAGTAATAGCCCATCAGTAGTTCCTACGGGGACCCAAAGGGTAGAGGTGTACCCCGTAAGGCCTCGCGGCAGCGATCCCACTCTTGCTCGTTGAGCTTGATTACGACGCTTTCGTCAGTTTGCTCATTGATTATGCTGGGAGGTTCGACTGCTCCTCCGTTGTTGACGGGAGCGCGATTGCCGCCATTACCGCCGTTGCCACCGTTGCCACCGTTGCCGGTGTTGGGTGGATCGGTGCCATTACTAGTGTTGCCATTGTTCTCGCGCTTGGCGGAGGTGTTGCCTGCGTTGATGACGGCGCACATGAAGTGATTGGGGAAGCTATTGCTTCCACAACTTTCTGATCCAGAACCGTAGGTTCCATCTTCAGTGGCGAGATCGCTCGGATCGGAGTCGCGACTGCTGTCGCTGACCGTATTTTCGACTGCTGTCGGGGCGTTGAGCTCGCTGAGGGTGCCGATCGATGGAGGGAACCATGACGCTGGGGCAATCGTCGGTGTTGTCGGCTGATCAGGCATGCGAAGCGTGCCCATCTGACCAACTTGGAAGCGGAAGCTTCCAATTGCCAGGCTGATTCCGTCGCCCACGGACTCGAAGGCCGGGCGGGTGGCTGGCGTGTGGACGGTGAAGTCGAAGGCGCCGAAGAGCTGGCAAATCTCCGTTGTTGCGGAGTTGTAGATCACAGTTGATGGGGCCGAAGAAGCCGCAACTTTAGCACTCCCAGTTCCCACAGACGGCGCCAATTGACGAGGGTTTAACTCATCAATGCCCATTGTATGGACTTGGGTTTTGGAGAAGGATCGAGCGCTGGAGACATCTATTGGCTAGCAAACAAGCACACAGGGGACAAAGATTTACCCAGGTTCAGGCCTCGTAGAGGTCCCTACTCCTGCTTGTCTGCTCGTGGAATTATCGAAGGAGTCGAAAGTTACAATGGTGCGCAGATGCAATCTGGCGAGGGTTGTGGAAACTAGGGTTGCATGTGTGTAATACTCGCCGCCCCTCCTAGCCTTTATATAGATAGGCTAGGTCTCGGGTAGCAGGTCGAGTCGGTTACAAGTTAGGGTTTTCCCCTTCAAACTTTCTATCTTTAACTTCTTCTTGTTCTTCAAGCAATCGAGAGTCCGCAGGTTACTCGAGTCCCTTCATCTGGGCTTTGGCGACACCGTGGGCATGTACGTATTTGGACCGTATATACCAAGCTCGAGTACCTGTAGGGTATATCCATATCACTGCCAGTAATCGATCGAGTTCGAAAGGACGATCATTCCATAATCCTCCTACTCCAGACCCATATACAATGCTTGGATCCTCTTCCCATGCAAGAGCCTCAAAGTTGTAAGATCTAATCTCGGATAGATCCGCATAGTATATGTTGCCGGCCTGCACCGTGGGTACCCTGGTGCTGTCGATGCAGACGCACCCATTGTCAGCAACGAAGAGAGAACAACTTCCGATGCCTCTGACCAGCTGAAGGACACAGTTCTGGGTATCAACCTGGTAAATAACCGGCCTCCCACCATAGACCGGTCCACTCACAACGAATAGAAACTCCCCGTCGGACTCAGCGAGGTAAAAATGATTCGCTGGGAACTGGCAGCCCTGAACAGGGCCTACAATGGTGGGATGTATCTCTAGGGTTCGTGTGGAGCGCTACAGCTGCACATCTCCATGAGCAGCATCACACATAATCGAGAGGACAGACCCGTATCTGTCTATGACAAAAACATCACCGGCGTAAGAAGTCATGCTTCGGAGTTCCGCGAAGTCATATGGCGAGTACCACCCTTGACCAAAGACCGGGCGACTCCCTTCCTCCGTGCTCTCATCCGCCCACTGAATGGTGGTGTTCTGATTGTTTGATGTAAACACCATCAACGACAGGAACATCGTCAAAGCGACAGAAGCCACCCGCTCGGTCGGTATCTCTGCCCTCGGGCGCTTGATAGCACCCAAGAAGGGGTTGTACAACCGAGTCTTGTACGGCTGCACCCTCTGTCCGATCACAAGGAGGCCGCCGGTTGTGCTACCGACATAAAAGTACCTTCCAAAGATAGAGGGAGGAGAAATAGAGATTCAGTCAAGGTAAACATACTGAAATTCAATCAAGGTAAACCATGGAGCAAAACCTTGGGCAACAAGTGGATGAAGAAACAAAACTTGAAAAACAGATAGTATAGGGTGTGAATGCAAAAAATGGATCGTATATATACAGATGAATATAAAGAAAGCACTTGCGAATAATCCAGCTAATCGTCTTCTCAAGGTGGCGGCCAGTTCTCACATTCAACAACGTGATGGCGGCGTCTTCTACTCGATACTCCTCTGACAACTGGTGCTCTAGAACAATTCAGTTGGCTGGCATAAAGCGCTCCTCCGTTAAGCCGCGTCAGGCGCCATAGACTGCCCGAAAGGCAGCGTAGTAGTCGAAGTCGTCCGTCGAAAGGAAGATATCACCTATCTTCTGGATGGGTCCCTTAGGGAGACCAGCCCATGGCGAGTCCTCCTGCTTCTTGACGGCCATGGATGATGGCATTCGTGTGGTCTCGGTCCCACCGACTGGCACAGGAAGCGGTTCTAGAGACACACATTTAAACAAAGGTCTGGGAAATCCAAGCGAATCGTGTGGAAACGAGACGACGGCATGCACACAGCAACCGCAAGCGCGTTTCATCAAACAGGCATGGGCGCGCGCATGCGCACGCACACTAATTACGTACAACGGTCGTGCGCACACCATCTTATGACTCCTGGGAGCACGCAACTGTGTAGGTGTAGGATGATACTAGTAGTAGTAGTATCATAACTTCATTGTATTTAATTATCCCAAAATCTAAGAAGAAAACCTACGCTCCCTAGTCCCTCAGGGCACACAAAAACGCAGGGCATTTTCCATTTTTTGCATGGCATTTTCCATTTTTTAATTTCGCTTTTTGGTTGTGCCCTTGGATGCTCACCATCTGGTCGGATGGGGTGTATGCTCCGTGGAGCTAAAAACCCCATGTTCTCTCGATAGGACGGTTGTTAATTATTAAGGTATATATGTTTTTAGTCCCACAACTTGCACGCGGGAGCGTTTTACTCCCACATCTTGCAAAGTGAGCAACACTAGCCCCACAACTTGTAACCAGGAACATTTTAGTCCAATTCAATCAAATTTCTGTGATTTTGTCTGAATTCGTCGTAACTAATTCTGGAAGTGACATGTGGCATCATATTTTTTGCAAAATGACCCCTATGTATTTTCTGCCTGCCAGTTGTGACCTTAGTACAAGTTGACAGGAGGGTCTGAATAAGAAAACAAATAAGAAAAACTACCAATGCATTGTAGGGTATCGAACTGATTACCTGCGCTACTGAAGAAATCAACCTTGCCACTACAACATGCACACAAAAGTGATTAACTGAAGAGCACTCTGGCTGATGTGTTCTTTATTTTGGATATTCAAAAATATGTGTTCTGGGTACAATAACAACTCAACTTTATTCCTTTTCATTTTTGCGAATAAGAAAAAGCTCAAGTTTATTCTAGACACTGTAGCTAGCTACTAGGTTAATGACAAAGCTATACAATTGATATTATGGACCGTGCCAACATAGACGTGAGCATTTTTTGCATTCGTATGTGCCTTTTTATTATATAAATAATTAATTTCCCCCAAGTACTCCTCGTCTGGCATAATTACGTCCTCTCAAGTACTCCTCGTCTAACATGAGTAGTCGTGGGCATCTACCGGCATAGTGGCTTGTGGGTGTGGGTGTGTCGTTGTAGAAAAGTGCTAAGTTCGAATCTATTCTTCTCTTAGAGATTTAACTATTTTATTTGTACGTCTATTAACTGATGGCCCACTTATCAGTCCGCATAGGAACACAAATGACATAAAAAATATAGAGGGGTCATTTTAAAAAATTCAACAGTCATTTGTGGACAAATTAAGTCAAATTCACTGAAATTCCATTAAATTGGACTAAAATGCTCTCGAGATATAAGTTGAGGGACTAGTATTGCTCATTTTTCAATACTAGATCATGTAGGCGCGCGTTGCCACGCCCGTCTAGTATGACAATAGATAGTTTAGAGTTGATGGAAATGTATTTGAGTTACAACATGTTTAGAAGGGTTTAACCACAATTAAAGACATTACCAGCCTGGATAATATAGCAGCAACATGTGCGGCCTGGCCTAAATAAAGTCATATAACAACTTGTTCATAGGTCATAAAACAATATTTGCATAAAATCTAGAGTCCAAGTCGTTGGCTAATTAAGCAACTACATCTCATGGTCTAAAAGAACAAAAAAAAGATCACACCCGTGAGGCTTACACCATTTGTCTTCTAGCTCGTGTAATTGACATATTGCAATTTTAATCTAAGTAAAATTAGTTTTTTAGTCAGCTTCCTATTTTTCAGTCCTTAGAAGCTCTTCATCCTGGATTCTTGTGCAACAAACCGGCACATAGTAGTATATTCAACATATTTAGTAAGCATATAAGCAACAGCGAAGGATACTTACCACCTGTATCAGCAAGGAGTTATTGCACATGACCTCACCAAAAGTAAGTTCTCGAGAACATATGAAGTCGACCTCAACCGTGTAGCGCCTCCGTCACCGCCTAGGATTTCAAGGATCGAGGGGATCGAGTGGGGTAGCCATTCCTTGCATGTTGCATTCAGACTGCTACTCCATGGTGCTCTCCGTCCAGAGCCTCCATCTTCTCACAGATCACCGGCTCTACCATGTTAAAGTCTGGTTGTGTTGAATGATTTGCGTTAGCGGTCTAGGTTTCAGATCAAGATAGGGAGGGAAGGACGGAGGGGAGGGGATGGGGTTGAGTACCATGGCATCAGATCGGCGAGGGAGGACAACAGGTTCATGACTTTGTTGGCATCGGTGGCAAAGAGCTTGTCAAAGTGGAATAATGAGATGACGAGGACTGGACCCACATGGTGGTGGCAGCCGGAGCCACATGGTGGCGGCCGCCGGAGCAGACGAAGAGAGGAATAAGACGGTTGGCTGCTAGGTCGGGAGTTGGGCGAGACAGGCGATTTTGGTGATGCACCGGTGGCTCTATCTAGACCGTTTATCCGAGATCGAACGCCAGGACTCCGATTTTACGTACAGAGAAGCGTCCCTTAGGGATAATTGGCCCACGTAGCAGCCCAATTAGGAGAAGAAGCACATCAAACAGCTAGAAATGACCTGAAACACACAATCCGGCAGCAGAAAACATTCATGGCGTGAGAGTGCTCCTGTTTGTTCCGGTTATAATATCCCTAATGTGGGACTAAAACACTCTCGCAATGCAAGATGTGGGACTAAAGGTGTATATACCTCTTAATTATTTTACAACCTCAATTGCTAGGCCAGAGGACCAATTAATGCTCCTAGTTTTGCTCAATTACTCCTCTAGTTGACCGTAAAATATGAATCACCACGTCGTGTAATGCTCTTGGTCGATCATGTTGTTAAAACGGGAGTGCGTCCATTGGCTTGCACATTTTCAATTAGATGCGGTGGCCACGAGCATTGCCTGGATTTTAGGATTACTACTGCATGCAATAACTAGCTATAAAGCGAGTAGGTGAAGTTAATTCTCCGAACTAGCACTACTCTGACCTAGTAATACCGAACATAGGGAGTACCTCAAGTGTGGTTATATGGATGATCAGTTGATGTGACTCTCGGCCACGAATTCTTGACCATATAGCCGTACGTTCTAACACCTTTTTTACTACTAATAATAATAGTACATGGACGCTAGCAAAATTCGAAATTTCAATCGAGCGGCAAAATCACACACACCGACTTTGAAGCATTTCCCGCCTAATTGTTTCAAAAACTTTGAGCCAAAATCTCCCACCTAGGGAGTACCATTTTTATATTATTATTATTATCATATGGGCGCTTGTCAAATTCAAAATCTCAATCGAGCGGCAAAACCGCAGACCGACTTTGAAGCATTTCCTGCCCATCCATTTCAAAAACATTGAGGCAAAATCTCCCACCGGGGTTGTATCATTTTTGTATTATTATCAGATGGGCATTTATCAAATTCAAAATCTCAATCGAGCGGCTAAACCATACACTAACTTTGACGCATTTCCCGCCCCTCAATTTCAAAAACTTTGAGACAAAATATCCCACCAGGACACTACCATTTTTATATTATTATTATATCGACGGTCGCCAAATTCAATATCTCAATCAAGCGGCAAAATCACACACCAATCTTGAAGCATTTCCCGCCCCTCGGTTTCAAAAACATTTGACTTCAAAATTCCGATTCTACCCATTGTTTTGACACCCTATGGGCAAGCTAAAGTTGGTAGCTTGGGGGCACGATCGTAATTTATATTTCTGTTCACCTCCTTAGTCCGGATTCGCCCAAATTTTCCCGCTAGTCCTTCCAAAAATCCCAGCCCCCTCTCTCCCACGCCCTCACCTCCACGACCATGATGCGCACCGGCCGGCAACAATTCTACGGTGGACGGACCCGCTCGAGCGACGGTCTCGTGCACCGCCACGGAGCCGCTTCACCGATGCACCCACCGGATTTGGTTCACCTGGTCTCTCTGCCATTGCATCGGAGCTGCGGTGTCATTCACCATGCCGATGGCGTCATCGACCGCCCAAGCTCTACTTCCCGGCCGCCGAAAGCTATCCAACCGTACCAGATCCGCTTCACCGGTGTACATCAGACGTGATCTAGTTCCGGGCGTTCCATGTCCACCGCTCTAGACCAGCTGCTCGGTCATCACCGTTCAATGCATTAGATCTGCCTCAGCGACGCTCTCGTCCACCGCGCTCAAGCCGGCATCGACCGCCCAAGATCTGCTTCCCCGACGCCAACAGCCACCGCAACCGCAGCACCCTCGGTGACCTAGAAGTCACCCACACGGTACCGACGATGCTTAGACGCCTCTCCGACCAAGGTTAACCAAATCTACAACCCGTTTTTGTTTTGTCAGCAGTATAGCAGGTTCAAGCCTATCGCAGTGAACTGCATTTTTGTCATCGTGCTCGTACATACAAGTCAGTGGGCATGCCTGTTTTTCGTGCTAGTACATACAAGGTCATTAGATATGTTGGTTTGCATGCGCTGCTCTACAAATTTTAAGTCATGGACATGTCTGTTATTTTGTCATACACATGTTCTTAGCTACTCCATACAACAGTAATTGCTTGCTACCGTGTAATTCTTGCAAAATCTGAAGTCAGCAAAAAATATTACGGTGGATTCCCTGCTCTACAGTTGCTAAATCTATCTGTTTCGTCCTAAGATCAGTTCCTGCTATTATTTCCTCCTTCGCATCGTTCTGCTATCCTGTAGTAGCCCTTTAAACTCTTCGTACAAATTCGATTATAATTTTGTTGTTGCCATCTGCTTCTTCAAAAGCTGCATCACTAACTATTTCCTTGTTTTTGCATATAGCTCAAAATGGAACAATGAACATGTTGGTTTGCATAGCCTATTCTACAGGTTCACAAGGGATTCCATTAATTCCTTATCTGATGCTGGTTTGTCCTGACAATGGCATAACTGTCCTCTACTATGTACTTCACTCGTGGTTTGCATTCCTGCTCTAGACGTTCTCTTATGATGCCATTATAATTTCTATCTGGTTGATTCTTAACTATGATAATAACTACATGCCATTGTGTAGCTCACCGCAAATTCTGAGTCACCCAACGACTATGCATTCCAGGAGATGTCACTGCTTCCATATATATTTGCTGAAATGACCTCTCTTGTTTATATTTGCTGAAATTCTAAGAAACACTTTGTTTGATTGCTCATTTCATTCTAGGCACACTTGTCTAATGCTTGTTTGTCCTGCTCTACAAGTTCACGAGCGACGCCATTATATCTTGCATCTGGTTTTGGGTCTGGTTCGTCCTAAGTCAAGACATAACTATCCTCTACAATATATAGTTCATTCGTGGTTTGCATTCCTGCTCTACAAGTTCTCGTATGATGCGGTTATAATTTCTATTTGGTTCATTCTTTGCTATGACAGTAACTGCATGCCATTTTGTGTCTCAGCGCAAATTTCGAGTCACCCGACGTCTCTTGCATTTTAGGGTATAGAACTGCTTCCATATATATTTGTTGAAATGACCTGGCTAATTTATTTTTGCTGAAATTCTAAGCCACACACACATATTTTTTGATTGCTCGTTTCACGATAGGCACACTTGTTTAATGCATGCTTCCTTGTCCTGTTTGTTTGACATGTTGGTCAATAATTGAACCATTGACCAGTTGTAAACTCCAGTTCATAACTCCTGTCATATCAGTCAAATGAGTAGTTTGTCTTGTTTGATGTATTAACTTGTTATTACTTAGTTTCAGGGTGCAATTATTGTTATCGCCACCAAAGAGGGGGATGCAAGATCATGTCTGCTCCAATGTAGCTGTCACACTCAAAGGAAGATGCAGGTGATCAATTGGGGACTCTGCTATCAACTTGATTGTCAACTGAAATGCCGATTTTTCTTTCCCTTGATTTGATAAATTGTAATAATTTTGAGAAGTTTGCAGCTGATGTAATATCTAGATAACTCGCGTAGGCCATGTATGCATTTAGTTGACGCTGTCCACATATGCGGTAGTCGTTACGGTAACTACGCCAGGCAGGACGATTAGAGAACAGTAGCGTGCTTTGTTATTGGCCCGTCGTGTATTTGGCCGACGATGAACAGTAAAAATGCTGGATTATATAGATGTTTTATGATATTGGCATGGACTTCAGAAAAGGCCGAAACTGTAAAAGACCGTAAACGTAATTGGCTGACCTACAGTTGTAACTAGAAGTAACAGTAACATGTCATAAGAGTAACAGGTCATAACTGTAACAGGCCAGAAGAGTAACAGGCCTTAACAGTAACATGCCTTAACAGTAGCAGGCCGTAACAGAAACAGCCCATCGCCATAACAGGCAAGAAACCGTGAAATCCTAGAACAGTAACAGGACAAAACAGTAGCTGGCCGCAACAGTAATGGGCCGCAACAGTGAAAAGCCAAAATAGTGACAAGCCAGAACAGTAACGGCCCGAGAAATTTCCAGGCTAGGGCAATAACAGGCCGACACATTTAGGAGACTAGAAAAGTAAAGGGCCGCTTGTAACTACCTCGGTGAATTACGCTCTTAGTTACATGCCTGGATGAACGAAAGTGGTTAAAATAGTACGGTGGGGCCCAGGGCCACTCACGGTAGACCTTTCGACCGTCCTAACCACTTTCAGATCATCGAGACAAGAACGAGCGGCGTAATCGGCAAGCGAAGGGATCAACTACATACACAAATGAGTATGTATGCAAGCCACATACAACAGTCCTCAGAGCCATTCCATCTAAAAGAAATAGAAATATTGCAACGCCATACGGCAAGATTCAAATATCCTAGATAGAGATAATAATTTAGGATAGCTCCTCATACAACAAACATCAGAGTATCAGGCGGAAGCGGAAAATAAGATCCGAGTACGGATAAGAAGCAAATCGGCATAAGATGCTACATAAATAAACACATCCCGCCCACAGATCTCACGGATCCCCGTTCCCGGAATCTCTACACCGAGTGATCGTTGCCAACATCATCTGTCTCCTCCACCCAGTATCCATCTTGCGAGTACACCTGTTCATCTGAATCAAACAATTTATCGTGTGAGACCCTAGGGGTATTCAGCAAGTCTTTATGCCACTAAAGGGGACACAACCTGGGGTGACGCAATTGCAGCAAAAGATAATATCTAAAAATTCTATAGATACTCGCTAACCATCTGCCTAACCAATGATAGACGGATGTCCGGGAATTAAGAACAATAGTTATAATAGTATAATTAACAGATCCATCCTCCTCCTCGCTTACCAACGAGGAAGCGGACGAACAACCCCCATCCGTTGGCAGTTTTATTAACCATTCCATGAGTACTGCACTATTTACTAGTCAAGTACTTAGTCAAATTAAAAGCGGTACTTTAGTTATACTTGTCTATGATCGAGAAACTGTGCTCCAAGTCGTCCATAACCGCGGACACGGCTTTCAGAAAGATTTTCCCTGCAGGGGTGCACGAATAGCAACACACACTCGATCAACCTCGGAAAAACCAACTCAAAACCCAACGAGGCATTCACGACAAAGCAATCACAGGATTCAGAAATATTTCAGGGGGCCACCCCATTAAGCTACCCGCAACGAAGTTGGCCGGCTCTGAGACGGACCCAAGGTTTGCGCCAATGGCTGTAAACGACTGGGAACCCAAAAATGTGACTAGGCTTGTCGATACCGCGAAAACACTCCGCAATTCTTAAACAGTACAGGTGATCCTCGCACAATCTTAAATAAAACAGTAACATGACATAAGTACAGGATAGTAATAAAGCCCTAAACTACTTTGTGGCCCCAAGAAATAAGAATGAATCAAGCTCTGGCTCAGGGGGGTCCATAAGGCCTCCCGGATGTGGATAGTGCGAATAGTCAAGGAACAGGAATCAAGTACTCAGGGTCCTACGGGACACAAGTGAGCATGAAAAAACCAAATAGCAGATATTGCTCACCGGTGCCTCTTTCATTAGTTATCCCATTACTACTCAGGTTAAGTTGTTTAGGTACCTCGTTATTCATCAGACACTCACATACCCTACACATGCTTTTCTACGACTCGCATGGCTCAAACAACTCCTGTAGTAACGGCTCATGGGATGGAGGAACAAGCTTCGGTGGGGTTTAAAAATAAAGGCTATGCAGTACTTGAGATTCAGTTTAATGCAATCGCGACTCGATGATGCAAGAATAAGATAGAGGCAATAGGTACTATATGTATGCAAGCATGTGGTAGTGCTTGCCTGGCAGCTCAGTTGAAGCGAGAGATGGATCGGGGTAGAACTCCTGTGATTCCTGGTAATTCTCCTGCTGGGCGTCTATTCGAAGAAGAACCAAACAAACAAGGGCCAATCATAAATAAAGTGCACAAGCATATGAATTAAAATGCGACAAGCAAACAAGCATGCTATGATGAATGATGCACAATTTACATGGCATTAAAGTAGCATGGCATGGTGAGGTGTGAGGTACAAGAATAAAGCATTTTATTATTTATTTAGTCAAATTTTATTGCCATAAACAGTTCAGATTTTTAATAATGACATGATGCATGCTTCAATTCAGAACAAGGACTGCATAGATAGAACGGGCTCGTCGCGCTGATCGATTTAGACATATTATTTGTCAAATTTGGAGTTGTAGAATTAAAGTTATTAATTTATTAAGAAAAGGGCATTTTATTGTAATTTTAATCATCTCGAAAATTTAAAGTGGTCAAACATTGTTTTGAATGGCATATTTGAAATACTCACATTTTTCTGATTCCAAAACATATATCATAAGTATTATTTGGATTTATAATTTAAAAGTTATTTAAAATCTGATTTGAATTTGAATTTAAACAATTTTTTTGGAAATGTTTAATAAATCAGATAAACGGAAATACTTTTTGCACCCAGCCAAACCTAGCCACAGTCGCTGACGGTGGGCCAGCTGCTGACTGGAGCACACACGCGCGGAAAAGAGTTTTCTCACCACGGCCTTACCTAGCCTCTGTGATTGACAGGTGGGTCAGCGGCTAGAGGCCCACGTGACAGCGGCTAAGCACGCAGGGGCTGACCGGTGGGGTCGTGCTGGGGTGCGGGTTGAGCCGGCTAAAACGCAGGCGTCTCTTTGTAAAAATGCAACGGGAGGCTGACTGGTGGGGCTTGGCGTACCGCGGGTTGAGGTGGCAAAAGACGCAGGGGGTATTTGCAAAATGGGGCCGCGCACTATGGATCTTCTCCACGGTCTGACGAAACTGACGGCGAAAGCACGCGCGGCGTGGTGGGGATTCGATCTGGGGACATGGGCGTGCGCGCGGAGGCGGTAGCCACTGGAACAGGCGGGGGATGCTGTTAGGAGGGGGAAGGGCGGCTAGATAGGTCGTGGTGCGTCGCGGCGACGTGCAGACGCGCGCGTCCACGGCGCACTGAGAGTGCTCGGTGAAACGCTGGCCACGGCTAGGGTTTTACGGCGAGGCGGAGAATGTCTAGGCGGTAGAGGGGCTCACCGCGGGCTCGATGGAGGGCTCGGATCGGGGTGGGGCGCAGCAGATCGACGACGAGGCTGGCGGCCGGAGATCTAGGGTTTCGTCGGGGCGGCGAGGGTACTGGCGGTCCTGGTGCTCCTCCTCCTCGCTGGCGCGTCGAGGGCGAAGCAAGGGATGCTCCTCGACCACCTCCACGTCAACCACACCCGCAGGAACGAGGGGGCGGCGGCGCTACTGGCGGTGACCGGCGAGAGAGGGGTTGGCGTCGGTGAAGAAGAAGGAGGGGAGAGGCAAGGGCTATGGGGTGGATCTGGCGAAGCCAGGAGACGTGAGGAGAGGGACAAGGCGAGGGAGAGGGACAGGGGAGATGCCTGTAGGGCTCGGGGTAGATAAAGTGGCTTCGGCCACTTTTTCCTTTCTCCTCCTCGCACATGCTCGAGCTGGGGCTCGACCTGGGGCAGGTAGGGCATGGCAGGTGGGCCAGGAAGAGGACGGCGTGGTGGTGCAGCTAGGGCCAGCATGGCATAGAGGAAGGGAGAGAAAAGAGAGAGAGGGCTCGGGTTAGCTAGGTTAGGAGGGAGTAGAGGTAGATGGGGTAGTTAGGTTTAGCTAGAGAGGGGTGGCTCAGTTAGGGTTTTGTTAGGGTTGGTGTTAGCTAGAAAGAGAGAGAGAAGGAGGTGAGGTGAGGGTAGGGGTTAGGGTTTAAAGTAGAACTAGGGTTAGAGGGAATAGAGAGAAAACTAGGTTAGGATTTAATTAGGTGTTTAGGTTTTAAAACATATTTATAAGATCAAACCAAGATGAAAGGTGAGGCTTGATTTAGCATGATATGAGGTGGAGGTGAACCCAAGAAAAGAGAGAGAAGGAGGTTTATGGAAAAAAGGTCTCATTTGCATCATGCATGGAGGACAAAGAAATGGTGTTGATAAGAACATGGGGATGGTGGAGATGGATGGAGATGATCCCACAAAGAAAAGAACCACTAAAACCAAGAGAAAACAAATGGGCTAAAGGTGGTGGTACTCTTGCATGGCCCATGCAAAATAATTAATGCCATGTTTTATTCTTGTTAAAACAATAATATTATAACATGGCATGATCCCATGCATTACCAACATGTGGAAATAAAGGCCAAGCAAAAGAAAAAGGGATTGGATCCACACTACACCACATGAGCTAAATTAAGTGGCAAGACTAAAATAAAAGCCCATGGGTAATTAGGGTGGTGGAATTATAAGGTGATGAAAAGAAAGGTGATGGAGTTGAATAAAAGATATGCCCCCAACTCAATTTGGGCATTAAACAATATATCAATAGCCAAAAACAATATCAAGAGGCAAATACAATTAATAATGCATATGAGAGAAGAACCAAAGAAAAATGGTTTTATATGATGCTCAAATGCAAGGTGGCATGATGACATGAGCATGATATAATTATGATGCAACAAGTATATATAGGAAGTAGCCATTATATTACTAGACCAAGTAGCATTATAATTGTTAGACAATTGGGATGCTACACCGCTTGTGGGCCTGAACAGGTAAAGCCCGGAACAGTGAAAGGCTAGGACAGTAACATGCTTGAACAGTAATGGGCCATCTTAGACAAGGGCCATCAGTAGACCGCTTACGATGGGCTGCGGTAAACAGTGATGGGCCGCCCGCAGGCCTTAAATGTACAGGAGCGACTTGGCGCAGGCTGCTAATGTACCGCAGAGTGTTGGACCATCATGGGCCTTCTTTAGGTCAAAACAGTATTGGGCCTGAAAGTTCGCGGGCCGCTACTGGCTGCAACTTTGGGCCCATTTCAAACAGTGCAGGATAAAACAGTAACAGACCATCTTCTTATTGGGCTCCCTTAATGGGCTGGCCCAGTTAGAATTTAGCAGGCCTTGGTTGGGCCTGACTTCTACCACGGTTTTTATGGCCGTTAACGGTGGTAACTGGTCGCTAACGGCGGCTGCCACATGGCAGTTTGCATGACGTCAGCAGTCAAGGCGGCTAGCGAACAGATCTACGATGGAACAAGTTTTTGTTGCTGAAGGTTGCGACCGCCACGGTCAGGAAAAAAACCGTGGTAGATTCTTTTATGACGGGGCTTTTACCACGATGGCCATCCGTCGTAGAAGACTTTTTAGCCATGAAAAACGGGCCTTCAACCACGAAAATCGTCCGTTGTAAAAGCCAACTTTTCTTGTAGTGACTTAGAACCTTCGATAGTGGTAAATTTCAGAATTAAACTCATATTGACTACCTACATCATGCAACCAAAGTTAATATGACAAAGTCGTGAATACCAAATGTTAGACTCATTATCATTGCAAACATGATTAATAACTTTAGTACATGAGTCTGACAAAGATAAGTGGAACAGACCTTTGCACTCATAACCATTTTCAACAAATTGTACATATTTAGAAATTACAACTTTATTGGAGTCAAAACCGACTTAAAACCATCTCGACATAGAAGCGATCTGCTGACGAGATTCTTATTGATGGAGGGAACGTGTTGTACATTCTTCAGCTGTACGGTCTTCTCGAAGTAAACTTTAGATTTACCGTACCAACACCATGAACAGAAGCACGTGAGCCATTTCCCATCAGCACGGAAGAAGCCCTTAAACCTGATAAGAAGAAAACATGGAAATATCAGAATATACATGTGTATTAGCGCCCGTGTCTATCCACCATTCAGGAGAATGACATACTGAAAGAATAGTAGGTAAAATATCGTACCGGCATCCTTCATCTCAGTATCGCCAATAACAACATTAGCGGTCTTGCTGATGTTCCCATGTTGACGCTTGTCAAAGCGAATAGGATATCTAGGAGCCCAATGATCAAGATCACCACAAACGTCATATCATTTTTCCTTTTGAAGTTGGTTGAGTGCGTGGCCTTGTTCTTGCCATCAAACTTCTCTTTGCCTTCAGGTTTGTTCTTATTTTAGAACTTGTGGGATTGGAAGTTTTTCTTCTATACCAAATTGGCACTAGAAGCTCTCTTAAATCCTCGAGCACGTGTGTCTTTTGCTCTCGCCTTCTCTTTCACATGAAGAGACCCAATGAGATCCATAATAGAAAACTCTTATCTCTTATGTTTCAGAGAAGTAGCAAAGTTCCTCCATAAGGGAGCAAGCTTGGCAATAATGCCTCCAGCCGCAAACTTGTCTAGTAAGGTACACTTGAACTGCTCAAGTTCTTTGAAAAGTGATTGTATCTCATGAATTTGCTTAACGACGGAGCGCTCATCAACCATCTTGTAGTCATAGAATTGCTCCATGACATACAATTTAGTGCCAGCGTCCGAGAGCCCAAACTTGGCCTCGAGCGCATACCGTGCGTCCTTGCCATTATCATGACATATATGGGTCAACAATATTGTCCTTAAGAACACTGAAAAGAGCCGCCATAAATATGGTATCGGCTTTCTTAAAGACCGCTTCCTACTCAGCAGAAAGATCTCCTTCAGATTTGCCAAGAGTGGTGCTATAGCACTCTAGGTTTTCTAACCATAGAATTGCTCTCGTGCGCAATCTCTTATAGTGCATACCATCAAAGAAAGGCGGCATATTAGCCGCGGCTACACCAGTGGAATTCAGTTTCCTATAATCAGGTTTTTGGATTGTTGAAAATATAAGTAATAATCCATATGATTTAATCTGAATAAATAATTGGCAAATCATGATCATACAAATAGCAATTAAATAGATAACACAGACTAACATAGTAGATGAACAGATTACATCTAAATAAGATAAACTTATTACATCTACACCAAACATTAGAACTGGACACTCTAGTATAATCTAAAAGAGAGAGATTGCGATCACATATGGTGTAGCGGCGGCGGCAGCTGCCGCAGTGGTGGCAGCAACGTTGTCCCCCATGTTGAGGTTGTCGAAAAGGCTGGTGACGTCCGTAAAAAAGTCGCCATCCGGGTACTCATCGTCTGACGATGTTATGGATGTCAGTAGTCATGCCTGAGCGCTCCCCAAAAATCTGATCGTCCCTCACCTATAAATGTTCACAAGAGGCGAGTTCCGGAGGCCTACTGTCCCAATTTACGATGCACGTCGCAAGTCGGGATGGGGAAGACGAAGATGACAGCGCAATAGACTAGAAGGACACGCGTGTGATTGGTAGTACCAATTAGGTTTAGCGTAGACGCTTATATAGTGCATGTTAAGGGAGATCGTAGAGATCAGCCCACGTCCGAGTCGGTAACAACCCACGATATAGAAAATCTGAAAACAGTTGACTAATTAACGCGTCCGTTAATGACTCATAATTAATCTATGATTAATTTTTCCGAACAGCAAAAATAAAGCCTAGCTCAGCGAGATTCGAGGCGCGCGGCGTCGGAGGAGTGCGTGAGAGCTACTCTTCTTCTCACACCTTAGTGAGTGATAAAATAGACTAGTCTCTAGTCTCTGGTACTTAAAAAGGAGGAATTTCCTCTGTTTCCTCCGGTCGCTGGTTCGTCCAACATTTTTTTAAACCGTTTCGCCCTTCCACCAAATCTCTATTGCTTATATATAATATATATATATAATATATAAATCTACTAATTTACTCTCACGTACGTTCGTCACGCTCCAAATTTCTGTCTGCCGATTCTTCGTTGATTTTGCCCCTGAGTGTTTGAAAATATTACATGGTATGCCACCGCCAAGAAAAAAACGACCCGAGCGAGCTCCGCGCACCCCACTACCGGCCGCCACCGCTGCCCCCACGCACAGCCGGAGCTTCGCCATCCCCAGCGCCTCAGTGCCCTGCGGAGATGACGTCTAGGCCTGCCACGGCCCCCGCGCACAGCCTGGAGAGACCACCCCCCGCAGCCCCGTCGCCGAGATCCCGCCGCCAACGGTCCGTCCAGCGCGCCGCCCCGGATTTGTTGGCTAGCCACTCTAGCGGCTAAGAACCTCCACGGAGTCTCCTCCGAGGCCGCGCCATCTTCCTGCCCTGTGCGCTCCGCGACCGGCAAAGCTCGCGGCCAAGATCTACATGGGGTTTCCTCCGAGCGCGGCGACCAGATATGTTGACTTGGAAAAATCCCAGCTTCGCCGTCCCCGGCGCCTCAGCGCCCTACGGAGATGGCGCCTGGGCCTGGCGCATGGCGCGGATCTCGGCCCCGGCGAAGTCGTTGGCTTGGGGAGGGCTCCGCTCATGCATCGTTCCAGTTCAGCTTCATCGCGTCTTTGAGGTACGAGTCGCGTTCCCTTTGTCATCCGCAGGTTATCGGTAATCTAGATCCACCTCCTCCACTATAAAAAAAATTCTGGATGGGTTCGTGGCTGTTGAGGCTCGGGATTCCCGTTGATCTGGGTATCTGGATGAAGAAGCAATGTTCGGCAGTCGATCTAGGTGAGCTGGGTGAGAAAATTGATCGTGGTGAGCTGCGTGAGAAAATTGGGCGTCTCCGGCATGTCCCTGCCGAAGTTCCGATATATCCGAAGGTGAGGGTGCCAACACTATGGGCAGGTACGTGGTACGTGCGCTGCCTCAGCCGCCCCGATGATCCAGCATGGCAAGGACGACCATCTAGGTGCACAGTAGCACAAATGCCGCCGCCATCAAACTGAGGTCTCCGCTGCTCGCGGAGAAGAGAGTTGGTGCTAGGCAGGCGGGTCATGGTGACCTGCGGCGAGTTGGAGGCAGGCTCGACTCCCTTCGTTCAGTTCTTTAGGTAGGTTTCTTTCTCCAAATATTGAAGATCCCAGTCAACAGGGTCTTCCTCTTCTTCCTTCGTTTTGCAAATGGAGGCTGAGGTGGAGGTCGTTGGAGCGGACCTTGTTACCGGATTTGTGATGTGGTTCTCAGCCCTATTCATGTGGTGTTCGATTAGCCTTTACCCTATTCCAGGGCTCGCTCACCTCTTTGCCTCTGACTGCTGTGGCTGCAAGGCCCTTGTCAGCGTCACCTACGAGGATTAGTCGCGTCTCCACGACCATGTCTACGAATCATGGATTCTATTTTTTCTGTTGATGTTCTTTGAACCGGATAAATAGTAGCAGGATACTGATGGTTTTGTGATTATCTCTGCCAAATGTTGATGGCTCTTTGACCGGAAAGTGCTTATACTAGCAAGAATTTTGGTCAAAATCAAGTGAAGTGGGCTGGAGCTGCGGTGCTCACATGGGTCTAGCTTAACCTGATTAGTACTAATGTACACTTGATAGGTTAAATTAGTGCTCAGCTGGATATGCAGTTGGATAATGAATGTGGCATGTCACAAATGGCATTGTTATTTAACTTAAAACATGGCTTTCTTTCAGATGTAGTTTCATATCTTTTTCAAACAGGTTAGTTCACCTCTCTAATAGTGTGTCAGTTCTTTATTCTGTATTAGAACAACTCTTCTTCTAATTTTAAAAGGATACATATCTGGTAGCAACAATTCCCTAAGCATCATACTTTTTTCCTCCTTTTTACCTTTTCCGGAGAGATGTCTTTAATTAATTCTTTGTTGAAGTGTATCCTCTTAAAATTTACATTGGCTTGCGGCTAAATTATTGGTGCTAAACTTTTCCGTTTATTTTCCTTGTTCAGGGAATGCAAAGATCTCAAAGAGGCAATATCCAGCATCTGTTTTGCTGCTCCAAACTGTTCACATTATATGTTAAGAAAAATCTGATTTCCTGAACTGATATTCAAGGGACAGTAGGCATTGGGAAAACAAGCATAGTGCTGGCACTTTAAATGCACATGGTTGGTATGAACTAAATTATATGTGCAAGCTTATCTAGATTTAACATCACTTTTCTGGCTGTCAAATTGGTTGACAATATGCAAGTTTGCCAGTACTTAAGAAATATAGTTCTCTTATTTTATTCATGTTAAAAGCTGCATGTGTGGAACTGCCTGTTGAATTCATCACAGAACCCTCGGTAAGCCCTCTTGATTTGTAACATCTCATAAATGAAAAATCAGTTTTGTCTATGTTCTATAGCACAGCTCTTGACCAAATTATGGGTTATATGGAGCGGAGAGGAACCATTGCAATGCGGCGCGTGTGTACTTGTGTGGCCGCTAGGAATGCATCAGTACAGTCAAAGTCTAGAGTAGCATAAAAAGGACAGAGATGGACATGCATGCATGAGCCGGCCAATCTCCCAAAGCACACATGCTACATGTACAAGAAGAGGAAAGCTGGGAGGAAAGAGAAGAAGAGAAAAGAGTTATATTTGTGGATTTGACAGTTCAACACTAGATGATAAAATGATTATTGGAGAGATGAGAAATAGATTCGTGGATTTTATAATTTCGTGTTCAACCTTACATGATAAAACGATTATTGGATAGACGGATGACTGCTCTGCAAAGGTTGTTTATGCTTATCATTTTTCGTAGCTTACAATTGCTATTTTCTGAATTTCCATGTGTATCATGTCTATGCATGTGACGGAAGAAAAACTTTCACTGAATTTTTATGTGTTATGTCTATGCATGTGATGCAAGCATTTTTTTTACGGAGCCGTGACAATGCACGGGCATTATGCTAGTGTATAAAGAGGTGTAACTCTTAATCAACTAGCAATATGAGACTAAACTTTAACACCGCTAGCACACACATGAGCTGCTACAAATAATGGGTCAAAGAGAATTTTAGAATTCGTATTTGTTATGAGTCAAAAGCCAACACGCAAACACCTCAAATTCCAACGAGCGTTTGACTTGAAATATTACTAGACCATGTAAAGTTGAACAATAAATCAACAAAGACTGAACTATGACGATGAAAACCGATAAACTTGAAAAATACACGACATTAATTAGATTTCGATTGTCTAAGAAAAATCACTTACTCCAAATCAGACCGTATTGTTGAATTTGGACCTCTTTTTGGACAGCAGCGTACACCACCAAAGTTAGGTCAACAAAGGTAATATCCCTCGGTGAAAATCTGCACACAAGGCCGTGACGCGTATGTACTTCTTCCCAAAAGCTCTGAGAGTGCCTGAGCAGTAATCCACTCTTGGGTTTAATAAGGACCAGCAGAGAACCCGTAGTACCCGTGCGTTGCTACGGCTTCACGCTAAATTTATGAGTTATTTAAATTGGGTTAGAGAAATTAAAGAAAATCAATTTTGCACTTGTACTATTGACAATCACATGGGATCATTTTATAATAGAATATACTAATTTTTTCAGTAAGTATTACTAAACATGAAAAATGGACCAAAACTTTGCATAATAAATTAGACTAACAATAAAGCGTACTCCTACGCCCACAAAGTGTAATTCCAACTTTTTTTGGGTAAAAAAATTTATATTTCACTGTATTTATATAAAAATGCACAAACATTTATGTCATCAAATTAGTATCATTAAATTCAAGATAAATATATTTTTATTATATAGCTATTTGGTTCATAAAATTCTTTTATTTTTATACAAGCTCAGTCAAAAACTAAAATAGCCTGACACTGCAAAACCGTTAGAACTATACTCTTTCATGAAAGGTGAAGTGATGTGGCGTGTTTGGTTAATAAGCTACTGTATTGCTCTGCTTGACCAAGATAAATTTGCCGCACACTTTGTTATCCTCACAACATCGTCCTTCCTATTCTTCTTGTGCTTTGCTCTTCTTTCTTTTTACTTTTTCCTTCCACCGAGCCTCTGAATCCATCACACAGAAAGCAAGATTGGCTCAAATGGAATTGTGAGAACATGGGCAGCATCGCACACGAATCTCTTTTTGGCAGCTAGGGGGCATATACAAAACAACAATTGCACAACGAACACTTATATAATGTTCAAATGCTTTGGAATTTCGGTTGAGTGCAACGGCAGCATCTCTGATCAGATGACAGAGTCATCCCACACCACCAAAGCACCGAACAACGCAATTGACCATCCCAACAGGCTATCACAACGGCGGAAGAGGAAACAAAGAGCCTGCACATCGTTCTCTTCTCATTTTTCATGCGTGGACAAATCCTTGCCTTCCTCCCCCTCGCCGGCCAGCTCGGCCCAGGAATCATCGTGACCTCCTCGATTCCCTCTTCCTCCTAGCAACACGCCTCCCACCTGCTCGCGTTTGAGCCTGCAGACCACGGCTTATCCACCTGCTCAGAGTCCTGGCCTCCGAGTACTCCTTTTTAGCCAAAAATTGAACTGTGTTGATTTCCCCATGTACGCCATCCCTGACCCACCCGCCGGATTCGAGCAGCCTTGATGGAGTTTAGAGGAGAGGCACTGGATATGCACTCGTGGCCTGCAGCTGACCTCAGTTTTGAATTCTGGCCGACAGATTGGCATATAGCAGCATGAAATCCTGCCAAGATATCTCACTCTCGCGCCAGCAGGCACTCCCTAATCCTCGTCTCCCCATCCTGTTCTAGATCAGGCGTCAACTGAATCAAATCAGGCAGCATCAAATCGCGTGCAGGCACACATTGAGAAAGGGAAGAAAAAACTAAATCAGGGTGAAGGACGGGCGGAGTGGAGCAGACCAGTCCGTCCACCGCTGGTCCCGTCGCCATTCCTTCACCGGCCGTGGGGCTGTAAGACGAGGAGAGAGGGAGGAGTCACCGGGGAGAGGGGAAGGACCTGGGCCTGGGGACAGTCAGTGGTGGCCGCGAAGAACAGGAGGTGGAGGCTACCTGATGTCGGGGTTGTGCCGGCGGCCGGAGACCGAATCGTCGGCGGCAGTGCTCCAATCACAATCTGGCCGACAGGCGGGACTTTGCGGACGTTTGGCAGACGGAAACGTATTTGCTATGAACGGAAACGTATTTGACCAACCTACCTCTAGACAATTATAGTATATATATACTAGTTGAGTGCCCGTGCGTTGCCACGGCCCCTAAGTATTTTTATTGTCAACTTTGTTGTTCGTGTATGCATATCGGTGTGCAATTAAACATCTATATAAAATGATAGTCACATATATTTGAAGAAATAAAATTTGAATGCACATTGGTTTGCTTTTAGATTATTGCATAAGTCTAAAAGTAAAATATGTGGTTACTTGTTGGCAATGACATCATCATCATCATAAGCACTTTATAATCTTGATAGTGCATAATTTGTTTTTGGTAAATTATTCCTAGGGTTTAAAGCCCTTCTTCCCTTTTCTTGTTTTATTTTAAATCCAAAAGAAATCTTCTCCAATTTTTTTAATGTTTTTCAGGTTTGGTGTCAATTCTAACGAGTTGGTCAGGAATTTCAAATATCTAACTATAAAATTATCCAAGAATTAAAATGTGTACATAGTAAGCATTATTGGGAAAAGAAAATAATACAACCAAACAATAGAGGCCAAAAGTGAGTAAAAAATGTGTTTTCTGGCCAGCTTAGTGTGTGCAAACTTGACTATGTCTGTTTACACACAGGACCGGGGTACTGGTACTAATTAATAGCAAACACTAACTAATAAAGAAATAAGTTGTCCCTCCTAAGCCGTGATCGCTTCTGAACTACATAGCTAGCTGAATGCAGGGACAGTAAGATAAATAGATTCAGACTACTGATTTGGGGAAACCATGTTTAGAAAGGTTCAGACTACTATGAGTTTGGGTTGTTCTAATGCCTAGTTTGGAAAAACAGATTCATGTGTAGCAGCACCCTTTCATCATGCCAATCCCATCAGGGTCAAACCAGTTATCTTGATGGACTATAATGGCATGAACTGCAGGTGTAACGTACTGGAATTCAGACCACACCGCATTTAGAGGAACAGACAGTTCAGTTTCATTACCTATAACATACTTCATTTATCTAGCCTTGTTGCCAAGTTATAAGAAGGAGTAAACCACCATTTGCCAGGTGAAGCTCACTTGAATCCAACACATAAGAACAATATAACTGGCAGGTCCACTTATAACACCTAGTACGATGATCTATGAAACTGTAGAGATGTATTGCCAATAGCCGGTGGCTTTTATACCAACTCCAAGCTACATACTACATTTCACATATTCCAAGTATCAAACCATACTGCATTTCAAATGAGAGAATTTATATGCGGATGTCAGGCCTGGATTTTTTTTTCTGAAGAATGTCAGGCCTGGGCATAGAAAACCAGAAGACAGAGGAAACTGAAAGGATTGAAACTTCAGTCGCACCTTCATCGTCATCGCTGTTGGAAGCAAAAGAGAAGAAACCCCAACTGAAGTATGTCAAATTCGGGTGTCCATGTCATTGTTTGGAGATGGTCTCCAAAAGATTCCTCTTAACATTTTCTGGTTGCTCAGAAACACTCTCTCCGTCTCTGCAGCTCTCAAATTTCAGTGTACTGTATATTTCTCAAGCACAGATTAAGCACATCAAAGTGGCAGATTAATTGTTTTGGAGAGTTTAATCTCACAGGAAGAACGACATCAGCAAAACAGCAAGCAAAGCAACCGGAGCAGAGCACGCAAGTAGCAGATTCAGCAACCAAAACATCCACCGATCGCTGCTATAGGCATTTTCACCAAGAGCTCACCTAGAGGATGGCGGGGACTGGAGCAGAGCAGGGGTTAGTCGGTGTTGAAGCCGGCCCTGTGCTCCCCACCGGAGGCAGACACTGCAGTCACGGCCCCGTGCTCCTGCATGTCGCCACCACCACTCCACTCGGTACCGGGTGCCGACGAGCTGACCAGGGTGGGGCAAGAAGCCGTGGGCTTCCCTGGTAAATCGGATGCCGGCCGGCATGATCGCCTACTGAAAGCAACGGGCTACGGAGTCACCGGATCTTGGTGGGTAGCAATGAGCAGAGAGGGCAGGAGTGCAGCGGGAAGGGCGAGGTGGAGAAGACGGTGTCCAGGGGTTGTGTGTTGCAACGTTCCTCCTCTCGCCTGCCGGAGTAGGTGTGTACATCGCCGGTGGCCGGAGATGAAGCTCTGAGCAACCACGCCCAGATCCAATCCGACGCTGTGGGGCCCATGCCAATGCTCAGCTCCAGCCTCCATGTAAGCGCGTGCAGGACGGGGGAAGAGTATGCAGCAGCCTGGGACGAATCGATGCGACGCCCAGCCTCGGTGCTGACGGCCGGGGACAGGAGGCGGGCCGACACCAAACATCGCTGCTCCGGCCTCGCGGTCGCGGACCAAAGACAGAATCGTTTAGTATTTTAGTTAGCGGTGGCAGTGCAAGTAATTCCGTCGAACAGCCAGGGGCAAGACCGTCATATAACGGCAGACGGAAATTTTTCAGACGAACGTACCACAACATAAATTAGTAGATAGATAGAAAGATAGATAGATAGAGATAGAGATAGATAGATAGATAGAGATAGAAGATAGATAGATAGATTCTTTTAGAGAATCAATCAGAATTCGTTTTTTTCTTTCTAATTTCCAGTTAATTATTACATGCCGAAGCGAATCATGAGGGATCTTTGAGGAGTGGTCACACCATCGGTGCCTTTTCCAGCTTCTTTTCCCTAGACGACAAGGCAACAAAAAACCCCACGCAAGATTCATCCGCCCATTACACTCCCCACGCAGCAAAATCCAACCAAATCAAAATCCCCGCTCCTCGCCCGCCAGGTTGATCCATCCATCAATCCCGCCGCAAGAACCTCTCGGTGAGCTTACTGCAACTCCAGTCCCTTGCTTGGTCCGTAGCTTGTGTTGGCTTTTTCACCTTAATTCGATGGCAATCGGAGAAATTCTCGTGGGGAGCAGTGATGTTTCTGGGTCGGCAGTGATGAATCCGTTGAATCAGGAAGCTGATTCGACTCACGAAGGGCTAGCCCTCTTGTTTTCAGGTTTAGTTTGGAGTGTGAACTCGTTCTTTAGCTCAGGTAGTAGAGCAGAGGGACTTGACCAACCTTTCGGAAAAAAGGCTCAGCGAGAGCTTGTTTGTGCAACTTCCTAAGAAAAATCTCTCCCCTTATCTAAAGAAACTGCCAGAAGAATAATAATGCTTTTACCTGTTTATTTATAGATGTGACCTGATTTGGTTGCGGCATTGGTGAGGCGATCCTCTCTGGTGCTAACTGAAAATTGATATACTTTTAGCTAGTTACGTTTAGCTATTGTTACAACCTATTTGATGCAAGCTTTCGATCTGAAAATATCATCTCTTATCTGGTTGTACCAATACTTCAGGCTTGCATTGCATCCTATCGATTTCAGCAAATCATTATAAAGCACCAGGGCTAGTGTAGTGCAACGTTGCGAAGTTTCTACCAGAAGGCAGCAACTGTGAGAGATTTCTGCGTCTTCTGAAGTTGATACTGGATACCGTTTCTCTTAGAATTTGAAACACGAACTAGATACTCTTTATGTGTTGATGGTAAAATACACAACCGTAACTGTTGTGTCAATCACTTTTCCAAGTGCATCTGGCATCATTGGCATCATTGCAGGACTGGTAGATACTTTAAGTACTGTTTGATAAAAATTCACTTCCTACTTCAGTTGACTCTTATCAAATATATCCTGTTCGCTACGATTTGATGACACATGAATGGATGATTTATTCACAAGTATTGATATCAAGTTTTCTTACAACCTTTTGAGAAGTTAAACCATTGGTTGCTTTCTCTTTTTTTTTTCGAAATGGGGAGCGAAGCCCCGGCCTCTGCATCAAACGATGCACACAACCTTTATTCATTATTCGAACAACAAAAATCTGGAAAAAGCCATTACAAAGATCATACGACATGTAGATCTGCGCTGACTCTTGCCACACCAGCCACTGACACCACCGCAGTGCCAAGTAGCACCACCTCCCTGCGCACTATCTCCAAAGCACGTCGCGGTCGCCACTGGTACCCCACAGCACCATGCCACCAAGTACCCAGCCAACATAGCTTGAAGTCTCCTGAGGATCTATCGTGCTTAGGACCTGTCGAACAGGCATGACTCAGCGCAGCACCCGTCGGTCAGGCATGACTTGACTTCGCCGCCGAAGCTCCGTGCAAGACAAACCCGCTCCACTTGGTCCCCACGCGAGAAACACGCGGAGACCGATGCCCAGCCACCAAGCCGCCCACATGCCCATCCAGCCGCTGAATGTCTCCAAAGATGATGCCCCCACGGGGGTGACGACGAAGACGTCGCCATCATCCGATCCAGGAGGCCCCCACAACGCCTCCAACGAGGGCTACGACGCCCACGGGCGCCGCCGCAAATGGTAGCCTCCCTCAGATCTGAGGTTTCCCCCGGAAACAATGGAGCGAGGGATGCCCCCACCTTCACCTCCAACGAGGAAAACGACACCTTCAGGGGCCGCCGTTGATGTTGGCATCCTCACCCGCTTCAGCAGTCCGTTCACCATCCCCTCCTCAACTTGATCCGCCGCCGAGAAGTCGCCGCGAGGCAGCACCCACCCGACCAGATCTTTGGACCGACGATCAGCCTAAGTTGGAGGAGGCCGCATCGCTGCGTGGCCGGCGCCATGGCCACACACATGTCACCGTGAGGATCGGTGTGGGATCCCAAGATCCGCCACACTAGCCCCATCCTGTCCGCACCTCCGGCGAGGAGGCCGTCGCCGCCATGCTCGGAACCGCCGTCCTGGCTCCCATGTGGCACGTGGGGAGAAGGCCACCGTCCAAGCGGAAAATCGGTGCAGGCGCAAGTGCCGAGGTCCAGACCCTGCGGTCCTAGAACCACCGCGCCGACGCTAGAACTTCCCCGCTGCCTGGCCGCTCCGGCCGACACCGCCACAAGCCACCGCGATCCAGGAAAAGACCGGAGCGCCGCCGTCTTCTGGCGAGATCACGCCCAGCTGAGGCCCCGCCGCTGCCGGGCCGCGCGGGCTTTGCCCGGCGACCCCTCCGGCAGCGGCGGAGAGGAGGGGAGGAGGGCGGGGAGGCCGAGAGAAGGGCGGCGGTAGAATCCCCCGGGCGGCGCGCCGCCGCTGCCAGGAGGAGTAGGATATCGGGATGGGTTGTTTTCTCTTCTAGCAGAGCTAAAGTAAACATTAACATTTCTCTGCTTCATAGTTATTAATTTTTTTCGATAAAGGGAATTTTATGGACTCAATCGTCATGTCAAGGCGATACACCCCACAAAAAATTCTAATACCCGGATTAAATGTTAACATTTCTCTGCTTGGTGCTTCTATATGAGAAATCTGTTCTATTCCTCGGAGAACTAACTAGAATTTGCATTTCTTGTAGATGGCCTTTTCTGATGGTGAGGCTGAGCCCCAATGGATACAGAATGTCCAGTCAGGAGGAGCAGTTCCTTGTCTACCACCTGAAAACTGTCATAATGGCTGGAGTACTCCTCCTGGTGACACATTTATGGTCAGAGGCACAGAATATGTTACCACTAAGGCAAAAATACCTGGTGGGAAGTATCTTCTAAAGCCTCTTGGAGTTGATTGGATCAAAGGCCCAGCAAAAATCTGTGAGGTCCTGAAAAACAAGAACCATCGGGTGAAGAAAGCCATCGACGAGGAGGTTTCACATGGTAATCAGCCTTTTGTCTGGGCTTTCAACCTGCAACTGCCCAGCAAGGAGAACTACAGCGCAATCTTTTACTTTGTCTCACTGCAACCCGCACCTGAGGGTTCTCTGATGGATCAATTTCTGAAAGGTGATGACGCTTTCCGGAAATCCAGACTTAAACTGATAGCAAATATAGTTAAGGGGCCCTGGATTGTTCGAAAAGCTGTGGGCGAACAAGCCATCTGTATACTTGGCAGAGCGCTTTCGTGCAAGTATGTTCAAGGATCAAATTTCTTTGAAGTCGATGTGGATATAGGTTCTTCAATAGTTGCAAATGCAATTGTCCATCTGGTGTTTGGTTACGTGGCGACACTGACTGTAGATTTAGCATTTCTTGTCGAGAGTCAAGCTGAATCAGAGCTCCCTGAGAGACTTCTTGGAGCTGTAAGGTTCTCTGAGTTAAGTCCGGGTTCAGCTGGTACGTATGAAGTGCCATCTGAGGAGCAGCAGGAAACTGCTCCCATTCTGCCTGCAAGATTGTGGCGGAGTTTTTCCCAACTTCTACAAAACCCAAGCAACTCAACGGAGCAGTCGCCTAGCTCAGAGAACACAAACGGAAGCTTTCACAAAGAAGAAGCTGATGACAACACTAATCGGTAAGTGCAGCGGACTCAATTTGATAATTATCTATTGTCCTCTGAACCACACAATTAGCTACTTTCCTGTAAACTGCATCTGTTAGAATTTTACCTTGACAGATTACAAAATATTTATAATATGCTCGTTCTCAATAAGGTAAACGAAAATGAGATCTGTCAAGTCACTGTGAGAAACAATCCAAGCTAGATGGAGTATTGATATGCTGTGACAGTGTGCTTGTATCATGAACACTCAATCCCTTTGTTTTTTCCTTATGTTGGTATATTTCTGAGTTAGCTGAGCATGCTGTACCACTCCCCTATCTTGACATCATTATGTTCTACTTGAGAGAAAATTTAGAGAAACACGTTTCCAAAATGGGATGTTCTCATCATCTCATGGTATAACCACCGGGGAACTGGTTAGTTTATAGCTGTGATCTGACTCCTGTCCAACATCTTGATGCATTCTATCATGGCTATACAATATGTTGCCAAAATGTTCCTCGTGTTTGACGAAGCTAACATGTTTCTCTTTTGCAGATTTCCTTGAATTCTATTCTAGAGGAGATCGTATAGCTTTCGTCTCCCATCAAAAGGACTTCACTGGTTGGAGTTAGTATGTCAGCTCAGCGCTGTGTAAAAAATTAGTTAATTTTTACAATGTTGATCAGCCCAAGTAGTAGTTGTTGGTTATCCTGACCTTAGGCCCTGATGTAAAAATTATACTGGTCAACACTATATTATTCTGTACATATAAAATGAATTGCCTTTTAATCCAGAAACTGAGATGTTGTGTTGCATTCTCTCCCTGGTAGAATCGTGTGAACTGCAAATGCAGTCTGGCTTTGATGCTGGTAAAAGGGGCATCAAATACATCAAGGAAGCTGAACTGATTACAGTGTTTTTGGGTTGGCAACATGCAAGGAACACATTGGTGTCCTTGTCTGTGTTTTTATGATCAAGGGCAAAGATTTGGATCTACAATTTGTGTTACAGTTGAGCATGAACATACCGACGATTTTATGCAAATGAGGAATCAGAAATTTTATGCAAATGAGGAATCAGACGAGCTACGGACAAAAAATTCTAAGACCTCTGATGCAGCTCAACATATGACAATCACCACTGGACCACATCATGTTACACCAACCATCTCTACTAAGGTGAACTCCTTCCATCTCTTGAACTGCAGCACGTCGACATCCTTCGGTAGACCGTGGTGCCAACCAAGCTCACCCCTAGGGAAGAAGAGCGGGTACGACAGTGGGTCGTAGCACCCACCCATAGTATGGCTATATGGAATGCTTGTCATTGCCGTACAGGGTAACATTGCGACGCCACCTATCCATATGCCGCGTGGATTGCTCCCTTTAGGGCTACTTCGCTAGCCACTACCGCTATCCTCTTTTAGTCCTCGTGTGAATAGGATCCTACTTGAGCCAAGTGTGTGACTCATGCCTAGGTCCCTGCCCACAATCATGATGCCAAGAGAAGCTACAACGGATGGCCAAGGAACCAAGACACTCAAGCAAGAAGCATGGAAGAAGAGAGACAAGAAGGCACTCGCTGCCGGTACTACCACTCACATGACCGGTACTACCGGCCCAACCTGCCGAGCTACGCCAACCAATCCGGGACTGGCCGGTACGAAAAACCGGAGCTACCGCTCATCGCTGATACTACCGCTCCTGACGCTAGTACTGTAACGCCCTGGAATTGGCCCCATACAGATTTTAGCGATTCCCGTCAAACCCGCATAGAAGCGATTCGATGACGTCCACCAGGCACTTGCGTGTGGGTGAAAAACCAAGTAATATCAAGATCATATATATACAACAACGACTCCTCAAGTCAAGAATACAAATATTCATTACAAAGATCAAAATCACATTGAAAAATGATACAACATCCGAGTATGGATAAGATGTAAATTGGACTAAGAGTCCTGAACAATAACCAATGGCATTCATAACCCTACCTAGGCCAAGACGAAGGGTAACCTTGCTAACTTCGTCAAACTGATATCTATCAAAGCAAAGGGGTGCCAACAAAGGGCAAAGGAAAAAGGGAGCGGTCAGTACCGATGCCAGTACACGACGAGTCTTAGAATTCGGCGGCTCTCGCCTACAAAGGAATGATGGGCTAAAACAACCTATAGAGACATGTTACAACTGTCGGCTATTAGAGATAGGTACCTATTCGGAACCAACCTGATACTAACACCAAACATAACCCATCCTGAAGTTTTCTCCTCTAGACCAAACAAGGAAGTTCTTCTAAGGAAGTCACACAGTTGGCAGTTTTATTAACCATTAGACTGAAGTTGTAGTACTTACTAGTCAGATATAGATATCTTAAGACATCCCAATTTCACCAGTTGTTAGCACTTTTATTTAACCATTTCTTTGTAGTGGAACTGATTACTACTCATGCCAAAGTCAGATTTATAGCACTACGTTAGTTTGAGTTGTCTATGGTCGAGACATTGTGCTCCAAGTAGTCCATAACCGCGAACACAGCTTTTCAAAAAGATTTATCCCGCAGGGATGCACAAATAACAACACACGCACTATCAACCTCGGAGAAAACCCAAATGAAAGAAAAGAGGCACCATGATAAAGAATTCACAAGATTCAAAAATAATTTCGGGGGCAATCCCGATAAGCTACCCGCTATAGAGTCGTACGGGCTCCGGAATAGACCCAGAGGTTCGCGACAATGGTTGTAAACGACTGGGAACCTGAAAGTGTGACTAGGTTTGTCGATATCACGAAAACATTCCACATTTTTCCAAAACATTACAGGTAAACGCTCCTCGAGCAACCGTAGTAAATAAAGTAGTAAATCATGGTATAAGTGCAGGATAGTAATAAAGCCCCAAACTATTTGTGGCCCCGAAAAATAAGATGTGAATCAAGGTAATACCAAGGGGTTCCATGGGTCCCCATGTGGATAGTGTGATATTCAAGGAACATGCATCAACTACTCGAGTCCTAGGTGGACACAAGTGGGAGGGATAAAAGTCAAGTCTCAACTATTGCCCACCGGTGCCTCTTTATTAGTTATATCTATTCCCAATATTTTAATTAACCAGTTGTAAGTAGAACCATGATCAACTCCCCCATAAAGAATGTGACAACCTCCTAACAACTATGGAACTCGACAACTCGAACCAACACCTGAGTAAGCAACTACAACTCATAAGGCCAACTATATACCAAGCAACAAGAATAGGAAGTGGCCAAGGCAAACATAGGCTGCAAGGAGTATAAATGGTACGGAAAACTAAAGCATCGCAACATGGAGGGCAATAGAGAGAAGTAAAGCCATAAAGAAAAAATAGGTAGCAGGGGGAGGATGCTCACCTAAGAAACATTGCTGAAGAAACATCATCCGAAGAAACTGTTGTAGATCGCATCAATTCAACGTCCTAATCCGTGAAGAAGCATACTTAAAGAAACACCGGATGCACTATTTAATACTATGGTAAAAGACTCGTCATGTTCATGATATGTTGCATGACAGGGCAAGATGAGATACAACCTAGTAATATTAAGAGGAACCGGAATCCCGACAATAAATTAGGTGGTTCAAGTTATTTAGGTACCCAGCAAATTAGATGTTGATTTAACAAGGAAAAACATGTCACCGGTGAGCTACACAATTTAAATAGAGTCATAATAACATAAGAATATCCCACATCTAATATCCATATTGAATTTAGGTGAATCGACTATTTTCGCCAAACCACATGGCATGTATGCAATCATGAAGAATTTAATATGCAACAAGTTGTATGACAATTTATAAAATAGGGGCGGGTTTTGTGTTCACACGTTTGGGATTATAAGATCTTGGACTCGGAGGGGTTCGGGTTCGGTCTTCAGACTCCGGGATCGGGGTCTTCAGTTTCCATGAAGGAGACTTGGCATCCCGTGAAGGAGAGTGTCAGACTCCTTCAGATCCATGTTGACGACCATGTCATCAGAGATGGAGAACTTGGGTTTTCGGCACTGTGTACTCGTGTTCACCTTCAAACATTGGTCATCGGTCATCCTCGATCAGAAATTGGGGGGTCCTCATTCTAAATGTTGTTCTTAGCTATCGGGGGTCTCGAACAACACCACCACCATCTTCACACACCACCACATTCGTGCACCTTCAAGCACCAACATGGTATCACCACCTACAAGCACACACATTGGGGCTCAACTTGGTTTAGAAAAGTGTCCAAACACCTTGTGTGCATCGATGAACTTGGTCGATCGGTCGAAGGGAGGCGCGGGGCGGTGGGATCTTGGGAAGCTAGGGCAAATGAGATGGATCTCCGTGCCATCCGAGTTGAGCTCGGGGCTCTAGACATGGAGATGGGTGATGCCGACGCGAGGTGGCAAAGAGGTTGAGATAGCAGAGATGGAGCTCCAGGAGACAAGGCAGCACATGGAGGAACAATGTCGATGTCAGCCGGTGGTTGATTGTCTCGGAGGAGAGTATCGGTGCACAAGGAGGTAGAGACGACGGCGGGGAGCGCAGACCTTGGCGGCAAAGGTTGTAGAGCATCCGACAGTGGAAGCTTGCAGGTGAGGGCGAAGGCGGTGGAAGAGGAGCGCAAAGGAGATTGAGTGGGGCATGTTGGTCGACGACGGCTATGCGGGAGGAGACATAGTGGGGATGGAGCGGTGCGGCAGTGGGGATCGAAGGTGGAGGTAAGGGTCACATGGCTCAGGAAGAGATACGATGGGAAAAGGAGGCTGGTGTGCAGGACCGTGTGCGTGCGTGACGTGTTTGTTAGGTCATGTGTGAGTGCGTATGTACATGTGTGTGTTGGATGCGGGTTTGAGTGTGTGGTGTCTGCGTGATGTGTGGCGTGTGTGTCCACCGAGGGTGGGTGTGGGTCGGTGCGGGTGTGGAGTTGAGTTGACTAGTTCGGGTGCGTTCAGGTGTGAGTTGTGTTATGTCGCGTGCGTGAGTGACGGCGGCTGGGGTTGGTCAGTAGTGTGCGTGTATTGCGTGGTGGGTGTTAGGGTTAGCAGGGTGTTAGGTGGCTGGCCGGCTGGGTGACTTGGCATGGTTGTTTTGCTTCCCCCCTATTAAAAAACATTTTTATTTTATTTCTTCTATAAAATGTTTTTGCAAATAGTTTTTGAGACAACCAAAAATATCCAGAAAGATCTAGGGTTTTAATTTGAAATAAAAGGAGGGTAGTAATGTAAAAACAAAATAGGGTTTATCAAACTATTTTTAGGGACAAAAAAAATGTATGATGGTGCAAGAATTAAAAATAACAAACAATTCTAGTTGGGGATTTTCCGGGGTGCTACGGGTACTACCGGACTTGGAGGTCGCACGCCCTCGTGAAGCCCGGTGCTACCACTCTAAGAGATGCTAGACCAGTACTACCGGACCTGAGGGTCGGTACTACCGATCAATACAGTGCATGTGTGCATAAGTACTAGGCCTCAATCCATGTAATGCCCCAAACTCCCCTTTATGCCTAAACTACCTCTTGTTTAAGTGTCTGGCCTATATATATGCCCCACCTCCATATGTATACCCTACATAAGATATGATGAGGATATAGAGCTGTAGCTCCATGATATCCTCTTGTGGAGAAGACCCATGTGGGTACAAGGCCTCTTAGATCTAATCTTTGAGATGACCACAACCTCTCCTTGTATGAGCATTCTTTCTATCTTGTGATCTCTATTACCTTGCAATCTCTTCACAAGAACATTCTAGCTGCTCCTTGCCAATCTTTCCTACTTAGATCTCTACCTTTGTGTCTCTTCCAAGTGGATTGGGTTGGTGGTTCAGGTCAGTGGTAGTAAACCAATTTGGTTGTGTTGTATGTTTGTAACTTTGATTCCCCTAAATCCCCTCGAATCTATGAAGATCGGGCCACAATAGTAGCTTTGTGCTACACCATGGTATCAAGATCCTTTTGTTGCCATGGATTCGAGTTTGTGTTGAGGTTCTAACCACCAATTTTGTTTTTACTGCCTAAATTCGAAAATTTCCACCAAAATAGCCATATTTGTGATTTGGGCCGATCTAGAATTTGAGAGTGTTCTGGTAGGTTTTGATCCAAAGATTCACTGCAAAACTCGTTGATCTACCTTCGTTTGCATTCCCATGGCCTAATTCCTTGTTTCCCCCCTTCGATTTGGTGTTTTTCTTCAAGAAGTTCTGCCTAAATCGCCCTCAAACTCATGAAAAATGTGTCAAATTTGGATGTTCTACTACCACCGGTACTACCGGGCCCAAGAAGCGGTACTACCGGATTTCCCCGGTACCTGGCAGTACTACCGGAATCTAGGAACCCTGGTACTACCGGACTTTTGTCCGGTACTACCGCCCTATAACTGAGAAAAAATAGCAAATCCCAGTTTTCAGCTTCCGCACCGTTTTGCACATAACTTTTGCATTCGAACTCGGATTTTGGTGTTCTTTAGATCGTTTTGAAGAGGAGAAGGATATCTAAATCATCATTTATGTTGTTCATACTATATAATCCAACAAAATTATGTGATCAAGGACAGATCCACAAATAAATGGTGAAGATCGATGACGAAAGGTACTTCTCCCCACTTGCATTCTTTTGAAAGCCAAACTATCTTTGCGACCTACAAATACCTAATGAGACTAGTTCCTCCTACGATTTATTGGGATTTGCACATTTGATACATTGTAGTATTCTAAGCAAAATTTGTATGTGCTATCTCATATAGTTATCTTGTATAGTTGTTGGCATAAGGAAGAGGCAAGTGAAAAAAAGAGAAATAAATATTAAGAAAAGTACAAGTTCCATATAGAATAGGAAACTTAAACTCGATGAAAATCTTGTAGGTGGTACTTATTGTGCAAATCTTGTAGCCCTTTAATTTTGTACAATCGAACTAGCGTCTCTCCTTGTACTGGTGAGGCATGAGGTTATTGTCTTTTCTAGGACTTTATTTGGTTCTTAGCTCACTTTTTCTACCGCACAAGTCCCGTTTATCCCACCGTGTGTGTTTCCTTGAACATAACTCCTATCATGTGAGATCAACTTGTTTTTTCTTTGTAATCATCGTGGTTCTTTACTTGCTTTTACAAATCTTGGTTTCCGGTTGTTCCAATTTGCATGCCACTTTACATACCTAAGATCCTCATATGCCGTGTGTATTCTTGTGTTCGTTGATACAATGCTACTTCTCCGTTGTATTTGGTTTTCTCTCGGTCCATACCATTGGTCCAATACTATCTACAAGGTGAGATACGGTGTAGCATCCTTTAATCCATTATTCCACTATATCACACTTAGCCTTGTGAGAAACATGTTTAGGGACTCCGGAACTGATGATGAATACTATGAGGAATCCATGATGAGCCATGACAATGATGACTCCGCAAGCATAGATGACATCTACACCTATATTAGCTCTGCATGCTTGGAGGACTTGGAGTACTGCACCAACAATGACTCCCCAAGCATGGAGCACATGGAGCACCATGAGGACTTCGACTTCTCAAGCATGGCGGACATGGAACACTTCATAGACTATGATGGTGACTCCCTTATGAGATAGGTCACTTATACCACCACATGGAGACCAAGCACTTCTATGCCATGCAAGCGGAGGCGTGTCTTCAAGAGGCCAACAATGATGAGCTCTTTAAGTCACCTCAATCAAGAGGGACTACATACTATGATGATGGTCCATCAAGTCAAGAGTACGCAACAACCCAACAAGTACCAATACACATGAGACCCAACAAGATCACCTTTTTCCAAGACAAGTGTGTCGCCAAAACAAAATCTTAAGAGCATACACACTATATGTGCTACAAGCTCAAGACGGTGTACAAGTCCTCTCTGCCATGAGAACAAGGAAGAAAGATATTGTATGCACCATCAAGCTACATCGATAAAACAAGTTCGACATGGGGTACCCAACTACAAGAACATCAATGACATCACTTGTCTTTTGAGGAAGACTACTACACAAGCTTCAAGACCCTCAAGTGAGAAGACCTCATATGACGTTGGTGATACATCATGGACAAAGAAGGCGAACAAGCAAACACGTCGTCACTCACACCATCAATCTTCCAACACCAAGAACTTCCACAACAAAACTTCTCCAAGGAAGCCTCCTATAAAAACTACAAGCTCGTCAACAAATGGGAAGGACACTATGGATCTCTACTTTGCTAAGTTGGACAAAACCATCAAGATGGCATCTCATGAAGTTGATGCTTTTAAGACATGGTGCCAAACCTTGGACAAGGGTTGTGGTACAACCATTGAGGTGAAATATGATACGTCTGATGGCGATGAGATTGATGATGCTTGATGACTGGGTTCCTGCACCAATAATAGGGTTATTGAAGTACTTATAGCAGCAAATATTTAAAGAGTTTGTCCCGATGGGAGCTCGGCGTACACGACCCTGTAGCCACGTTGTCAATGCGACCACATTCACACCCAAACCATGGTTTGGAAAGATAAATGATTTTAAGATGTTTTGTAATAACTACTACTAGGACTGGAAGAAAACTAGAACAAAAGTAAAACTGAAAAGAGGTGAATGCAATGAGATGAAATATTAATGATATGATTCCTCAAGTAATGTTGTGTATACCGGTGTGCATGATAAGTGCTTATGGAATAGCTGTTAACTATAATTGTGGTGGTCCATCATATACCATTGTCTCCCACCATTGGTAAGTGGCAACTAGACAACTCAATTGTCCACACCCTCTTCGACATGGGTCATCTCGTAAGAGAATAGTGTAATAAGGTAAAAACACCAATGAAGGTAAACCAGAGCAAAGGCATTAAGTTTTATGGACAACCGTACTCCTAAGCAAGTGTGCTAGTCACAAGATATCCCGTCTATCACTTTGGGGTCAAGCAATTCGCAACACTATAGCTATCTATATCATGAGTGATCTTGAAGGAACTCTCGGCGGTGCATCCTAAGCTGCTATTGCCTCCAAAAATCACTTATAGCAAATAACCTATTAGTTCTACCCATGGAAGAGAAGACACTACTGATAAGTTTTGTGACACTCCGTAAATCCCTAGTAAATTCCTCAACAATGGATTGGACGTGTCCAATCACTAGAATAATATCATGAATAGAACAATGTAAAGAGAAAGCACAAACATATTAATTAACAAGAACACACCACACTTCAATTACTCAAATCATCATAACATTAATAAAAGGGGGTTCAAGACATGTTACAACCCATCACGGAGATCAGGATGGGGAAGGATGAAGGAGTAGTGGCGATCTAGATGGTGATGATGGTGGCGTTGGCGTGGTGATGGCGACATCCTCCTTCTCCTCCTCTTCTTACTTGGATGGCTTGATGGTGCTGATGGAGATCTGGATCTTGGTGGAGCTGTAGAGGCAATGGAGGCGGCACGGCGGCAGGGGGCACCGTGGATGCAGTAGATGGGATCTAAAACTTGTATATGGTGTATGGTGGCTTCCTCGTCTCTTCTTTGACTCCTCCCTCCTTTATATAGGCCTTGGGGGTGTCCTAGGGTTCTCCCAATACCGTCAAATGACTTAGGGAAGGTTCTGGAGCTTTCGGTGGGCGAAATCCTATCGTTTGCGACCTTTTTGGCAACTATACGGCGGGAGCTATACGGCCGGAATTTTTGCTCCCGCCGTATAGTTGGTCGTTAAACCTTCAGTACTCTTTAGTATTTTGGTCGCCATTTCTTCATACGAACTCTGTTTTGGATGTTCTTGGGCTCGTTGAATTTGTCTCGCCGAGGGATACAACCCTGTGGTCTTCGATATTTATTTTGAGAAGTTAGAAAATTTCACTTTTCCAACACCTCAAATGGCTAACTCTCGTCCCTACAGCTCCTCCATACTATGCTCTCTTTGTTCCTTTTGCCTTTGTTTTATCCATAATCATCATCAAGACCTACACACATGTCAAAGACAAGGAAGAGAGATAAAATTCTACCTAAACTACTAAATGTACAAAGCTCATATTGAATTTAATAAAAACAAGTAATCATGCATATCATGCATAGCAATAGTTAGATGGAGCATGATATGATAGGAAAATGACACAATTTATATTGCTAAAAAGTGTTGTATTATCATAGCCATCAACTTCCCCAAGCTAGATCTTGCTCGTCCTCGAGCAAAAGGGATCGATAACTTAATGGATGTGATCTTGCTTATCATTGGAAATCAATGCACCGTATCCTTGTTTTTCCTACAAGCTCAAAGCAAGAGAGCACATAATCATACAAGGCAATATAAGCTCAGTTATATTATTCCAAACCACTAGAGATTAGTCAAAAACTTCTATGCCCCATGTCAAAGTTAAATCTAGCTTGCAAGTAAACTTGCGATCCTTCTATACGCACTTTATTGTATTTTTGTATTTTTAATTGTATATCGCAAAGTTGAACACGGTTAGTTGTCAATCATAAATAGAAATAGAGTTTTCCAATGCTGCCCAATCATGCCATCTATTAAAGTCTCTCAAGTGCAAACTTCGATTATTGAGCTCATAGAAAATATATTTCTTAGTAACGCGACCATGCCAAAAGAGTGGTATATGTTCAATCGAGACTGTGTAGGCTAGGAAGGAAACTCGTGACCATTACCAAGATTTCCCTTTTTGGTATAATGATTTCTCATAAAGGTCAGAGGAGTATTCCGACTTTTGCTTTTAACGCAGGCCCATGAGAATACCAATGCATACCCAAATATAGCATTTTTGCTACATATGTTGGGCAACTCACGGCCAAACTCCAAGAGTTTCGTCTTTTTGGATTGTCCAAAGGACAACAAAGTGGTTAGCATTCCATGTTGTGCGACAGTGGCGCAAGACACACATAAAGCAATATCTCACTTTGATTTCCAAGACAAAATTTTGGCATATGTAATCTCGAAACTTTGAAACATTATTTCTTATTTGACAACTCACTCAGTAAGCATCTATTAAGACCATCGTTTCCAATACTATAGGGTCATGCTACTCCATAACCATTCACTTAAGACAATTCTGAACATTGACAACTAGCAAGTTTCGAAGAACTTCTTTATTATATTTTTTATTTTCAAAATGTAGTGAACATGGCAATGTATATTTATAGGATCACAATATTTTTCATAATCTAGATAAAAGTTGAACAAGGTGCATCAAAGCTATGGCTTGTCTCCTATGGGGCCTAACATGAGGAAGTATATCCCTTATATAAATATGAACAAATACTCACCTAAGCAAGCATTCAAAAATAGAGGGATATACAATATCATGAAAACTTTTTAAGATAAAGAACTTTGCACAAGACTCTACGCATGCAAAATAACCTCCCCAAGCTAAGAACCAACTTGAGAATATCATGAAAACAAAAGAGAAAATGCAGTTATCAAAAGAGAGTATAAGAAGTGGTTACCTCCCCAAGCTTAAATTACAGCAAGGGTGACACACTTTACCATTGAGGCGTTTTTAACCTCTAGTTTGATGGACAAAGAACCTTTGCTTCAATGAATGCTTCACGATCCGGTGTATGCCTTCCTTAAGAACCTGGTAGGAATAAGACTAGAAAGAGGACAAAATATTTTTGTGCTTTTGAAGACACGGGTTTGGCTCAGTGATAAAAATATAATTCCCACTGAGTCGGTTCATCAACCTAAGCACCACGCTTAAGTCAACAAACTAGTTCTAGAAGTGGCCTCTCCTAGATTGTGATGAGGTGCAAGTGAAACATGATACGAGACACAAGTGTGCAACCCCTATGTGCTTATTTAAAAGAGGTTCGAATTGGAAGATTTTACTAGACACTGATTGTTGAAATGTTGAATTTAAGCAACCAAGTGGCTCATGCGAGTATTTGCACGGTTGGCACTACCGTACACGTAGTCACACAAGGTTCAAGTCCCTACGAAAATAACACGCAAATTAAAAGACAACGGTTTGGTGTATGAACAAAGTTTGTTCACCCAACTAATGAAAGAAAACAAAAAGAAAATATGAATTACTAAAGATAATTACAACTTAAGGAATTTCTAAGATAGAACTTTATTGTTTACATATGCTCGGCTTCACTAAAACATGGGAGAAGCTCCCAGGTGGTGTTTCGAGGTTTTTAGAAGAAGAATGAAGAAGTAAGAATGCAATTTTGAGCAATGGTTACCTTCCAGTTGGCGTTTGAGGGTTTTTCCCAACTATACGGGCACAACTATACGGCCGGACCAAAAAGGTCACGCCGTAAAGTTGGTCGTTAAACTTACAATACCTTGAACATCAAAGGGTAGATGACGTCGATATCTATACGGCTGCAACTATACGGCCGGACCAAAAAGGTCCCGTCGTATAGTTGGTCGTTAAACTCGCAGTACCCTGCAATAGAAATTTGGAGATGGGGTGGATAACTATACGACCGAAAAAAATTTCCCGCCGTATAGTTGGTCGTTAAACCTTCTGGAAACGCCAATCTTCACCTGTTTCCTCGAGGATTCTTTATTAACCTGAAACTTAACAAACACCATGTTTTGACGATAAAATAACAACTTTAATTTTCGACCAACAAATACATATAATTGAAGGATTCACCCGAAACTGATTTTTCTTCATTTTTACCGAGTTTATGCAACAAATAATATAGTGACAATAAATTCTACCTTTTGAAAACTACCACAAGATTACTATAATAGCAAGACATGCGAAGAATAAAAGTGCCAATGCAACATGAATGCAACTAGACTCGAGACACAAAACTAAGAAAGACACCTAGTAACTTCCGGGTTGCCTCCCGGGAATCGCTCTCTTTTAAAGCCATAAAGCCAGGCTAGGATGCTCCATACATTTCCAACCTGGATCCCAAGGGATATCGACTCGAGGTGAGGTTGTATACCAGGTTGGAGCATCTTGAAGTAGAGTTCGGTCGGAGTCGTACCCGCTTACGGTGCATCGACATCATGTAGATGAACAAGTTCTCGCTTTCAAGCGAGTGTTGATGCACCAAGATTGGTGAACATGCCTCCGTGTATAGCTGCAATGAGAGGATTTGAGATTCATATAAAATTCTTAAATCTTTACCTTGGTTACCTGTGTAGGGGAACACTTCATAGTATTCTTCCTTCATAGAAGAGAGTTCAAGACTCTGCATGTTAGTATAGCAAGGTTCTATCTCTAGTTCAATATTATTAATGCTCTCCATATGAGTGTCTAGGAACAAGGCCTCCGCAGAATAATTATCAACCGTTTTAGCATCATAAAAATCACTACTAGAGTGAGAGGCATCACAAACAAAAGTTGTAGTGTGACTCTCTTTGTCAACCTCACCTTTTTGTTCCTCCTTTTCATCGACTAGTGTTTTAAGAGCAATGATAGAATCAAAAGTAGGAGTCAAAGGTGTGAGCGGGTGATCAATCCATTTTTCCTCCTTGTCCTCCTTTTCCTCTTCGCTCTTTAGTGAGTCCTGCAAAAGGTTATCTTTCTCCATGGCGGTTGTAGACCACTTCAAATAATATAATTGTCGAAAAATAGGAATATGAGGTATACTAAATTAAAAACATCATCAAGTTCTTCACTTTCAACATCAATACTTCCTAGTATAAATACCATTTCAGATGCACCTTTGAAAAGAAAGTATTCTAGTACTTCTAAACTAGCATAGGATTTAACTCTATTATAATTTGCTAGAGTAGGATTGTTGGAACACTTACATTGAAAACTAAGGTGGTCATCTTTTATACAAATTGTGCAATAAGATCCATCATTAGCACGCAACCATAATGCATGCCTTTCCAATTGGTCCATCAATTTCTTTATCAGCTCATGTCTAGCAACCAGGCTTGATGAACTTGAATCCTTTATCTCCTCCAATACTTGTATTATCTCTTGAAAAAATTTATCTCGGAAGACATGATTAGTAGCAATAATTTTTATAAATTTTTGGTTTTGTAATTTTTTATTGTTTTCAATATAAAATAAAGCAGTAATATAATAGCAACAAACTGAAATAAACTATGTGCGAGTAGATAACTGAATGCTTTGCTCCCCGGCAACGGCGCCAATTTGATGACTGGGTTCCTGCACCAATTACAGGGTTATTGTAGTACTTGTAGCAGCAAATATTTAAAGAGTTTGTCCTGATGGGAGCTCGACGAACATGACCCCGCAACCACGTTGTCAATGCGACCACGTTCGCAGCCAAACCGTGGAAATAGCCTATTCTATAAGTTGCTAGGATAAATGAATTTAAGATGTTTTGTAATAACTACTACTAGGACTGGAAGAAAACTAGAACAAAAGTAAAACTAAAAAGAGGTGAATGCAATGAGATGAAATATTAATGCTATGATTCCTCAAGTAATGTTGTGTATACTGGTGTGCATGATAAGTGCTTATGGAATAGTTGGTAACTATAATTGTGGCGGTCCCTCATATACCATTGTCTCCCACCATTGGTAAGTGGCAACTAGACAACTCAATTGTCTACATCCTCTTCGGACATGGGTCATCTCGTAAGAGAATAGTGTATTAAGGTAACAAGACCAATCAAGGTACACTAGAGCAAAGGCATTAAGTTCTATAGACAACCATACTCCTAAGAAAGTGTGCTAGTCACAAGATATCCCGTCTGTCACTTTGGGGTCAAGGAATTCGCAACACTATACCTATCTATATCATGTGTGATCTTGAAGGAACTATGGGCGGTGCATCCTAAGCTGCTATTGCCTCCACAAATCACTTATAGCAAATAGCCTATTAGTTCTACCCTTGGAAGAGCAGAGACTAATGATAAGTTTTGTGACACTCCGTGAATCCCTAGTAAATTCCTCAACAATGGATTAGACATCTCCAATCACTAGAATAATATCATGAATAGAACAATGTAAAGAGAAAGCACAAACATATTAATTAACAAGAACACATCAAACCTCAATTACTCAAATCATCATAACATTAATAAAATGGGGTTCAAGCCATGTTACAACCCATCACGAAGATCATGATGTGGAAGGATGAAGGAGTAGCAGCGATGGAGATGGTGATGATGGCGCGGTGATGGTGGTGTCGGCATGGTGATGGCGGCGTCATCCTTCTCCTCCTCTTCTTTCTTGGATGGCTTGATGGTGTTGATGGAGATCTGGATCTTGGTGGAGCTATAGAGGCTATGGAGGTGGCATGACGGCAGGGCGCTGCCGTGGAGGCGGTAGATGGGATCTAGATCTTGTATATGGTGTATGGTAGTTTCCTCGTCTCTTCTTTGACTCCTTCCTCCTTTATATAGGCCTTGGGGGTGCCCTAGTGTCCCCTAATACCGTCATATGATTTAGGGAAGGTTCTGGAGCTTCCGGAGGGCAAAATCCTGTCGTTTGCGACCTTTTTGGCAACTATACAGCGGGAGCTATACAGCTGGAATTTTTGCTCCGTCTTATAGTTGGTCGTTAAACATTCAGTACTCTTTAGTATTTTGGTCACCATTTCTTCATACGAACTCTGTTTTGGGTGTTCTTGGGATTGTTGAATTTGTCTCGTCGAGGGCTACAAAGTTGTGGTCTTGGATCTTTATTTTGAGAAGTTGGAAAAAATCACTTTTCCAACACCTCAAATGGCTAAGTCTGGTCCCTGCAGCTCCTCCATACTATGCTCTCTTTGTTCCTTTTGCCTTTGTTTTATCCATAATCATCATCAAGACCTACAAACATGTCAAAAACAAAGAAGAGGTATAAAATTCTACCTAAACTACTAAATGTGCAAAGCTCATATTGAATTTAATAAAAACAAGTAATCATGTATATCAGGCATAACAATAGTGAGATGGAGCATGATATGATAGGCAAATGACACAATTTATATTGCTAAAAAGTGTTGTATTATCACAACCATCAATGCCCAACTTAAGGTACTCATATTTGGAGGAGAAAAAGTTGAGGATGGCGAGCATGGGATTTTCCCTTCACTAAAGGAGGCACATGTAGTTAAGGAAACCGAGCATATTCCCATATGTTTGAATGATGATGTGGTACCAATCCCATGTGAGTTTGATATCCACTTATCCCACTTAAGTGAGAGAAAAAGCAAGATGAGTGACTCCACCATATGTGAGATTGAGTGCTTCCACTTTGAGGACATGGGTGATACACCGAGAGAGTTGAGAGTGGTATTGATAGGTCAAGTGTGGCCATTTAGATTTATAACAACGTACCCTCTTTCTCTAGTGTGTTTTATCATGATGTGCTAGGTACCTTGGAGCAAGAAGCGCCAAGCCTTGAGATGATGGTGCCTCCTATCGAGAAGATGTACATGGTGGATGAAGATAATACCATCCCCATATTTGATGAAGAAGTCGCTCACATGGAGGCCACTACTACCACAACACCCACCTCACATGAGAGGTACGACCAAGATAAACATATGTGTATTGATGATTCCATGCTCCCACTAGTGGACATGATGAATTGTGAGGATATGCATGCTATGGACACTACTTATGACATTTCATATGCTTCATTCATGTTCCCATGTGATACTTTGCATTTGCATCATGTTGATCATGTGAAATTATTGCTATAAATATTTATTTATCCTACAATTGTTGTGACAAACTTGATGAACAATTGCTCTTCTCCTATGTTTGTTGGCAACCATACTCGTACTTTGAAAATTCTTGATCATGCATGTTCTTAATTTTCTTCCATTGTTGGTTGCAATTTCTCCTATAACTGGTGGAACACTACCTGCCTCAGCATCACTCCATCACGCGTGTGTGCCTTGCTCTGTCTGATTGCCCCATATGATACCAGTTTTACTCCCGCAGAGAGTTATAGTCCTTGGATCTCGTTAATTCTAGTGTCACCTTTCCATAGGCTTGGAAGGTGAATGACTACTGGGCCTTATTGGTGTGGGGCCGTGAAAATTACACGAATCCTTTTTTGATTGTGGTATGCGAGTTGCACGACCTGAGGGCCGAGAGGTAAAAAGCTAGCCGCGTCTCCTCCCTCCCTCTCTCTTCACAATTACTCCATCTATCTCTCTTGTAGCCGCCACCATTACCTCTGCCCTCTAGGCAGCCTCGTTTCCTCCAACTCCACCTCCCCCACCTTGTCTCCTCCATAGCTCCACCTCCGCCTTCTCGCCTCCTCCTCCTCTGCCAACCATGCAGTGTGGACGAGGTGGGAACACCAAGCTTCTTCCATGGCGGCACCTCAGACCTCATCGGCCGGAGGAATCGAAGAGGAGTGGTAGATGAGCATCGCCAACCAGAGAATATGGGGAGGAGCGGAAGACAACGAGGGAGGAGGCTCAACTAGGGTCGGCCATGTCGATGACGCTATCGGCTCCCTACTAGTCGGCTCCGTCTCCTATCCACATCCGGCTCAAACCCCTCCTCTGATGTGGTGCTATGGGAGCAAGAAAAATAGAAGGCATTCTCTATCTCTACATCTAGCATCGACGTGGCCAGATCGACGGGCCTAAATTCCAGGTGAGCTCCTCCATGACCCAATTTCTTCTTCTACTCTAGCCTTTTCTCCATCACCATAAGATCGATAAATTATCAGTCCTATGGCCCATGAGAAGAGAGTAAGGAGCAGAGGGACTAGAGACCCAAGTGTGGCTACGTCATGGTGGGGTGGGCGAGAAGAAGGGAAGAGCAGCACGATGGGGAAGACGGAGAAAATTCCATGCGACGTGTTGTGACTTGTGATATTAATTTGCTTGCTAGCTAGTACGGAAGGGGTGAGTCAGAAATATTTTAACTCGTGCTCTGAATTTTTTTGTTGGCTGATGCATTGCTATCTGCTAGTGCTGCTTTGCTATCTGCTGATATTGTTGTATGATACTTATATGGCGAGACCATGTGAGACAAATTGAGAGAGAGAGAGACTGTTAGCTGCCGATGTGCATTTATTAGAATATTATTGATTGCTAGATGCTCCTAATAATGCTATTGCTAGGATGGATGACTGCGCCTTCATGGAGTTTATGTAGCGCATGGCTCTGAGCGACAGCCATGGCCATGCCGCTACTCGTCGGAGCACATCACCATCTCGTTTTGTCGTCCGCCCTACTTCCCTAGGTTCAGATATTTTTTGTTCAGTTTATAATGCCACATTATTTTAGGCTTTGGTTAGTTGACACACTGACACGAAGAGAAATCTTCTACCATATCATCATTATTTTTTGAACTTAATCAGGTGTTTGAGCATATCTAGGTTCTATTTTGTTTTAGCCCTTGGCTGGGCAGAACATATATTAAAATAAGGGACACTTTTAGCTAGGCGATTTGAGATTTGACGAGACACTGTTTTTTGGATTGTTAATTCTCTGAACATAATGATGTAATAAGTTTTTCCTACTATGTTTGTCCCCTTGTTAGTAGGATTATTTTGGTAGTCAATTCTCTGACACAACTCCGTACAATGTGATTTAGATGTCAGGTTTAGTTTTCATTTCCGAAATGGGTTTTCTCTCGTTGGTAGTATTTTTTGAGGAATTTTGAAAGATTGGAACTAATTTTGGAGAACATATTTCATAACTAATAGTTGGTTATGTCTAGTGTCAAATCCACTCAGAACTGCTCCATATATATAGTTCAATTTAGGACAAAGAGGAGATGTGGGGTTGGTGAAAAAATTACTTCTATATGCTCAATATTACAAAGGCGAATGGACTTATTTTGATGACAATATAATATTATTATTCTTCTGCTTCATAAACCCTGTCAGCATAGAAATAGAATACCACATGTTAGTAAGATCACCATTCTTTAGTATTTGCATCTTTAGTGATTGAGTTATATCTTTAATGATTAAGTTATCTCTTATCTGTGTTGGCTGTTGTTGGATGATTGTTCTCTTTTACTACTGAGATTGATTTTGTGGCAAAATGGCTATCCTAGAATTGGCGAATGTAGTAGTGAGTTATGGGTGTATGCTCCTTTTCTTCTCTGATGTGGAAGTATAAGGTCCCCATTCCACCTTTAATCACTCTTCCATTTGTTGTTTGTATGCATGAAGCAACACATTAGCAAAAGAATGGTCATGCAGAAAGTCAGTATTAGCACATCAGTTGGGAAGGAAGAGATGAAGAATAAATCCCTTTTTAGATGTGGGGAACAAGGGGCAGCAACAATCTGTAACCAAGAAGGAAGGAGCCAGGGCGGAGAACGGCCAAGGCATCCTCTAGAATAGAGGAGAAGCAGAGCAAAGGGAGAACCGGTGAAGGCAAGAAAAAAGAGAGATTAGAAAATCATCAACCCAACAAGATTTCATCATCCTCAAGTAAAGCTAGGTAAATTGATTTCCAAGGATACATATAATTATTCCCTGACTAAAATCAACTCTTTCTTTCCCATGACGTGTACATAGTTTTTGTGGCGGGCACTGGTAATCTTTTTGGGTGCTCTAGGTTTGTTATTTAGGCATAAGTGTGCTACAATCTGACTTATAGCCTTGTTTGCCTCCTCTATTTCATGTACGTCTTGTGGTGTTGCTGCTATCAACTACTCGACGAGACATTGCGTTATTTCATGTCTGTGTTTTGTCGATTGTCAACTTAGAGAACTATATAGAAAATAAAAGGTATAAGGTGATAACTTGTCCCATAGAAAAATGCTTTCTCTATTTGATTCATATATGGTTGTGAACACACTTTCTCAGCTATATCACCAAAAACCATTGACCTCCCAAAAAAACAAGATTGATCCTAGTATCGTTTCATTGGGTCTTTTACAAGGTTTAGATCATTCTTCAAGATAGTATAATGTTTTCTTGACAAGGTTTCCACCTTATCGTGCTCTAGATTAATCATCCGGAATTCCTGCTATATGCGAGGCATATTGGAAGGGAATTTCCTGTCCTAATCATGTTTTGATGTTTGGTGTCAGCACAAGATAGTTTTTACCGTGTGCTAAATATTGCAGGTTCATCCATATAAAGGCACAAGACAGTGTTCTAGTTTTGAAGGAGAAGGGTTCGAAATTTCATGAAGAAAAGGTGCATGTTGGGAGCTTCAGTCTGCTGCCTCCCCTGAGTCCGGAGACTCCGGGGTCCAGGCCCGGAGACTCTGGGGTCCAGGCCCGGAGGCTCCGGGGTCTTGGACCGGAGACTCCGGCCAGGTCTCCGGGCAAGTCTCTGGCCCCCAAGCAAACTCTCTATATCCTGGTCCAGAGTTGGACTCGGAGTCGTGCGCGCCACCGGAGTATCCCTGGCAGGAGCCTGGAGACTCCAGGCCAGTCTCCGGCCTAGTCTCCGGGGTGGCTCTAAAAGCATTCAGGGGCCCCCACCAGAGTCCTGCCCAGAGTCCAGCGCCCACCCCGGAGACTCCGGCCATGCCTGGAGACTCCATCCACCAAGACCAGAGACTCAGGGGTTAGTGATGCAGCAATGGCTATTTTTCTGGGGGGAGGGGTATATATACCCCCTTCTTCTCCAAGTGAATGCTGCGGCTTTAACTATCTCTCCTCCATTAATGCTAAGCTCCAACCTCTTAGATCTCCCTCTCTAGCCACTCAAACTTGTTGGCCCTTGGGGATTTGAGGGAGGAGACCTAGATCTAGCTTTCCACCAAAGGGATTTGTGTTTCCCCACCATTTGTGTAAGTTGTTGTTGCTCTAGGGTTTGCGGAAACCCTAACTTTAAGAAGTCGCCCTCTGTAGCTCATCCTCGTGTGTAAGAGCTTCGAGGTCGTCTTGGGAGCCTCCAATTCAGTTATGGAGAAGTGCCCCAAGGAACTTTAGAAAAACATCTTCGTGTCCCTTCTCGGTGATTTCTATCCTTTACTCCTTATTGTTGTTGTTGCTTGCTTGCTTGTCATATAGGTTCGATCTTGCACATTTAGAGAACTTACGTTGTGTCAAGCCTCAGTTTGAAAAGAAGCTAAAAATTGAGTAGTGCATATTCACCCTGCTCTAGTCGTTTATACCAATCTTTCAATTGGTATCAGAGCAAGGCTCTCTTCTTTGGCTTAACCGCTGATGACTGCAAGTGCACATACCAACTATAGCTAGTTTCAAAGTAAAGATATCGAACCCACATAGAGCTATTGGTAAAGGTCTTTATGCCCCTCATTACTCTCTACCAAAGAATACTTATAAGCTGTCTTTGATCTTAAGTAAAGGGTGTTTTGAGTTGTTTATTGTTGTTTGTAGAAAAGTAATTAAAACAAGTAAAAGAAAACAAGTAACAAGATTGTATAAAAGCGTGGTTGAACTCAATAGGGCTAAAACATTCCCGGGGATGTAGGATACACCATTAGCATAGTATTATTGTTATGTGTAATCAAGATAACATAATCCTTGTGTCATGATATGTGTGGAGAGAGCCCCATAATAAGATGTTCACTACAAGGCTCGTAGGAAGCCACTTTTTTGAGCCAAGAGTGAGGTCACCTCTAAATAACCACTGCCGTGTCTGAGAGCAGTCACCCATACAAACCACCGCAATTAAGGGTTTCCCCATGGATATCATAATTAGCTTAGAGAGTCCCTCTTTAACCCTCTTTTGACCATGTAGGTTACGAGCCGGTGCCAATCTGTCACGGGGCATTCTGGGTACGCTTCCAAGACACGTCCAAAGGATTTCTCCCTCCCTTTAGTTCCAAGGGCAAATGATATGTGGTCGACTTCACATATCATCTAAAGAGAAAGATCAAAGACAAATCATAATTATATCATAGATAAGCAAGTCATACGGACAGAAGAATACATCATCTTTATTACAAGTTCATAATGGTGCTAGGGTTTCTTCATCTCTGCAAGAACAAAGGAACTACTCACTCATGGAAACAATTAACAACATCATCATAATCAAATGGATGGATAAAAGTATGAAGGTAGATCTAATGCAAACCACAATTGGATCTGGAATTACAAAGAGATCTAATAGATGAGAGATGGGGGTAATGGTGGAAATGGAGATGCACAGTTGATGATGAAGGGGATGATGCATTATCCTCCAATGATTTGTGAATCAACTAGGATTTTACCCCAGCTAAGTTCCTCCTTCAAATCCCTCTCGGATGTGGTTTTTCGTGGTTTCTGGTGGCTGTGAATGTCTGATCTCCCTGCCATATTTGCCACAAGAAAGTATTTGACAAGGCGGTCGCGATGGCGCCTGGTATGGGCGTCCGGTACGGCGGGCTCTGCCCGTACCAGTGGTTGTTATCGGTATTGGTGCCTCCTCCTTGTTTGGTATTCTTCCAGGTGCGAAGGTAAATTCATAAAATGACTTTTATCACTTAGAAATATCATATAATTATACAATATGACAACTCTAATTGATATGTTCATATATGACTCCATCATTTGAGATCCTGTTGAAACAAGAACAAAATAGCGTGCGTAGATGTAGTGAAATACAAAGATTCCTACTCTATTTATGCAAAAAAGGTAAATATGCTTCAATTTTGGACTCATCAACTCGCCCAAGCTATGATCTTGATTGTCCCCGAGCAAGATGGTGGGTTATGGACAAGATCATCATATTCATGAGACACAAGTCATTACTATAAATGAGGTAGAAATTGAAGCAGGAATACAACATCGAATATAGAGATTCGTTAGGGTTATTACCATACCCTTACACATTACATAACTTAGAGGCTTCCACACCTTTTTCGGTATTAACGAAATTATACTAAGCTGTTAGTGATTCAACATATCATATAATCACAGAGTTTAAAGATATAGAGCACTAAGTTTAGTAATGAAGATTCATGATTATTTTCTTTGTTTTTTTCTATGTTTGATTCTTTTGATAGCTGCTTTCATTCTTTTCTTTTGATACTTGTATGTCTATATTTTTACTTGCTCCCTTTTCTCTTCTTCTTTTCAGCATAGCTATTTGATCATGCTCACTACTTCCATGGCTTTAAAAAACTCTTAATTATAATATGCTACCAGAATTCTTCTTCCCATAACTTAATGAATACCTTTGTTGGTGTGGAAGTCCCTAAAATTATGACAGCTATGCAAGTATCATAACACTCAACCTAGTTCAATCATCTATTATAATAATGACGAATCAAACACAACTTCAATTATCATAAAGTCTCATAACTCAACGGATATAAATCTTCTCTTGAACAAAGGAAACTCGAAGTTGATGCAACTAATGCAAATTCGGAATTCTAAACCTAACACTAGTAGGGAAAGGCTCACTACCGGCGCACCAAAATGGCCTACCACCGGCGAGTACCTATTTGCCGGTGACCATCTCACTTGCGGTAATGCATTATAGCTGGCGAACCATACGATTCACCGGCAATAACTGATAATACCACCAGCGAGTAGCCCATTTGCTGGGGATAATGTCTCCTAACACTGGCGCACATCCCTTTGCCAAGGGTAATACAATTTGTTCGCTGGTAGTATTATGTATTAGAGCAAAAACAAAATAGACAGAATACACAGATGAATATAGGAATACATAGTATACAGGATAATGACAACAAGATACATATGAACATAGGAAACAGTAGCAGTATCCACCAAATATTCAGTATAGCTAGGACATTGGTTCATATAGCATTATCTAGGGTTCACTCATCTTCACCCTCGTCGGAAGAGTCGGGAGGAAAGCAAGTGAAATAGATGATGCCATAAGTATGACTAAGCAAAAACTTGAACTCCCGTTCCTCTTTCATGTCGTCGTACAAGATGAGGAGTCTGTTCCATCCAGGACCACTAAAATATGTTCGGGCCTGCTTGTTGGTGACCCTAACCTGGTACGTCCTATCGGGGTGATTATGATGCGTCAAAGTGACAATAAGCACGGCAAACTCATCCATGCTTCTATGGAGATGGTCCATGAAGCCATGTCATGAACTGCAAGGGATTTACTAAGTAAAATCATAGGACAGAACAATTAGTCATGATTTTCATTGAAGATATATATATTTACATTCTCCACATAAATTTTAGGGAACATACCATCCTAACACCAAAGTTTGCAGGGAGAGGTATGGTGATATTCCTATCCATGCAATGCCAACTATGTTGACCACAATTGCCGCACGTTTATTCGCTATAATCCAATCTACATATATTGAGAAGAAGTCAAAAAAAGAATGCATGTATAGAGTAAACGACATATAAGGATGGTCTCAACTACATAGCTAGCTTACTGTTGGATATCATCGTCAAGGGGCGTGTACATGTAGTAGATTACGGCTGCTTGATGCATGAGAAAGAACTTTATATTGTCTCTGTCAACACTCGAATTTTTAAGTCCAGATGCCTGTTATGCCGTACATCGCAATTCCAGGATTACCATTTTTGCGAGACATAACAGAATTGGTACCATAGTACACCATCCATTACAAACCATAATAAAGGTCTTTCAAATAAAGGATCTCATGATCCAGTCTTAATACAATCAAAACAGTGGAAAGTAAACATAGTAGGGCTCCATCTTCAGGGTCACAGGCAATGCTGACGATGGGAGATAATCCTAGTTGTCATAGACCTCCTGCTATCCATCTTCCGGGTAGTCCTCCTCATAGTCTGGCCATGGGAATAGCCAGGGACAAAGACATGAGTACTCTTTAAGTACTCGCAAACTATTACTAACATAAGTAAGGTAACACTAGTAGGAATCATAACCTCTAGGTTTATTTGCAAAAAGCCAGGTTTATTTCATAAAGACTTACGAGTAAAGACCTAAGTTTAGTTCTCTATAGTACTTAAGTGGGAACTTAGATTTCATGTCCACAATTGTGGTCAAGTCAAGGTCATCCTTCAAGTCACAACTCATTTTGAAAATATCTGACAACGGAATAGTATGGCCACTCTAACTGTCCATAACCGCGGACGCGGCTATTCGAATAGTTTGACACTTTGTAGAGGTGGTACACTTTCACCACAAAATTCGATACATCTGTTAGGGGTAACCCTGAATCATCGTATTTGGTATGCGGATAATCAATCCTAACCTTTCAATTACACACCCTAGTATAGGCACCTCCCCTATGAGCTTGGCCTCCCAGCCATGACCAACTATCATCCCGGGAACTGCATAGGTGGACATTCATACTCACGAGGTAGCCTCAGCTCAACCTCTTCCACAAGGGAACCCATACTAAGACATGTAAACTTCTTAAGCCCTACCCAACTCAGCTATTGTGGTTGTATGGTAAAATTTGAATGGTATCACATCCGAACCTAACCATCAGTTTTTATCAAAGTCAAGGATCATGCTCACTCATTTCATCATCAAACCATTGTGTATCATAACACATGTCAAAACATTTCAATAGAATGAATCATCATTTCAAGTTTTTCATAATCATTTTCACCAAGTGTTCCCATCTAAAGTGGTCAAGTTTTAGTTTAGCACTAGCCACTAGTATTGAGGGTATCACTATTGAGGGGGTGCTAATCCAATACCAGTATCCAAGACTAATTCTATGATCTAGATGGTATCCATTCTACTTTTCCACTAACCATAGTTCATTAACTAGATAAGAAACTTTAATAAAGGAAAAGTAAAGTTGGTAAGTAAAACTGGGATTGGTATAATCAAGTTGCCTAACCAAGCATGCATAGTGCATCTTGCATAGGGTATCTAGTATGGTGGGCTTGCATAGATATCATGCAAAGTTCTAGCTTGCATAGTTTAGCTTGCATAGTTTAGCTTGCCTTGAGCAGTGTAGTCGTTGAAGTTCTCTTCTTCTTCCTCGAAGTACTCCTCCTCGTCGTATCCTAGGTCAGTACTAGCGTTTATAAATACATACAATGTACACAATCACCAACCAACACTTAACTACTTCTATTTAGCACACAAGGGCTCATACTAGATGATCTAGCATCATCTCAATCATCACATGAAATAGTGGCACATATTTATTTACCTTATTTGGGAAAAGTAATTTCTACTCATTGAAAATACATAAGATTTAATATTCTCCAATTAAAATATGGGATCATGTTGACATATGTCATCACATATTTCAATACTTGGGAAAGTGTTTTAAAGTGGTGGTCATATATTAAAAGATTTAATATTACTATTTAATAATATTAAAGTGACTAGAATAGCCTATATAGCATTCTTTTAATACTATTCCATGTTTAATATCTATAAAACCAAATCTTTTTACATATTCATGTAGAGCATGGCAAATGTGATTTTTGAGAGTTGGAATCAACTCAAAAGCACTTATGGTTGATTTTATAAAAATGTTTGAAGTGGTAAAAGTCTCTGTCTTGTTATTTTTAGTATAGGTGATCTATAATTTGAAATGGTTTGAATCCAATGGGAGTGTGTAGATATTTTCAATATCTTTCTAACAAAATTGGAATCATGCAATTTGGTTCGGTACGTATCTTTGAATTGAATTTTGAATCTACTGACAGAATAGGGTTTTAAACTAAATGGCAAAATTCTATTTGAATTGCTGGGCTCTACGCGGGAAAAGAAATGGGCCGGCCCAACTGTATAGCATACGTGCAGTGGGCTGCTGACAGATTGGTCCCACGCGTCAGTGACTAATTCTAACCGAAACAGTATCTATCAATACTAGCCCTATGATTAGAATGAGATCTATGGCTGAGGTTCATCGTCTACGTAGCGGTGCTCCGACGAGATTCTAAACCTAACTCGACGGTGAGGGTCGCTGAGGGCTTACCAGGGCTCCAGCTAGGTTCGGAGATGGGGGCGAACGGGCTTGTCGATGAGGGCGAGTCGATTGGCAGTCACGGCGGCTCCTGGGGTTGCTTTAGTCGATGGCCCCCTTCCTTCACTGCAGCGGCGGGCTCCAGTCAAATTCCGGCGTGGTGGTGCTTGCCTTGCTCCGGGAAGGGGTCTGGGGTGTTGCCGGGAGAGTGGGGAGTGAGATGGTGTGCCGATTGAAGTCTGGTGTGCCTCCTATTTATACACCAGCGTTGGAGGCAGGGCGACATGGTCGGGCTTCATCGGCGACGCTGCTACATGTCGCGCTAAGCATGGCAGAGGGAATGGGTCGACGCGGCGGACTGCGGCGGTCGTCACGCGCGTAGGGGCGCGACAAGGGGCGGTCTCAGTCGGTCGGGCGACATCGGCGCTCTGTTCAGATACGAAGGTGTTCGTCATCGAGTACGGTGGTCACGGGGCGCGCGGGGACGAATGGTCATGTTTGGGCGGACGCTGGTGACGCGGCGGGTGCGGGTACGAGCGAAGAGAGCAAGGTGTGGCGTGGCTGCGCGAGGCGGCTTCGGCACTCCATCATGCTCTCGGCATGGCAAGGACTTAAATGGGCGCGGCGATTCCAGCATCTCCACTTCTCGCCGTTGGTCAAGGGGTGGACAGAGAGGGGCGGTGAGGTCATAGCTAGTAGCTAGGCATCATGGGAGAGGACGGCATGGCGTGCGGCGAGCTGTCCATGGTCGACCGGCATGACCTCACTCTGGTACACACGATACTGATGCAACGACGAAGGGAAATGGATCCTCTGCACGACTGTGTACTGGGGGTGATCGTGGGTGAGATATGGGGTAGAATTGGGGTACAATTGATGATCAATTGATTGATCACAAATAGTAGATAGTTGGTAGCTATACTCTGTCTGCTAGGTGTTCGATCAAATGGCCGCATGAACTCAACTTTCAAAATTTTGAATGACTTTTTGTGAGTGTGGTCACATACTTGGTAGTCTTTGGTTGCTAGGAATTTCCAATTGGTGTGGATCTGAGTGGTTTTTGTAAAATGATCATCTATGTACCTACACTTGATTCAATTTTGAATTGCCTCTCAAATAGATTTAACAATAGTTTCTATAAGCTTGTAAAGTTTGCTTGGGTTCATTTTTACTTGGTCTAGCAAGGGGTGACAAGAACTAAAATTGTTTCTGTTAGGAATCCTTTACTAGAGATGGCCAAAGTAGGATATTGGTTAACTTTGGCCAAAATGACCATATGATCATATGCTTCATATTTGCTTTCCTTTTTATTTGATTTGGTTTGGAATTGACCTAGATGAGGTGGTATTCATCTTTAAACTAATCCTTATCATTTATAGCAATCAAACATGGCAATTGTAAGCATTCATGCATTAATGGAAATCACATATACACTCATGTCAAGTTTAATAATAAAAGTTTTTGTTAACCCTAAACTTGGGTGATTAGAACTTGATAAGCTTGTTTAATATTTTTGAGGTGTTACAGTCTCCGTATGCATGTCATGATCATTCAAAAAGTTTATGCTGCCATGTCCACTAAAAGATGTCTTGATCGCTATGTTGGTCACTGTAACCACATAACTCATGTCGAGATCAACATCTGACATCAAAGTGACCTCAAACACGACATCGTCCATGGTGTTTCTATGCAAATGGTCCATGAAGTCCCGTCGCCAAGCACAAGGGATTGACTGAGTAAAACAATAACAATACAACATAGTCCATGGTTTATTTTCGATTATATATATACATCCATGATACTGTGTATCTCACATAGCACATACCGCCCTAGCCTCAAACCCGACAAGGAGCACCATGGGGAACTTCTTGTCTATGCACCTCCCCAATAGTTGTGCACAGTTTTTGCACCCTTGATCCATTCTATATATTTGTCTAGAAAGAAGACGAATAGTAAACATAGTTATAAAGTAATTAAGTAGCAGGATAAGTAATACATATGACAAAGTCTAGCAGGATAAGTAATATATATGACAAGTAGCTGATCCACATCTAGCAGGATAAGTAATATATATGACAAAGTCTAGCAGGATAAGTCTAAAGTAATATATGATAATGTATAGCTAGATCAGGCATCATCGTCGTTGTCGTCAGACGACAAACCTAAGGAACCTAGGGAAGCAGACGACGTGGGTGTGACGGTGAAGTCACCGGGGTTGAACCCGTAGTACGGGCCCTGAGGGCGCGCGGTGGAGGAGCCCACGCTGTCGGACCTAGAGGGATCCACCTCCTGGATGGGCTGCTGGCGCATAGTGGTCGCCAAGACCTCGTACCGCTGCTCCATCACCGTAGGATCCGCGCAGAGCGCCTGCACCAAGGGGTCAACAAGCTATCTCTCGACTAGTTGGTGCTCCTGCTCCTCCGCCCTCGTGGCGACTCTCATACCCACGGGCCTATTCTGAATGGCCCTAGCTCGATCCTCAGGGAAGTTGAGGGTCGCCCTAGCCCCTCTGTGCTGTACTGCCATGTCACAAGGTGGCGCCTAATCCCATCGATGGTGATCTTAGCCTCCCAAGTGGGGATCCTCGTCGGCTTCTTATACACACCACAATACTTTGGCTCCCACTGCCATACTACTTAAACAGACAAGCAAACATATTAGCAAAAATAGTGTACAAGTAACTGAATCATATAGCTACCTTTTCTGAAGTTCTCATTGTTATGTGCAACATTGTAATTCTTCTTTCAGTACAAGGAAAACCACTAGCTAATTTAAACAGGTACTCATGAATGTAAAGCTAGCAGCTAGGTGGTCATCATTTTGATCCAATTAAGCAGATACTCATGAATGTAAAAGAAAACTAGCAAAGTCGTCAGTTTGATCCCAATTAAGCAGCTACTCATTCACATGATTGCACTACTACTAGCTAGATTCAGAGATTATTGTTCTACTGCAAATAGCTCACATGATTCATAGACTGCAACACACGATTTAGAGACCGCAACACATGATTCAGAGACTGTTGTTCTACTACAAACATCTCAAACGATTTACTACTACTAGATAGATTCAGAGATTGTTGTTCTACTACTAGCTAGATTCAGAGATTGCACTACTACTAGCTAGATTCAAAGATTGTTGTTCTACTACTAGCTAGATTCAAAGATTGCACCACTACTAGCTAGATTTAGTGGCGGCGCGATGCTCCTTCTCCTTCCCTTCGGCGGACGCGGGACGTCCTCCTCCACCTTCCCTTCGGCGGACGCGGGACGGCGACGACGAGGGGGATCGGGACAACGACGGAGCGCGTGAGGGGATAGGGTTGCGAGCGAGCCAGGGGGATTGGGGATCGATCTATCGATCGGATTTCCTCGAGTAGAACAAGGGTTGTGCTGCCAGGTGGAGCCCCAGCGCCTATGGGCTATTTGGCTGGCGATAACTGACATTTTTGTCCTGGGTGGCCCATCCCAGCCCGCCATACCCCCGGCGCCTAAAGTATTCAATCGCTAATGGTAAAAGCCGGCCCATCCAGGGGCACTCGGCCCATCACAGTCCTGGCGCGCGACAGACTTATTCACTGGCGATAACTGGACTAGCCCTGGCGCCAACCGTGTACTTTCGCTAGCGGTAACGGGAGGAAGGCCTAGATGACCTTATCACCAGCGACCCTAGTGACCACTTCTCCGGCGGTGAGGAATTCGGCTATAAGGTTTTCCCTACTAGTGTAACCATGCGTATAGAAAAGTAAACATGCAAAAACTATAAGATAGATTACAAGGTTCTCACAGATCCCCCAAGCTTGGAATCAAGCCGCGTGGATCAAATAATCCCTTGCGATTATTTGATACTGTGCTGTATATCATGGTGAAGGAGTCTTGTTGGAGAGTGCCACTCAAAGCTTCTTGTTCGTCTCCTCCAAAGTGGATATGCATTGAAGACACTTCTATAGATCCAAATGCAAGAGGAACATCCCATCAGCAACCTTGTTCATCATGTCATTGAGTTCCTTCTTGCCTTCAAGATCCAAAAGGTGCTTGCACATGATCTCCCTGTGGATGAGGTCTTCTTTCTGGTACTTCTCTATCCTGTGAAGATGGTGTTCATTTTCTGGGACGTGCGCACCAACTAGCACGTCCAGAAGGTTGAACCCCCAATCCTCTTGTGGCTTCACGCTCATGTGTGCATTCATGGTGATCTTCTTTGTTGTTGATGTATGAGCCATAGTCTCCTAATAAGTTCCTACATTAGAGCGGTTAGACTTCTTACGCTTTGGTGAAGAGTAGTTGACAGAGATGAGCTTGAGCGACTCCATGCACCCCTTTCCATGAGGTTTCTTAGCTTCTTCCTCATCTTCAGGCTTCACCATTTCTAAGTAGTCTGGTTTCTTACATACCCTCTTTGATTGCTCCATGAAGATCTGGAACTCCTTGTCTTCAGAATCATCATTCGAATCATAAGTGTACCACTTGTGCTTGGAGCTTAGGCCTTGAGCTTCACGATCATTAGCTTCGATGGAGGAGGTCTGGAAACTATCCCACAAAGAAGCCATGAGGTTTAGAGGCTTGCCTTTGCCTTGAATCGAGTAGCGCATCAAGTAGATTAGATCTATTGATATAAGAGAGAGGTGGATCTCTAAAGAGACTTATAAAGGGTTAGAGGCAGGATAAAATTCGTACTAGGAGGAAAAAGGGCCGCCCAAGAAAAGAATCCTAACAAATATGGAAATAAATAAGTGCAAAAAAGGCAATTCGGGTCATAAAGACCAACTGGTACGGGCGTACGCCCGTATCGGGTCGTTTCCAAAAACGACATGGGCTAAAGTCGGTAATTAGTCAACCGACTAAACAGTATGGGCGGGTCCCGCCCGTACTGCCCGTCTATACCGACTTCGTGGCGTTTCCCTTTTCTTTGACACAAGAATAAACGAAATGCTAAAGGTAGCCACAGAATAGATAACGACCAACCGTACGGGGGGGGGGGGCTGCACCCATACGTTGCGGTCGTACAGACTATGCGAAAACGAAACAAAGGCATCAGCAGGCTTAATGACCATCGGTACAGGCAGATCCGACCGTACCGCCCGCCCATACCGATCTCGTAAGACCGGCCATGAACTCAGAAAAATGAGAGAAAATCAAATATGCAAAAGGAAATAACAGAAGATCATCCAAAACAAAGATGTGTTAAAGAGTTCATAAGCCATGATCATCGAGGGAGTATGGACTCATTTGAGTATCTTTTCTTCCTCTCTTCCAATAAAATAGGTCGCATAAAATCACCAAAACCCTTGCAAGAAGAAATAGAGAACTTCCTTTTTGGTAGTGTGGTTCCCACAGGTATGTACACGGATGACACCTCCTTATGATGAGTAACTTCTTGACTGTCCATGAACGTTTCCTCCATCTCTTCCTTCCTTTGTAGGATCTCTAAATAAAATTCTTGCAAAGGTAGAGTACAACAGATCATTCTTGGCTTAACATCGGTCCTTTCTAGGATTTCCTTTAAGCCAATACGATCAATGTGTACTCGTACTTTGGAGTCCATGATATAAGATCTAAATTTATCACAGGAGAAAACTACTACAAAGAATTATTTTTCTACCATAGGATAGTTGTTTTGGGCCTCGTTTAAGGTGCTACTAGCATGATGAATGATATTAAGGTCATCACCATCATACCAACAAAGAATTGGTCCATAGCTTCATGACTAGCTTCGCAAAACAGCTCAAAGGGTTTCTTCCAATTAGGTGGATTTATTTATGGGAGCTTCAAGAAGGGCTTGTTTTAATATGTTCAAAGAAGTAAGACACTTTTCATCAAAATTAAAATGAACATCCTTTTGAAGAAGGTTAGTTAAGGGTCTAGCGGTTTTTGAGAAATTCTTAAGGAATCTTATATAAAATCCTACATGACCTAAGAAACTTCTTATACCTTTTATGTCTCGAGGAGGGGGTAACCTTTCTATTGCTTCAATATTTGCCTTATCGACTTCTATGCCCTTACCTGAGACTTTGTGACCGAGTACTATGCCTTCTTAAACCATACAATGACATTTCTCCTAGTTCAAGACTAAGTTGGTGTCTTCACATCTCTAAAAAACTTTATGAAGATTATCGAGACAATGATTAAAGGAAGTTCCATAAACAGAGGGGTCATCCATGAATACTTCCATAATACTTTCAACATAATCAGGAAAAATAGCAGTCAGGCATCTTTGAAAAGTGGCAGGAGCATTACAAAGACCAAAAGGCATACGACGATAAGCATAAAGTCCATAAGGACAAAAAAAGTAGTTTTAAGTTTATCATTAGGGTGTACAACAATTTGGGAAAAACCGGAATAGCCGTCTAAGTAACAAAAATGAGAATGCATAGAAAGCCTTTCTAAAGTTTGATCTATAAATGGTAAAGGGCAATGGTCCTTCCGAGTTTCCTTTTAAAGTTTCCTATAGTCAATGCACATCCTGTGTCCAGCAACAGTCCTAGTAGGCACCATTTCATTATGTTTATTTTCTATAACCGTAAATGCACCTTTCTTTGGAACAAAATAAACATGACTTACCCATTCACTCTCCTCCACGTGAAAGATGATGCTTGCATCTAATAAATGTATTATTTCTTTTCTTACATCTCTTTCATGTGTGGTTTAAGACATCACTAAAAGTCCATGACCGTCTAAGCTCCTTATTCCATGAATATTCTATGGGTGGCTATCGAGGGACTAATCCTCTTTAAGTCACTCATTGAATACCCAAGAGCTTTTAGATGCATGCGGAGAACCTCATTAAGTTTTCCTCCTCTTTCTCTGCGAGGTTAACACTTACAATAATAGGAAATTTATTTGTCTCATCAAGAAATCTATATTTTAGTTCCTTTGGTAGAGTTTTAAGGATTGGAGGAGGAAGAGCCTCGTCTCCTTTCTTGATGGGTTCTTCATATTTTTGATTATTCTCAATGTCCACCTTAGGTGTGGAGTCAATATAGTCATCTATTTTTGCTTTTTCTATGTCTTGAAGAATATTATTATTATTGACTAAACTTCTTGCTAGATCATCATCAGGAGTCTGGATGACTATTGAGGCTAAATTTATGATATTACATTCTTCCTCATATTCGTACTCATCATCATCCAATTCTTCAATAGCCGGCTTATGGTCAAATTTAGAGAACTGAAAATCCATTTTCTCTTCACCAAACTTAAGAGACACAGTTTGCTTCTTGTAGTCTATGTTTTCTCCTGCGGTATTTAGAAAAGTTCTTCCAAAAATGATGGGACAATAAACTTCGTGGTCATATCAATAAGCACAAAATCAATGGGATATTTGTAAGGTCCAATACAGATTGGTACATTCCTAATCATTCCCATAGGGACTCTGAGTGTTTTATCTGGAAGCATTATAGTCATATCCGTATATTCCAATTCAGCTAGAGCTAATTCATTTTGAATTTTTAAATAAAAATTAAAAGGGATAACGTTAACAGCTGTACCAACATCACAAAGTCCATAATAGGAAGTTCCTCCAAAAGTGCACGGAAGGATAGGCTTCGGTTTCTAGCTCAAAAGTCCACTTCTTTAGATTTTACCTTTCCTTCAACAAATTGCGTAGATTCGGTTTCTAGCTCAATCATGTTGCAATGTGAAAACATGGTTAAAATATCTTCCTTTATTGATGCTTCTGCCTCTTGTGCACACTCTTTTTCAGTTTTCCTTATTTGTGTTTCTTCTTCCAGCTCCTTGATAAATAATTCTTCCTCTTTGTGTTGATCCTCTTGTTGCTGACCCATCATATGTTTTCTCACCATCCTTGGAAAAGGAAAGCGTTCAACATATGGGGGTACCTCCCTTAATGGCTCGACAGGGGCCATGCTTATTGGATCTTCTTCTACAACTAGCTTGGGTGGCAGAGTATAATGAAGCCTGTTGTTTAGGAGCTTTAATATGTTCTGTAAAAGACTGAAGGATTTGCAAGATAATATCATCATCATGTTGCAGTTCATTAGCAGTTTCTTTTACCTTACCGGAGTCTTTATAAGCATTGAGACAATCATATTCAGTTTCTATACTTCCTCTGCCTCCTAAATCAAATCACCATGTTTCTCTATTACGATGAATTCGTTCTAAAAGTTCCCAAGCTTTAATTATAGTTAACTCCATGAAAGAACCTCCCGAATTCTTGTCAAGCTCATGTTTAATTTCTTGATTAAGTCATCGATAGAAAATATGCAAAACATACCATTTAGGTAAAATAATGATGGGGACATTTATGAAGTAGAGACTTGTACCTTTTCTAGGCTCTTACCAAACCTTCACCTAGGTGGTTCTTGAAGTTTGTAATTGCCCTTCTTACTTCAGCAGTTTTTACCTTAGGAAAGAATCAAGAAAAAAATTATCCTTTAAGTTTTTCCCAGGTATCAATTTTCTCTGCGGGGCAAATTCTATACCAAGCCAAAGTAGTGTTGGTTAGAGATTGGCTAAACAGTTTAACTTTCAATTCATCATCAGAATAGCCTCTCAATTTAAGAGTCTAACATAGCTCAGTAAAATACATTGAATGATTGTAAGGATCCTCATCAGGATCATCTCCTGCAAAAGTTTTGTCTTTAATAATAGCGATAAAACGAGGATTGACCTCGTATTTTGGTTTTCTCCCACTCGGGAATTCTTTAACTAGTCCTCTATTGAAATTTCCGAGGTATTTAGTAGCATCGACCTGATTAATCAATCCGAGTGCAGTCATGGTGCTTACCTGAAACTAGCAAAACACTTTAGTAAAACAATGAGTAAAAATAAGTAACTAAGAACAAAGACCAAAAGCACTTAGCTCCCCGGCAATGGTGCCTGAAAATAGCTTGATGACTGCAAGTGCATAGACCAATTGTAGCTAGTTTCGAAGTAAGATATCAAACCCACAGAGAGCTATTGGTAAAGGTCTTTATGCCCCTCATTACTCTCTACCAAAGAATACTTATAAGCTGTCTTTGATCTCAATTAAAGGGTGTTTGTGTTTTTTATGGTTGTGTCTAGAAAAGTAATTAAAACAAGTAACAAAATTGTATGAAAGCGTGGTTGAACTCAATCGGGATAAAACATTCTCGGGGATGTAGGATACACCACAAGCATAGTATTATTGTTATGTGTAATCAAGATAACATACTTGTTGTGTCATGATATGTGTGGAGAGAGCCCCATAATAAGATGTTCACTACAAGGCTCGTAGGAAGCCACTTTGTTGAGCTAAGAGTGAGGTCACCTCTAAATAACCACTACAATGTCACCAATACAAACCACCGCAATTAAGGGTTTCCCCGTGGATATCATAATTAGCTATTTAACCCTTCTTTGACCGTGTAGGTTACGTGCCAGTGCCAATCTATCACAGAGCATTCCGGGTACGCTTCCAAGACACGTCCAAACAATTTCTCCCTCCCTTTAGTCCCAAGGGAAAATGATATGTGGTCGACTTCACATATCATCTAAAGAGATAGATCAAACACAAATCATAATTATATCATAGACAAGCAAGTCATACAGACACAAGAATAGATCATCTTTATTCATTTTTCATAATGGTGCTAGGGTTTCTCCATCTCCCCAAGAACAAAGGAACTATTCACTCATGGAAACAATCAACAACATCATCATAATCAAATGGATGGATAAAAGTATGAAGGTAGATCTAATGCAAACCACAATTGGATCTGGAATTACAAAGAGATCTAATAGATGAGAGATGGGGGTAATGGTGGTAATGGAGATGCAACAGTTGATGATGAAGGGGATGGTGCATTGTCCTCCAATGATCCGTGAATCGGCTAGGATTTTACCCTAGCCAAGTTCCTCCCTCAGATCCCTCTCGGATGTGGTTTTTCGTGGTTTCTGGTGGTTGTGAATGTTGGATCTCCCCGTCGTCTTCTTCAGGAGAATGTTGGATCCTTTGATAGTCTTGGGGGGAAGAAGTATTGTTTGGTTATTGTTGATGACTACTCAAGATACACATGGGTATATTTCTTCAAAAAGAAGAGTGAGACTCAACAAACCGTCATCAACTTTACCAATTAAGTGCAACGTCAACATAACAAGAAGATCTTGGCCATAAGAAGTGACAATGGTACCGAGTTCAAGAACTACACCTTAGATGAGTTTCTTGGTGATGAGGGGATCAAGCATCAATAGTCCGCTCCTTATACCCCTCAACAAAATGGTGTGGCAGAAAGGAATAATCAGACTCTAATGGATATGGCAAGAACCATGATTGCGGAGTTCAAGTCTCCATATAACTTTTGGGCTGAAACTATGTCAACCGCATGTCATATTGCCAACTAGGTTTATCTTCGCAAGCATTTGGATATTACTCCATATGAGATCCTCACCGGCAAGAAGCCAAGTATCCACTATCTTCGGGTGTTTGGGTGCAAGTGCTATATTCTTAAGAAAGGTAACCGGTTATCTAAATTCGAGACTCGTACTATTGAAGGTATCTTTGTTGGCTATGCATCAGACTCTCACGCCTATAGGATCTATAGCAAGTCCACCAGGCAAGTTATAGTATCCTATAATGTGAAGTTCGATGAGCATAATGTCTCCCAAGTGGGGCCAATTGATCTCAGTGATGTAGGTTATGAAGTTCATCCTCAAGCCATAAGAAGACCGGGTGTGGGATTTTATGCCTCATTGAGGAACCCCTTGTGGTGGAAGGAGAATGACAATGCTCTACTCAAGTGGAGACTTCACCTACGCTAGATCTACATCAACCCCATAGCCACCAAGATACCATTGTTGACGAGATAACTCATGATCAAGGTCAAGCTCAAGTAAATGATGGGTGTTCTTCACCCCATAATGACCAAGATCAAGCTCATAAAGAGGGACAAAGTCAAAATGTTGAGCAAGCTCAACAAGAGGAGCAAGCTTAATTTCAAGGTCAAGACGAGGATCAAAATAGTGGTGATGACCAAGTAGCTTCTCAAGAATCCATTGAGGAAGCTCATGCTCGTCGTGAAGCAAGGAGGATCGCCAACCTCATCCAAGAAGGAATTACTCTTGAAAATGTTGTTGGTGATCTTGAAAGGGTCATTTCTACTCGTAACTAAGTGGCTAACTTTGTTGGCCACAATATTTCATTTCTTGTGTAGAGCACCAAAAGGTGTATGAAGCGCTTGAAGACCCGGATTGGCTTGATGCCATGAATGAAGAACTTCACAACTTCGAGCGCAACAAAGTGTGGTCATTGGTGGAGATACCCAAGGAGTGCCATAATGTCATCGGAACAAAGTGGATCTTCAAGAACAAGCAAGATGCAAATGGGATGGTTATTCGCAACAAGGCAAGATTGGTGGCTCAAGGCTTCTCCCAAGTTGAGGGTATCGACTATGGTGAACTTTCACCCCCGTTGCCCGTCTTGAATCCATTTGTATCTTGCTTGCGTAGGCATCTCATCATAACTTTAAGTTACAACAAATGGATGTTAAAAGTGCATTTCTTAATGGTCCCTTAAATGAGTTGGTGTATGTCAAGCAACCTCCGGGTTTTGAGGATCCCAAGTTTCCAAACCATGTCTACAAACTTGATAAGGCACTCTATGGCCTTAAACAAGCCCCACATGCGTGGTATGAGCACCTTAGAAAGTTGTTGGTAGACCGTGGTTTCGAAGTTGGGCTAATCGACCCCACTCATTTTACTAAGATAGCTAGAGGAAACTTGTTCATATGTCAAATTTATGTTGACGATATTATCTTTGGCTCCCCTAACAAAGCTTTCAATGATGTTTTTGCTAAGCTAATGACCAATGAGTTTGAAATGTCTATTATGGGGGAGTTGCAATTCTTTCTTAGCTTTCACGTGAAGCAAGTAATTGGAGGTATCTTCATTAATCAAGCCAAATACATTCAAGATATGCTCAAGAGGTTCAAGTTTATAGATTCAAATGGAGCCAAGACTCCCATGCCCTTTAAAATGTGATCGCACTCTTGATACTAAGGGTAAAGATGTGGATAAAAAGGTATATCGATCTATGATTGGCTCTTTGCTTTATCTTTGTGAATCTAGACCGGATATTATGTTAAGTGTGGGTATTTGTGCACGGTTTCAAGACACCCCAAAAGAATGCCACCTTGTGGTGGTCAATGAATATTTCAATATTTAGTTGATACCCCAAACTTTGTCTTATGGTATCCCAAGGGCTCAAGCTTTGTTCTTCATGGTTTCACGGATTCGGATTGGGTGGGAGACAAAGTTGGAAGGAAATCAACCTCCAGTGCTTGCCAATTCCTTGGTAGGTCCTTGGTGTGTTGGTCATCAAAGAAACAAAATTGTGTCACCTTGTCTTCCGCCGAAGCTGAGTATACTGTGGCAGCTAGTTATTGTGCACAATTGTTATGGATGAGGCAAACTTTAAAGGATTATATGGTGTCACTTGTGACAAAGTGCCTCTTCTTTGTGATAATGAAAGTGCCATCAAGATCGCCTACAACCCGGTGCAACACACAACAACCAAGCATATTGATATTTGTCATCACTTCATCCAGGAGCATGTGAATAATGGAGATATTGACCTCTCTTATGTTAGCACCAAGAAGAATCTTGCCGATATTTTCACCAATCCCCTTGATGAGAAGAGATTCCGAGAGTTAAGGCAGAGCCAAAATTCATTGATTCGAGCAATGTGTCTTGAGACCATGCACCCATACCCATGCTTTCATATGTTATCCTATCTAGATGTAGGCATGGACATTGGGGGAGTGCGGTCCTAACTGATTGGGCCATCCCTCCCCCATTATGCCCAAAGTAAAAAAATCATCCTCTTTATATCATTTTGTGGTAAGTGAGCTTCAATGACGAGTTTTGGTAATGAACCCAAGATATATCTTCACGGTGCCAAGCCAAGTATACTCAAACATGGTGGCCTTAGCCACCAACCCACACATTGGTGTGTGTCTAGGTGTTCTTTGCATCCTTGATGGTTCCTTTTTCTACTATGGTTGTTTGTGTCTCCCTTGGCACTTCTCCTGGTTGCCTTGTGCCATCTTTTTATGATTTTTGCATGTCCTCCTTGAATCTGGCATTTTCTGGCAGTGGAGGCCGGAGACTCCGAGGTCTGACCCTGGAGACTCCGGCCTAGCAATTTCTCGCATGATTTGAGTAGAGAGTCGGGGTGGGGGTAACTCCCAGTTACTCCTTTCCACCCCCGACTCCCTTCTCTACTCTCTCACCCGCTCCCTCCTCCGTCCATTCCCACCGGGGCTCCCTACGCCCCGGATCCGCCGCTACCGTCGGCTTCCTCCTCTTCTCCCTGCCGCCAGCCCTCCTCACCGCCGGCTGGGAGCCATCTCCATGGACCAAGGGCCCCCTCCTCTCTTTCTCTGCCTAGGGTTTCCCCTAGATAGGAATGCGGTTAGGGATCTCTTTATCCATGGTAGTTTGTACTTTGTTGCGGCAATTTCGTGTTCCTGGAGTTCCTAAGACCTCGATCTACGACTGGGTGAAGTCCCCGCCCCCCAGTTTCTAGTCTTTTGCCATGTTTCTAGGCTAGAGACTCCGGTCACCTCGAGCGGAGACTCTGGTGGCCTGAAAACTCCATCTCTGTCCGGAAACTCCGAGGCAAGAGACCGGAGATGCCGGGGGACTTCCTCTGTTTTCGATCCAGTTCTCATACTCCTGCCAACATATGTTTCCAGGGCTTGCAAAACTCATTTCTCGATGCATTTTCGTGCCTTCTTGCTTGTTTGTGCTAGTGGTTCTGGTAGCTCTTGTCCTCGTCGCACCAAGTCCAAGACCCCGAACTATGGGGGCAACCCTCGCAAGATGTCCATCCGGCACCCGTATTACAGCCGTGAGGAGCAAGCTAAAAAGTCCAGGGGCAAGAAAGCCATGTCATTGAAGCGGCAAGACGAAGAACATCTTTGTCGTATGGAACTTGCTAAGAAAAGAAAGTATGATAATCTCACCACTCTCTCAGGGCTGAACAATGATTAGTTCCGGGTCATGGGGAGGCAATTGTCCTATGATATGGCATGTAACAGCTCAGATTCTTGTTTCTGCAGGCATGAGCACTATTTAATCATGACCGATATTTATGCTCATCTGTCTTAGAAGAAGACCGTGTGCCCGCAACGTCCTCTCTATTTTGGCTTCATGAACAACAAGACCTAGTTCTCTGAGTCTCTCTGGATCACCGAGAAACTTGGGTTGCATCATTGATGTCTACGCATGCTTCTATTCTTGTAGACAGTGTTGGGCCTCCAAGTGCAGACGTTTGTAGAACATCAACAAGTTTCCCTTAAGTGGATCACCCAAGGTTTATCAAACTTAGGGAGGAAGTGGTCAAAGGTCTCCCTCTCAAGCAACCCTGCAATCAAGATACAAGAAGTCTCTTGTGTCCCCAACACACCCAATACACTTGTCAGGTATATAGGTGCACTAGTTCGGCGAAGAGATAGTGAAATACAAGTAATATGGATGATTATAAGTGGTAATTGCAATCTGAAATAAGAGTGGCAGCAAGCAAACATGTAACAGAACTAATTGTAAACGGTGTTTCAATGCTTAGAAACAAGGCCTAGGGATCATACTTTCAGTAGTGGACACTCTCATATAAATATCTTCTCTTCATGATGCTACCCTGAACTACTCTCCGGTTGGACAATGTAGGGCTATAACAGCACACCTTAAAGTTCCCATTCCCCATCTAGATAACCCCTCACTATCACCTTGAGCGCTAGATGGTTCCAACAAACACCACAATCTCATAGAGACATCGAACTCAAATTATACTCATGATAAGGATTTATGTAACCTTAGCCAAAGTACCACACGGTATGCACACTGTCAACTTCACACACGTGGGGATAAGCAGAGATTAATTAAAGCAATTGAGTATCAGAATGGATCTATAGATTACAAAGCTCATGATCACAATAAGATCACGCATAGAGAGAGAGAGAGAGAGAGAGAGAGAGAGAGAGAGAGAGATGAACACATAGCTACTTGTAGATCCCAGAGAACTACTCCCTCCTCATCATGGGAATCATCAACTGCGATGGAGATGGCGGTGGAGTCGATGGAGATGGCTCCGAGGGCACTTCCCCATCCCGGCAGGGTGCCGGAACAGAGACTTCTGTCCCCTGAATCTCCTCTTCGGTGGCGGCGGTGCTGCGGAAGTTTTCATGGAATTCTGATCTTGTCTTTAGGGTTTTCATCTCGGGAGGCTTTTATAGGCGAAGGGGCAAGGTCGGTGGAGTACCAGGAGGCCCACACCCCCTGGTGGCATGCCCTAGGGCTAGCCGCACCACCACCAGGTGTGGCCGCCCTGGTGCGCCACTTCTTCTCCCCTCTAGACTCCGTGTTGCTTCAGGTAAAATATTGACTTTGGCTTTTGTCCCGTCCAATTCCGAGAATATTTTCTTACTGGCTTTTCTGAAACCAAAAACACCAGAAAACGGGCAACTGGCACTGCAACATCTTGTTAATAGGTTTGACGAGGGTTTAACTCATCAATTCCCATTGTTATGGACTTGGGTTTTGGAGAAGGAGGGAGCGCGGGAGACATCTATCGGCTAGCAAACAAGCACACTGGGGACAAAGATTTACCCAGGTTCAGGCCTCGTAGAGGTCCCTACTCCTGCTTGTCTGCTCGTGGAATTATCGAAGGAGTCGAAAGTTACAATGGTGCGCAGATGCAATCTGGCGAGGGTTGTGGAAACTAGGGTTGCGTGTGTGTAGTCCTCGCTGCCCCCTCCTAGCCTTTATATAGATAGGCTAGGTCTCGGGTAGCAGGTCGAGTCGGTTACAAGTTAGGGTTTTCCCCTTCAAACTTTCTATCTTTAACTTCTTCTTGTTCTTCAAGCAATCGAGAGTCCGCAGGTTACTCGAGTCCCTTCATGTGGGCTTTGGCGACACCGTGGGCCTGTACGTATTTGGACCGTATATACCAAGCTCGAGTACCTGTAGGGTATATCCATGTCAGTAGCCCCCGAGTGTCCAGTGGAATCGCAGATTTGACTAGGGACTTTTTGAAGTCTTCGAGTGCCTAAATGAGTAAATTTCGACTACTTTTCTTTGTGCCATAGGGATTGTTGATATACGTGTCTGATGTAACCGAAGTATCTGTATCAGTTAACTACCTTAGGGTGAAACAACGCAATCTACTCAAACTCGAGTCCTCGGACTCGAATCCGGAAAAGTGCTGGCGTAATTCGACTCAAGCCGCGGAGGTCTTACAGGAGTCGAATTCTAGTTATATGGGTGTGAGCACTCAACGCGTCCGTCAAGGCATGTTCATCGTGCTTGTAGGCACGGATATATTTCTGGTAGTGCGCAGCTAAATACGTTGCCAGGCCTTATTCAGGTCTTACCTTCACGCTGTAAGCGCGGCATCCGAATTTTATCATCGCGGAGACAATTCAGGTGACCCAGGAGATGCAGTCTCTTTGTAGGGAAAATTATGAGGCGGTGTCGCCATGAGCTTCGAGTGCAGATGTTATGAACACACGGTTTTCTGTATAAATAAATCATAGGATGCGTGACCAGCGCTCCCTATGGGAGTAGGCCCCGAGTGCCTAGTTGAGTCGAAGACTCAGGCAGGGACTAAATAACTTTTGTGACTGATGTCGTCTTTTGTTGCTTGTTTCATTCGAATTTGTTTTCGGCGCTCCCTATGGGAGTAACCCATGTCTATAATCAAATTGTATTTCGAATGGTTTGGGTTTTTGCTTTTGATTGTCCTTGTTCCTGCAAAAAGAAAAGAAAATCGTAGGGTGCGCGACCAGCGCTCCCTATGGGAGTAGCCCCCGAGTGCTTGGTGGAGTCGAAGACTCCAGCAGGTACTAAAGTAGTCGAAGTTTTCCGCTGCGTAGCTTTAATGATGTCAGTGCTGACGCTTGCATGACCTCAGTTGTCCGCGTGAGCGAGTTTGACGGGACGTGACGTGCAATGGGTCCCACTTCCTAACTTTGATTTGACTGGGCGTGCGTAATCTTTATTTTAACTGCGCCTCCTCGATTTCCATGCGTAATGGGAGTAGTGGAGGGACGGTTCGCGCTTCCCCTTCTCCACGTGTCCAACACAATGTGTGCCACACGTCCAATAGGGATTTTCTGAGCCGTTGGATTGCATCTTGCAGAGGTTAAGTAGCGACGCTATGACGGTAATTTTCCCATCTGTACTCATTCTTCCTCGCTGCCATCGCCATTTCTGCTGCTCCTCTGCTTTTTCCTGTGCCTGTTTCCTCCAGGACGCTAGACCAGCTCCGCTCGTTCCCGAGCTACTTTCTTCGTTCACATTGCCGTCGTGCAATGGGGAAGAAAAGGGGAGGCGCTGCTGCTGATTCTACGGCCACTGTGGCCGCGGTGAAGAAGAAGGGCGGCTCCGCTGCTGTGGGCACCAGCACCGCCGCTGGCGGGAAGAAGAAGGTCGTGGGCACCCGCGTCATGAATGGTGCGTGGCGCCCCTCCAACATCAAGGTGTCTGATCTCCGTCTTATTCGCCAAGACGGAGTGTTGTCCGCGGCAGTCACCGATGCGCGCGTCCCCAGTGGTGAGACCATTCCTGCTCCTCCCGCTGGTTTTCGAGTGATGTTTCTTGCATTCATCATTCGCGATCTTTCCTTGCCTCTTCACCCCTTTTTTAGGGGTCTTCTTTGTTTCTACGGGCTCCAGCTCCATCAGCTGTCCCCAAATTCGATCCTCCACATCTCTTGCTTCATTACTCTTTGCGAGTGCTGGCTCAGAATCGAGCCAGACTTCGGCCTTTTCAAACGCATCTTCAAATTGAAGCGCCAGTCTGCATCTGGCTCTTTAGTTTACGACGTAGGTGGTTGCGGAATCCACGTCGACCCATCTGCCACCTACTTCGACATCAAGCTCACGAAGTCTGTCCAAGGGTGGAGGGACAAATGGTTCTACGTCCGTGATCAAAAGGCCAAAGATGAGCACTTTGGACTCGTGCCCTTTGATCCCGCGACACCGTGCAAGAAGATGCGTTCCTAGAAGAACGTAGTGATGCCTGGCGAACTCGCGGAGATAGACGTGCTGTATCAACGCGCCTGCGACCTTGAGAGTCGCATTGGCAAAGAGGAGGGAGGCTGCGCTCTCATCCGAACTTGGCTGCGCCGTCGCGTCCAGCCCCTGCAGGCCAGAGTCCACCCAATGTTTCAATGGGCTGGCGCTGATGATGCCACTCGCGTGTCTGCCGATGGCACGTCCGCGAGTGAGGTGGACAAGAGGGTTCGACAGGTCACGAAGTACACTGTCAAGGATGTGCTTCCTAGTGAGCCAGTTGTTCCTCGCTTTGATGCTTCGAATCCTCCTCCTGGGGTATAGGTGTGCTACGCAGTAGCTTATTTTGTCGATTGCTTTTCTGTTGCTTACTTGATTTTTGCTGATTTTTGTTGTCTCTATGCAGGATTGGGCGGTGTCGCCTTGTATGCCTCCTCTCCCTGAGGGGGTTATTCCTCGCGAAGCCTTGGAAGAGGATGAGTCTGAGTCGACTGTCCCTTTTGTCTTTGTGTTGATTTGGTCGTCTTATTTGCTTGTATCTTGACTTGTGGTAGGGTACATCAAGTGATCCTGTGAGGGGAACCCAGGACTCGCCATCTCTTGATGATACCGTGGCGCCGCCGTGCTCTAGGGTAGAGGAGCTATCCTTGCTTTCATGAATTCGTGATCGCGTGAAGCAGTTGGAGCGTGAGTTGCCCGTGCTCCGCGGTAGCGCAGATGTGTGGAAGGCGAAGGCGGAAAAAGCCGCCGCCCGTGAGCGATATCTGCTTGGCGTGGTGATGCAGCTGGGCAACCAGTTCAAGTGTTAGTTTGCTTATTCTCATCTTTTCCTTTGTAGTCACTCGCAGTGGTACGTTGTACTCATGCTATTGGTGCTGCTTCGTGTAGTTGTTAGCGCGCGCCATTCGCAGGAGGAGAAGGATAGAATTGCCATTCGCCTGCATGATCTCACCCAGGAGCAACTTCAAGAGAGTGGATACTTCTAGGTAGATCATGATCGTGCGACTGCGCTGGCGACCCTGCAGGATCGTGCGTCGTGGGTGCTGCTCTTTCTAAAGAAGTCGTAGTCGTGCTTGAAGAACATTTATCAGGTGATGTTCCCGCTAGATGACACTCCATCAAGCCTGCTGGCTCTCCTTGCCAAATTTCAAGATCTGACGTAGATGTTGCCGCCATTGCGTCTGGGCCGCCAGCACCGCCAGCAGGTTCTGCTTGGAATATGGTGCCGCACTATCAGGCGGTGGACCGCCCAACAGTAGAGATCGTCGACTTCTTCGAGGAACAAACCAACGTTCTTCTGCTGCAATAGTAGCTTAGTTTGTATCCTGCACATAAATGTAATTATGTTGTAAAGTTCGTATAAATGCTATAGATAATTTAGTTGTTGAATGCGTATAAAGAGCTTTTCCAGTATGAAGTGCGTGGCACTATGCGAGTCCTTTTCGTTAGCCTGGTCATGTTTATATCTCAGTCCCTTGTCAACCTGTCAGGTGCGTGGCAGCTGGGTTGATGTTGTGTTAAGGGTTTCGATTGATGTACTAGCTACTCAGAGTATCGTGTTTTGGTTCGGAGAACAGATGTGTACAGGGTGACGCAGCCCCCGAGTATATAAATTGGGAAAGTAAAGGAGAACACAGAGTTTTGGGGCACTTAGCTTTTATTATTCAAAGAACAGTGCGAGGTACAATGTGCGGCTAAGTAGCCTTGGCTGAGTAGCCTTATTGGCGATGTAAAAGTAAAAAACGACTAGGGGTAGAAGCGTCGCAGTTGTGCGACGTTCCAAGGGTTGGAGTATGCGACTCCTGTCTCTAAATCTTGAAGGCGATAGGCGCCACCTAGGATTACTTCTATAATCACGTACGGTCCTTCCCAATGGGACTCGAGCTTGAGATGCCCTTGCTGCTTCAGTCGCAGGACCAGGTCACCTTCGACGAAGGATCTGGGGCGAAGCCTCCTACTGTGGTAGTTGCGCAGGTTCTGTTGGTAGATCGTGGATCTTTCTGCGGCGATTTCTCTTGCTTCGTCAAGGAGGTTGACGGAGTCTTCGAGTGCGAGGGATGACTCCCGCTCGATGTAGGCGACCACGCGTGGCGCCTTGTATCGTACTTCGGCGGGTAGCACTGCCTCTGCTCCGTGTACCATAAAGAATGGCGTGTAGCCCGTGGCGCTGTTTGGAGTTGTACGTAGGCTCTAGAGTAAGGATTGCAGTTCATCCAGCCAGCAACCCGTGGCTTGTTCGAGTGGTCGGAGGAGTCGCTTCTTGATGCTGCTGCAGACGAGCCCGTTTGCTTTTTCCACCTGACCATTGGTCTGTGGATGCGCCACTGACGCGTAGCTGATGTTGATCCCCAGGTTCTCGCAGAATTCTTGGAACTCCTTAGATGTGAAGTTCGTCCCGTTGTCGGTGATGATGCTGTGCGGCACTCCGAAGCGGTAGATGATGGACTCGAAGAACTTGATTGCGCTGTGCCCTGATTGGTTGGTCACTGGCATGGCCTCAATCCACTTGGTGAATTTGTCGACTGCGACTAAGAGGTAGACGTAGCCTCCTCGTGAGGACCTTGGTAGCTTTCCGACCATGTCGAGCCCCCATTGTGCGAAGGGCCAGGCCAATGGGATTGGCCGTAGCTCTACGCCCGGTGCGTGCGGCTTGTCCGCGAATCACTGGCAAGCGTTGCATTTTTGGACGATGTTCTTTCCGTCGCGCATGGCCGTAGGCCAGTAGAATCCAGCTCGCAGAGCTTCGGCAACGAGGGCGCGACTACCGGCGTGGTGCCCGCAGGTCCCTTCATGGATATCAAGGAGAACTACTTTTCCATCAGCTAGGGAGACGCATCGCTAGAGTACTCCTGTGATGCTGCGTTTATACAGTTCACCGTTGATAACAGCGAATGCCTTGGATTGCCGCACGATGTGCCGTGCATCTGTCGGATCGTCCGGTAGTTTCTTGCTGAGGAGGTACGTAATGTACGGCTGCGTCCAGGATTGCTCTATCATCATGATGCTCATTGGTCCCTCGAGTCCTGTGTCCAGCTCCACGTCATCGAGTGCCATTGGCTCATTGGGTGGCGCAGCCCCCGAGTCCGTTGCTGCGTTTGTTTTCTTCTCTGCGGCCTTTGGCTTGATAGAGCGTTCACATATGCGCTCGAGAAATACCCGAGGTGGTATGGGGGCGCAGGTAGAGCCTATGTTGGCGAGTGCATCCGCCTCTTCGTTGCTTTCGTGACCTATGTGTCGCAGCTCGCAACCGTCGAAGTCTCCCTCGAGTGTATCGTAGAGGTCGCGGTACGCGATCATGTTGTCGTTCAGTGCGTCACATTCATGCATTGTTTGGTTGACGACCAACTTGGAGTCGCCATATATGATGAGCCTCTTGGCGCCGCAAGTTTTTGCCATCCTCATCCCGTGCAACAGGGCCTCGTTGACTACCACGATTGGGTGTTCCTGGAAGTAATGGCGCAGTCGTCGGGCGGTCATAAAGATGCCATACGCCAGCTTCTGGTAGTGCGGGTTCTGCTGTTTTGTAGGCATGAGGACCCCGCTGAGGTAGTATACCGGGCGTTGTACGCCGTGGACCTTGCTTTCCTCAGCTTGCTCGACGACAAGCACTGTGCTGACCACCTGGTTGGTGCCGAAGATGTACATCAACAGTGGTTCCATTTCTTGTGGAGTCACCAACACTGGCGAGGTGGATAGCAGGCGCTTGAGATCTTTGAATACTTCTTGCGCTTCATTGGTCCACTCAAATTTTTCAGCTTTGCGGAGGAGCTGGTAGAAGGGGCAGTGCCTTTTCACCCATACGACTGATAAATCGACTGAGGGCCGCGATTCGTCCGGCCAGTTGCTGGACGCCTCTTATGTTCTTCGGCTTTTCCATGGCTAGTATGGCTTTTATCTTTTTCGGGTTTGCCTCGATCCCCCTCGCAGAGTTGAGATACCCGAGTAGCTGCCCAGATGGTACGTCGAAGGCGCATTTGTCCGGATTGAGCTTAATTCAGTAGCGATCGAGGTTGGCGAAGGTTTCGCGCAAATCGTCGATTAGAGAGGCTTCCTCCTTGGTCTTGATTACTATGTCATCAACATAGACTTGGATGTTGCGACCCAGTTGTTCCTTGAGGCAAGCCTGCATGCACCGCTGGTAGGTGGCTCCCGCGTTTTTTAGCCCAAAGGGCATTGTGTTGTAGTAGAACACACGAAAGGGCGTTGTGAACGCTGTTTTTTTCTTGATCTTCCCCCTTCATTCGAATTTGATTATAGCCTGAGTAGACGTCGAGGAAGCAGAGGCGCTCGCATCCCGCGGTGGAGTCGATGATCTGGTCGATCCGTGGCAGCGGGAAGTGATCTTTTGGGCAGTGCTTGTTTAAAGAAGTGAAGTCCACGCACATCCGTAGGATATCCGTGTCCTTTTTTGGTACCAGCACCGTATTGGCGAGCCAAGTGCTTTCCTTGATCTCGCGTATGAACTTGGCCTCGAGGAGTGTGTTGATCTCCATTCCAACTGCCTGCGCCCGTGGCTCAGACAGTCGCCTGATTGTCTGCTTGACTGGCCTTGCGTCGGGGTTGACGTTGAGTGCGTGCTCGGCGAATTCCCTGGGAACTCCTGGCATGTCCGCAGGACACCAGGCAAAGATTTCCCAGTGCTCACGGAGGAATTAGACGAGCGTGAGTTCCTATGCGGGACTCAAGTTGTTGGCGATGAGGGTCGTCTTGGCCGGATCCGATGGGTGGACCTGCACTTTCTTTGTGTGCACCGATGAGTTGAAAGAGAGATCAGGTGAGCTTGGCCTACTCAGGGGAGGCAGACTGTTGTCTGTCGTCTCTTTTAATCTTGCGAGTTCCTCCTGCATGCCGAAGGACTGGGAGATTCTGTTGAATTCCTTGTCGCAACTGTCAGATCGCTCAAAGCTCCCGTTGATCGTTATGACGCCGTTGGGACCTGGCATTTTCATCTACAGGTAGTCGTAGTGGGGTACTGCCATGAACCTAGCGAACGCGATGCGCCCGAGGATACAGTGGTATTGTGAGGGCCAGTCGACGACCTCAAAGTCGATGCGTTCGCGCCGGAAGTTCTTCGGCGTGCCGAAGATGACGTCGAGGTTGATTTTGCCCAGGGGGTATACGCCTTTCCCTGGGATGATGCCGTGGAACGTTGTGTTCGATGCCTCCAGGCAGGTTAGAGGGATCCTCATCGCTCGCAAGGTACTCGCGAATATGAGGTTGATGCCGCTTCCGCCGTCCATGAAGACGCGACTCATGTCGAAACCTCCAATTTGCGCTTCGAGTACGAGGGGGCAATGACCTGGACGAGGTATCTGAGGCAGGTGGTCGCGTTTGTCGAAGGTGATGCACGACTCGCTTCCACTGAGCTACTCAGTGGTGGATGGTGGCGAGTGCGTGGCCAAGTTGACTTGGCGAGTGATGACCTTCTGCACCCTGTTGGAGGGGCGTCCTTTTTGGATCATCATGGTGCCCATGGCCCGTGGGTACGGTTCTCCTCCGTGGTGCTGGTCCGGTGCGGCTCCGTTCGGGGGTGGCCCAGGTGGTGGTGGTGCGCCATGTGCCACGGCGCCTGGAGCGGCTCCGTAGCCTCTTTCGACTGCATTGCGGTTCATCCGAACCAATCCCTCGTGTAGCTTGCGGAACTCGCGGCAATCTTTGAGGAGATGGCTTGACTTTCTCTTGCCATCATGCTTGTCGATGTAGAAGTGTACCGTGCATGGCCTGGACAGTTTGTCCTCGATGGAGGTCGCCGGTGCCTCATCGCGAGTGCGGCATTGCCATACTTGCGTGGTTTTCCCGGAGTCGCGGTATCTGCCGCTACGGTTATCGTCGCGTCTATCAGCGTAGCCGGCTGCGACCATGTTGACATCGTCGCGGTCATCGTAGATGCGCATGCGGCGCTTGCCTAGGCGGTCGCGTCTGCGTTCGAGTTCTGCCTCCTTGTCGGAGTAAGCGCCATTCTTCACCGAATCTTCTCCATCGGCCCACCGATTCGCGATCTCCATCAGGTGGTCGATGGTCTGGGGCTCTGAGCAGCCCAGCTCCTCCCTGAGCTCTAGGCGGCGGACACCACCGTTGAATGCATCAATCGCGCGGTCTTCCGAGATGTTTTCCGCGGAGTTCTTGATGATGGACCACCTTTGGATGTAGGAGCGCAGCGATTCGCCAGATCTTTGCTGGCAGCATCTCAGCTCTTCGATTGATGCGGGATGTTTGTACGTGCCCTTAAAGTTGCGCACAAAGCTGTAAACCAGCTCATCCCAACTGCGAATGGATCCGCGTGGGAGGTTATTCAGCCATGCCCGAGCGGCGCCCTGCAGCTGTAGCTGCAAGAATTGCATGGCAGTGCTTCGTCTGCCTCCGTGGAGTCTAACGGAGGAGATGTGGTCCTCCAGCCAGATCTTGGGGTCCTGTAGACCATCAAATTTCGGCTTCTCCGATGGGTGTTTAAACCCTTTAGGCATTCACTTTTGCCTAACTGATCTGCTGAAGCATCTTGCGCCGCAGAGCTCCCCATCTTCTTCTTTCGTGTCGTCGACCGAGCATGTCGTGCCCTTGATTTGTCAATCTTGCGCCGCGTGAGGTCGTCGCGCGCATCGTAGTCATGGTCGTGTCGCCGTGAGCGGCGGTGCCGAGACAGGTCGTGACTGTCATCGCTAGATGAGGGCGAGGAGTGGCGCTTTGCTAGCGCTTTGCCCTTTTTTGGGTCTGGTGTGGGCTCCTTGTCAAGGGCGGCCTCGATTAATCCCAAACCCGCGATCGTAGATCGGTGCATGGTAGTTTGGGGATCTCGAGCTGGCGGCTGGTTATTGAGGAGGTACATGGTGGCTGCTGTCACCGCAGCCTGCGGCGTCCTGGGGACCACGTTGCCTCTCGTGTCGACTGTCATAGAGCCGAAGTCGAGGACTTTCGCGGCTTCTATGCGCTCTTGTTCGGTAAGATGAGCCATCCGCGATTGCCTCTTCTTGGCGAGGTACTCGTTGCCTCTTGAGGAGGATCCTCCGTAGGAGGAGAGCCCGGCGCGGCGAAGGCTCGATTGGTCCGCTGCCTTTTTACGCGCCTCAAGTTGCGCGACTGTTTGCAGTTGGCGCTTGAATTCTTCTTTCAGGAGCTAGTGATAGCCCATCAGCAGTTCCTGCGGGGACCCAAAGGGTAGAGCTGTACCCCGTAAGGCCTCGCGGCAGCGATCCCACTCTTGCTCGTTGAGCTTAATTACAACGCGTTCGCCGGTTTGCTCATTGATTATGCTGGGAGGTTCGACTGCTCCTCCGTTGTTGACGGGAGCGCGATTGCCACCGTTACCGCCATTGCCACCGTTGCCACCGTTGCCACCGTTGCCGGCGTTGGGTGGATCGGTGCCATTACCAGTGTTACCACCGTTGTCGCGATTGGCGGAGGTGTCGCCTGTGTTGATGACGACGCACATGAAGTGATTGGGGAAGTTGTTGCTTCCACAACTTTCCGATCCAGAACCGTAGGTTCCATCTTCAGTGGCGAGATCGCTCAGATCGGAGTCGCGACTGCTGTCGCTGATCGTATTTTCGACTGCTGTCGGGGCGTTGAGCTCGATGAGGGTGCCGATAGATGGAGGGAACCATGACGCCGGGGCAATCGCCAGTGCTGTCGGCTGATCAGGCATGCGAAGCGGGCCCATCTGACCAACTTGGAAGCGGAAGCTTCCAATCGCCAGGCTGATTCCGTCGCCCACAGACTCGAAGGCCGGGCGGGTGGCCGACGTGTGGACGGTGAAGTCGAAGGCGCCGAAGAGCTGGCGAATCTCCGCTGTTGCGGAGTTGTAGATCGCAGTTGATGGGGCCGAAGAAGCCGCAACATCAGCACTCCCAGTTCCCATAGACGACGCCAATTAGCGAGGGTTTAACTCATCAATGCCCATTGTTATGGACTTGGGTTTTGGAGAAGGAGGGAGCGCTGGAGACATCTATCAGCTAGCAAACAAGCACACAGGGGACAAAGATTTACCCAGGTATAGGCCTCGTAGAGGTCCCTACTCCTGCTTGTTTGCTCGTAGAATTATCGAAGGAGTCGAAAGTTACAATGGTGCGCAGATGCAATCTGGCGAGGGTTGTGGAAACTAGGGTTGCGTGTGTGTAATCCTCGCCGCCCCCTCCTAACCTTTATATAGATAGGCTAGGTCTCGGGTAGCAGGTCGAATCGGTTACAAGTTAGGGTTTTCCCCTTCAAAATTTCTATCTTTAACTTCTTCTTGTTCTTCAAGCAATCGAGAGTCCGCAGGTTACTCGAGTCCCTTCATCTGGGCTTTGGCGACACCGTGGGCCTGTACATATTTGGACCGTATATACCAAGCTCGAGTACCTATAGGGTATATCCATGTCAAGGTTAGTTCCAGAAAATGTATAAAAATACCTCAAAGTATGAACAAAACATAAGAAAGTAGATATAAAACAAGCATGGAACATCAAAAATTATAGATACGTTTACGACGTATCAACATCCCCAAGCTTAACTCTTGCTCGTCCTCGAGTAGGTAAGTGATAAAAAGAATAATTTTTTAGGTGACTTGCACCATCATAATCTTGATCAAGGTATTTGTAGATCATTGATGGCTGGGATCAAAGTACTCTAACATGAACACGAAAGACAGAGTTCTAACAATAAGATATAGCAACTATGTTGTAACATGAAAAAGGTAAAGATTCATGAATAACAATGAATTAAAATACATTTGTTTGTTTCACATATAGAAAACATAATAATAATGGTATTCAGCTTGTCCCTCATGGTATAGCAAAACATAAATGCATAGGACACCTTCAAAGTTCATAAGGGTGACTAGATACAAATAATTTAAGAACAAGCAATATCAAAGTTATGAATCAATCAAAAAGTTTTGGAACAATGCACATTAAACTAAGAATGGTCACTATGCTCTCTCAATTGGTGCATAAAGATAGAAGATGGAGACTCAACATAAAAGTAAAATAGAAAGGCCCTTCATAAGAGGGAAGCAGGGATTTCAAGTTTCATAAAGAGCTTCCAAAAATTATGGTACTTATTAGCTTTCAGCTCTCATTACCCCTATCATAAACATCTTTTAGGTGATTAAGGTTAAAGTGAACAAATATGTGGATATGCTTGCAAGTTATAAGTCAAAAATCTCATGCCCTTGCCTACAAGTCCCGGACCTCATGCTACTCAACTTTAGTCACAAGTAAGTTCTTGTCATTGTAAGTACATGTGTATCATGGAGAACCGACAATGGGGTACCCCTTGCCCCATGATACAGGAGCTATCCATATCAAAATGACAAGGCAACAGACAATAAGCATCTCATTGATCTTTTTATTTGCTATTTGCATAGGTTTTTATTGTGGATGTTTCACAGAATGCTCACTATGGTTATGCTGCAAGTTTCCACCATGATTAGGCATGGCTTAGGCTAGCCGCCTAGGCGTTTCTCTAACACATATGCAAACTCCATGAGCTTACAAGCTCCCCTTTTATTTCACACCGCCAGGATCCATAAACAAAAGAACATGATATCAACTGAATAATAAGTGCAATGTAGAAAGCGTTCCCCGTGACAACATGGTTCTGCTAATTCTCAACTTATAAAGTGCAAGCATATACGCAACATAGATGGATGCAATGCTTCAAGTTTATTAAGTGCAAGAAAATAAATTGTGCCATCAAGTTCGTGAGAGCTTTAATCACTAATTTTCACATAACAACTTTAATTTGGAAGGTAGATAAAAGCATGAATATACTTGGAATGGTGTAACACACCATGCATAGGAATTTATAGTGGACTCTATGGAACAACTTGGTTTTCTTGGGGGTTGGATGCATGAGTGGAACTCATACTTGGTACATGTGGAGGCTATCAAAAAACTGGGAGCGACCAACTAAGAGAGCACTAATGGCCATAATCATGCAAAGCGACAAAACATTATTAATTAAAGCATAAAGTGATATTACAAGCCAAAAAACTAAATGATCATAGAGGCTAAGGTGACTGATACATAGTCTTAACATGGTGTAAGCATGTGCCAAGTTAACCCAAATAAAGCATCGAAGGAGAATACCACAATATTATGCTTTTGTATGCTAAAACAACGCATGATTCTTTCAAGGCACATCATGCAATCTCAATTGTTTGGAACAAGTCATGCTACAACAATAATTACTAAGCATAAAGTCAAAGCAACATATAGCATGACATGATACAGTCTAAGTCACAGTCAAAACAAGCTTCCTTTTGTACCACTATAAGAATGAAACTTCCTACTCTTTTCCAACACCAATAGAAAACTACAGCTAAACACAGTGCTAGCAAAGGAGAACACTCACAGAACAATAAGAGTGAAAACTAGAGTGTTCTAGGCAATGAATAACGGGGTGTGTCTCTCTCCAAATGGAGTGTTTTGGGATCCAACCAACTTATTTAAGCAAACCAAACAAAAGAAAACTAAAACATGGACGCTCCAAGAAAAACACATAGTGCATAAGGTAATAAAAATAAAGTGTCTTGAAAGAAGACCTGAGATTATTGATGAAGAAGCAAGGCATCCCCAAGCTTTGGCGCTTGTACTTCTTGAATATTTCTTGGGGTGACACGGGTGGCATCCCCAAGCTTGAGCTTTTGTCCATACTCCATCTCATCACATCATTCTCTGCCTACACTTGAAAACTTCCTTCATTAAAAACTTCACACAATCTTCATTAGCAACATTAGTGTATTCAAAATAATAATCCTTTGGGTTCATTTTCAACTCAAGTAAATCATAAATTAAAACATAAGCTACTGTAGCAATTTTTTTTAAAGCTCAAGTGATCAAAGAGAACTCAAAGAGAAAGAGATTAAGAGGCAAATGCAAATAATGGCAGAAATCTGTCAAAACAGAACACCAGGTAAAAACCGATTTTTTCGAAGATCTTCTGTTGCTCAAATCGAAAAGTGCAACACTAACGAAAGTTGGGTAATAACCTGGGGAATAAGCACAAACAATTACAGCTCAATCCGATGTACTGAGATTTTTCACGATTTTTTACAGTAACGCATAGAAATCTGTTTTGGGACAACAACTTTCCCAAGTCTTACTTCCCTCTCATTCAAGGTTATTCTTGGCATAAAAACCAAACAAAAAGGATAAAGAGAGGTTATTACAGAGGCAATAACTTCCTATGAAAAATAATCTTGTAAAGAAACAAGTCATGAAAGCACAAAGCAATAAGCATAGGAACGCAAAACAAGTGCATCTTCAAAAATTTCAACATAAAGAGGGGAACTTAATATTGTCGAGATACATAAAACCATGTTTCCCTCTCTCATAATAACCTTCAGTAGCATCGTGAATTAAATTAACAATATAAATATCACATAAAACATTCTTATCATGAGCCACATGCATAAAATAATTATTACTCTCCCTATAAGCATATTCATTCTTATTAATCGTAGTGGGAGCAAATTCCACAAAATAGCTATCATTATTATTCTCATCACAATAATCATCAAATATAGGAGGCATATTATAATCATAATTAATTTTCTCCTCAATAGTAGGTGGACTGAAAATATCATATTCATCATTGTAATCATCATATATTGGAGGTATAGTATCATGAAAGTAAATTTTCTCCTCCGTGCTTGGGGGACTAAAAAGATCATATTCATAAAAACTAGCTTCCCCAAGCTTAGACTTTTCCATAGCATTAGCAATAATGGTGTTCAAAGAATTCATACTAATAACATTGCTATTAGCATGCAAATAAAGTTCCATAGGTTTTTTAATTTTCTCTTCAAACACTTCATGTCCTAACTCAAGATAAATACTATAAAGCTCTCTAATTTTGTTGTTGTTTTCCATTAAGCCTAACTAGTGAAAATAAAAACAAGAAACAAAAAGATATAATTGCAGAATCTAAAGGAAATAACTTCGAGCACTCACACACCAGCAATAGTACTAGAAGATAAGCTAGAGGATGCGAGTACCTTTTACCTTACCTCCCTTGCAAAGGCGCCAGAAAATAGCTTGATCTCTACGCACACTTCAATTCCGGTAGACACTGTTGGGCCTCCAAATGCAGAGGTTTGTAGAACAGCAACAAGTTTCCCTTAAGTGGATCACCCAAGGTTTATCGAACTCAGGGAGGAAGTGGTCAAAGTTATCCCTCTCAAGCAACCCTGCAATCAAGATACAAGAAGTCTCGTGTGTCCCCAACTCACCCAATACACTTGTCAGGTGTATAGGTGCACTAGTTCGGCGAAGAGATAGTGAAATACAAGTGGTAATTGCAATCTAAAATAAGAGTGGCAGCAAGCAAACATGTAATAGAACTGATTGTAAACAATGTTTCAATGCTTAGGCCTAGGGATCATACTTTCACTAGTGGACACTCTCATATAAATATCTTCTCTTCATGATGCTACCCTGAACTACTCTCCGGTTGGATGATGTAGTGCTATAACAGCACACCTTAAAGTTCGCATTCCCCATCTAGATAACCCCTCACTATCACCTTGAGCGCTAGATGGTTCCAACAAACACCACAATCTCATAGAGATATCCAACTCAAATTATACTCATGATAAGTATTTATGTAACCTTAGCCAAAGTGCCACACAGTGTGCACACTGTCAACTTCACACACGTGGGGATAATCAGAGATTAATTAAAGCACTTGAGTAGCAGAATAGATCTATAGATTACAAATCTCATGATCTCAATAAGATCACGCATAGAGAGAGATATGAACACATAGCTACTTGTAGAGCCCTTAGCATCGAGAGAGAACTACTCCCTCTTCATCATGGGAATTAGCAACGGCGATGGAGATGGCGGTGGAGTCGATGGAGATGGCTCCTGGGGCACTTCCCTATCCCGACAGGGTGCTAGGACAGAGACTTCTGTCCCCCGAATCTTCTCTTCGGTGGCGGCGGCGCTGCGGAACTTTTCGTGGAAATCTGATCTTGTCTTTAGGGTTTTCATCCTAGGAGGCTTTTATAGGCGAAAGGGCAAGGTCGATGGAGTACCAGGGGTCCCACACCCCCTGGTGGCGTGCCCTAGGGCTAGCCGCGCCACCACCAGGTGTGGCCACCCTAGTGCGCCACTTCGTCTCCCCTCTAGACTCCGTGTTGCTTCGGGTAAAATATTGACTTCTGCTTTTGTCCCGTACAATTCCGAGAATATTTCCTTACTGGCTTTTCTGAAACCAAAAACAGCAGAAAACAGGCAACTGGCACTGCGACATCTTTTTAATAGGTTAGTTCCAGAAAATGTATAAAAACACCTCAAAGTATGAACAAAACATAAGAAAGTAGATATAAAACAAGCATGGAACATCAAAAATTATAGATACGTTTACGACGTATCAATCATCTCATGGGTTTTCAGTAGAGCTACAATTTTTAGATTGTGCATTAGTGTTTTGTGACTCTCGTGTTCGAAGAAGGAAACGCGATTCCTATGACTTGGATGACTGGCGAGGTCCATTGTCAGTCCACCATGAGTGAGTTTGCTTCAGTCTTTGAGTATCCATTTGAGGGCAGGAATGCACAGATTGGTCATCACATTCATGAGACTACCGGGCTTGAGTACAACAATAAGTCTCTAGCTCCTATCTACAAAAAGAATGGTGTCCTTGGAGAATCAAGGAACCTAAGGCCACCGTTCCACATCTTGATCCGCATGTTTCGTGAGAACATTTACCCTCAAGCGGGTAACCTTGACACTATTCGGTCAGTTTTGGTTCCTATTATGACTCTTGCTCATTCCGTGTACCTCAAAGTCCCCGATGCTCCTGCCACTCCTCTTGACGTCATGTATTTTATCTTCATGGAAATGTCCATCAACATCTCTGAGAAGAAGACTCCCACCTATTCCACCTATGTCATGAGGCTTGTGCTTTCCACCTTTGTGAGGATGAACTTGCCCTCTCCTCTTGAGGGCATGCCTGTTGTTGCTTGATACCTTCGATCCAGATTACAGATGTAGTATAGCTTCTTTTTCCCTAGTAGACCTAGGTTTATCGAATCCTCGGGAAGCAGAAGCGTAGTTAAGTTACTTTAACGTACCTTTGGGAGTTTTAGAATTTCTTTTGTGTTTTTATCGGACCAAGAGTTTGTGTCTTTTTGTTGTTGTCGATGATGGAGAGAGAGGGCCTAGGGCGTTCGATTTCACCTATAGCTGTGCAAAACATCTGATGGGAACAGAAGATAGAAATAAAGTATGCATGCAATTGTTAGAGCAAGATAAATTATATGTGGGCAATGCATCCATAATTGCTATTGCCTCCGCAACCGCTTATAGCAATAACCTACTAGTCTCATCCATAGAAGAAAGAGAACTAATGATATGCATAGTGATGTCACCATTAATCCCAAGTAAATTCGTCACATACAGCTGTACTACCCCTTCTATCACTAGGGTTATCAACCTACAGATTAGTCATTACTCATACTCCCTATACCTGGCTCAATCCTTGGGGTCTTGGGTACCTGACAAGTCCTTAGATTGAGGCAAGATAGGATACAATAATCATCATGTCATACAAACTAATACATGATCTCATCTATGATAAATAACATGCACAAAAGCTACATGGCTAGGCCGAAGCCCTTAGCCCAAGGATAATTACTCACACATAGAGATGAGATCAACAATCACAAACATTATAATTGAAATCATAATATTGATAGCAAATAGTCTTACAATGTCGCCAATCATAGATGAGATCTACTATTACAAGTGGTGGAATATGGCTATGGTGGTGGAGAAGGGCTTTGGAGATTAGATCTAAGTCTATTCTTCCAGCGGCTCTTCAGTGTGGTGGATGGAGATCTAGAGGCGGCTGATGATCTGGGGTAGGGACTCTCGAGGTTCTTTTCTCGTCGCCCAAGGCTTCTTTATATAGGGGTCCCTTCACGAAAGTTGTTCTGTTTGACCTAGCGGTCTCATTGGCAACTATACGGCCGGAATTATATTCCAGTCGTATAGTTGGTCATTAAAGCGTCTTCCTCTGACCCACGACTCCTGGTTTCTTCTAGTTGTTGGAAATATCATATCTTTGACTTTAATGTAGTGATTCCCATCATCAAATGTCATTATCTGTGCAGAAAAAAATAGAAGGAAAGGATTGCATACCCCTTTGATTATTAGGCATTAGTGGCAGGTTTTAGAGAGATATTTCATAAAAAATATGAATAATATCAAGTCTAAATGTGGACGTAGATGGCTATATTTCAGAGCCATCAACCTCCCCAAGCTTAAACTTGACCGTCCTCGAGTAAGAAAACCAAAATCAAAAAGGAGCTCAGCATTTAAACTGAAATAACGAGATGATGATCTTACTCATGATTGGTAGTCTCATGTTTCCTCCACTTCATAAATCTGAAAAACTTCAGCATAGATAGAGTAATGGCAAGCATACTATACGGGTTTGATGCATCCTTATAGCATAGCAAAATTATTGTTAACATGGATGATTCAGATGAGTAAACTTTATTCCATGTCATGTAATCAACTCATAGGCTTGCCTTTGAACAATAAAGTATAATCATGTAAATTGAGAGTGTGAGAGTTGTCATGAAAAGCATATACACTAGAGTATCTCAATGCTCCCACATCAATAAATTAAGACTTTTCAAGCACTACTTTTCTATTCATTGTCCTCCAAATTTTTTAGTTCTTGAGTAATTGAGAGCATGCCAAAAAAATGTATTAGTTTATCGGGCTGTGATGGACACTCGTGTCATCACTAAGGTTTTTGTTCCTTTTGCATAATGATTACTCATAACAGCCATAGGAGTGATTCCATCATGAACACAGCTACCCGAGAGTGCCAAGAATCTTACCCAATATAGCATTGCTGCTACATGTGTTTAATCAACTCATTGCCGAAATCTAGGAGTTTCCTCCATGAAGATCATTCGTAGGCCAGCGGAGTTGTTGGCATCCCATGAAGTTTGACACACATAAAGTTATATCATTCGTATGAATAACAAGTCAAACTTTGGCATGCTCACAAAAACCGCTAAACATTAATTCAATCGAATAAATCCTTTTAAAGAGAGCTATCAAGTCAATCAACATTTTCAGTGGCGTTGAGTGTCTCTAGAAATAAGCCTTCAAGACTAAGCACTACAACACCCAAGCCTTCAATTGTGAGACTTTTGCTTATTACAATTGTTTAGAAATTTTTAGGCAAGTCTGGGTTAATTACGATAGTTGGAACAAAACGTACCCAACTAAATACCCATGCAAATAAAATCTTACTATAATACAAAGACTCTCTCCACCAGTATAACACCTCAACACTTACAACTAACTAGCATGGGTTTCTCAAACTTCAAAAGTGGGGAGCCATAAGGCATACCTCTCATTGGTGCCACTTCTCTCTTCCTTTTTTATTTGCTGCTTGGAAACTCGAAGTTGATCACTCTCCTGCAAATACATGAAAACCTCGAGGCAGAAAGAAAAGAAAGAGGGAAAATAAATAAAAATGGAGAAATCTTTTTGTGGTTTTTAAGAGAGGGAGTTTAAAGAATAGAAAATTGGTGACAAAGCTCGGCTAGAAAATGTCGAAAGCAAATAGAAAGAACTAAAAATAAAGTGTTGGGGAAATCAACACGAGTGCTTATAAACTCGAATTAAAAACACAACCATGAAATAAATAAAAGCAAATGAACGCCAAATAAAGATACATGAGGAAAACTTCTCCAAGCTTAGGCTTTGGAAGCCCTTCAAATCATTAGGCTTTGGAAAAAGTCATTACTCTAGTTCGCAAATTGAGTTGATAAATTACTAGTTGTTCCTCGGAGGTTCAAAGAGAGGCTATGCATCCTCTCCACAGTCCCTCCAAGTTCTTGGAAGTCTTGGTATGTGGCAAACCGGGTTTGTGGCTGCTCCTCTTGATAAGGAACTTCTTGCTCCTCTTCTTGGTCCCCATCCTCTTCCAAAATCTCCTTCTCGGGTTGATGTTGCTCAACCTGCAAGTCATATAGCAAACGTCCTTCCTCGATAGCGAAAAAACCATTAGGCATAGGAGTAGGGTAAAGACGCCCAGCTCCAGCAATATGCAGGTAATAAACACCACCTCTCCTAGTGAGAATTTCACAAGCCTTTAAAGTAGAGAAACCAACACGTCGCTCACCTAGCACAGGTTGCAACTCACCTAGGTCGATGCCTAGGGAAGTGGCAAGCACGGTGATGATGCCTCCACCTGGGAGTGGTCCTTTGCTTTGGGAGGATTGGTGCTCCAGGTAGCGCACAAGGATTGCGCCCAAGTTGAGTGACAAGTCACAGTTGGTGTAAGTAGCCTTCGCGAGGACTAATATGTCCTCCTTGTTGAGTCTCATGAAATCATTTCTTGCCTACAAGGTGTTAGCAATAACATAGAACAAATAGCAAATTACAGGATGTTGAATATTCTTCCCCTTGCTCACTCTATTAGTGAAACTCATTCCATTATAATATTGTGCAGGGGAAGGGTCTAAGCTAGTAAAGGATGCGCGTAAGGCATTAACATCATTGTTTGGCAAATTAAAACATGCGCACCATTCATCTAGTGTTAAAGTGTAGTTGTTGTTCATACGTCAGAAAGAAACTGTGTCCTCTCCTTGCCATAGTTTAACGGTGCTTTGCAAAGAACTTAGGAATTCAATAGTTAAGCGGCGATAAGTTGGCACATCATTATACACAAAGTTTTGCAGGCCAGATCTATTGCAAAGTAAATTGAAGTCATCCGAAATACCGAGTTGGTTCAATATAATGGGGCAAACCCACTTGGTGGCCTTCACTTCTCGGTTCTTGATCTTGTTGAAGCGATCACGTTGGAGATCTATTCCTGAACCGTATCTTGATGCGTTCTTGCGTGACAGCCTGATAAGCACTAGCGGTGGTACGAGCATGAGTTTGTCTCCTTATGTTCATCATCTAGAACAATGAAGAAAGAAAAAAATAAAACTTTTTGATCCAACAACAGTAAGTATAACATATTCCTCATCATAGCACACTAAACAATCTCCTCAAAATAATAATCTAGGCAAGAGAATCATGGCAATTAGTTCAAAGTAGGTCTCACCCTAGATTGATAATAACAATAGATCAAAAGATGAATTTACGAGAAGTAATTGGAGGATCGGAGGAGAAATATATCGTAGATCACTTGTGTGCGAGGAAATCAAACAAAATTGAGTAAAGAAGATATCTTGAGGTTTTGAGAGAGTTTGGAGGTAGAAGAGAGAAAAAGGATTGAAGTTTTGGGGTTGGAGGTACCTCCCGAGGTGTTTTTGTGGTCGGACGCAACTACACGGGCGAAACTATACGGCCAGAACAATGAGTTCCTGCCGTATAGTTGGCATGTTGTCAAAATTTTAGGATTTCCACCCGGCGGCGCAGCTATATGACCGGAACTATACGGTCAGAACAATATGTTCCTGCCGTATAGTTGGTCGTCAAACCATCTGTACCTAGGAAAAGAAATTGTACAAAGGTATCGATATCTATATGACCGAAACTATACGGCCAAAAAATTTATTCCCACCGTATAGTTGGTCGTTAAACCATCAGTATATAGAAAGAAAAAGGAACATAGGCATCGATATCTATACGATCGAAACTATACGGCCGAAATTTTTATTCCCACCGTATAGTTGGTCGTTAAAACGTCAGTACATATGAAACAAAATTTGTCGATGGCAAAGATATCTATACGACCGGAACTATATGGCCAGAATTTTTTTTACCGCCGTATAGTTGGTCGTTAAACCTTCTGCATGCATAAAAAAAATCTGTTTCTTCGAAAATTATTTCTTATCCTATAACTTAGTGAAATACCTTGTTTTTGATAGAAAATTGACAGTAAATATTGTCGACCAACAACAACATGAATAAAGCAGGATTTTTAGTACTACCGAACTTCTTCTCCTCAATTGGAGTTTTCTAGCACTCTTTATTAAAACTAAAACTTAAACTAAAACTGAAAAACTTTACTCAAACCTTTATTTCACATGGGTTTCCTCCCATGAAGCGCTCTTTTATGGTCAATAGCTTGACCTCAGTGTTGCTCACTTAGACCAGATGAGTGGAACACCCACTCCAAAATAGTTGGTCTTCAAAGTGATGGCCTCCTTTGCATCATGCTTGGCTTTCTTCTTCCTGGGGAAATGAATAACAAAAGGATCCCGCGAAGGCAGTTGAAGCTTCACATCCCCTTCATGTAGATTAATCAAATCCTTATTAGTTCTTAAGAAAGGACGGCCTAATATAATATGAGCAGTAGCATCTTCAGGCATGTCAACAATAAAAAGTCAATAAGAGTAGGATAGCCTTTAATGTATACTAAAGTATTCTCCTTAATTCCTACAGCTTGTTTGTAGGTAGAATCCACAACATGCAATTTTAACTTGGTGATTTCAAAAGAGCCAAGATTTAACTTGTTAAAAAGACTCTTTGGAATTGTTGAGACGATTGCACCTATATCACAAAGTGCAGCTATCTTATTGGTCCCAATTTTAATCTTAATAGTAGGCTCAAATATATAATCAAGCTTCACAGGTAATTTTTCAGCAATTTGCTTATAATCTTCCTCAAGCTCACGTACCTTTATTGCTACCTGATTAACGAAGTGTTGGTACATAGCTTCCTCATTTCCTTCACTTACTGGAATCTTAACGTTGATCCTTTTTACGAGATCTTCAACGGTGTAGCTTGGTGAAGGAGCATTACTATAATCAAGTTCTTCAGGATCCTCCCTTTGGATTCTCATAATCTTGAGGTCTTCAACAGGATTGGGCTCAACTTTACCTGCAAATTTAGCTAGAATGAGAGTTTGACTCTCGGTTATCTTACCTAGATGTGCCTCAACGATCCTCGTTCTTTCTTGGAGGGCCTGCAAATCATTTCTCAAACTTATAGCTTGGTTAGATAATTTACCAAGCATAGCATCATGGTTCTCCATTATTTTAATAAGAATATTGGTTTGTTCATTTTGTGAGTCTATAAAAGACATAAGTGTTTTTTGGAGAATACCATTACTAGTTCCCATATTATTATTAGAGTTACCTACAAGATTAGAATAGTGTTTCTAAAAATTAGGATTATAATTCTTATTCCAAGCAGGGTTATAATCATTACGAGCTATGAAGTCTATTTCTTCAATATTTGTTTCAAGGATAGCTCTTACCTGGGTGTCCTTACCTTTTACGGCTAGTATGAGCTCATCCAACTTAGAATTGAGTTCTTCATTTTCCTGTGGTGAGATGGATTTCACCTTCTTCGTGTTTGATCTATCCACATGCCATTTGGCATGGTTGTCTTGCATATTATCTAGCAGTTGCTTTGCTTCGGTAATATGTTTACCCATAAATGTTCCTCCAGCTGCAGTATCAATCATAGACTTAGACACAGGGTAAAGAGCATTATAAAATAGATGGAGAATTAACCAGTCTTCCATCCCATGACTGATTTCTATGCACTTCTATTCTTGTAGACAGTTGTTGGGCCTCCAAGTGCAGAGGTTTGTAGAACAATAGCAAGTTTTCCCTTAAGTGGATCACCCATGGTTTATCGAACTCAGGGAGGAAGTGGTCAAAGGTATTCCCTCTCAAGAAACCCTGCAATGAAGATACAAGAAGTATCTTGTTTCCCCAACACACCCAATACACTTGTCAGGTGTATAGGTGCACTAGTTCGGTGAAGAGATAGTGAAATACAAGTGGTATGGATAATTATAAGTGGTAACGGTGCGATAAAATACTTGCTGACGTGTGGTTGACGTGGGAAGAGACTAAAGGCAAACTTAAATAAAGATAGAAGCAAGCAAACATGTAACAGATCTAATTGCAAATGGTGTTTCAATGCTTAGAAACAAGGCCTATGGATCATACTTTCACTAGTGAACACTCATATAAGTATCATCTCTTTATGATTCCATGCTGAACTACTCTCCGGTTGGAGACTCTAATCCATGGTAGGGCTATAACAGCACACCTCAAAGTAAGCCTTTCCCATCTAGATAACACCACACTGACACCTTGAGCGCTAGATGGTTCCAACAAACACCACAATTTCATAGAGACATCCAACTCCAAATATAACTCATAACAAGTATTTGTAATCTCTAGCCTAAGTGCCACCATGGTGTGCACGCTATAACTTTCACACACATGGGGAGAGCAGAGATCTGTTAAAGCACTTGAGTAGCAAGGTAGATCTACTTGATTACAAAGCTCATGATCACAATATGATCATGCATAGAGAGAGATGAACACATAGCTACCGGTAGAACCCTTAGCCTTGAGGAAGAACTACTCCCTCATCATCATGGGAATCAACAATGGCTATGGAGATGGTGGTCGAGATCGAGGGAGATGGCTCCGGGGGCACTTCCCCGTCCCGGTAGGGTGCCGAAACAGAGACTTTCTGTCCCCCGAATCTCCCCTTCGGTGGTGGTGGCACTGCGGAACTTTTCGTGGCTGGAGGCTGGATCCTTTAGGGTTTTTGTATCGGGAGGATTTTATAGGCGAAGGGGCAAGGTCGGTGGCCGGCCAGGGGGCCCACACCACCAGGTGGCGCGGCCAGGGCGGACCCGCGCCACCACATGGTGTGGCCGCCCTATGGCCCCTCTCCGTCTCGTCTTCTGGCTCCGTGAGTCTTCCAGTAAAATATCAACTTCGGCTTTTGTCCCGTCCAATTCCGAGAATATTCATTTTCTGACTTTTCTAGAACCAAAAATAGCAGAAAACAGGCAGCTGGCATGTGGCATCTTGTTAATAGGTTAGTCCAAGAAAGTGTATGAAAAGTACTCCAAAGTTGGAACAAAACATAAGAAAATAGATAAAACCAAGCATGAAGCATCAAAAATTATGGATACGTTAGCAACATATCAACATCCCCAAGCTTAACTCCTACTTGTCCTCGAGTAGGTAAGTGATAAAAAGAAAGAATAATTTTTGAGGTGACATGCATCATCATAAACTTGATCAAAGTATGTATAAAACATTGATAGCTGGGATCATAGTACTTCAACATAGCATGAAAGATAAAGTTCTAATAATAAGATAAAGCAACTATGTTGCAACATGAAAAGCCACAAACACAAGATTCATGAATAACAATGCTTTGCAAGCCGTTTGTTTGTTTCGCATAAAGAAAACAGGGCATAGTGGCATTCAGCTTGTCCCTCTCATAGAGTATCAAACATAAATGCATACGACACCTTCAACGTTCATAAGGGTAACTAGATACAAATAGTTTAAGAACAAGCAATATCAAAGTTATGCATCAATCAACAAGTCTTGGGACAATGCACATAGAATTAAGAATGTCCACTATGCTCTCTCAATAGGTGCATAAAGATAGAAGATGGAGACTCAACATAAAAGTAAAAGAAAGGCCTTCATAGAAGGAGGTAGAGATTCAAGTTTCATAAAGAGATTCCAAAAATTATGGTACTCTCATTGCCCATATCATAAGCATCTTTAGGTGATTAAGGTTAAAGTGACACAACTAAGAGGATATGCTTGACAAGTTATAAGCCAAAATCTCATGCCCCTTACTACGAAGACCAAACCTCATGCTACTCAACTTCAGTCACAAGTAAGCTCTTGTCATTGTAAGTACATATGTATCATAGAGAACCGCCAACGGGGTACCCCTTGCACATGATACATGATCTAGCCCATAATCAAAATGACAAGGCAAGCAGACAATGCGCATCTCAACGATCTTTTTATTTGCTATTTGCATAGGTTTTTATTGAGGATGCTTCATAGAGTGCTTATTATGGTTATGCTGCAAGTTTCCACCATGATTAGGCATGGCTTAGGCTAGCGGCCCAGGCGTTTCTCTAACACACATACAAAGTCCATGATCTTACAAGTTCCCCTTTTATTTCACACCGCCGGGATCCATAAGCAAAAGAACATGATATCAACGGGGTACAAAGTACAAGTGCAATGTTGAAAGCGTTACCCATGATACATGGTTCTGCTAATTTCAACTTATAGAGCGCAAGCATATATGCAACAAAGATGGACACAATGGGTCAAGCTTATTAATTGTAAGAAAGTAAAGTGTGCCATCAAGTTCGTGAGAGCTTTAATCACTAATTTTCACATAACAAGTTTAATTCGAAAGGTAGATAAAAACATGAATATACTTTGAATAGCAATTGCTAATAGGTAGGTATGGTGGACTCTTTGGAATAACTTGGCTTAAGGAGTTGGATGCATGAGTGGAACTCATACTTGGTTATGGAGGCTAGCAAAACACTAGGAGCGACCAACTAAGAGAGCAATAATGGCCATAATCATGCAGAGCGACAAAACATCATTAATTAAAGATAAAGTGATATTACAAGTCTAAAATTAAAGGATCATAAAGGCTATGGTGACTTTGGATAGTCATAACATGGTGTGAGCATGCGCCAAGCCAACCCAAATAAAGCATCAAAGGAGAATACCACAATACTATGCTTTAATATGCTAAAACAACACATGATTCTTTCAAGGCACATTAAGCAATCTCAATTGTTTATAACATGTCATACTAAAGCAAAAATAACTAAGCATAAATCCAAAACAATACCAAGCATGACATGACAAAGCATAGGCCACAGTCAAAAACAACCTCCTTTTTGTACCACTAAAGCATGAACTTTTCCTACTCTTTTCCAATCCAAACCAACTTATTTGAAAGAACTCACAAAGATAATAATAAATATCAGTGAGCTTGTCTCACAAATCCAAAAGGAAGAACTAAAAAATTTCTAAGCTGAAAGCACAAGAAAACTAAGGCTAAACACAATGCTAGCAAAAGATAACACTCACAAAACAATAAGAATGCAAACTAGAGTGTTCTAAACAATGAATAACATGGTGTGACTCTCTCCAAAAGAAGTGTGTTGGGATCCAACCAACTTATTCAAGCAAACTAAGAAAACCAAGCAAATGAAAATGAAAAAGAAGACGCTCCAAGAACAACACAACTGTGCATGCAACAATAAAAATGAAGTGTTTGGAAGAAACCTGGGATTTTTATTAATGAAGAAGGGGATGCCTTGGGAATCCCCAAACTTTGACGCTTGTACTTCTTGGATATTTATCGGGGTAACACGCGTGGCATCCCCAAGCTTGAGCTTTAGTCCATCCTTCATCTCATTACTCATTCCTTCCATACACCTGGAATTTTTTCCTTCATACAAAACTTCACACAATCTTTATTAGCAACATTAGTGCACTCAAGATAATAAGTCTTTGGGTTCAGTTTCAACACCAATAAAACTTCAATTAAAACACAAGCTACTGTAGCACTTCCCTCAAAAATCTCAATTCCGCAAAAGAACTCAAAAAGGAACCAACAAGAAGCAAATGCAAATAATGGCAGAAATCTGTCAAAACAGACCAGCAGGTAAAGACGAATTATTTCAAAGATCTTCTATTGCTCAAATCGAAAAGTGTTGAACTAACGAATGTTGCATAACTACCTGGGGCAAAAGCACAAAAATCCACGCCTCAAAACTACGTACATAGTTTACAGTGAAGAACAAAAATCTGTTTCAGGACAGCAACTTTCCCAAGCATTACTTCTCTCTCATTAGAGGTTACTCTTGGCACAAAAACCAAATAAAAAGGATAAATAGCGGTTATTACAAAGGTAATAATTTCCAAGACTCACTAAAACTTTTGGGTTATCTCCGAATAAGTACTTTTCTGTAACGCCTTTAAGTTAGGCATGATAGTTTGAGAAGATGCTCACATAAGAAATATGAATTGAAGTAAAAGAGAGCATCAAGAAGCAAATTCAAAACACATTTAAGTCTAACCCACTTCCTATGCATAGGAATCTTGTAAAGAAACAAGTCATAAAAACACAAAGGAACAAGCATAGGAAAGCAAAACAAGTGCAACTTCAAAATTTTCAACATAAAGAGGAGAAACTTAATATTATTGAGATGCATAAAACCATGTTTCCCTCTCTCGTAATAACTTTCAGTAGCATCATGAATAAAATTAACAATATAACTATCACATAAAACATTCTTATCATGAGCCACATGTTTAAAAGAATTAATACTCTCCACATAAACATAGTCATTCTTATTAATTATAGTGGGAGCAAATTCAACAAAATATCTATCATTATTATTCTCATCACCATAATCATCAAATATAGGAGGCATATTGTAATCATAATTAATTTTCTCCTCAATAGTAGGTGGACTGAAAATATGATATTCATCATTGTAATCATCATAGATTGGAGGTTTTGTATCATCATAAGCAATAGAATAGGTATCTTCTAAAGCTGAGGAACTAAAAAGATCATTTTCATAAAAACTAGCTTCCCCAAGCTTAGACTTTTCCATAGCCTTAGCAATAATGGTGTCCAAAGAATTCATACTAACAACATTGCTATTAGCATGCAAATAAAGTTCCATAGGTTTTTTAATTTTCTCTTCAAATACTTCATGTCCTAACTCAAGATAAATACTATAAAGCTCTCTAATTTTTTTTGTTTTCCATTAACCCTAACTAGTGAAAATAAAAACAAGAAACAAAAAGATAAAATTGCAGAATCTAAAGGAAATAACTCCGAGCACTCACACCAGAGGATGTGAGTACCTTTTACCTTACCTCCCCGGCAACGACACTAGAAAATAACTTGATGTCTATGTACTTCTATTCTTGTAGACAGTTGTTGGGCCTCCAAGTGCAGAGGTTTGTAGAACAGCAACAAGTTTTCCCTTAAGTGGATCACCCAAGGTTTATCGAACTCAGGGAGGAAGTGGGCAAAGGTATTCCCTCTCAAGCAACCCTGCAATCAAGATACAAGAAGTCTCTTGTGTCCCCAACATACCCAATACACTTGTCAGGTGTATAGGTGCAGTAGCTCGGCGAAGAGATAGTGAAATACAAGTGGTATGGATAATTATAAGTGGTAACGGTGCCAGAAAATAGTTGCTGGCGTGTGGTTGACTTGGGAAGATACTAAAGGCAAACTAAAATAAAGATGGAAGCAAGAAAACATGTAACAAATCTAATTGAAAATGGTGTTTCAGTGCTTAGAAACAAGGCCTATGGATCATACTTTCACTAGTGAACACTCTCATATAAATAGCATCTCTTAATGATACTACGCTGAACTACTCTCCGGTTGGAGACTCTAATCCATGGTAGGGCTATAACAACACACCTCAAAGTAAGCCTTTCCCATCTAGATAACCCCACACTGTCACCTTGAGCACTAGATGGTTCCAACAAACACCACAATTTCATAGAGACATCCAACTCCAAATATAACTCATAACAAGTATTTGTAATCTCTAGCCTAAGTGCCACCATGGTGTGCACGTTGTCACTTTCACACACATGGGGAGAGCAGAGATCTATTAAAGCACTTGAGTAGTGTAACACCCTCGAATCGGCCCTATGCAAGTTTTAGCCCTTTCCGCCAAACCCGCATAGAAACGATTCAAGGACGCCCACCAGGCACTTTCGTGCGGGTGGAAAACGAAGTAATACCGTTACACAATAGTCCTCGATGGGACCCACAGAATAGATATATATACAACAGCGACTCAACGAGCCAAGAATACAGATATACAATACAAAGATCCAAATCACCTTGAAAACGTTACAGCGTCCGAGTACGGACAAGATGCAAAATGGGGCTAAGAGCCCTGAAGAATAACCAATGGCATCCATAACCCTGCTCATGCCAAGCCGGAAGGGTAACCCTGCTAATGACATCGATCTCAAACCTGCTAAAACAAAAGGGGTGCCGACAAAGGGCAAAGGAAAAAGAGGAGCATTAGTACTGAGGCCAGTACACGGCGAGGCTAGAATTCGGCGGCTCTCGCCTACATAGGTATGGTGGACTGAAGCGGCAGCGAAGCATGCACTAAACAACCTATAGAGACTCGATTCAACTGTCGGCTATTAGAGAGGGATAAGAAAGACCTATCTCGGATCCAACCTGATAGTAACACCAAACATACCCATCCTGGCATTTCCCCCTCGAGACCAAACGAGGAAGTCAAACCGAGGAACTCACGCAGTTGGCAGTTTTATTCATTCCATTGTAGTTGAAGCACTTACTAGTCAGATATAGATAGCATGAGTCATTCTGATAGCATAAGTAGTAGGCAGTTTTAGTTAACCATTTAGTTGTAGTTGCAGTACTTACTAGTCAGATACAATTAGCATGTCACATCCCAAACCCAGCAGTTATTGGTACTTTTATTTCATTCCATTGGAGTTGCGATACTTACTAGGCAGGTATAACATGACACGATACACACCAGTTCCACCAGTTGTTGGCACTTTTATTATCCATTCCATTGTAGTGAAGCTGATTACTAGTCATATATTAAGTCAAATTTATAGCACTACTTTAGTTATGCTTGTCTATGATCGAGATACTGTGCTCCAAGTCGTCCATAACCGCAGACACGGCTTTCAGAAAGATTTACCCTGCAGGGGTGCACAAATAGCAACACACACACGATCAACCTCGGAAAAACCAACACAAAACCCAACGAGGCTTTCACAACAAAGCAATCACAGGATTCATAAAATATTTCAGGGGACCACCCCATTAAGCTACCCACAACGAAGTTGGCCGGCTCCGAGATGGACCCAAGGTTTGAGCCAATAGCTATAAACGACTGGGAACCCGAAAGTGTGACTGGGCTTGTCGATACCGCGAAAACACTCCGCAATTCCTAAACAGTACAGGTGCTCCACGCACAATCGTAAATAAAGCAGTAAAGCATGGCATAAGTACATGATAGTAAATAAAACCCCAAACTAGTTTATGGCCCCAAGAAATAAGAAATGAATCAAGCTCTGGCTAAGGGGATTCATGGTCCCATATACGGATAGTGCGATAGTCAAGTAACAGGCATCAAGTACTCGGGGTCCTACGGGACACAAGTGAGCGTGGAAGAACCAAATAACATCTATTGCTCACCGATGCCTCTGCATTAGTTATATCTATTCTCAGCAATTTAATAGTTGTATTTAAAGTCATGATCCTCTCCACCGTAAAGCATATGACAACATTCCAACAACTGTGTGGTATTTCACGACACGGGATCGCACCTGAGCAAGCGGCTACGACTCGCAAGACCATCTATCTACCAAACAACAGGTAATAGGAGGTGTCCAAGGCAATATAAAAGGCTGCACGGAATATATCTGGTACGGAACACTAAAGCATCGCGACACAGATAACAATAGATCAACAGGAGGAAATAAAGACTATAAATACAAAATAGGTAGAAAGGGGGAGAATGCTCGCCTGGGAAACACTGTCGAAGGTTCATTATCCGAAGAACTTGCCGATACTCGCATCAACTCATCGGCCTAATCCGCGAAGAAGCAAAGCACTAAAAGAAACATCGGATGCAAGATTTAATACTACGGCAGAAGATCCGGCATGATTATGATATGATGCAGATGCGGTGCAATTAGGCAGTATTAATTGGAATCGGGGTCCCGACAATTAATTAATAGGTTCTAGTTATTTAGAAACCCTGCAATTTAAATGTTGTATTAACAAGGCAAAACATGGCATCGGTTCGCTATACAAATTTAAATGGAGTCAATATAAGACTAGATTCGCCCACATATAGACTCCATATTTAACTTAGGTGAATCAGCATAATGCCCCCAAACCCACATGATGAGATGTATGCAAGCATGAACAATTTAATATGCGACAGTTGATAATGTCATATTATAAAAATAGGGGCTTAGGGTCACACATCTGGGTTTGGGAGATCTTGGGTTCCGGGGGTCCGGGGTCCGGTCTCAGGGCACCGGGAAAGGTGAGGTTCGGATACAAGATGGAGAACTTGTCGTGTTGTGACGAAGAACTTGGGTTCCAAGCGGTCGATCTTGTCGTCGATGGCGAACTTGAATGGATCGGGTACCGGTGGTCTTCGGGTCCGTGTAGACGGTCATGGCGCCTGTGACGAAGAACCCGGGTTCGGAAGTAGGTCTTGGCGCTCCAATGGATCGGTCCTCGGGGTCGAAGAACTTGGCATGCCAGGGTTCGGTCTTGGCGTTCGGGATGAAGAACTTGGCGTCCGGGAAGAAGGACTTGGTGTTCCGATATGAAGCGCTTGTCGTTTCGTGTGGCGATCTTGGCGGTCATCGGGTCCGAGAAGAAGACCTTGGCGTTCGGCGTCCTTCGGTTTCATGATGTAGAACTTGTCGGTATCGGTGTCAGCCCCGGTCTTTTGGGACTACCATGTACATGGTGAAACTTCGAGTTCCACAGGCACGCGGAAGATCTTGCCGAGAAGAAACTGGGGCACGACCATATCTGAACATCAGCAGAGGAATGAGCTTCTCCTGCAGGGGCCACTGGGATCGAAGCGATGGGAGCAGGGGCGGTCTTGCCCGGCTATAGGGAGATGTTGAGCAGCGGAAGGAGGGCACGGACGCGTGGCGTGGCGTTGGGCGAGGGGAGCCGCATATGGGGTGTAGGACGACGGAGACGGAGGGAAAGCAAGCGGAAGAGTGGCTCCTGCGGCGGCGCGCCAGGTCGGAGGTGTACAGGGCTCAAGGAGGCGGGGCGGTGGAGCTCTGCAGGGCAGCCCGAGCGGGTGGTCGCGCTGAAGGAGAGCGACGAGCGGGGGTCACGGCGAAGAGGATGGCGAGGATGAGCGGCCCCAGGGCAGTGACGGGAGGGTCGAGCGCGGCCGGAGTGGAGGGCGGCCGAGGCGACGACGGGGGCTGGGCGAAGGACGTGCTCGAGGCAGAGGAAAGCGAGGGGGCCGAACAGAGGCCGGCGGCCGGAGCGGAGGAGAGGGACGGCGGCCTCGGGGATCGAGGGAGGGCACGCCTGGGGCGACGACGACGGCCGGAGGCGAGACGCGAGGGGCGGCTTGGGAGCGCGCGGATCTTGGACTAGGCGGTGGCTGGATGAGCAAGGGAGAGGAGGAGCGGGGCATCCGCGGGGAGAGAGAGGGCGGTACAGGAAAGACGCGCGTGCGGGGAGCGGGTGGGGTTGTGGGCCTGAGGTGGGGACAGGTGGGGCCAAGCTGGTCGGGCGGGCGGACCAGGTGGTGACAAGGTGCGTGCAGCGCTGTGTGCGCGAGATGGAGGGAAAAGGCTGGCGGCGGGAAATCAGCAGGTGGTGTGGGGTGTGGTGAGGGGTGCCAGGGTGGCGTGCATGTGGAGCGTGTGTTGTGTGTGTGCGTCTGGGGGGGTGGGGCCAGAAGGTGAGGTGGTGGGCGGGGATTGGATGGGGTGAGGTGGAGGGAGTTAGCTGGCGGCGGGGTGGAGGATCAGGTGGGGGTGTGGTCGGGCTAGGGTTTGGTTAGGATATTTTGGGGGTGGCCGGCTGGGCCGGTTCGGGCCTGGCGGGCTGCCCCCTAAAAATAAAATAAAATTTTATTTGTTTAAAACGGGGCTTTTGAAACCCGATTGTAGACGAAACCAAATATTCCGGAGACCCGGTTTTTGTATTTGATTAGAGACGGGGCTTATTTAGAAAAACAAAATAGGTTTTCAAAAATAGTTTTGTACAAACACATGCATAATGATGACGATGCTCAAATGCAATATGGCATGAGCATGCGATCATGATGATGCAATGCACCAAAAACACAGCGATATTCTAGTAGTGGTTTTAGCGGGGCGCCACAAGTAGCAAGGTATATCTACTTGATTACAAAGCTCATGATCACAATATGAGCATGCATAGAGAGAGAGATGAACACATAGCTACCGGTAGAACCTTTAGCCTTGAGGAAGAACTACTCCCTCATCATCATGGGAATCAACAATGGCGATGGAGATGGTGGTGGCGATCGATGGAGATGGCTCCAGGGGCACTTCCCCATCCTGGTAGGGTGCCAGAACAGAGACTTTCTATCCCCCGAATCTCCCCTTCGGTGGCGGTGGTGCTGCGCAACTTTTCGTGGCTGGAGGCTGGACCCTTTAGGGTTTTTGCATCAGGAGGATTTTATAGGCGAAGGGGCAAGGTCGGTGGCCGGCCAGGGGCCCACACCACCACGTGGCGCGGCCAGAGTGGACCCGCGCCACCACATGGTGTGGCCGCCCTGTGGCCCCTCTCCGTCTCGTCTTCTGGCTCCGTGAGTCTTCCGGTAAAATATCAACTTTGGCTTTTGTCTCATCCATTTCCGAGAATATTCAGGCCAATCGCTCTTTTAACTTTCGAATGGAATCCCTTTATCAATATACTGCTTCTTTTACACATTCAATCCATAATCAAGAATAATTAGGATTTCTAAAAAAAGGTACACTCATAGTAAAATCCAACCTGGAACCAAAAACAGCAGAAAACAGGTAGTTGGCACTGTGACATCTTGTTAATAGGTTAATCCAAGAAAGTGTATGAAAAGTACTCCAAAGTTGGAACAAAACATAAGAAAGTAGATAAAACCAAGCATGGAGCATCAAAAATTATGGATACATTAGCAACGTATCAATGACTAGGATAGTTTCTCATGCATTCTTTCATCCTCTCCCATGCAAGCGCTAGTGGCTCACGCTCTTCCTGTCTAAAGCCAGTAATATTAGATCTTAGTTGCATAGTCTTTGTAGGTGGGAAAATTTTAGTCATAAATAAAGAAGTACATTCCACCCATGATGTAATAGTATTTCTAGGAAAAGATAGCAACCATTCTTTTGCTCTTCCTCTAAGAGAGAAACGAAATAAACGTAATTTGACCGCATCGGGGTCAACGTCTTTTATACGCATCATATCACATATTTTAGTGAAAGTATTCAAGTGCATACCTGTGTCCTCAACAGCAGAGCCTCCAAATTGATTCTGTTGAACCAAACTTAAATAATGGGGCTTAATTTCATAGTCATCAATAGCAATTGCTGGCTGAGTAATAGGAGTACGCAAATAATCATTGTTGGGAGTAGCAAACTCCCCAAGCTTCTTTTCAGCCATATTTCCTATGTTTTTGGGTTTTCTTAAACAAAGACCTATAATAGTAAAAGCAAGAATTTAAAGACTAACTAATTTTTTTGGTTTTCAAACAAAGACTGAAAGCAAACTAACAAAATTAAAAAACTAGAATTAAAACTAGCAAGGTTCCTACTAACCTCACTAGGGTAGATATTCTTCCTGGCAACGGCACTAGAAAAAGGGTTGATACCTTCAATCCGGATTACGGATGTAGTATAGCTTATTTTTCCCTAGTAGACCTAGGTTTATCGAATCCTCGGGAAGCATATGCGTAGTGAAGTTACTTTAATGGACCTTTAGGAGTTTTAGAATTCCTTTTGTGTTTTTACTGAACCAAGAGTTTGTGTATTTTTGTTGTTGTCGATGATGGAGAGAGAGGGCCTAGGACGTTCGGTTTCACCTATAGCTGTGCAAAACATCTGATGGGAATAGAATATAGAAATAAAGTATGCATGTAATTGTTAGAGAAAGATAAATTATATGTGGGCAGTGCATCCATAATTGCTATTGCCTCCGCAACATCTTATAGCAAAGAGAACTAATAATATGCATAGTGACATCACCATTAATCCCAAGTAAATCCCTCACATATAGTCGTACTACCCCTTCTGTCACTGGGGTTCCTAACCTGCAGATTAGTCATTACTCATGCTCCCTATACCTGGCCCAATCCTCGAGGTCTTGGGTACCTGACAAGTCCTTAGATTCAGGGAAGAGAGGATACAATAATCATCATGTCATACAAACTAATACATGATCCCATCTATGATAAATAACATGCACAAAAGCTACATGGCTAGGCCGAAGCCCTTAGCCCAAGGAGAATTACTCACACATAGAGATGAGATCAACAATCACAAACATTGTAATGGAAATCATAAGATTGATAGCAAATAGTATTACAATGTCGCCAATCAAAGATGAGATCTACTATTACAAGTGGTGGAACATGTCTATAGTGATGGAGAAGGGCTTTGGAGATTAGATCTAAGTCTATTCTTCTGGCGGCTCTTTGGTGTGGTGGATGGAGATCTGGAGGCGGCTGATGATCTGGGGCAGGGACTCTCGAGGCTCTTTCCTCGTCGCCCGAGGCTTCTTTATATAGGGGTCCCTTCACGAAAGGTGTTCTGTTTGACCTAGCGGTGTCGTTGGCAACTATACGGCTAGAACTATATGGCCGGAATTTTATTCTAGTCATATAGTTGGTCGTTAAAACGTCTGCCTCCAACCCACGACTCCTGGTTTCTTCTGGTTGTTGGAAAGCTCGTATCTTTGACTTGTAGTGATTCCCATCATCAAACATCATTATCTGCGCAAGAAAAAATAGAAGGAAGGGATTGCATACCCCTTTGATTATTAGGCATTAGTGGAGGGGTTTAGAGAGATATTTCATCAAACATATGAATAATATCTAGTTTAAATGTGGATGTAGATGGCTATATTTCAGAGCCATCATTGCTCATGCCCCTCTTCAGTTGCAGTGCACGGCTCCCACTACCACTACAGATCCTCGTGGCTGTTCTGCCCTAGTGCCCGATGACAAGATTGGAGAGGATGAGGAGCATAGCCCTCCTGCTGCTAGCCCTGTTTGTGCTAGGAGGAAGAATGCTAGCAATGCTTGGATGCCTTCATTTTCTCGTGACTATGTGAAGGGGAAAATGAAGAATGCCACCTTATGGGAGAAGATGCTTATGTGCATGAACATTGATATTCGCAAGGGTCAATATGAAGCCTACTAGAGGGACAAGCAGATTCTGAAGAAGTTTCACAAATGGGAGGAAGATAGGGATGCCGAAGAATCCGATCATGCTCCGACTCGACCTCAACTCTCTCGCACTCTCTCTTATGGGTCTTGGGCTCAAGGCTCTGTTGATTGGCGCATGTTTGAGGATGATGCTTCCTCTTCTCATCGTGGCAAGGGACCTTCTGCTGATGATGATCAAGGTTCCGAGGTGAACTCCAATGATGACGAGGATGACGAGGATGATGAGTGATCCGGTTGGGGCGTGTAGTCTCGCTCTTGTCCCCTTTTGGTGTCTTGATGCCAAAGGTGGAGAAATTGCTATTAGGTAGCGTGGGATTTGCACGGGAAGTCATGAGCTCATTCTTCATTTGATTCTTCCGCTTGTGATTTGTTCTTATTTGCCTTGCTTTATTTGTGGACCTATGTTATGTATCATGTATGGACCCATGTTGTGTGACTATGTATGTGAAGACTATGTGGTATCTATCTTATCTACGGATTTATATATCATGTATGATGAAGACCCCTCTTATTGGATGCTCTGATATATCTCTTCACCACATCTATTGGTACAAAGGTATGAGTATCACTTAACAATTCATATCTCCTTGTATATGGGTAGGTTTGTAATATCTAGGGGAGTGACCTCCCTTGTTCTTGTGCACTTATATTCATATGCAAATCTCGTGTGTGCACACTTCGAGGGGGAGCCTCTCTACCTCTTGTACCTTGTGCTTGTCTATTTTTGTGAAAATCCTTGTGTTGTCATCAAACACCAAAAATGGGGAGATTGAAAGTTCATTTCCTGCCCTAATCATGTTTTGATGTTTGGTGTCAACACAAGATAGTTTTTACCGTGTTCTAAGTATTGCAGGTTCATCCGTATAAAGGCACAAGACAGTGTTCTAGTATTCGAAGGAGAAGGGTTAAAATTTTCATGAAGAAAAGGTGCATGTTGGGAGCTTCGGTCTGCTGCCTCCCTGAGTCCGGAGACTCCGGGGTCCAGGCCCGGAGACTCCAGCGTCTTGGACCGGAGACTCCGACTAGGTCTCAGGGCAAGTCTCCGGCACCCTAGGCAAACTCTATGTATCCAGGTCCGGAGTTAGACCCGGAGTCGTGCGCGCCACCGGAGTCTTCGGGGAAGGAGCCCGGAGACTCTGGGCCAGTCTCTGGCCTAGTCTCTGGGGTGGCAATAAAAGCATTCAGAGACCCCCATCGGAGTCCTGCCCGAAGTCCAGCGCCCACCCTGGAGACTCCAGCCCCCAAGACCGGAGACTCCAGGGTTAGTGATGCAGCAACGACTATTTTTCTAGCCACTCAAGCTTGTTTCCCCTTGGGAATTTGAGGGAGGAGACCTAGACCTAGCTTTCCACCAAAGGGATTTGTGTTTCCCCACCATTTGTGTAAGTTGTTGTTGCTCTAGGGTTTGAGGAAACCCTAACTTGATGTGTAAGAGCTTCGAGGTCGTCTTGGGTGCCTCCAATTCAGTTGTGGACAAGTGCCCCATGGTTTTGTACAAGGTTTCGGTTGCCACCTTCAAGGTCACCGCATAGTGGATCGTGTGCTTGCCGCAAGGCGGGTACTCGGGATAATAGGGTGAGGCCTTTGTGGTACTGGTGGTCTTAGTACCGCCCACCCCTCTAACGGAGACGTACTTTCGCTCAAAAGGAAGGAACTTGGGGAAAACATCTTTGTGTCCCCTCTTGGTGATTTCTATCCTTTACACCTTATTATTTTTGCTTGCTTGTCATATAGGTTTGATCTCCTAGTTGTACATCTAGAGAACTTAATTTTTTTTAAGCCTCAATTTGAAAATAAGCTAAAAATTGAGTAGCACCTATTCACCCCCCTCTAGTCGCTTATACCAATCTTTCACATATCATATTGTGGTAGGGTTTATTTCCTATATTGATATTTCCTCACTATCCAGAAAAGGAACATTTGTTTACATCTCGGTGAATACAATCTATTGATGGATTTTTAGCTAGCTTTGATTATGTCTGTGACCTACACTCTTGGATTTTTTTCTTTTCTAATTCAATGCAGTTTCCTATATATTCTGACTGCCCTGCTCAAGAAAAAAAATAGTATGACCGTTCAATCATGTAAACTGAGCCTGACTGTGACTGCCCAGTGAGGATAAAGAACTCCTTCACAAGAATCTTAATCTTTCGATTTTTCGAGTCGATGTTATCATGGCATCTGGTATGAACATGATTTCACCAACTGCACAAGCTACGGGTAAAAGCTCGTCCCTTTGAATTCTTTCCCATGAATGCATATGTGCATTTTTTGATGCTTTTTATTGGTTCTGTTGCCTGAATAAGAATAGCAGTAGCTTTGCCTATTATAGCTTTATTCAAGTGGTATGGTTGTGCAAGTGTACAATGACAGTAATTTCTTGAAACTAATTGGAGGTGAGTAACTTCTTAGTAGTTATATCTGCCATTTCTTGCTTTTTCTAAAGTTGCCATTTTAGTTTTAAATGTACAGACATAGGTGACAACGTTGTTTACTTTGGGTTTTGGTGGAAAGTCACCACGGCCAGAAATTCCGAGAATGAATTGTCTCGGATCATATGGAGGTGAGTGACTTCCTAGCAGTTGTACTTTTCCCTTTTCACTGAACTTTGGTTTGGTGGTTGAGAATCCGTTGTTGGGGGATGTGAGTAGGGAAAGAATGTGCTACATATAATAGAAGATAGAGGAAAAATAACACCACACAACGGGGCTTTCAGGAAATCCTATTACTTAAATCTTGCTAGGACATATTTAAAATTTATTGTCAAGAAGGGAAAAAGGACATAATTTCATGACTTGAGAGAGCCCCAAGGGTCTTTTTATTGTTCCCTTATTACAGAATTATCTCCCTTATGCATAAAAACTGGGGACACTTTCACAATAATATTATTTCCTAATCACAAGTGTGGCATGTCTATTTCTAATCCATGAAAGTATATGTTGTATACGATTATGTATCGAAAAATTTCAAGTATGTTTATTTAAAATCCATTTGTTTAATAAATGATCAATGTAATTCAGCTGAACAGTGCCCTAACAAGTGCATTTTTTAACAGGCACACAAACTTCTTGATAGAGGACAAGGTCATGCCCATTCAGAATCACTTTTAAATTGTTTCGGCAGATGCTTCGATTGTCCTCTGCATCCAGGTCTACGTTTCTCCTAATGTTCTTCTACTCTCTTTTCTGCTTAGGTATTTTGATGGGTCTCCTTTCTCCTGCACTCCCCACCCTTTTCGCATTTGTGAAATGTCTGCCTGCTAATTGACCTCCTTTTGTGCTTTGTTTGTTTCACGCTGTCCATCTCTTCTTATAGGTCTTTTTGTGCCTATAGATCTGAACCTCTTTTTGGGATATGCTTCAACAAATAGTACAGTTTTACTAGGCAATGTTTGAATTTTTATACCATTTGTTGCTACACATTGACTAGGCATGCGACTACATTCTGTCAGAGCATGTTAGTGCTTTTGGTATGGTCATCTAACATCTTGATGTAGGACAAGGTCATACCACACTACAAGAAAAGTTTTCTTCCGCAACGACTTGTCCCAACAGTCGTCGTAGAAGACGCGTCTTCCGCGGCAAATTTCTTGGCTCGGCCATGGACGATGGAATTTTTTCCCGGTTTCACGGCCCTCTACTATGATAGAACCGCTAAAAACATGGAGAAAGCTCGGCTGGCGCGTGGTAGAAGTAAGATTTTCGTTTCCTCACGCGATGTTGATTTGCCGAAGTCTTTTGAGGCGTGTGGGTCCTAGATGTCAGTGTCTCTAGTGGACCATACTTTTCGGTCACGCCTTCCTGGTTTGTACTCAATAACGTTGCTCGAGGCGTCTGCCGTTTAGTCAGGCTGCTGGGTCCCACATGTGAACCTCTCATTAGAAGAATCGTGTGTATGATAGAATTTTTTTCCTTCACTCGCGCTACCCTTTCAAAAGTTGATAGCGTTACTCGATGCATCTATCATTTAATCAGGCTACTGGGACCCACATGTCATCCTCCAATTAGAAGAAACGTGTGTATGATGGAATTGTTTCCTTCGCTCGCGCTATGTACCCTGTTCCGGACTTGGTAGCGATGTTCGATGCATCTACCATTTAATCACGCTGCTGGGCCTCACATGTCATCCTCTCATTAGAAGAAACGTGTGTATGATGGGTTTTTTACCCTCTGTCGCACCTTCGTGTTCCAAAATTGATAGCGTTGCTCGCTGCATCAGCCATTTATTCAGGCTGGCGGGTCCCACATGTCAGCCTCACATTAGAAGAATCATAGGTATGATGGAAATTTTTTCTTCTCTAGTACTACCCTGTTCCGAACTAGATTGCATTGCTCAATGAATCTGCCATTTGCTCACGCTTTTGGGTCCTCCATTTCAGCCTCTCATTACAAGAAATGTGTGCATGCTGAACTTTTTTGTCGCTCGCGCTTTCCTATTTCGAACTGGCAACATTGCTCGATGCAGCATCTGTATAAGGTCGCGTTATTGGGTCCCACATATCAGCCTCTCTATAAATGAAATGTGCATATGATGGACTTTCTTGGCCATGTGCATTGTTTTGACCTTGGCAACTTGCTGGGTCCCAGATGTCAACCACCTCTATGCAGGAAACGTGTCTATCTGGGTCCTAGCTGATAGCCTCTATTTGAAAGAAACGTGTGTATATTGGACTATTTTTTCGGGTCCCAGATGTCAGCCGCAGAGTACAAAAAATGCTCATAAAGGACGAATTAAAAAGATTTTAGGCTAACTCGGGGCGGATGCCCTATTCGTCATGGCTTATATTCCATGGGCTCACTCCTAAATTGAATGGGCTATGGTCGATGGACATAAGTCCACGAATAGGCCGAATTATAAGGTATTGGGCTATGCCTGGGGCTGATAGGCTAATTTCATGGGCTATGCTTGGGCCTGCTGGGTCCGACATGTCAGCTTCTCTATAAGTGCAACGTGTGTATGATGGACTTTTTTTGGCCGTGTCCGCTGTTTTCACTGTGGAAGCCATGTATGGTCTTACTGCTAAGGCCCTTATGTTAGCCTCGCTCGCATGTTCTGGCTTGTGGGTCCCTGATGTAGCCTTGTATGTTTTGTCTGGTGGGTCCCCAATGCGAGCCTCTCTATACAAGTATTTAAACTTTTTTTCGACCCCCGCTCAAAACAAACTATAGGGATGCTACATGCTGGTGGGTTCGTGATGTCAGCCTCTCCGTAATGTAATATTGCTAGAAAAAAATGTAAACCCAAGATACGATTCGAACAAAAGACCTTCAAAACAAATAAATGTAAACTGAGTGCATTGCCACTACAACAAAGATATTTATAGAATAAATATCATTAAACTTTTATTAGTACTACAATTTGTGTATTAGTCTTCCTAAAAATAGTTTGTGTGTCTATGTTTATCTCTTTTAAAATATAAAAGGGCAGCGCTCTTGGCATCTCAATTTATAAAATGCCACATAATGGAGTATTTTCTTAAAAACATGGGTAGGCAGAGTTTTTTTTTATTTTGAGAGGTGGGGGGCAATGCCCAAAAGGCTGAATTAGAAAGAGTTTGGCTATTCTACATAGGCTGCTCTACGTGGGTTATACTCCATAGGCTATGCTCCATGGGCTTCATTTTCAAATTTTACTGGGTTGTGCTCAACAATCCCCTGACCCCTAAAAGGACGAATTAATATGTTCTCAACTATGCTCCATGGGCTCCTTTCTCAAATTTCAATGGGCTATGGTCAGCAGTCCCCTGACCCCGAAAATACCGAATAAAAATGTTCTAGGCTAAAGAGGGGCCGGATGAGTTACTAGATTTCTTCTCCTGGTTAATAAAAATTGCATTGTTATGTGATCGGCTGGATTCGAAACAAAGATCTCAGAGAGGGAGGTGAAAAGTGATAATTCTTTTTGGTAGCTATTCATGTCAAAATTCAGTAGTATAGAATAAGGTAGAAAAATTATCAATAGATTCGAAGTTCATATTCAGGAGCACTTGACCAATTTAGTAGTATTCAGAAGTGACCAATTCAGCAATTAAGACAATGAACAATAGCATTACAGAGAGAACCAGTTCTTGTTTCAGCTCTAAAAACCTTGTCGCGTGATCAGTTTGTCCTTTTCACCAAACACACTCGACCATTAGAGCAAGCAAAACTGATGATCAAGTCGGCTTTGAGTACCTTCTTCTCACATCAATGCCCGTGTGACCCCCGTATGCAACCCAAAATGCCCAAGTCTCATCCAGATTGTGACATGACCATGTTTCCAAATAAAAGCAAGACTATCTACTGCCCTTGATTTAAACAAGTACCAGTACATCAATATTAGTTCCATAAAATGCTTTAGTAATAGCAACGACAGAACATTTAAGAGATTCAGTAGCTTTCCTGCTTGAAATTCTATAGCAGTATAGAGAGAATCAGTTCTTGTTCCAGCTAATAAAAACTTGGCGCACGATCAGTTTGGCATGTTCTCTAAAGAGACCATCGGAGCAAGCAAAACTGACGATCAAGTCTGTTTCTGTGTAAATACCTCCTCCTTATGTCAATGCATGTGTGACCGCCAATATGCAACCCAAACTGCCCAATACTAATGTAGATAATTGTGACAATGCTAAGTTTAAAAAGAAAAGCAAGACAATCTGATGCACTTCATATAAACAAGTACCAGTACAGCACAGTTTGTTCTACAAAATATTGTATTAATAGTAACGTTAGAGCATTTGAAAGATTCAGTAGCATCTGAAAGATCCCGTAGTACAGAATAAGACCGTGAAAATATCACACAGATTCCCGGTTGATATTCAGCAACACTTGATAGAGTCAGCACAACATTCAAAGTGACCGGTTAGCAGTACACATACAGTGACCAAAAGAATTAACAGATTCAGCAATGCGAACATTGAAATTCAGTAGATGTAGCAAGACCTGATTAAAAAGGAAAGCGAGACCATATTCTGCACTCGCCCGATCGATTTGAACAAGCACCGAACAAAACTTTTGACAGATTCAGTAGCATCTAAAAGATTCAGCAGTACATAAAAAGAAAGAAAAATATTGACAGATTACCAGTTCAGATTCAGTGGCACTTGGACATATTCGGCATCATTTAAAAGTGACAGATTCAGTTTGCCCTTTTCTCCGAACACTTGTCATTGGGAGAAACAGAACTGACAATCAAGTCTACTTTTGTGTGCATGCCTCCTTCTCACATCAATGCTTGTGTGTGACCTCCATAGGAAACTCAAAATTTCCAAAGACTTGTCTAGATTATGAGTTTATGACAAGGCCAAGTTACAAAAGAAAAGCAAGACCATCTACTGCACTTGATCTAAACTAAGCTATCCTATTACATAGTATTACGATTACTTACGGTAGTTTGGTTCCAATCGCGGGAATTGGCGAAGCTCGGGATGAACCATCATGGAGTCTCCAGAGAGTTCCATGCAACGTTGGTTGAGAAACCAACAGGTGCTTCTTCGGAATTTAGACTGAAGCAGCATATTTCAGGAAACGACATATATCCAAGTCCTATTGCATGGTGGGAGGTGTAGACATAGTTGCTTCTCGTCAGATATCCTTGGGCAACATCTGCACCGCCTACCGCAATGTTAATCAGATAGTTCAATCCAAGGAAAAGGGAATATGCTCCCAGGTCAGCAATCGCTATCCATGGCTTAGGTGGATGCAAGTAAGCAGTGTCCTTTGAGTACACCTTGTAGCCAAACCTAGTAGGATAGGTGCCACAAGTGTGACCACAACGATTAACACTATGATCAGCAACATGATTGCCATGACCATAATAAGTACCACCATAAAACTCCTACCACCATAAAACTCCTCATCAATAACGCCCACGGTATGGATAAGAAGAAGGGGAGATTCATCTGCAGATATTGGTAAGAACCATAAACCAGGTTCATGCTCGTCATCATCTATGGCATGAAGCTTGCCCACCTCAAGATGCGCGATAGGTGGTGACGGGAGCAGAATAGGACCTTCAAAAAGAAATGACGGCCAAACCAACCAACACTAGTTTGCATCCATTAAAACCGAAGCTAGTGTTTAGAACAGGAATGGATCAAAATTACCAAAATACAGATGATTCCAGACATAAACACTGTCACTCTCAGTGAATGCAAGCACCAGACCCTTGTGGATAAGTGCATCGTTGTATCTGAAATAGCACTAGAACTGGCTCTCAATAACTGTCCATGCATACTCATTGCCATCAAGGGTAGCAATTGAGTAGTCGAAGATAGCGACAAGAGAGAAATCTAAATAATCCACCGCAGTTGTGGGAGCTCGGCAAATAGAATGAATGTAAACGGATCATTGGTGGGTACAAACTCATTGACTTGTGGGAGAGGAACACATTGATTAGTGTACACATTGACAAGATCCCACTTGCACTCGGACCCAACAGTGGTGATCCAATCTCCATTGGCACCTACCCACTGCTTACCCATACAATTCGGGAACATAGCGTTGGAGGAGAACCTGTCCAGCGACGTCGGCTTGCATGTCGTGCCCTTGCCCTCAAATTAATCGTTGCATTCCCATGGTTTCTTAGTCGGGTGAGAATGAAGAACACAGGGGAGGCCAAACAGCTAAGAAGCGTGTAAAGTTGCACTATATTTTGCCGAGTCAAGAAGATGTTTGGACGAACCGGCAAGGCTCAAGGCGGTGATGATGTCGCATCTGGTTGTGAGTTCTTCAAGCGGGCATTCGGTAAAAACATCCTAGAACAGCTCAGAATCATCACTGTCCTTGCTCGGTCCTGCCATTGCAAGGGAGCTGATGGAAGTTGGGACGATGGCTTGATTTGATTTTCTGGAAAAGAGGGAAGATCGATGGTGACAGGTGGGACAGGGAGAAGAACGAACACTCTCATACTATGTGGTGAATAGGATCGGAAAGCGGCATTTTGGAGGAGAAGAATGGCAGCGCTTGGTGTAGAGGTAGGGTAATGGGGAACTGGGATAGAGCGTATAGGCGAGGTTGAATAAACTGAAAACGGATGCATGTTCCTCTGCTCCATTTCCCTTCAGAATAGTATAACTCTGCTCTAGTTCCCTCTGCAATAAATCTTTCTTGTGAAATGAAAACGGAGTAGTACTGAGTACTCGAATCTAGGGGTAGACGTAGGAGTAGCGATCCACCTGTAGTAATAATTTCTCCCGTTCTCAAGCTCTTTTGTTGTATTAGTTTCCAACAAAAACTCTTGTGTACATATGGTAGGACATATTGCGAAACATGGTCTTTGAAAGGCTTCCAAAAAATTGTCATTGTTTTAAAATCAATCAAACAAAAAATAATGAGTACTAGTAACAAAAGAATTCACACGATGTTCTCCTACATGTATTATTTTCCATGAAGATAAACATGAGTTTTGACAACTGTTTAAAGACAAACGTGAGTATGAACATTCTTGGATTTTCAACCTAACAGCCAAGGTCAAGGACATATCTACATCATACTTTATGCATATGATCTCATATCCTAGAATTTGCATGCCGATAAATTTGGCCATATTTTGAAAACATCGAAGATGAAGTAGTGTGAACAGTATGGCTCGATCAGCTGCTCTCTAGAGAAGGAGCCAAACCCGACTGTTTTACTTGCTTAAATTAAGGTTCCTTTGTGCTAAATGTATGGACCTCGATGTAATTTTCACTTTTTTAGGTCCTTGATGTAAAATGTACTTCCACACCCGTGTAAAATTCTAACCTAAAGTGTAAGTGGTGAAATTTCGATGATTTTTTAGCTTACTTGTCAACGAGTATGACATTTATTGGATTTCAAGTCGAACGACCAAGGTAAAGGCTATATATGTCAACCATCATACTTTATCTTGATGATCCCATATGAGAGAATTTGCATGGTGACCAATTTGTCCATATTGTGAAAACAATCGAAGAGGAAGTAGTATGTAGAGTTTGGCTTAGATCAGCTTATCTCTCGAGAAGGAGCCGAACCAAATTTTTTTCTTTTAGGGAGGTTGATGATAAATGTATGGACCTCGGTGTAATTTTTGCTTTTTTGGTCCCTGCTGTAAAATGTACTCCGACCAACCGTGTAAAAATCTAACCTAAAAGTAAGTGGTGAAATTTAAACGAATTTAACTTAGTTGTCAATGAGTATGAACCAGTCTGGGATTTCAAGATAAATGACCAAGGTCATGATCCCATATCCAACAATTTGCATGCCGACAAATTTGGCCATATTTTGAAAACAATCGAAGATTAAGTAGTATGAAAAGTATGGCTCGATCAGCTACTCTCTTGAGAAGGAGCTAAACCCGACTGTTTTCCTTGCTTAATTTTTGGGTCCTTTGTGCTAAATGTATGGACCTCGATGTAATTTTCCTTTTTTAGGTCCTTGATGTACAATGTACTTCCACGCCCATGTAAAATTCTAACCTAAAAGTCTAACTGGTGAAATTAACGATTTTAGCTTACTGGTCAATGAGTATGACCATTATTAGATTTCAAGCCGAACAGCCAAGGTCAAGGCCATATCAACATCATACTTTATGTTGCTGATCCCATATGAGAATTTGCATGGTGACAAATTTGGCCATATTTTGAAAACTATCAAAGAGGAAGTAGTACGTAGAGTTTGGATCTAAGATCAGCTGATCTCTCGAGAAGGAGCCAAACCAAAAAAATCCTTTTAGGGAGCTTTATGATAAATGTATGGACCTCGATGTAATTTTTTCTTTTTTCAGGTCCGTGATGTAAAATGTACTCCGACCAACCGTGTAAAATTTTAACCTAAAAGTAAGCGGTGAGATTTAAATGAATTTAAGCTTAGTTGTCAACGAGTATGAACCATTCTGGGATTTCAAGATGAACGACCAAGGTCATGATCCCATATCCAAGAATTTAAATGCCAACAAATTTGGCAATATTTTGAAAACAAACATAGATGAAGTAGTATGAAGAGTATGACTCGATCATCTACTCTCTCGAGAAGGAGCCAAACCCGAATGTTTTCCTTACTTAATTTTAGGATCCTTTGTGCTAAATGTATGGACCTTGATGTGATTTCCCCCTTTTGAGGTCCTTGATGTAAAATGTACTCCGACCAACCGTGTAAAATTCTAACCTAAAAGTAAGTGGTGAAATTTAAACAAATTTAAGCTTAGTTGTCAACGAGTATGAAAATTTCTTGGATTTCAAGCCGAACGACCACAAGGTCAAGGCCATATATCTACATCATACTTTATGGCGATGATCCACATATCCAAGAATTTGCATAGCGACAGATTTGGCCATATTTTGAAAATAATCGAAGAGGAAGTAGTATGAAGAGTATGGCTCAATGAGCTGCTCTTTCGAGAAGGAGCCAAACATGACTACTTTCTTTGCTCAATTTTAGGGTCCTTTGTGCTAAATATATGGACCTCGATGTAATTTTCCTTTTTTTGGTCCATCATGTAGAATGTACTCCCACTGACCATGTAAAATGCTAACCAAAAGTAAGTGGTGAAATTTAAACGAATTTAAGCATATTTGTCAACGAGTATGAAATATTCTTGGATTCCAAGCCAAATGACCACAAGGTCAAGGCCATATCTCTACATCATACTTTATATGATGATGATACCATGTCAGGGAAATTGCATGGCAATAGATCTGGCAATGTTTTGAAAATAATCAAAGAGGAAGTAGTATTAAGAGTTTGGTCCAAATCAGCTGATCTCTCGAGAAGGCCCCAAACCACAATTTTTTTCCTTTTACGGTCCTTTATGCTAAATGTATGGACCTTTATGTAATTTTTTTATTTTTTGAGGTCCCTGATGTAAAATGTAATCCGATCGACCATGTAAAGTTCTAACCTAAAAGGAAGTGGCAAAATTTAAACGAATTTAAGCTTAGTTGTTAATGAGTATGAACCATTCTTGTATTCCAAGATGAACGACCAAGGTCAAGGCCATATCTACATCATACTTTATGATGATGATCCCATATTCAAGAATTTGCATACCGAAAAATTTGGCCACATTTTGAAAACAATCCAAGATGAATTGGGATGCTACATGAACCACCAAGGTCAAGGCCATATCTTACTAGGACAAGTAGCATTACAATTGTTAGACAATTGGGATGCTACATGAACCACCAAGGTCAAGGCCATATCTACATCATAATTTATGATGATGATCCCATATCCAAGAATTTGCATGCCGTCAAATTTGGCCATATTTTGAAAACAATCAAAAGATGAAGTAGTATGAAGAGTATGGCTCGATCAGCTACTCTCGTGAGAAGGAGCCGAACCCGACTATTTTCCTTGCTTAATTTTAGGGTCCTTTGTGCTAATTGTATGGACCTCGATGTAATTTCCCCCTTTTTAGGTCTACAAGTGTGAGTGGTGAAATTTAGAAGATTATTTTAAGCTTACTTGTCAATGAGTATGAACATTCTTGGATTTCAAGCCGAAAGACCAAGGTCAAGGACATATCAACATCATACTTTATATGCTGATGATCCCATGTCATAGAATTTGCAGGGAAAAGGATCTGGCTATGTTTTGAATACAATCAATGAGTAAGTAGTATTAAGAGTTTGGCTCAGATCAGCTGATCTCTCGAGAAGGAGCCGAACCAGAAAATTTTCCTTTTAGTGTCCTTTATGCTAAATGTATGGATCTCGATGTAATTTTTGCTTTTTTGAGGTCCTTGATGTAAAATACAATCTGAATGACCATGTAAAGTTCTAACCTAAAAGTAACTGGTGAAATTGAAATGAATTTAAGATTAGTTGTCAATGAGTATGAACCATTCTTGCATTTCAAGACGAACAACCAAGGTTAAGGCCATATCTACATCATACTTTATGTTGATGATCCCATATTCAAGAATTTGCATACTGACAAATTTAGCCATGTTGTGAAAACAATCAAAGATGAAGTAGTATGAAGAGTATGACTCGATCACCTACTCTCATGAGAAGGAGCCAAGCCTAACTATTTTCCTTGCTTAATTTTAGGATCCTTTGTGCTAAATGTATGGACCTCGATGTAAGTTCGCCCTTTTTAGGTCTAAAAGTGTAAGTGTTGAAATTTAGACAATTATTTAAGCTTACTTCTCAACGAGTATGAACATTCTTGGATTTCATGCCGAACGACCAACGTCAAGGCCATATCAACATCATACTTTATATACTGATGATCCCATGTCATAGAATTTGCATGGCAACAGATCTAGCCATGTTTTGAAAACAATCGAAGAGGAAGTAGTATCAAGAGTTTGGCTCAGATCAACTTATCTCTCGAGAAGGAGGCAAACCGGATTTTGTTTCCTTTTAGGGTCCTTTATGCTAAATGTATGGACCTTGATGTAATTTTTTTTCTTTTTTGAGGGCCCTGATGTAAAATGTATTCTGATCGATCGTGTAAAGTTCTAACCTAAGAGTAAGTGGTGAAATTTGAATGAATTTAAGCTTAGTTGTCAATGAGTATGAACCATTCTTGTATTTCAAGACGAACGACCAAGGTCAAGGCCATGTCTACATCATACTTTATGCGGATGATCCCATATTCAAGGATTTGCAAACCGACAAATTTGGCCATATTTTGAAAACAATCGAAAGTATGAAGTGTGTGACTCGATCATCTACTCTCTCGAGAAGGAGTCGAACCTGACTGTTTTGCTTGATTAATTTTAGGGTCCTTTGTGCTAAATGTATGGACCTCGATGTAATTTTCCCGTTTTTAGGTCCTTGTTGTAAAATGTACTCCCACCGACCGTGTAAAATTCTAACCTAAAATTAAGTGGTGAAATTTAAACGAATTTCAGCCTATAGTTCTCAACGAGTATAAACATTATTTGATTTCAAGCCGAATGACCACAAGGTTAAGGACATATCTCTACATCATACTTTATTCTGATGATCGAGTGTGCAAGAATTTGCATGGCGATAGATTTGGCCATATTGTGAAAACAATCAAAGAGAAAGTAGTATGAAAAGTATGGCTAGATCAGCTGCTCTCTCGAGAAGGATGGAACCCGATTGTTTTTTTTGCACAATTTTAGGGTCCTTTATTCTAAATTTATGGACCTCGATGTAATTTTCCCTTTTTTAGGTCCTTGATGTAGAATGTACTCCCACCGACCATGTAAACTGCTAACCTAAAAGTAAGTGGTGAAATTTCAACAGATTTAAAGATAGTTGTCAATGAGTATGAAAAAATCTTTGATTTCAAGCTGAACGACCACAAGGTCAAGGCCATATCTCTACATCATACTTTATGTTAATGATCCCATATTCAAGAATTTTCAGGGTGACAGAGTTGGCCATATTTTGAAAAAAATCGAAGAGGAAGTAGTATGAAGAGTATGGCTCGACCAGCTGCTCTCTCGAGAAGGAGCCAAACTCGACTATTTTCTTTGCTCAATTTTAGGTTCTTTTGTGCTAAATGTATGGACCTTGATGTAATTTTCCATTTTTTTATGTCCTTTATGTAGAATGTACTCCTACCGACCGTGTAAAATGCTAACCTAAAAGTAAAGTGGTGAAATTTCAACGAATTTACGCATAGTTGTCAATGAGTATGAAAAAATCTTGGATTTCAAGCCAAACAACCACAAGGTCAAGGCCACATCCCTACATCATACTTTATGTTGATGATCCCATATTCAAGAATTTGCATGGCGACAGATTTGGCCATATTTTGAAATCAATCGAAGAGGAAGTAGTATGAAGAGTATGGCTCAACGAGCTGATCTCTCGAGAAGGAGCCGAACCCAACTGTTTTCTTTGCTCAATTTTAGGGTCCTTTGTGCTAAATGTATGGACCTCGATGTAATTTTCTCTTTTTAGGTCCTTTATGTAAAATGTACTTTATGATTATGATCCCATATCCAAGAATTTGCATGCCAACAAATTTGGCCATCTTTTGAAAATAATCAAAGATCTTAAAAACAAAAAATAATCAATTTCAATTTTCCAAGTGACAGGAATTTAATTTCTGAAAAGAAAATAAGAAGAATTTATTTCCTTTTTCTATTAAAAATAAAGATCGAGAAGAGACTATATGAGCATAGAGGAGGGACCGAGAGAGATGCGAAGAGGAGGATTTGAAGGAGGTGCAATGTCAGAGCAAAGCTGGGATGGGTTCATGACACGAGGTATAGGGTACAGTAATGTAGAGTAAATTTTAGGACCACAATATATATGCACGCAAAACAAATTATGTTTTCTCTCTCCTTCACTCCCTCATCACCACCCACACCCCGACCGGATGATCTCTCCCTCGTCCACAGCATGGCGCTGCGCACGCACATTGACCTGCCTTGTGTCGGTGGCTTTGTTTTTGTGTCTAGCGTGTTTGTCAGATGCGTTGGCGGGAACCATTTTGTTCCTTGGCAGCAAAACGTATTACTAATATAGTAGAATAGAGTAGCAATTCAAACTTTCCTAGTTTCGAAATTTTCACTTCCTTCACAAACATCCAGGGGGAAGGATATTCAAAAGATCGCCATTCGCAATACTACTAGTACAAGTATGAGTACTACTTATTTGCTGGACAAGGGAATGGTTGATCTGGCCAGCCAAAAAATAAAAATGTCCCGTCGCATTGGATGCTCCCCATTATGATCTAGCCAACCTTCCTACTCCGCACTACTCCACCTCCATACCCTAGGAAGAGGAAGCACCAAGCACACCCGTAGCAAGCTGGTTCGAAAGTGAGGAGCACTCCTTTTTTGTCCCGTGAAGCAAGTAGTACTCCCTCCTTCCCAAATTAGGACATGTATTACTTCTAGTCAGAGTCAAATTTAATAAACTTTGACTAAGGGTACAATATCAACTCAATGTTACTAGAATCATCAAGAATGATATTTTCATATTATATAAATTTGTCATTAGAAAACTCAATATGTTTTGCATATAGTTGGTCGAACTTTATAAAGATTAACTTTGACCAAACCTAATATGTGTCCTAATTTGGGAAAGAGGAAGTAGTATGAAGAGTATGGCTAGATCAACTGCTCTCTCGAGGAGTCGTACCCGACTGCTTTCCTTGCTTGTTTTTAGGGTCCTTTGTGCTAAATGTATGGACATTGATGTAATTTTCCCTTTCTTAGGTCCTTAATGTAAAATGTAGTCGCACCATCCGTGTAAAAATCTAACCAAAAAGTGTAAGTGGTGAAATTTAAACGACTTTAAGCTTACTTGTAAACGAGTATGAACATTCTTGGATTTCAAGTCGAACGACCGCACTTTGCCCACCTACACACCACCCAACCCCCTATCTCACCTCTAGCCCCCTACACCACCGCACCAGAACATCACTGCCGCACTTCGCTCGCCCACATGCCATCCCAAACCCCTATCCCACCTCCAGCTCCTGCACCACCATAGTTCGCCGGCCTACACACCATAACTGGATACCATATACTCCTGACCAGTCTACGGGATCAGCCGACATCCACCTTACTGAGCCTAGTTTGCTGACACCCTCTTCCATACAACCATGTTAGTTTTGCCGACTCCATCGTCCACAACACCTGGCCTGATTCACCTACGCCGGTATGCGCTACATTAGATCTGCTTCACGTACTCAATAGTCCACTACACCAGATCTACTTCACCAACACTCTCATGTAGCACCTCGAATCCATAATCGGTCCTAATAGATCTGCTTCACCGACGACGCCGTGCACTACACCGTATCTCCTTCACCGTCCATCTTGCCAAGTAAGCCAGACCCATCAACAACCTCCATAGATCTGCTTCACAGACGCCACCAAGATCTATCTGCTTCATCCTGACTCACCACTACTAGGCACCCTCGGCGTCCTTGACGTGACCCGCAAAGATATCGTGTATGCGTAAACAACGCCGTGACCTAGGTAAACTAGATATGCTTGTCCATTCGTTTCAATATAGCAGGTATAAGCCTGTGACAATGAACTGCATTTCTGTATTGGTGGTAAATTCCTACCTCAATATTGGCTTAATTGATATCCCACTCTCCCTTGATAAACCTAGTGTAGTCTATGTTAAATCCAGGCGTTAGACTACTCCTTATGTTTCGAGGTATAAGGCGTCCTTGTTATGCGGGTTTTTTTGACCAACAATTACTCTTAATATACATAAACAATTTTGGCAGTACAAAACTGACATCATTAGAGTTCATTAGTAATATGTAGTTCATGGCAAATGTTAATTCACTGAACATCTGAAGCTTCCTACCTGTTCTACAAGTTTACAAGTCATGTCATCATAATGTGCATTTGCTTTGTCTATTGCTACAATACTGACTTCATGTAATTTTACAGTTCATTGGTAGTTTTAATCCACTAAACATGTAGGTTAACAGTCCCTGCTCTACAAGTTCGGAATTTATGCTATTTTAATTTCAATCTGGTTGTTCTAAGCAACCACAGTAACTGCCTTCTCTTATGTAATTCATCGCAAATTTTATGTCATTAAACTTGTTGGTTTTGCATTCCCTCTACAAGTTATGCCATTAGTATTTGTTTCAATTAAGCTTTGACAGTAGCTGCCGCCTATTGTGTACTACTCCCTCCATTTCAAAATAATAAGATGTTTTAGCTTTGTGAAAGGAGTGTATCTAGACACCATTTAGTGTGTAGGTTTACTCCAAACCTACATGAACCTACACACTAAAAGTGGTCTAGATACACTTCTTTCAAAAAGCTAAAACATCTTACATTTTGAAACGGCAGGAGTACATCCATTCCGTAAAAGAAAGCTTATACTTTTTTAAAGTCAAACAATGATGACTTTTACCAAGCTCATAGAAAAATATATTAAGGATTAATTTGTGGTATTTGCGTCTATGAAAATATATGCTCCAATGTATCGAATGGCGTTGGTTTGGCATGGTAGATGTTCCTGATATGTTCTACAAACTTGGTCCAATTTTGCATCAATTGACTTGCGAAAAATTTATACGCCTTATTTACTTTTGATTGTATGTAGTATTACATGGCATGTTTTAAGGCACTTAACATGGTTATTTGCATGCCTTGCTCTATAAATTCAAGTTTCTCAATTATAATTTTTGTAGCAGCAGTAGCTACCTTCTTTTTTGTAGTTCATGGCATTTTAAGTCACTTCACAGATGGGTTAGCATTCCCTGGTCTATAAGTTGATGAGATGTACCATTGTAATGTCTATCTTGTTCGTCCAAATATTAGTACAGTAACTACCTGCTCTATAGATGGTGACAAATTTTATGGCACTTCTCATATTTGTTTGCAATCCTATTTCACAAGTTAAATCATTGTAATTTCTCTCTTGTTCGTGCTAAGGAGTGAATGTAACTGCATTCTATTTTATCACCATGGCAATCTTTATGTCATTTAAATGTTTGTTTATATTCCACCATTCCATGCTCTACGTGTTCACAAGTGATTATACTATAATGTCTATCTAGTTCTTTGTAAACAACAACATCCAATATCTGATATTATTTCCTCTCACAGGGAACACGGATAATCGTAGAGTGAATCCCCCTACAATATTGTAAGTACATGTTGCTTTCTATTGCTGAATGCAAACCTATTTTATGTGAATGAGTGGCATGAACCTATATGCAGAGGAGCAACAATAAAGTAGATAGATCGTCTATCCAAGTACTGGATGTGGTGGATGTCTTCAAAGGATGAACTGATAACATGATGTCCTCCAACGGGACCCCACGAAGAGAAATAGTAAGTCTCTTGTTTTTATGGAGATGTGCTTAGTGCTAGATGCTTGTTTGTATGAGGTACCACACGATTCGGCTAATGATTAGAACAAGGTTGACCTTAAACAAGACTAGACAAAAACCAAACATAAATCTCTCGATTTATAATTCAATGTGCTCACTTGATTTTGGTGATGATCTATTCTTTCTATATTTGACTTGTGTTCATCTATTTATCTATCTATCTATCTATCTATCTATCTATCTATATGTTAACTAGACCATGATTAGGTGGTGGTGATTTAAGTATATCCACTTTTATGTTGTATTTTTCTGCTATGTAACAAATACCAATTGTAAATCTCTCGATTTATAATTCATTTTTCTCACACAATCATCATGACGATCTATTCTTTGCTATATTTGACTCATCATCATATCTATGTATCTATATATGCATCAACTAGACTATGATTATGTGGTGGTAATTTAAGTATATCCACTTTTATGCTAATTTATAGTATATTATTGTATTTTTCTGCTATATTTAAGAGTTTGTATGCATTCTGGAGGTAGTCACATTGTCTAGTGTCGGCACCACATGAGTTGGCCAATGATTAAAATAAGATGACCTTTAACGGTACTGCACAAAGGCCAAACGTAAATCCCTTGATTTATAATTCAGTTTGCTCACTCAATCATGGTGGATATCTCTTTTTGCTATATTTGACTGATGATATTCTATCTATCTATATATATACATTAAATAAACCATGATTAGGTGGTGGTTATTGAAGTATATCCACTTTTATGCTAATCTATATTCTATTATAATATTAGAGATCGCCACCATGATTGAGCTTATATGCACTCTAGAGGTAGTAACATAGTCTAGTGTTATATGTATGAGACTAAAGGGTGTCTACATACAATACTAGTCCAAGTTACTCTACCAACACTAAAGGGTGTCTACATACATTCATTTCACAAAAGCCATAACATCTTATATTTTGAAACGGAGGGAGTTTTATCTAGACTAGTCATAGTGAGATTGTCATAGCTATTATCATCTAATTTGATCCACAGTTACTATATATATGTACTATAACCATCTTAATATGATCTAGAAGTCTATCGTGCACCTAGTGTTGGATTGCTTAATTCATTACCTCAATAGCTACTCTACATGATGTACATATAGATTCTATTGCCAATTTGATTCTTTAATTTGCTCATGATTAAAGCAATGTAATGATTTTCTTAACTTTAAATGGTCAAAGCACCGCCCTGTCAAGGCGGAAGCTGTGGGTTTGACCCCCATCAGTCCCAAACTAGGGATGGCAATTTCTGTGAGAAATACAATGTTTGATTAATAATAAACTAGAGATTTTCATCTGTACATGATCAGATGATCTTGTGAGTTTAATATTAGCCACCAGATGGTTCTATTGGTTATGGTTCCTTTGAATTTTTGGTTGACTTGTGATTGCATCAATGCTATATTCTAACATGGTTCCCAGACATACATTGTTTAAATACTTCATTGACCTTGCAAGGTGCACAATGTATCATTTGCTTGTTTGTCTACTGGATTTTCTTGCCTGGTTATATGTACAATGATGCTGTCAGCAGTTGGAAATAAAATAGCTGTAGGCATTACAAAGAAGGTTTGTGCTACTTTTTGGATAAATCCAACTATTGTTTTGGCAGCAAATGACCCATCTCTTTGTTTCTCTTCTTTTTTTATTTACTGGCCCGACGATCAAAATATTTGAATGATCTGGCTACTGAAAATGAATGGTTGATATCTTGTTTGTCTGAAATGATTCTAGTAGTCTATTGAAGACACTTGATCTATTGCTTGTTTTCCAAGCTACTATCCTATTTCCCTGATGATTAAAGCAATGCCACTTCTAGTCGGAGGTCACTTTTTTGGCTAGTTCATACTATAGACCATTTTTAAACGCTATTTTTATATTTTAGGTTAATTATTTGTTGTCCCGACCAGTTCTAAGCAACTGAAGGAATCTCACGCACCTCTTTTTGTTATATTTTTTATATTTCTGTCATGAAGAGATATGATTAGTTTATGAGGTAAAGAGTCGAGTTGCTTGATTCCCTACATTCACTGCCACACTAGTTTAGTTAGTCTGCATGATACACACATGTTGATGGCTTGATTTGTTATATTAGGACAATGCCAATTTTGATATTCTTTGACAGCAAACATGGTGATTTTCGCCTACTTTGCTGCTCTAACTTAATATGTCTTAGTTTCAGCATGTAAATAACCTGTAGTGTTTGTTCCAGAGTGGCTATGATACTGGCATATGTACACATCGGTCTAGGACATCGATAGTTCCTATTATTCCGGAAAGAGATGTACGAGGCACATCATTGATTCTTCCTGGCCAGTGATGAATTAGAATTATTTTACATATAAGATGGCCGCCAGTTAGCTGGTACGTGATGGCTCTAAAATATAGCCATCTACGTCCACATTTAAATTGGATATTACTCATATTCTTGATGAAATATCTCTCTAAACCCTGCCACTAATGCTAATATTCATAGGGGTATGCAATCCTTTCTTTTATATTTTTCCTGCATAGATAATGTCATTTAAAGGAGGCAATCACTACATTAAAGTCAAAGATACGAGATTTCCAACAACCAGCAGAAACCATGAGCGATAAAGCGAAGGAAGACGCTTAGACCAACTATATGACCGGAGCAAAAATTCCGGCCGTATAGCTCTGCTTGTATAGTTGGCGTCACCACCGTTAGGTCAAACAGAACAACTTTCGTGAAGGGACCCCTATATAAATAAGTCTCGGGCAACGAGAAAACAAGCCAGACCTCGCCAAAAACTCTCTACCACAGATCACCAGCCGCCTCCAGATCTCCAAACCCTTCTCCATCTCCATAGCCATATTCCACCACTTGTAATAGTAGAACTCTTCTCTGATTGGCGACATTGTAAGACTATTGCTATCAATCTTATGATTTTCATTACAATGTTTGTGATTGTTGATTTCATCTCTATGTGTGAGTAATTCTCCTTGGGCTAAGAGCTTCGGCCTAGCCATGTAGCAATTGTGCATGTTATTTATCATAGATGGGTTCGTGTATTAGTTTGTATGACATGATGATTATTGTATCCTCTCTTGCCTCAATCCAAGGACTTGTCGGGTACCCAAGACCCCGAGGGTTGATCCAGGTATAGGGAGTATGAGTAATGACTGATCTACAGGTTGGGAATCCCAGTGATAGAAGGGATAGTACGGATGTATGTGAGGGATTTGCTTGGGATTAACGGTGACATCACTATGTATATCATTAGTTGTCTTTCTTCTATGGATAAGACTAGTAGGTTATTGCTATAAGCGGTTGCGGAGGCAATAGCAATTATGGATGCACTGCCCACATATAATTTATCTTGCTCTAACAAGTACACGCATACTTTATTTCTATCTTTTATTCCCATCAGATGTTTTGCACAGCTATAGGTGAAATCGAAAGCCCTAGGCCCTCTCTCTTCATCATCGACAACAACAAAAAGACGCCAGCTACTGGTCCGGTAAAAACACAAAAGGAATTCTAAAACTCCTGAAGGTCCGTTAAAGTAACTTCACTATGCATTCGCTTCCAGAGGATTCGATAACCTAGGTCTACTAGGGAAACGAAGCTATACTACATCTGTAATCCGGATCGAAGGTATCAACCCTTTTTCTGGCACCGTTGTCGAAGAAGCAATAGCTACCCTGGTGAGGTTATTAGGAACCTTGCTAGTTTTAATTCTTGTTTTTAATTTTGTTAGATTCCTTTTAGTCTTTATTTGATAAACCAAAAAAATTAGTTAGCCTTTAAATTCTTGATTTTACTATTATAATTCTCTGTTTACGAAAACCCAAAAACATAGGAAATATGGATGAAAAGAAGCTAGGGGAGTTGGCTACTCCCAACAATGATTATTTGTGTACTCCTATTACTCAGCCAGCAATCGTTGCTGATGACTATGAAAAATTATGCCCCATTACTTAAGCTTGGTTCAACAGAATCAATTTGGAGGCTTTGATGTTGAATACGTAGGTATGCACTTAAATACTTTCACTAAAATATGTGATATGATGCGTATAAAAGACGTTGACCCCGATGCGGTCAAATTGCATTTATTTCCTTTCTCTCTAAGAGGGAGAGAAAAATAATGGTTGCTATCTTTGCCTAGAAATACTATTACATCATGGGTGGGATGTGCTTATTTATTTATGACTAAAATTTTCCCACCTACAAAGAATATGCAACTCAGATCTAATATTACTAGCTTTAGGCAGGAAGAGCGTGAGCCACTAGCGCTGGCATGGGAGAGGATGAAAGAATGCTTAAGTAACTGTCCTGGTCATGGGATGGAAGATTGGTTAATCCTCCATTTATTCTATAATGCTCTTAATCCTATGTCTAAGTCATTGCTTGATACTACAGCTGGAGGAACATATATGGGTAAACATATTACCGAAGCGAAACTTCTAGACAATATGCAAGACAACCATGCCCAATGGCATGTGGAAAGATCAAACACGAAGAAGGTGAATTCTATCTCACCACAAGAAAGCGAAGAACTCAATACTAAGTTGGATGAGATCATACTAGCCGTAAAAGGTAAGGAAACCCAGGTAAGAGCCACCCATGAAAAAAAATATTGAAGAAATAGACTTCGTACTTCGTAATGATTATAATCCTGCTTGAAAGAAGAGTTATAATCCTAACTTTCAGAAACATTATTCTAGTCATGCATGTAACTCTAATAATAATATGGGAACTAGTAATGGTAGTCTCCAAAGAACACTTAAGTCTTTCATAGACTCACAAAATGAACAAAATAATATTCTTGTTAAAATAACTAAGAACCATGATGCCATGCTTGGTAAATTAACTAACCAAGCTGTTAATTTGAGAAATGATTTGCAGGCCTTCCAAGAAAGAACAAGGATCGTTGAGGCACAGCTAGATAAGATAAAAGAGAGTCAAACTCTCATTCTAGCTAAATTTACAGGTAAAGCTGAGCCCAATCCTGTTGAAGAACTCAAAATTATGAGGATCCAAAGGGAGGAGCCTGAAGAACTTGACTATAGTAATGCTTCTTCACCAAGCTACACCGTTGAAGATCTTGTAAAAAGGATCAACGTCAAGACTCTGGTAAGTGAAGGTAGTGAGGAAGCTATGTACCAACACTTTGTTAATCAAGTAGCAATAAAGGTACGTGAGCTTGAGGAAGAACGCAAGCAAATTGCTAAAAAATTACCTGTTAAACTAAATAACATATTTGAGCCTACTATTAAGATTAAAATTGGAACTAATGAGATAGCTACACTTTGTGATCTAGGTGCAAGCGTCTCAACAATTCTAAAGAGTCTTTTTAACAAGTTAAATCTTGGCTTCTTTGAAATTACTGAGTTAAAATTGCATCTAGCAGATTCTACCTACAAACAAGCTGTAGGAATTAAGGAGAACACTTTAGTATACATTAAAGGTTGTCCTGCTCTCATTGATTTTGTTATTGTTGACATGCCTAAAGATGCTACTTCTCCTATTATATTAGGTCGTACTTTGTTAAGAACTATTAAGGCTTTGATTAATCTGTATGAAGGGGATCCTTTTGTTATTCATTTTCCAGGAAGAAGAAAGCCAAGCATGATGAAAAGGAGGCGATCACTTTGAAGGCCAATTACTTTGGAGTGGGTGTTCCACTCATCTGGCCCAAGTGAGTATCATCAAGGTCAAGCTATTGACCATAAAAGAGCGCTTCATGGGAGGCAACCCATGTTAAATTAAGGTTTGAGTAAAGTTTTTAAGTTTTAGTTTAAGTTTATGTTTAATAAAGAGTGCTAGAAAACTCCAATTGAGGAGAAGAAGTTCGGTGGTACTTGAAATTCTGCTTGATTCATGCTATTGTTAGTCGACAATATTTACTATCAATTTTCTGTCAAAAACAAGGTATATCACTAAGTTACAAGAAAAGAAATAGTTTTCGAAGAAACAGATTTTTTTATGCACACAGAGAGTTTAACGACCAACTATACGGCAGGAATAAAAATTTCAGCCGTATAGTTCCGGCTATATAGATATCTTTGCCATCGATAATTCTATTTTCATATGCATAAAGAGCTTAACGACCAACTATACGGCGGGAATAAAAATTCCGACCGTATAGTTCTGGCCTTATAGATATCTATGCCATCGAAAATTTGGGAATCACAGCTCTATAACCGCTGGAGCCGAAATGGTGGGTACCAATGTTCATCTTGTACAACTCCTTAAAATACGGACTCTTGGCCTTGCCCACGGCGGATTCACATCTGGCCTTGAACACCTTAAAGTCTTCTTCCTTGATCAAAGGCTCCTTCTTGACGACCTCTGAATAACTTAGCTTGTCCTTGAAAATCAGCTTCTTCACCCGGACCTTCCAATTCGACAAGGCCTTGGTCATCTTCCCGAGGGCATACTTGTTCACCGGATTCCCTTTGAGATTGTCAATATTGTACTTGTGTTCCTCATCACTCGGGAACGCGTATCGTGCGTGCAGCTTCCAAAAGAGCTAGATGAGGAAACCCTTGTTCTCTTCGGCATTCAGGTTCTCCGTGTTGATCGTGACGGTGTTCCGGAGGATTGCCATGACCTGGTTTGAGTAACCCACGACAAATTCATCTGGCTCCAAAGGTGCACCTTTAGCGCTCACGCTTGTGATGATGGACCTTTTGATGTCGACCACGATCGGGGTCTGATCCTTCTGGGCCTTCTTTGATGTGCTACCACCGTCCGTAGTAGCTTCAGCGCCGCATCAGTGGTAGTGGCGTCGCCATCGGCGTCCCCCATCTCCTCATCGCCTGACGAGGTATCCTCATCCTCCTCCATCTCGTCGTCCCGCAGAAAAAATTCTGGGTACTCTAGGAATTCCATCTCCGCTTGCTCCTACCAAAAGGGCTTCTTGCTAGAAGGGCCTGGCTCCCCTGATATTTCTAAACACACAAATCAATGGAACTAATAAGCACAAAAATTCACAGAAAATTTTGGCATAACCTTTGCTAATTTTTTGTGTCTAGGAGTGCCAGAAATTCGCCGGAACAGAAATGAATCAATATTCCGGCAAAACATTGGCAACTGAAAAAGAAAAACCTGCACAAAAGGCCTAAATAGGCACAAACACAGCCATTTTTGCTGTCAGCATCACAAGCACAGCCATACACAACTTGCTGTCAGAAGCATACAAGAAATCTGGATAGCATACACCACATATATGATTCGCTATACAAAGGTAAGCTTTTATGTCCTTCTCTGCACATGCACAAACTAAAAAAATCTAAAATTGTTACTTTAGTTATACTGTCCCTTTTTGCTGAGCAGATGCAGATATTGTTAGAGTATATTTGTGTATTGTAGTTTCCCCATATGTTAGGGGGCTTTCTGTATATTTGCACCTGTACATGTACTATATATTCTGGCCTTTGGTCCTCTGGTAATACAAGATCTATTACCCTAACATGGTATCAGAGCCGTAAGGCTTTTTTTCCTCTCTCTTCTCCCGCCGCCGCCGTCGCCGACACCGCCGCCGGCCACCGCCGCCGGCCCCGGCCCGCCGCCGCTGCCGCCGTCGCCGCCCGCCCCCGCCGCCCCGGATCCGCCGCCGCTGGCCCGACCCCGCCGCCGCCGCTGCCGCCGCCCGCTGCCCCGCCGCCCCGCAGCCCCGGCCGCCGCCTCCTCTCCATCCGGTCGCCGTCCGTCGTCGGCCGCCGCCGGCCGCCGCCGTTCCCTCTCCCTCCGTCGGATGCCGCCCCGCCTCCCCCATCGCCCGTCGGCCAGCCGCCGCCTCAGTCTCGCCAGATCCAGATCCGTTCGATCTGGTTTGAGTTGAAAAAAAATGTCTTCCTCCTTGGGCTATGTTGCGATTCCTCGCTGCCCGGTGATTTTTGATGGCGCGAATTATCCTGATTTCGCTGCCTTTATGCGCGTTCATATGCACGGTCTTCGCCTTTGGGGTGTGCTCTTCGATGAGGTCTCCTGTCCACTGCGGCCCATTGTGCCTCCAGTGCCTCGTGCACCGACGCCCGTTGTCCTTGCCCCCGATGCTACTCAGGCGGTCAAGGATGCAGCCCAGAGTGCTGATGAGTCTGATCGGGCTGATTATGAGCGCCAGGTCCAGGCGCATTCTGCTGCTACTACGACCTACCGGCTAGATCTGGCTAATTACACTCAGTGGATAGATGAGGATGCTCGTGCTGCTGCTGTTCTCACTTCCAGTATTCTGCCTCAGTATGCTGCCGAGTTCATGGGTCTTCCCACTGCTGCTGCTCAGTGGGCTTTTCTTCGTCAGCGCTATCAGCCATCTGGAGATGCTCTTTATCTGTCCGTGGTTCGTCAGGAGCATGATCTTAAGCAGGGTGATTCTACTATTGATGATTTCTACACTCAGAGTGCTGCTATTTGGCGTCAGCTTGACTCTCTTCGTACAACGGTGTGTAACACATGTCCCTGCTGTCTGATTGTGCGCACGGATCTGGAGTTTCAGCGCGTCTTTGAGTTCTTGTCACAGCTCCATAAAGAGTTTGAGCCGCGCCGTGCCCAGCTGCTTGCCCGTGGTCGTGTTCCGCTCTCTGAGGTACTGGCTGAGCTTCGTGCTGAGGAGACTCGTCTTCGTGGTGCAGGTCTTCTTGAGGTTCCATCTGTTCTTGCTGCTCATGGTCCCCCCGTGCTGCCGGCTTCGTCGCGGTCTCTCGCGCCGCCGCTACTCTCTACTCCACCGGCCTAGGGTCAGCGTCAGTCTCAGCAGCCTCGTGGTTCTCGTCCTCCCTGTGCCCACTGTGGCAAGGCTAGCCACGACATCTCTGGTTGCTGGACGAGGGATCCACGCTTATGTCAGCAGTATCTTACTCGTCGCCAGTCTGGTTCTTCAGGATCTTCTACTGTTGCCTCTGGACCTCCTACTGGTGCTTCTGGACCTCCTGCTGGTGCTCTGTCTGATCAGGATATTATTCGTGGTCTTCGTAGTCTGCTCGCTGCAACAGGCTCCTCCTCGTCGGGTACTGCTGGTTCTGTGACTAGTTCTTCTGGCACTGTGCGACCATCATCTTCTACACAGTCAGGTACGTCATCCCCATGGTATCTGGATTCTGGAGCTTCTTTTCATATGACTTCTGCATCTTCTATTCTTTCTGCTCTTCGCTCTCGTACTTCTCATGTCCGTGTTATTACGGCTGATGGTACCTCTCTTCCTGTTTCCAGTCGAGGCACCCTCTCTACCTCCTCCTTCTCTGTTCCTGATGTTTCTCATGTTCCTAGTCTTAAGATGAACCTTTTCTCTGCTAGTCAGCTTACTGATTCTGGTTGTAGGGTCATTCTTGATGCTGATTCTTGTGCTGTTCAGGACCGTCGTACACAGGCTCTGGTTGGAGCTGGCCCTCGTAGCATTGAGTCTCCGGGGCTCTGGGAGTTAGACTGGCTTCACGTTCCTTCTGCCGACACTTCTTCTGCCACTTCTCCTGCGGTTGCTGCTTCTGTCACTGGCTCTTTTTAGCAATGGCATCATCGGCTGGGTCATCTTTGTGGCTCCTGTTTATCATCCTTAGTTCGTCGTGATCTTCTGGGCCTTGTCTCAGGAGATGTGTTGTCGCCACATTCGTGTCAGGGTTGTAGGTTAGGTAAACAGATTCAGCTTCCCTATCCTACTAGTGTGTCTGTATCTCAGCGACCTTTTGATTTAGTTCATTCAGATGTGTGGGGTCCGGCTCCCTTTGCTTCAAAAGGGGGCCACCGATACTATATTTTTTTTATTGATGATTTTTCACGGTACACCTGGTTATTTTTTATGCGCTCTCGCAGCGAGGTGCTTGCCATTTATCAGTGCTTTGTGGCTATGGTTCGTACCCAGTATTCCACGCCTATTCGTGTTTTTCGTGCTGATTCTGCAGGAGAGTATATCTCTCAGCACCTGCGTGGCATCCTTGCTGAGCAGGGCACCCTTGCTCAGTTCTCGTGTCCCGGCGCCCATGCTCAAAATGGTGTCGCCGAGCGTAAGCATCGTCATATTCTTGAGACTACCCGCGCTATGATGATTGCTTCCTCTCTTCCGCCGCATTTCTGGGCTGAGGCTGTCGCTACGTCGACTTACCTCATTAATATCCAGCCTTCGGCTGCTCTTCAGGGTGGCATTCCTCTCGAGCGTCTTTCTGGCTCCTGTCCAGACTACTCGGCTCTTCGTTTATTTGGATGCGTTTGCTATGTTCTTCTCCCTCCTCGTGAACGCACCAAATTAACCGCTCAGTCTGTTGAGTGTGTTTTTCTTGGCTACAGTGATGAGCATAAGGGCTATCATTGTTGGGACCCCGTTGGTCGTCGTATGCGCATCTCTTGTGATGTCACGTTCGATGAGACGCGTCCTTTCTATCCTCGCCCCACCTCTGGCACTTACCTAATGAATGATCTCTCTTTTCTTCTTTTTCCTGATACACCTTCCGCTGTCTCTTCTCCTCCACCTCCTCCTTCTGTTGCGCCTCCTTTGTCTTCGGCGCCATCCTCTCCTCCGTCTAGTTCCCCTAGTTCTCCTCGGTCTCCAGCTTCGGATCCTTCCTCCGTGCCTTCTTCTTCCTCCTCTTCTGATGAGTCATCTTCAGCGGATGAGCTTCCTTCCTCACGACCTGTTCGTCAGCGTCGTGCTCCAGACCGTTACTCCCCTAGTCAGTATGGTCTCTCTGTAGTTTCCGAGCCGACTTCTTATCGGGATGCTGCGTGTCATCCTGAATGGTAGCTTGCCATGGCTGAGGAGATTGCTGCGCTTGAGCGCACAGGCACCTGGGATCTTGTCTCTCCCCCTTCTGGTGTTCGTCCTATCACATGTAAGTGGGTCTATAAAATTAAGACCCGCTCTGATGGATCTCTTGAGCGTTATAAAGCGCGTCTTGTGGCTCGTGGTTTTCAGCAGGAACATGGTCGTGACTATGATGAGACTTTTGCTCCTGTGGCACATATGACCACTGTGCGTACTCTTCTTGTTGTTGCTTCTATTCGACGCTGGTCTGTGTCCCAGCTTGATGTTCAGAATGCTTTTCTTAATGGCAAGTTGAGTGAGGAGGTTTATATGCAGCCTCCTCCTGGGTATTCCGTTTCCGATGGGATGGTTTGTCGTCTTCGACGTTCTCTTTATGGCCTTAAACAGGCCCCTCGTGCCTGGTTTGAGCGCTTTGCCTCTGTGGTGACTGCTGCTGGTTTCTCTCCTAGTTCTCATGATCCAGCGCTTTTTATTCACACTTCTCCTCGTGGACGCACTCTTCTCCTTCTCTATGTTGATAATATGATCATTACTAGTGATGATCCTGAGTATATTGCCTTTGTCAAGGCTCGCCTTCGTGATCAGTTTCTTATGACTGATCTTGGTCCTCTTCGCTATTTTCTTGGGATTGAGGTTTCATCCACTTCTGATGGGTTTTCTATCTCTCAGGAAAAGTATATTCAGGATCTGCTTGCTCGGGCTGCTCTTGCGGATGAGCGCACCGTTGAGACTCCCATGGAGCTTCATGTTAAGCTTCGTCCTACGGATGGTGATCCTCTTCCCGATCCCACTCGTTATCGCTATCTTGTTGGGAGTCTCGTTTATCTTGCTGTCACCCGTCCTGATATCTCTTATCCTGTTCATATTCTGAGCCAGTTTGTCTCAGCTCCTACCACTGTTCACTACGGTCATCTCCTCCGTGTCCTCCGTTATCTTTGTGGCACGATTACTCGTCGCCTTTTCTTCCCTCGTTCTAGCTCTCTCCAGCTCTAGTGCTACTCGGATGCTACGTGGGCGAATGATCCTACGGATCGTCGTTCACTTTCTGCTTACTGTGTGTTTCTTGGTGGTTCGCTTGTTGCTTGGAAGACGAAGAAACAGGTAGCGGTTTCCCGTTCGAGTGTTGAGGCTGAGTTACGGGCTACGGCTTCGGTGACTGCTGAGGTGACCTGGTTACGGTGGTTGCTTGCAGATTTTTGGGTCTCTGTTACGACACCCACTCCACTTTTGTCAGACAGTATAGGTGCTATCAGTATTGCACGTGATCCGGTCAAGCATGAGCTGACCAAGCATATTGGTGTTGATGCCTTTTATACACGTGCTCAGGTGCAGGATCAGGTTGTTGCGCTCCATTATGTGCCTTCAGACTTGCAGTTGGCAGATTTCTTTACAAAGGCACAAACCCGCGCTCAGCATGATTTCTTACTCTCCAAACTCAGTGTTATGGATCCACCATGAGTTTGAGGGGGGATGTTAGAGTATATTTCTGTATTATAGTTTCCCCATATGTTAGGGGGCTTTCTGTATATTTGCACCTGTACATGTACTATATATTCTGGCCTTTGACCCTCTGGTAATACAAGATCTATTACCCTAACAGATATATCTAGGGAGATTGAGATGCTCAAGAACAAGGTTGGATCTACAGGGCTTCTAGCCTAAACAAGCGAGCTACTTCCAGCGAACCACGGAGAATGGCCACTACTTCCAGCGAACCATGGAGAATTGGAACTCCTAGAAATGACCAAGTGAACACCTGACTTGAAAAGTACACTTTTGTCGTTAATATAAACAGCCTCTATGTCATGATAATAGTGATTTCCCCGTGCGTTGATGTCGTTAACTATAAAAGACTCTCTCAACACAGCACTGAATACAATTTCAGTTACTCTTATAAAAAAGCAAGTATAAACTTTAAAGTAGTGTGTATGTCTGAACTTCGAATGAGAAGTTTCCAAACTTCACAGCACCGGAATACACAATATTGTACTATGTGTATTGTCTGTTTTATGGTGTATGTATTGCTCAATAAAATTGTAGCATTGTTTAACCAGAATACCCTTCTGCAGGGAGTTTTCATATGTTATTCTCGCAATTCAAGCAGTTTTAATTTTGTGTGCAGTGCAAGTCTCCCAAAGTTTGGATCCATTTTGCATATGCAGAATACCATCTGTGCAGGTAGATGTAGTGATTCACACAATGACGACAGTGACAGAGTAATGCTACTTTCGTGTGGGAGTGGAATTAAAATGGTTTTGTCATGATTGTCACCTGGCTCTAAAGTTTTTGTCAAGACTGTCACTCCTTACTTGTAGGGGTGTACACAGATCGGCATATAATCTCTCACAGCATCCAACAATAATCACTCGTTCTACTACATGTACAAATCATATATATCGAAGCTGATAGGCTAAACTACTCTGCAAGTCCTCCAATGTTTGAATCTATTTTGAATATGCAGCATAGCATCTATGCAGGTTGACATCACATGACACAAACAGAGTAATGCCGGGGAGGAGGAAGGGAGAGGGGGAGCGGCGCTCACCTTGGGGTGCTCGGCCAGGACGAAGGTGAGCTTGTAGATGAGGTGGCCGGCGGCAGGCGCTGTCCACGGATAGCTGGTCTTCGAGAAGTAGCGTCGGGCTCCTCCTCCATGGGGAGGCGGTGCCTCCTCCTCCACGCGGTGGGCGGCGTCGGGCTCCTCCTCCACGGGGTAGGCGGCATCGGGCTCCTCCTCCACGGGGTGGGCGGGTCACGAGCGAGGTCGCGGGTCGACCCCTGTGACTGGTCGCCGAGATGTCAGGGAGAGGGAAGAGAGGTACGGGGAAGGGGAGGGAGAGAAGAACGGGGTCGGGGCTCACCTCGACGACGGTGGACGGCGGGCTGCTGCGGGCGCGGACGGTAGCAGGAAGGGGACGACGGCGGTCGACGCGGCATGAAGGCTCTATGCGTGAGATCGACCGAGAGAAAGGGGAATCGAGGTCGCCCTCAATCATTTTAGGCAGGTACCATCTTATGCGAGGCGCATATTTCAAAGTGCACCTCGTATAAGATTACGCGAGGCGTATTTGGCCATAATGCGACTCGTAGAGTCTGCAGTCCTAGTCAAATAGAGCACTGCGCTAGTTTATGTTAAGAAACATATAGTAGCCCATTGGTTATGTGACTTGTTCTATTTTGAACCCTGACCACCTAGGTTCGAATCCTAGTGGCAATAAATTTTTGGAAACTTTTTTTGAAGGCAATTTTTTATATAAAAACATTGTCCAAACATAATATGAACTATAAAATATACTGCAAATATTTTACCCCAAAATCTAAATCTTGCCTAGGCACTCTCGTGTCTTATCTCGTGCTCACGCGTTCCCCCGTCGGATTAAAATCGAGCGGATGACATGCGTGCGGGCCAGCGAAAGTTCTCGTTTTCGGATGTGCGTGTCTCCTACCTGAAAAGGGCATCCTCGCAACCACATCGGATATTCCCCATCCGGCGGAGGCCTCAACTCTTGCCTCGAACTACAGATCTAGGTGGAGCAGCAGCTTCGCTTTCTTCGCCGGCGTCCTCGATCGTTCCCTTTGTCGAGCTAGTTCCTTGCCAGAGACTCTCCTCTTATCCTCTTCCCCTTTTGCTCATCCTCCTCCCTCGCCCCAGGCCGAGCAGACCAGCGAGGCCAGTGCTTGACGCCACACGGCAACTGCTAAGATGGGCGCGGCGCAGGGTCGTAGGTGGGTGCGGTAGCGGCGGCGGCTCTGCCGTCTGAGGTGAAGGGGCTATCGGAGAAGAAGATGTTGTATGTCCAACAGGCCATGTGATGCATCTCTGTGGAGTGCCGTTGTCGCTCCCGTTTCTCAGCCTGAACGCCACTGAGTTCACCTTCACATAGGCATGAGTTTCTCGGCAGATCTTTTTACTCATTTCATACAGAGGTTCAGTGGAAAATAGAGTGCTTGATCTAGATTTTGGGTATAATTTTTGCTGATACCTTAACTGACGTCGCTCCCGTTTTAATGATTTGTTAGTGTTTCGGTGGGAAATGGAGAGTTCAATGGTGATTGTGGCTCAAGTGATTTTCTTTGAGACATTGGCTTAGTGATAGTTAACATGGTGCTGGTTGCCGTTAGCAACCTCTCATCTTTTCATCCCAAGTGGGGGCACCCTGTTGTCGTAGTGCATTTTTGAGTTCAGTTGAGTACTTTTCCGGCTCCCCAAATAATTGATGAAGCGGGGGATTATTTCTAGGTCTATGACACAATGGGATGTAAGAGCATCTCCACTTGTTGGTCGTTCCTAGGCTGAAATCCGACGCTATTTTGCGTCGGACGGAACGACATTTTTCCCACTCGCGTTCCTAGGCTGAGTCCCCACGTTTGTTCGAAATTTGATCAAACACGGCGAAGTTTGGACGAATATAGGCGATTTTAATTAAACAAGGCGAGTTCGTACAATAGTTGGCCAAATTCGGACATATACCCGAACTTTGGCCAAATTAGGATAAACGAAACCTAAAAACAGTAAAAAAACACGATGCTGATGCTGATGCCGACGACGCCGCCTCACATGCCGAAGTCGGCGGGATCGCGCTTAGGAGGCCAAAAGACCTCACCGCTGCTGAACGACGACTGCGCAGGAGCCGATGTCGAGGAGCGCGAGGCGATGGAGGAGGTGGAGATGTTGTCCATCCTCCTAGGCGCCCATCTCGCCGGAGGTTGGTGCCCATGGCGAGGGGGTGGCACCGGCGAACGCGGCAACCCCAGCCGGGGGTTGTTGCCGGCGTGGATGTGCTCGAGGAAGGCCTCGAGCGTGCGCCCCAGCGCTCCACCATCAACGGCGGCTCGCCGCGTTGTTGCGCTTCGGTGGCTCGCCTGAAGGACCCGGGTGTGCGGCGAGCTTGGTGAGGCGGCGTTCCTCCAAGAAGTTCTCCCAGAACACGAGGTTGCCGGGGTCCTCGGCGAGCTCCGGATCCGGTATCGCCGTGATGGCGTCTTGGATCTCGTCCACCAGCTCGTGGTCCGCCGGTACCGGCGGCACCGGTATGCCGCCAGCGCTGAGCCTCCACCGGGGGCAGCGGAAGTCCAGCGGCACCATGTACCCGGCATTGTGGAGCATCATGGCCTCCCACGGCTGGAGCGTTCGCCGGCCGAAGCCGTTCACCGCCGCGGGTCCCCTGGGTACCTCTCCGGCATCTTTCCTCTTCGCCGATTGTTTTCTTTCACCGGAGTTCGCGGGTGGTGCTGGTTGGAGGTGGCAGTGTGATGTGAACCGGCGGTACGGCTATGTTTTATAGGCCGAGCGAGGGCGGCAAAGGCAGGAGGGGTGTAGCGGCGAGGGTGGGAAAAAGGGGAAGCGGCGAGAAGTTAATGCCCGTCGGTCCGTCGCGGGAGCCGAGGTGACGGTGGCGCGCCATTACGGCGACGCGTAGCCGACGAGACATGTGGTTAATGCCCGGCGGTCCTTCACGACGTTCCGATGCGGGAGGATGCGGACGACTCGGCTTCTTGTCAACACCCGAATTTTTAATCCTAGATGCCTGTTATGCCATACCTCGCAATCCCAGGATTACCATTTATGCGAGACATAACGGATTGGATATCACAGTACATCATCCATTACAAACCATACATAAGGTCTTACACAAATAAGGATCTCATGATCCAGTCTTAATACAACAAGCAGCGGAAATAAAAGATAAGCGTAGCGGTGGGGTCCATCTTTAGGGGCACAGGCAATGCTGACGAAGGCAGATAGTCCTAGTTATCATAGCCGTCCTGTTTGCCATCATCTTGATAGTCTCCTTCATAGTCTGACCATGATAATAGCCAGGGAAAAAAGCCATGAGTACTCTTTAAGTACTCGCAAACTACCACTAACAAGTATAAACTTCTAGGTTAAAGTGCTAACTCTAAATTTAACTATAAAGTTAAGTTTGAAACCTAAGCTGAGTTCAGAAGCAAAGAAAAATAAAGTAAAGTTCTAGAATCACTTAAGTTGGGAAGCCATTGTTATAAACACAACCCTGTTGTGGTCAAGTCAAGATTCATCATTCATATCAAGTTGTTTAGAAAACATCTAATAACGAAACAGTATGGCCATTCCAACTGTCCATAACCGCGGACGCGGCTATTCGAATAGTTTGACACTCTACAGAGGTGGTACACTTTCACCACAAGATTCGATACATCTGTCAGGGATAACCCTGAATCATCATACTTAGTATGCAGATAATCAAACATAACCTTCCCTTTACACACCCTAGTATAAGCACCTCTTCTATGAGCATGGCCTCCCAACCATGACCATCAGTCATCTTGGGCACTGCATAGGTGGACATCATGAGAGGTAGCCTCAGCTCATACCTCTCCCGTGAGGGAACTAATACTAATGCATATAAATTTCCAGCTAAGCCATACCCAATTCAGGTAGTGTGGTTGTACGGTAAATTTGGAATGGTATCGCATCCGAATCCAAACATCAGTTTTATAAAAGGGTTAAGGCTCATACCTCAACATTTTCATCATCATCAACCATTTGTGTTTTCTCAACACATGTCAAAACATCTCAATAGAATGACTCATCATTCCAAGGTTTTCATAATTCATTTTCACTAAGTGTTCCCATCTAAAGCGACTCAGGTTTTTGATCTACTCTAAACTACTAAGTTAAGACTGTTCACTAAGGTGGAAAAGATGAGTTCAATCTCATGCCATAGAATGACATCTAAATGGTTCTAATTAGGTCAAGTTTTATACTTTTTATGCTACCTTCCAACTAAGTAAAGAACTTGGTGTAAACTAAGGGAGTAAAACTTGTAACTAAGACTTGGGGTACTAATAGTCAAAAGGGAGTGTGATCAAGGCATGCTTAAGGCATCTTTGCTAAACCATTTAGTTTGATCCTAACTTGCTAAGCACTAAACTTGCAAGTGTTAGCTTGCACTGTTAATGGTGGCTTGCAAGTATAACTTGCAAGGGTTTGCAAGTATAACTTGCAAGGGTTAATCTTGGATAGTGCTAGCTTTCTAATAGTAGCTTGCCTTGGTTGGTGCAGTGGTTGAAGTTTTCTTCTTCTTCTTCTTGGTAGAACTCCTCCTCCTCGAAAGCTTGGTCGGTACTATCGTCTATAAATATATAGGGAGTGCACAATCACCAAACAATACTTAACTAGGCTAAGTAGCATTCTAAGACACACATTTCATGATCTATTATCATCACAAGCATCACAAGTTTAATTCCATAGTTTCATTCTTTTTATTTTAGAAAAAATAATTTCTACTCATTGAAAAATTAACTAAGATTTAATATTCACCACTTAAGATAGGGGATCATGTGGACACATGTCATCACCACATATCTTAACACATGGGAATGAGAATTAAAGGTTGGATCAATATTACTTTGGTTTAAGTTCATTATTTAATGATTTAAAGTGACTAGAAATGCCTATATAACATTATTTTGGTACTAGTCCAAAGTCACTACATGTAAACCTTAATATTATTACATATTTATATAGATATGATGAAATCTGATTTTTGAGAGTTGGAATCAACTCAAAAGCTAACTTGGTTGATTTTATAAAAATGTTGCAAGTTGCAAATGCTTCTGTCTTCTTATTTTTATTAGGAGAGATCTATAACTCTAATTGAATTAAATCCAATGGGCTTGGATAAATCATCTTAATACCTTTCAGGCAAAATTTGTTTCATGCAATTTGGATTTGTCAAACTCCCAGAATTGAATTTTAAAATAGTGGAGCGAGGCAGGCAAACAAAGTGGAAGACGACGGCGAGGCGAGGCGAGGCGCGGTTGCGGCGGAGCTTGGGGTGGTTGCAATCAGCGGCGCCCTTCTCCTCCTGATGCGGCTGCTCCGGCTCCAATTCCGGCGAGCCAGAGCTCGCGTTGCTCCGGCTAGAGGTGGGTGAGGTTCAGAGAGGTGAGGGGAGTGGAATGGTGTGGAGAGAAGAGGCTGGGGAGGGATCCTTTTATAGGCCCGACGGTGAGACCGAGCGGGATGGGTAGGCGACGGTGGCGACATGGCTACGGAGGGGTAGAGGCATGGCTGCGGGTGGCGATCGGCGTGCGGTTCCCTGGCGGTGCTCTAGGCATTGAATGCAGCCGTAGGGGCGGTGGCATGCGGTCTGGGCGAGGTGGCGCTTTGAGCGGCAGAGGCGGTGGTGTCCACGGCGAGCGGTGGCTGTGAGGCGTTGGGCGGCCAGCGGGGGTGTCTGGGGTGTTCTCCAGGTCATGGCGGAGCGGTGGGCGCGGGCTACGGCCAAGGGGCGGTCTGTGCGAGCGGGGACAGAGCGCGGTCTAGGGGAGGCACCGGCATGGTGCGGTGGCACTGGGCGTGGGCTTTCCTCGGTGGTCCACGGCAAGGCTTGGCTCGGGCAGGGGACAGAGAGGGGCGGTGAGGTGTGAGCTACCTCCTAGACATGGAGAGAGAGGCGGGAGAGGGCTGCTGCGGCGAGTGCACGGTCGGCCGGCGAGAGGGTGCTCGACATGGCAACGCAGCTAGGGGGTAGGGGAGTGGGTTTAAATGGCTTTGCTAGATCATTGAGAGACAAAGGGAGTAAAGAGGGGCCAAATGGGAGACAAGTTTGGCCAGCATACTGTTTGAAATAGTGAAATGTGTTTTGTTTGAAATCTTTCTGCCAAGTGTTTGATGAAATAGCCGCAAGAGAAAAAAATTTGAATTTTGATTTCAAAATTTTTGAGTGATCTCCACTAGTGCTAGGTAGTCTCTGGTTGCAAGGGTTTTGAAAATGGAGCTCAAATAGAGGGGTTTTGAAATAGAGGTGATCTATGCATATGCATTAGATTCAAATTTCAAATGTCATTTAAAATAAGTAAAAGAATGTTTTTAGCAGATCAAAAGGTGGGACTTGGTACCCCATTATGTGTACTAGCAAGGGGTACAAAGATCAAGATTTGTTTCTGTTAAGAAATGAGTGCTAGGAACACTCAAAGTAGTGTAGTGGATTAAAATGGCCAAAATGACCATTCCTCCTTTTTAATTCTTTTTTATTTGATTTTCTTTAGGAAAAGTTTGGGAATGATGTAGATGATGTTTAAATCACCTAAGAAACATTTTACAAGCATTGGATCACTCAATCATGGCAATTCAAACAACTCCTATTTTAAATGCACACATATATGAATGCTTTCATTTTAAATTTGGAAAAGTTTTTGTTAACCCCATTTTTGGTTGATTTAATCTTGATAAACTTGGATTGAAGTTTTGGGATGTTACACTTCTGCCGCTGACTGGTCGGGTCCACTCGGCGAACGGCTGAATTCGCTTCGTCCGGCGTTCCGGCGCGTTCCCGTCGCCCCGGGAACAGCCTAGGAAGTCCGGACGTATTTTAGGCCAAACCCGGACGAAACCGGGGTCCTGGGAACACGATTGGACCGAATTTCAGCGTCCGAACCAAAATACGCTCTGGAAACGACGTGCTGGGAAGCCGAGTGGAGGTGCTCTAAGTTCATTTATTAATGCTCCGTAAAAAACTTCTAAAACAAGTCTACTCCTTACTTGTAACTTTTCACCTCTTTCTTTATGAAACTTCCCAATGATATGTTCCCTCAATGTAACTTTTTTTACTCGATATAATTTTTAAAACAATTACCCTCTCTAGATGTAACTTATGCGATTCGGTGCAAGATTCTGCCTCCTGCGGAATTTATAAAATAATTATATATCTGGATGTAACTTTTTTGACAAATTATATCTGAATGTAGTGACTTTGTCTTAATGTTTACATCTAGAACGATAAAAGGATGTAACTCTGGTAACCTTTCCTCTACCTTGGATGCAACTTTTTATAACCGAATGTAAATTTTATCTTTATATTTGTATCAAGAATGATGGAAGGCTCAATCTGTAACACCTGGCATGTTTCTTTCTTTCAAACTGGGATATAGTTTACAGGAAAAGAAGAGTAGCCAGATGCATTCACACGTGCTTTTTCTTGATGTTTGCCGAATTCAAATGTGAATGTATTTCCTCTGTCTGGAAATAAGTGACTTAGATTTGTTTAGATTTACATATATCTACGCACATTAAATGTGTCTAAATACATGCAAATATAAACAAATCCGTGTCTAGATACATGCAAATATAGACAAATCAGAGTCAATCATAGACAATTAGAGTATTATTTTATAGGTTTACTTGCTATTTCTCCAGCAATGAACTTGTCGTGTTTCCAGGGTGGAGGGAAGCAGAACATGCACCAAGGCCGACGTAGTGGAAGGGGTAGGTAGTGTTTTGGGGTCTCTGTGCGGTGTCTTTTCAAGTGATCAGCAAAGAAGCGGTGGATGTAAAAGGAGGAACAGTGAACGTGGGGACATGATTTTTCTGTTTATGGAATATACGGATTGGACGCTTGGTTCTTTCCATTTCGAGTAGGGGCACTGTGGAAGGCAAAATTGTGCCCGCGCACTGTCTAGCAAGGCCCATATTTTAAATATTTAAATATTGCTAAAACAATAAAAGTGAGTATTATGAATGTGCCTCATCGATACATAATATTCTCAATGCAATATTATAACATACAAAAAATGATAATTATGAATGTTTCAATACATAATAGTAGACCACACACACGACGGTTCTTGACAACGGTCGGAGCGCGCTAGCGTTTCTTGACAATGGTCGTCTTCTTGCCCTTCTTTGTCGTGGTTGCATAGGTTAGGTCTAGGATGTCTTCACTACTTCTCTTGAACGGGAGTCCTTTCTTAGGTAGGGTTGTGGTGTACGGTGCTTGGTTACCGTATTTGTCTTCCATCTTCGGGTCGCCGTTCTGGTCAAAGTCTTGCTCGTTGGCAACTTCGTCCACTCCGATGGTGTTCCTTTGCCTCTCCCGACGACAACCTGGCTAGGCTTTGACGGGTCTGTGATGTACCAGCATTGGTTGACTTTGCTAGCTAGAACCCAAGGCTCATTTCTCGCGGGTGCGTTCGAGCTGGTGGTCTTTGACAGTATAACCATGGTGGTGAAATACCGGCCTTCTTTCTCAACGCTCTTGGCCCACCTGACACGAAACATCGGCACCTTCTCCGTAACGTAACTGAGCTACCAAATGTCCTCGATCCTTTCGTAGTATCTTTCTGGGACGTCACCGGTGTAGAATATTCCCGTTACCCCTGAGTTCTGGTAATCGCGGTTATTGTCCTTTTCCTCGGTGTAGAACGTGTATCCGTTGATATCGTATGCCTGATAGGTCATCAGGTTATGCGAGGCGCCCTGTGACAAGGAGAATATGAGTTTATCTTTCTCCGAGTACTCGCCCTGCGGTGGATTAGCAATGACCTTCTCCCTGAACCACTGCGTGAAACCGGAGTTGTGCTCCTTGATAACGTCTTCCTCCCTCGGGACCTGGTGCCCCCGGTCAGCGTAATTCTTCTTGATAAACTCTGTGTGCTCATATATGTATGGATCGACCACCTGCAGGTGCTGCAGTGTGACCCGATTTGCTCTTTTAAAGTCCTTGGTTCGGCCCTCGAGGTTGACATGCTTTGCGCGCCGACCCTCGTGGTGACCCCATCCAGCGAGCCTCCTGAGGTGCTTGTTGAATGGAAAACCAAGAGGGATCTCGTTTTGTAGAAAGTTCGAGCAGAAAGAGATGCACTCTTCAGCCAGGAAGCCGTTTGCTATGCTTCCATCTGGACGGGACTTGTTCTGAATGTATCCCTTCATGTGTCCATTGAACCTTTCAAACGACATCATGCTTCAGACAAACAGAGGACCGAGCTAGACGATATCTTCCACGACATGGAGAAGCAGATGAAGCATGACGTCGAAGAAAGCGGGGGGGGGGGGGGGGAATAAATCTCGAGCTCGCATATTATCACCACGATCTCGTCCTGTAGCCTCGTGAGATGCTTAATGCCTATCGACTTCCGAGACATGACGTCAAAAAAGTTGCAAAGGCCAAACATCGTTTCACGGACGTGCTTGTCCATTACACCTCGGATCGTGACCGGGAGTACCCACGTCATCAGCACGGTGACATCATGAGACTTCATCACGCCGAAGCGCTGCTTCGCCTCGTCTATCCATCTTCTTATCTTCCCCGCGTAGCCATTCGGAAATTTGACTCCGATGAGGCACTTCATAAACTGTATGGCCTCCTTCTTAATCAGAGTGAAGCACGAGGCCTTGAGCTTGACCTCGCCCTTCTTGACCTTTTTGCCCTTGCAACGACAGCTATTCTGTGTTTTCGTCTCCTCCTCATCATCATTGCTAGGTGGTGGTTGAAGTTTATCCCTAATGCCCATATGCTTCAAATCATTCCTTGCCTTCGGCCCATCTTTGGTCTTTTTGGTGTTAAGGAGGGTGGCAAGAAGAATCTCACACACGTTCTTCGTGATATGCATGAGATCGAGGCTATGAGGCACGTGGAGGATCTTCTAGTATGGCAAGTCCCAGAAAATAGACCTCACCTTCCATACCTTCAGCAGCGGCTCTGGCTTCTTCTAGGTCTTTCCCGGTGCAAGGCACTCCTTATAGTTATTCAACAGCTCGTAGATTTCCGCACTGCTCCTCTGGTCTGGGATTCCTCAGAGCTCGACCGTCCCATCGAACAGATGTCCTAGCTTTCTCCAGGCGTGATTCTTGGGAAGCCACCTCCGAGCCCCAAGGAACACGGTTTTCTCAGACCCGGGATCTTTCTATAGCTAGTGGTACGTTGTATTATCCTTGCACCTAATGCACCAATAAAATCCTTGGACCACCTACCCTAAGAAGTATCCATAACCGGGATAGTATTGCACCATCGTGATCACCACCGCTCTCATGTCTAAGTAGTCTTATCTCGACGCATCCCATGTACGGGCACCTTCTTCCCATAACGTGGCCAGCTCCTCTTTCAACAGCGTGAGATACAGATTGATGTCTGTACCGGGTTGTTTTGGCCCTTGAACCAGCATACTCATGGTTACGTACTTCTTATTCATGCACAACCAGTGGGAGGTTGTAGATCCATATAAACACGGGTCAGGTGATGTGTGTGCTGCTCTAGCTTCCGAATGGATTGAGTTCGTCGGTACTCACACCCAGCCTGAGGTTCCTTGACTCTCTCCTGAAATGTTGGTAATATTGGAGGTCCAACGCCTTCCACTGCCAAGCATCTGAAGGGTGTCTTAGCATTTCCTCCTTCTCTGGATCATCGTCTTCCGACCTCTTTCTTTCCACATGCCAGCGCATGAGCTGTGCTTCCTTAGGGTTCGCGAAATACCGTTGCAGACGAGGAGTTAGAGGAAAGTACCACACCACCTTTCTAGGAGCTTTCTTGGTCCCTCTCTTGTACCAAGAGGTCTTGCACACCGGACATGTGGTCTTCTCCGCGTCCTAGCCCCGGTAGATGATGCAATCATTTATGCAGACGTGGTATTTCACGTGCGGTAGATTGAGAGGGCACACGACTTTATTAGCCTCAACGATATTAGTCGGACATGTGTTCCCTTTCTTGGGAAGAATATAGTGCCAGAATCCAATGTTGTCATCGAAGCATTCGTCAGTCATTTTGTGTTTCACCTTCATCTCTAGAGCCCTAAGCATTACATTCAGACGGGTATCCCCGTCGTTGCATCCGTCAAACAATGGAGTGACCACGTCTTTCTTCATTTGCTCGAGCTTAGCTTTCTCTCTAGCAGCAGCTCTGGCGTTACTCGTCTCCTTGAGAAGCAGATCTTGGACATGAGGGTCTCGCAGCCAGCTCGAATCATGGATGACACCTTTATTTTCGTGTTCATGTCTGGCGCCACCTTGATCATCTTCGTGTCCATGCCCGGCGCCACCCTGATCTTCATGTCCATGCCTGGCGCCACCCTGATCTTCATGATCATCACCTGCCCCGCCGCTAGCGTATTGATCTTTGTGATCAGGACCGGCATCTTGATATTCACCATTATTGACATCCTTATCATCATCGTCATCGACATGTATCCACCGAGTGTATCCATCCATGAAACTACGCCAGAGCAGGTGCGACTCCAACATTCCAGAATCGTGCCCTATCAGATACATCAGCTTGTAGTCGCACCACGGACATCTTATCTCCATCTTGTTTGCGCGTGCCATGTTAGCCCTCGCGCATCTCATCCACCTATCCTTGAGGGCTTTGCGGATCAATGGTTGGACCATGGTCGCCTGCGCGGTACAAAGAGAAAGAGAATAATTAGAGAATATATGGATGTGGATCACCGGAAAAATTCGGCATGACCTCCCCTAAAAAGAGGTCAACCGCGAGTGCCAGAAATTTGCCGAAAAAATGAATCGACATTCCAGCAAAACATTGGCATCTCAAATGAAATCCCTACACAAAAAGAAGCACCACAACACAATCATATAGTCGGTGTCGCTGAAAATGCGCATACATCTAAGCAACACCTTCACGCTTCCTCCAACGACGACTTGTGCAAGAGAGCTAGAGGAGAAGTAAATGGACATGTTGTAGATCTAGAGGAGCAAGAGACTTCACTTACATATGAGTGTCAACCAATGGAGGTTGAGCAAGCTTTTATGGTGAATCAATGGGGGAAATGAGGTGGGGAGGAGGAGGGGGCAACCAGATCTGTCTTTTGGTGGAGGAGGAAGAAGTGAGACAAGTGAGTGGGGTGATAGTTGGCTCCATGTGCCAAAAGCTGCAAAAAAGGTGGTGCCAGGTTATAGGAGGCGCATATTGCTCCATATGCGCCTCCTATACTCTAAACTATAGGAGGCGCATATGACCATATGCGCCTCGCCTATGCGGCCACCTACCTCCACCCGGGCCCGCAAGAGTTACTTCAGGCACACTCTGCTGCATGCGTGTCGCATATTATCAAGTATAGGAGGCACATATGACCATATGTGCCTCGCATATTCGACCACCGACCTTCTCCTAGGCCCACGCAGCTTATGCGAGGCGCATTCTTCCCACATGCGCCTCACCTATCTGATATATAGGAGGCACATATGATTAGAATGCACCTCGCATAATCTGGGGCTGCCAGATTTCGTCCGTACAGGGATTATAGGAGGCGTATCCTAATAATATGCGCCTCGCCTATTTTTATACTAGAGGCACATGGCAAGACAGTGCGCCTCGCCTATTTTATAGGAGGCGCATATGTTCTAAATGCGCCTCCTATAAGCGTGTCTCCTATAGCCTTTTCTCTAGTAGTGTGAGATTGCCCCGTAGCTTTCTCAACTTTTTGAAATTTTGATACTCACCATGATAAGCATGTTCCCACCTTTTGATCGCATAATCACCATGTTTTCTATAATATGTTGCTTCACGCTAATGGTGATGTGCACATGAGAAGATGCATCATGATGGAGGATGTGTTTATCTACTATTCACACACATTCTTTCTTTTTTCTATGTTGTGCGTAGGTACCCGCACTCCAATGTCAACCTCGATTGAGCGCGAGTACAAAATGAGATCTAGAGAGCATCCCCCAAGACATAACGGGTAAATCTCCTTCCTTATAAGGTGATGACAGAACATCATGGAGGTCGCCTCTTTTTCAAGAGGGAAAGATGATGCAACCCAACATATGGCAATCACCATTAGACCACATCATGTTACAGCAACCATCCCTACTAAGGTGAATTCCTTCCAACTCTTGTGCTCCTTTAGTCCTCACGTGAATGGGATCCTACTTGAGCCAAGTGTGTGACTCATGCCTAGGTCGCTGCCCTCAATCATGATGCCAAGAGGAGCTACAACATATGGCCAAGGAACCAAGACACCCAAGAAAGAAGCATCGAAGAGGAGAAGCAAGAAGGTAGTTTCTACCGGTACTACCGCTCGAACAACCAGTACTACTAGCCCAACCTACTGAGTTACACCAACCAGTTCAGTACTGGTTGGTACCAAAACCTAGAGCTACCGCTCATCACCGGCACTGTCGGCCCCGATGCTTGTACTACTGGACCTGGAGGTCGCACGCCCCCATGAAGCTTGGTGCTACCACTTCGAGAGAGGCTAGCCCGGTACTACCGACCCGAGGGCTAGTATTACTAGTCAACCGAGTGCCTGCGTGCATAAGGACTAGGCCTTAGCCCATGGAACGCCCCAAACTCCCCTTTATGCCTAAAATACCCCTTGTTTAAGTGGCTAGCCTATATATAGATCCCACCTCCATATGTAAACCCTAGATAAGATATGATGAACATCTAGAGTTTTGGCTCCATGTCCTCCCCTTGTGGAGAAGACCCATGCAGGAACAAGGCCTCTTAGATCTAATATTTGAGATGATCACAACCTTTCCTTGTATGAGTGCTCTTTATATCTTGTGATCTCTATTGCCTTGCAATCTCTTTGCAAGAAGATTCTAGCTGCTCCTTGTCAATCTTTCCTACTTGGATATCTACCTTTGTGTCTCTTCCAAGTGGATTCTCTTAGGTTGGTGGTTCGGGCTAGCGGGAGCTAACCGAATTAGGTGTGGTGTGCATTTATAGCTTTGACTTCCCTCACCTGTTCTTCATGTTCTTCGCTCCCTCCCCCAAATCCCCTCGAATCTATGAAGAACAGGACACAATAGTCGATTTGTGCTACACTAGCCTCTTTGATTCAGGATTTTCAAAATGCAAGAAAGAGAAAAAAACATAGCTATAAGAATCAAGTTTAGTTCTTCAAATATGAAAAATTCTCTTAGATTGGACTCATAAGAAAAATTTCCTTGATTTCTAGTTCTACAAGCTAAACAAAAAACACAAAAAAGGCGTATGGAATATAATTTTCTGAACAAGAAAGGACTAAGAATTGGGGATGTTTTTTCTCACCGAACACCGCAAGCAGGAACTGAGAGGACAGTATGGACTGAGATGCATGCCGGCGATTAAAATTTGAATCCTACTATGCTGGCAGTCGTCTGCCCTGCCGGTGAGGGGATGCCTCACTAATGTGCTCCTCACCTGTGCCATGTCCTCCTGACCCCCGGGGGACACGACACCATCGCTTCAATGGCACGCCTCTTGAGCATCCATCTTTACGTGGTCCTCCACTGGCTCGGTCCCATCCTTCCTCCTCTGCCGCCTTGGCGCTCGCCGCCTGGTGCTCCTCAATGAGGCGGAGGTTGTCACCGACGCCCGTGACATCTAGTGCGGTGAACTCATCTAGGAGGGGGTGCACCATACTCTGATGAGCTCCCAGATCCTCCGACCCTCCGTCCTGCTCTGTGTCGATGGCCTACCTCTGCTACCCTGACCCAACCTCTAAGCCCTCCCCATGCGACAGTGGCTCATGCGGGTCCCCTTCCCTCTCTGGGGTGCGGGTCCCCTTCCCTCGCCGGTGGTAGTCACTGCCCTTGGTGACCTCCATGGTCTCCAATGGGGCAATGTGGAGGAGTCTAGGATGAAATTAAGATACATGGGGTAGCCGAGGTGGCCGCTCCGACAGTCACCAGAGTTGGTAAGGGATAAAAGGTGTTGCTTGGCAGCGAGGAATATGGCGTCTCCACCACGCGCTACATCTCGTCCCTGCAGTGGCCTTCTCTCGAGGACTTTCTCTAGTTGGCGAGGCCTGTCTAGCACAGGCGTAATGATGGCTATGAAAATAGCCATCTTTATCCATTTTTAAATCTTATTTTAAGTCAAGAAATTGACTAAATATCTCTCTAGCCTTTCTACTAATGACTAATTATTGCAAACATGTGCAAGTCCTTCTCTTAATTTGTGATATGTAGATAATCATGATTTTATGGCGAAATCAGTAGAAATTAATAAAGAATATGTTGTTGCCAACACAACCAAGTCAACCAGGGAGAAAACGCATTTCTAGGAGTTGTAACGAGCATTGGTACGGTCACAGTCCTCCTGTACCGTCCACCCATACTGCATGCTGACACCTTCCTTAGGTCGAACATAACTACTTACGTGAAGGGAGCAAGATCATTTGAGGAGATACACACCCTCCAGCCGCCACAGAACACATTCGCCATTCAGATCTCATCCATCACACACCGAAGGAGATTCACAAAACCATAGTTCATCACCTCCATCTCCCACCTCCTTCATATCCATAGCGACCATTGTAAGAATATTTGATTTCAATCTAAGTATTTCAGCAATGATTCTTATTCTCGATCTTATTATTATGAGTGAGTAGTCCTCACGTGATGCGGGTTGGGGTGTGATGGATGTAAGTGCACAGATCAATTGTAGCTAGTTTCAAAATAAGAGTATCATACCCATAGAGAGCTATTTGGTTAAGGTCTTTATGTCCCTCGTCAGTTTCCACCAAAGGATACTTGTAAGCTGCCTTTGATGTCAAGTAGAAGTTGTTTGAAAGGTTTTGGTTGTGTCTAGAAAAGTAATTAAAACAAGTAAAAGAAAGCAAGTAACAATGTTGTGTGAAAATGTGGTTGAACTCAATAGGGCTAAAACGTTCTCAAGGATGTAGGATACACCACTAGCATGATATTATTATTATTAATTAAGATACCGTACTTCTTGTGTCATGATATGTGTGGAGGGAGCTCCATAATAAGATGTTCACTACAATGCTCATAGGAAGCCACTTTGTTGAGCCAAGAGTGAGGTCACCTCTGAATAACTACTACGATGTCTGAGAGAAATCACCCATACAAACCACCACAATTAAGGGTTTCCCTGTGGGTATCATAATTAGCATAAGGAGTCCCTCTTTATCCTCCTTTGACTGTGTTGGTTACAAGCCATCGCCAATTTTTCACTAAGCTATTATGGGCATGCTCTAAAATGCGTCCAAAGGGTTTCTCCCTCCCTTTAGTCCTGAAGGAAAATGATATGTGGTCGACTACACATACCATCTAAAGAGAGATATCAAACACAAATCATAAATCTATCATAGACGGGCCAGTCATACGGACACAAGAATAGATCATCTTTATTACAAGTTCATAATAGTGCTAGGGTTTCTCCAAGAACAAATGAACTACTCATACATGGAAGCAATCAACGACATCATCATAATCAAATGGATGGATAGAAGTATGGGGATAAATCTAGTGTAAACCATAATTGAATCTGGAATTACAACAAGATCTAATGGATGAGAGATGGGGGTGATGTTGGTGATGAGGATGCAATGGTTGATGACGAAGGGGATGATGCGATGTCCTCCAATGATCCGTGCAGCAGCAGGGATTTGCCCTTCACCAAGTTCCTCCTTCAGATCCCTTTCAGATGTGGTTTTTCGTGGTTTCTGGTGGATGTGAATGTCGGATCTCTCTGCCGTCTTCGCTAGGATAGAGTATTTGACAAGGTAGAAGTGTTTCCGCATGGTACAGGTGGAAGGTATGGGCGGGCTCTGCCCGTACCACTGGTTGTTATCACGGTTTATCCTTTCCTCTCGCTTGGTATTCTCCAAGGCGCGAAGGTAAATCAATAAAATGATTTTTATCACTTATAAATATCATATTATAGCATAATATGACAGCTCCAATTGATATGTTCATAATAGACTTAGTAGTTTGCGATCTTGTTGAAACAAAGGAAAAAGGTGCGCGCAAGCGCAGTGAAATACCAAAATCCCTATTCTATTTAAGAAAACACAAAAGGTAAATATGCTTGAATTTTGTACTCATCAACTCCCCCGAGCTAGACTCTTGCTCGTACCCTAGCAAGCTGGTGGCTTATAGACAATATCATCATGTTCATGAGGCACAAGTCATTTCAATAAATAAGGCAGAAATTGAAACAAGAATACAATATCAGATGTAAAGTAACTTCGGGGGTATTATCATACCCTTACACATCACATGACTTAGAGGCTTCCACACCATTTTTAGTATTAATGAAGTTATAAGAAGCTTTTAGTGATTCAACATATCATATAATCATAAAGTTAGCCTGATTGAGCACTTTATTTTAGTAATGACGGTTCATGATCATTCTTTTTTATATTTCTTTTTCTTGAGCTTCTTTTGATAGTTGTCCTTTTATTTCTCCTATATTTTATTTTCTTTTTCTTTCTTCTATTTTTTTAGTATAGCCACTTGATCATGCTCACTAATTTTATGGCTTTTTAGAACTAGTGACTATAATATGCTACCAAAAATATTCTTCTCATAATTTAACCAATACTCTTATTGGTGTGGAAGTCCCTAAAATCATAACAGATGTACAAGTATCATAACACTCAACCTAGTTCAATCATCTAATATAATAATCCTGAATAAAAAGATAACTTCAAATATCATAAAGTCTCGAAACTCAATGGATATAAATCTTCTCTCGAACAAAAGGGACCTCTAACTTGATGCAACTAATGCAAATTCTAGAATTAAAACCTAACATACGTGCGAGAAAATAAACATGCTAAAACTATAAGATAGATTACAAGGTTCTCACAGATCTCCCCAAACATGGGATCAAACCGGGTGGATCAAATAATCACTTGCGATTGCTTACTCCTTCCTGGGTGTGAAGAAGTTATCATCTTCCTCTTCTTGTTCCACCTAGAGGATGCATGCATGAGCAATAAAGGTGAATTGAGTGGACCTCTCTACGATGTTAGCATGTAATTCTATATTTATTTTGCTTAATAGCATCCTACCATTAGCCATTTCCATGATGATCTTGGTTAGGAGTTGAACTCTACTATCGATGTCATCAACCTTCTTTTCGAGGTCTTTACCCATCATCTAGTAAGAGCCAACTCCTTCCCCAATAGTTTCGACAAAAGATTTGAAAATATTTTCAAGATTCTCAATCTTTTATCGAATCTCATCATGTTTTCCTACTTTTCAAGAAGAGAATCCTGGAGGAGATTTAAGAGAAGATCCGTGAAGGTTATACTTGTAGGGGTTGAGTGGGGATTCTCCTTTGTTCCACGTGCTTGAGCATCTCCAACTTGCACAGAAATATATCTTCCCAATTGGGGAGTGGAACCACTTGCGAAGGCTCGTGGGTTGACGAGGAAGTAACCTTCTCGGATCCCCTTCCTTTGGCTTGTGCTTCAGAAATGTCTTCTTTCTAAGTCCAAATCTGCTTGATATGAAAAGGCTGCATTGTCCTTGAGCGATCAAGTGAGATCTATGATGTCATGGCAATAAAGGAAGAAAGAAAACTCGAGAGCTGAAATATAATGGTGAAAGACAATGCAAAAGAGATAAAAGATGAAGAATAAAAGGGAAAAACCTTAGATAAGAGAGGTGGAGTCGGTCACGGGTAATGGTACTGGAAGTTCGCTCCCGTACTGTGCACCCATACTGGTGACTTGATGACTATTATCTCTTTTATGAATGAATAAGATCTAACAAGGAAACACAGCATCGGTAACGACCACTGGTACGGGTGTGTCAGCCCGTATGGCCGGTCGTACCGAAATGCGAGAAACGGAGTGCAGGGTCCTGCCCGCTTAACGACCACTAGTGAGGGCACTTCTACCCGTATGGCCCACCCGTACCATATCGGAAAATGGTTTAGAAAAGTCGTAAAGTTGAGAGGAAAGCAAAAATCAAGGTGAAACAAACCAAAAGAATTCAAAACGGCAAAAATCAAGCAACTTAAATATTGTTACCTCACTTTACTATACTCCTCGACCGAGATTAAGGAGATTAGCTCCACTTTGTTAGCTTCCCCAACTCTATAATGCTTCAAGCGCTGCCCATTGACAATCTAGGATGAAGAAGAGGGTGTAGTATTTTCAACCTTACTGCCCCCGAAGGGTATGCCTCTTCAATTTCATAAGGTCCTTCCCACCTGGATTTTAGTTTGCCTGCAAAAATCTTAAGCCTAGAGTTGTAAAGCAAAACTTTGTCTCTGAATTTAAATTCCTTATTCTCTAGCTTTCTAACATGCCATTTATTTACATTTTCCTTAAATATCCTAGCATTTTCATATGCTTCATTTCCGAGTTCATCCAAGGCATGACTATCTAAGAGCCGTTTTCCCCCAGCAGTTTTAAAATCCAAATTCATGGTTTTCATAGCCCAACGAGCTTTATGCTCAAGTTATAATGGAAGATGACAAGTTTTATTGTAAACCATCTTGTATGGTGTCATTCCCATAGGATTCTTGAAGGCTATGTGATACGCCCATAACGCATCAATAAGCTTTAGACCCTAGTCCTTTTTTGACCTGTTCACTGTCTTCTGGAGTATGACTTTAATTTCCTGGTTAGACAACTCCACTTATCCACTGGTTTGTGGGTGATAAGGTGAAGCTACTCAATGATCGATTCCATATTTGTGAAGTATCTTGCTAAAAGTACCTTTCAGAAAATGAGGTTCACCATCAGTAATCAAAAACCGAGGTACTCCAAACCATGGAAAGATGATGTCTTTGATCATTTTGATGGAAGTGGCTGCATCTGCATGAGAAGTGGGTATAGCTTCTACCCACTTAGTAACATATTCAATAGCAACAAGAATATGAGTATAACCATTAGAGGGGACAAAAGGTCCCATAAAATCCATTCCCCAAACATCAAATGGCTCTATTACTAGATTATATTTCATAGACATTTCCTGTGTTTTACCAATGTTACTCATAGCTGGCAAGCATCACAATTCCTAACATATTCATGAGCATCTTTAACAAGGGTAGGCCAGTAAAATCCTGATTGCAAGACTTTAGCTGTTGTTCGATCACTAGCATGATGTCTTCCATAAGGACTATCATGACAAGCTTTGATAATAGGTCTCACCTCGTGGTCAGGCAGACATTTCCTAATTATTCCGTCAATACCATGCCTGTAAAAATAAGGATCATCCCAAAAGCAATGTTTTAAATCATTAAAAAATTCTTTCTTTTATTGTAATCCATACCTTTTGGTAGAAACTTACTTACAAGAAAAAGTTAGCATAATCTGCGAACCATGGGTCCGAGGCTCTATAACCGCAAGATACTTCCCTGGCAAAGATTCGTTAATGGGAATGATATCCTCTATGATACCTTCCATTCGTGATAGATGATCTGCTACGGGGTTATATTTACCTCTCCTATCCACTATTTGCAGGTCATATTCTTGGAGTAGCAAGACCCGTTTAATTAGGCGGGGTGTAGCATCTTTCTTAGCTATAAGGTTTCTCAAATCCTGATAATTAGTATGAACTATTACTTTTGAATTGATAATATAATGTCTAAATTTATCACAAGCAAAAACCATAGCTAAAAATTATTTTTCGGTTGTTACATAATTTCTTTGATCCTCATTAAAAACTCAACTAGCATATTGAATGACGTTAAGGTTCGACCCGTCTCTCTGCCCTAGAACAACCCCAATAGCATAGTCAGTAGCATCACCCATAATTTCAAATGGCTCATCCAAGTTTGGTGGTTGGATAACTGGTGCAGAAACTAGCGCATTTTTCAACTGTTCGAAGGAATCAATGCAATTTCTATCAAAAGAAAAAAGGGTAAATTTATCTAGGAGATGGGCTAAAGGAGCAACTATCTTAGAGAAATCTTTAATAAAAACTTTATAGAAACTAGCATGCCCAAGAAAGTTCTTTACCCCTTTTACGTCTTGCGGAATCAGTAATTTTTCTAAATTAGCCAAGTTTGAACTTCAATCCTTTTTCAGAAACTTTATGCCCCAAAACTATACCTTCTCTTACCATGAATTGGTAGTGCTCCCAATTAAGAACCCTCTTGGTGTGTCTGCACTGCTGCAAAACTCTATTGAAATTATAAAGGCATTTCTCAAAAGCAGATCCATACACGACAAAGTTGTTCATAAGAACATCCATGGAGCTTTCCACAAAACTGTCAAAGATTTTCAAAGCACACTCTTGAAAGGTAGCAACTTTGTTACATAAACCAAAAGGCATTAGTCGATAAGCATAGGTTCCATAAGGATAGGTGAAAGTGGTTTTTTCTTGGTCTTAGGGCTGAATAGCGATTTGAGAGTACCCCGAATAACTATCAAGAAAAAAGAAGTGAGAATTACCAGACATCCTTTCCATTATGCTATTTATGAGAGGTATTTGATTACGAGTTTTAATTGTTTCCTTGTTAACTTCCTAAAGTCTATACACGTTTTATAACATGCTATTGTTCTTGCGGGAATTAATTCATCCTTATCATTATTAATTATAGTTATACATCCTTCCCTGGGTATACAATGAATTGGGCTCACCCACTTTCTATCTAAAATTGGATAGGTAATACCACTGTCCAACATACGTATAACTTATTTTCTTACTACCTGTTTCATTTTAGGGGTCAACCTTTTTTGATTATCAACACATGGTTTAGCATCCTCCACAATAGGTATCTTGTGAGTTACTATGGAAGGATCTATCCCTTTTATGTCGCTAAGAGTGTATCCAAAAGCTTCACACTATTTGACAAGTACTTCTAACAATTTCTTACTTTCTTCATGAGAGAGCTTATCATCTAAAATCACATGGCACTTACCTTCCTTGTCTAAGAATTCCTACCTGAGCCCTGGAGGGAGAGATTTTAAAATGAGAGGTGGTGGATCCTCATCCCCTTTTCTTTCAAGCTCTTCAAATTCTTCTTTAAGGTGAGTATCAATTCCTGGTGTAGCATTGAGGATTTTGTCCAAATCTTCTTTTGTAGAGTCGTTTGGGAGAAAATCATTGCTCGTCAAACTCCTCTCCAACACGGACTGTGGAGTACAAAAATAAATTGCTACCAATTCCTCAATAGTTCTCTCTTCCTTGACTTCAACTTTCTTTTCAAAAGGCAACTTTGTGAATTGGCTACAATTAATTTCTAAGACTTTTAGACAAAACTTGTTTCTTGTTATCAATATCAATATTCCTAGAGCTGTAAAAACGGTTACAAAAAATGACCAGCCAAAAGGAATTCAAAGTCATTTCAATAATATGAAAGTCAACTGGGTACACAAAAGCTCCCACAAAAATACAAGCAGTACGAAGTATCCCATGAGTCTGCTGCAAAGTTCGGTTAGAAAGCATAAAAGTAACTTTTGATGGCTCATGGTATAGTTCATCAAGATGGCAACATATCTGTTCATAGATTGTATAAGGCATAATGTTAATAGAACGGCTTAAATCACAAAACCCTACATACATAGTTCCCCCTAAACAAAAAGGGATTTTCTGTTGACTTCTATTTCTACCATCAAACTTGCCTCCTATCATTTTAGAGGATTCTTTACTTACTATGATTACTTCATCCTCGAACACCTCAGGTGCCAGAAGATCTTTTACTACCCCAATGTTCTTTTTAATGGTTCATAGGTCCTTATTTAACCTTCCTATCCTTTTTTTCACCCTTACTCTCTATTATTTTTATGAGAATGGTTTCCTCCTCATCTAGCATTTTATTGTGCATTTGCGAGTATTTGTCCTTGTGGCAAGTTTAGCGGGTTGTTGATGGCCCAAAATATATCGAGCTCGTTGGGGAACCCCAAGAGGAAGGTATGATGAGCACAACAGCAAGTTTCCCCTCAGTAAGAAACCAAGGTTATAAATCCAGTAGGATCAAGGAAACACCCGAAAGGTGTAGCTAGCTGAACGTTGGCAGGGCGCACTACCGGTGCCAGCAGCAACATGGAGACCTGCACAACACAACCACAAAACTTTTCCCCCAACTTGCGACGAGGTTGTCAATCTCACTGGTTTTGCTGAAAACAAAGGATTAAACATATCGAATGGAAAGAACTAATAGTTTGCAGAAAGTAAACACAAAGTAGTAAACAGTTTGTAGATTGTATGTAAAAGAAAGGACCGGGGTCCATAGTTCACTAGAGTTGGCTCTCCTTAAGATAGATAACATGCTGGGTGAACAAATTACAGCGGGGCAATTGATAAACATCGAGAAAGCAATACATGCATATAGTAATCATCTTGACTCCTTTGAGACTTGATTGGGCATTACAACATTATACATAGACCACTTTCCAACTGCATCTATGACTAATAATCCACCTTCAGGTTATCATCCGAACCCCTGATGACCCACAAGTATAGGGGGTGTATCGTAGTATTTTCGAGGGAAGTGAAACCCAATTTATTGATTCAACACAAGGGGAGCCAAAGAATATTTATAAGCCTTAAGAACTAAGTTGTCAATTCAGCTGCACCTAGAAACAATCTTGCTCACAACAGTTTATCAGTAGCAACAGTTTTGTAGTAGGAATAGTAAAGTAACAGCAGTAGTAAAGCAAAAACAGTAGTAACAAAAGCAGGAAACAATGGGATTCGAGTGCGGTAGGCATAGGGATGGATGGATGGGCGTTGCATGGACAAGACAATTCACATAGCAATCAGAACATAGGGCAATTGCAGATAAATAAGATAAAGCATCCAAGTACTAGACAATCCTAGGCATGTGTTCCATATATAGTCATACGTGCTCGCAATGAGAACTTGCACAACATCTTTTGTCCTGCCAGCCCGTTTGCAGCAGGGCCTCTAGGGAACTACTGGCAATTAAGGTGCTCCTTTTAATAGAGCACCGGAGCAAAGCATTAACACTCCGTGAACACATGTGATCCTCACATCAAAGCCATTCTCTTCCGGTTATCCTGATTTATGTCACTTCGGGGCCATAGGTTCCGGACATCAACGTGTGTATACAACTTACATATAAGACCATAAACAATACTATCATAATGAATCAATAACATGTTCAGATCTGAAATCATGGCACTCGGGCCCTAGTGACAAGCATTAAGCACAACAAGTCGCAACAAAGTCAGAAAGCACTAATAAAAGATACTAGGCACCATGCCCTAACAATCTGATGCCATTACATGAACGATCTCATCCAATCCCTACCATCCCCATAGCCTACAGCGGGGGATTACTCACTCATAGATGGGGGAAACATGGATGGTCGATGGAGATGATGGTGGAGATCGATGCAGATGGCTCCGGGGGCACTTCCCCGTCCTGGCAGGGTGCCGGAACAGAGACTTTTTGTCCCCCGAATCTCCCCTTCGGTGGTGGCGGCGCTGCAGAACTTCTTCTGGAAAAACGTCGACCCTCCCCGGAGTTTTTAGGTCAGAAGGCTTCTTATAGGCAAAGAAGGAGACCGAGGGGGTGCCTAGGGCCACCACACCATGCCCTTGCGCGGCCAGGCCCAGCCCGCGCCTGGGGGGGGGGGGGGGGTTGGCCAGCCCCTGGCCCTCCTCTGTCTCGTATTCTGGCTCCTGGAGTCTTCTAGAAAAATAGGCACTTTGGCTTTTGTCCTGTCCAATTCCGAGAATATTCATTTTCTGACTTTCCTGGAACCAAAAATAGTAGAAAATAGGCAGCTGACATTGTGGCTCTTGTTAATAGGTTAGTCCAAGAAATCATATGAAAAGTACTCCAAAGTGTGGACAAAACACAAGAAAGTGGATAAAACCAAGCATGGAGCATCAAAAATTATAGATACATTTGTAATGTATCAACATCCCCAAGCTTAACTCCTGCTCGTCCTCGAGTAGGTAAGTGATAAAAAGAAAGAATAATTTTTGAGGTGACATGCACCATCAAAGACTTGATCAAAGTATTTGTAAAACATTCAAAGTTGGGATCATAGTACTTCAATCATAACATGAAAGACAAAGTTCTAGCAATAAGACAAAGAAACTATGTTGCAACATGAAAAGGCACAAACAAAAGATTCATGAATAACAATGCTTTGCAAGACGTTTGTTTGTTTCACATAAAGAAAACATAGCATAGTGGCATTCAGCTTGTCCCTCATAGAGTAGCAAACATAAATGCATAGGACACCTTCAAAGTTTACAAGAGTGACTAGATACAAATAGTTTAAAGCAAGCAATATCAAGGTATGCATCAATCAACTAGTCTTGGGACAATGCAGATAGAACTAAGAATGGCCACTATGCTCTCAAGAAAGTTATCATAGAATGTGTGGAGACTCAACAAGGAAATGAACAGGTTTTGAAAAGTTTGAAATGCTTACAAATTCTGAAAGTATGGTACTCATTAGCTTTGAGCTCTCATTGCCCCTATCATAAGCATATTTAAATGGTTAAGGTTAAAGTGACACAACTAAGAGGATATGCTTGAAAAGTTATAAATCGAAGTCTCATGCCCCTTACTTACGAAGACCGATCCTCATGCTACTCAACTTCAGTCACGAGTAAGCTCTTGTCATTGTAAGTATATACGTATCATAGAGAACCGCCAATGGGGTACCCCTTGCACATGATACAGGAGCTATCCCATAATCAAAATGACAAGGCAAGCAGACAATGAGCATCTCAGCAATCTTTTTATTTACTATGTGCATAGATTTTTATTGAGGATGCTTCATAGAATGCTCATTACGGTTATGCTGCAAGTTTCCACCATGATTAGGCATGGCTTAGGCTAGCGGCCCAGGCGTTTCTCTAACATACATACAAACTCCATGATCTTACAAGTTCCACTTTTATTTCACACCGTCGGGATCCATAAGCAAAAGAACATGATATCAACGAGGTACTAAGTACCAATGGAATGTTGAAAACGTTCCCCATGAAACATGGTTCTGCTAACTTCAACTTATAAAGTGCAAGCATATACGCAACAAAGAAGGATGCAATGGTTCAGGTTTATTAGATGCAAGAAAATAAAGTGTGCCATCAAGTTCGTGAGAGCTTTACTAACTAACTTTCTCATAACAAACAAGCATTTTATTCGGAAGAAAACAAGGCATATTGAATATGCACGGAAGTAGCAAATGATGCTAATGGGTAGGTATGGTGGACACTTTGGCAATATTTGGTTTAGGGAGTTGGAAACATGAGTAAAACACTCAGTGGAAGTGAAGGCTAGCAATAGTAAGGGAGCGACAAACGAGAGAGGAATAATGGCCATAATCATGCACAGCGACAAAACATCATTGATCAAAGCATAAAGTGATACTACAAGTTGAAAACTAAAGGATCATAAAGGCTTATGGTGACTTGAGATAGTCATATCATGGTGTGAGCATGCGCCAAGTCAACCCAAATAAAGCATCAAAGGAGAATACCACTATACTATGCTTTAATATGCTAAAACAACGCATGATTCATCCAAGGCACATTAAGAAATCTCAATTGTTTATAACAAGTCATGCTACAGCAAAGAATACTAAGAATAAAGCCAAAACAATATCAAGCATGCCATGACAAAGCATAGGCCACAGTCAAAAACAAGCTCTCTTTACCACTTAAGCATGAGTTTTCCTACTCTTTTCCAATCCAAACAAGACTATTTGAACATCAATGCATGAAAGAGGAGGTCCAACCAATTTATTCAGCAAACTAAGCAAACCACGCAAACTAAAAACCAAAATGAAAACGAAAAACAAGACGCTCCAAGAACAACAGAACTGTGCATGAAACAATAAAAATAAAGTGTTTGGAAGAAACCTGGGATTTCTATTGATGAAGAAGGGGATGCCTTGGGCATCCCCAAGCTTTGACGCTTGTACTTCTTGGATATTTCTTGCGGTGACACGCGTGGAATCCCCAAGCTTGAGCTTTAGTCCATCCTTCATCTCATTACTTATTCCTTTCATACACCTGAAATTTTTCCTTCATACAAAACTTCACACAATCTTTATGAGCAACATTAGTACACTCAAGATAAGTAAGTCTTACGGTTCAGTTCTGACACCAAATAAACTTCCATTAGAACACTATCTACTGTAGCACTTCCCTCAAAAATCTCAATTCCCCAAAAGAACTCAAAAAGGAACCAAGCAAATGCAGAAAATGGCAGAAATCTGTCAAAACAGACCAGCAGGTAAAGACGAATTTTTTAGAAGACCTTATGTTGCTCAAATCAAAAAGTGTTGAACTAACGAAAGTTATATAACAACCTGGGGCAGAAGCAAAAAAATTCACGCCTCAAAAATACGTTCAGACATTTTACACGAATTTTTACGGTGAAGCACAGAAATCTGTTTCGGGACAGCAACTTTCCAAATCATTACTTCTCTCTCATTAGAGGTTACTCTTGGCACAAAAAGCAAATAAAAAGGATAAGAAGCGGTTATTACTGAAGTAATAACTTTCAAGACTCATCTAAAACTTTTGGGTTATCTCCCAATAAGTACTTTTCTTTAACGCCTTTAAGTTAGGCATAAGGAAAAACTAAAATGGATAGAATAGAAGTAAGCGGGGATAATCATGGTGAAAACATTGTTTTGTTCAATGAAATCCTTTTGTTAACAAGGTTGATCAGGTCTTGTTACCAAAACAATTTCATATGAGAGAAAACTTTATATTCCACTAATGATTATGTTACCTCAACCTTGATCGCAATGATCCCAATCATAATAGTTTCAAATTTTTCTCTTGGTATGGGACAATATATCTCTCCAACTTGAATGCCCTCAACATGTTCAATTGAATTCAAACCATAAGTCCTTTCAATCTTCTTGGGGAAATAGATAGTATGTTCCTTGTCATTGACATTGAAGGTCACCTTCCCTTGATTACAATTAATAATAGCTCATGCAGTATTTAAGAAAAGGTCTCCCAAGAATAATAGACATATTATCATCTTCAGGCATAAAAGTTTGAGAGGATGTTCTCATAAGAAATAAGAGTTGAAGTAAAAGAGAGCATCAAGAATCAAATTCAAAACACATTTAAGTCCAACCCACTTCCAATGCATAGAAATCATGTATGCAAATAAATTCGCACCGAACAAAGTGACAGGCATAGGAAGATAAAACAAGAGTGACTTCAAAACTTTCAGCGCATAGAGAGGTGTTTCAATACCAGGAAAACTTCTACCACCATATTTTCCTCTCTCAAAATAATTTTCAGTAGCCTCATGAATAAACTCAACAATATAACTATCACATAAGGCATGCTTTTCATGATCTACAAGCACTAGAGCTTTATCATAAACATCTTCAAAAGAATCCTCAGGAACATAACATTCATACTTCTTTAGTAAGCATGGGGGACAATCAAATAATGTAAGGGATAAAGAGTTACTCTCATTAGAAGGTAGGCATGGGTAGCTAATCCATTCTTCCTTCTTTTGTTCATCACTCTCCTCCTCTTTTTCATCTAATGAGATTTCAGGTTCATCAATTTCTCTTTCATAGGATCCTGCAAGGCATTAGTCTCTTCCATTTGTGGAAAGCATCTATTAAAATACCCAAGAATAGAGCCATTTTCATCCTTGTAATTATCAAAGCAAAATTTAAGTATACCATAAACCTCATATTTGTAAGGTGAATCATCAATATTTTCAAGCAAACTAGCAAGTTCAAAAGCACCCTTCCAAGGAATAAATTCTTCAATTTGTTCCACATCATAAAAGTCATAAATTACTTTAGCATAAGAAGATATGGTAACATTATCATTATACTCACATTAAAAAGGGAGGTGTTTGTACCTCCTGTAGCAACAAGATTTATTAAGGCAATAAGTAACATTATAAGTAGAGCACACGTTTCTAGCAATGGTATACAATCTATCAATTTGTCCCCATAAGTGTTTCCCTTTTTGTGACAAGCGATGTTCCTTATAATAATCATTTTGATCTTCCGTGAACTCACCTTGCCAATAAGATTCAGTTTCAAAGAAACCAACCATTGACAACAAGCATGATAAAGCAAAACAATAATAGACCAACAAAAATAACAACTAGAGTAGGAACCAATGTTTTTTTGTATTTTTGATAAAGAAACAAGCAAACAAGGAAGAAATAAACTTAGCTTGAACAATAGAGAATCCAAGTGAACTTGATAAATAAAGCTATGGTCCCCGGCAATGGCGCCAGAAAATAGTCTTGATGACCCACAAGTATAGGGGGTGTATCGCAGTATTTTCGAGGGAAGTGAAACCCAACTTATTGATTCGACACAAGGGGAGCCAAAGAATATTTATAAGCCTTAACAACTGAGTTGTCAATTCAGCTGCACCTGGAAACAATCTTGCTCACATCAGTTTATCAGTAGCAATAGTTTTGTAGTAGGAATAGTAAACTAACAATAGTAGTAAAGCAAAGACAGTAGTAACAAAAGCAGTAAACAATGGGATTCGAGTGCGGTAGGCATAGGGATGGATGGACGGGCGTTGCATGGACAAGAAAATTCACATAGCAATCAGAACATAGGGCAATTGCAGATAAATAAGATAAAGCATCCAAGTACAAGACAATCCTAGGCATGTGTTCCATAAATAGTCATACGTGCTCACAATGAGAACTTGCACAACATCTTTTGTCCTGCCAGCCCGTTTGCGGCGGGGCCTCCAGGGAACTACTGGCAATTAAGGTGCTCCTTTTAATAGAGCACCGGAGCAAAGCATTAACACTCCGTGAACACATGTGATCCTCTCATCAAAGCCATTCCCTTCCGGTTATCCCGATTTCTGTCACTTCGGGGCCATAGGTTCCGGACATCAACGTGTGTATACAACTTGCAGATAAGACCATAAACAATACTATCATAATGAATCAATAACATGTTCATATCTGAAATCATGGCACTCGGGCCCTAGTGACAAGCATTAAGCACAACAAGTCACAACAAAGTCATAAAGCACTAATAAAAGATACTAGGCACCATGCCCTAACAATCTGATGCCATTACATGAACGATCTCATCCAATCCCTACCATCCCCATAGCCTATAGTAGGGGATTACTCACTCATAGATGGGGGAAACATGGATGGTCGATGGAGATGATGGTGGAGATCGATGCAGATGGCTCTGGGGGCACTTCCCCGTCCCGGCAGGGTGCCGGAACAGAGTCTTTCTATCCCCCGAATCTCCCCTTCGGTGGTGGCGGCGCTGCGGAACTTCTTCTGGAAAAACGTCGAACCCCCCGGAGTTTTTAGGTCAGAAGGCTTCTTATAGGCGAAGAGGGAGACCGAGGGGGTGCCTGGGGCTACCTCACCATGCCCTGGCGCGGCCAGGCCCAACCCGCGCCTAGGGGGGTGTGGCCAGCCCCTGGCCCTCCTCCGTCTCGTATTCTGGCTCCTAGAGTCTTCTGGAAAAATAGGCACTTTGGCTTTTGTCCCGTCCAATTCCGAGAATATTCATTTTCTGACTTTCCTGGAACCAAAAACAGCAGAAAACAGGTAGCTAGCACTGTGGCTCTTGTTAATAGGTTATTCCAAGAAATCATATGAAAGTACTCCAAAGTGTGGACAAAACAAAAGAAAGTGGATAAAACCAAGCATGGAGGATCAAAAATTATAGATACATTTGCAATGTATCAACCCCCTCCAGTATTAAGTTGCAAGCAACAAATTATTGCATTACGAATTGCGTGTAAAGTAAACAATATGATTGTTCTATGAACAAAAGATTGTTGTTTTCTCCCTAGTAACAACGGCACATCTAGTACCTTAGATATTTCTGTCACTTCCCCAGATTACCAGAGGCATGAACCCACTATCGAGCATAAATACTAACTCTTGGAGTTGCTAGCATCTACTTGTCCAAGATTGCTACTAACAACGGAAAGCATGCAAGATCACAAATAACAAAGACATGATAGAATCAATAATCAATCTGAAATAGCATCTCAATATCCATCGGATCCCCGCAAACACAAAATGCAGAATTACAAATAGATGATCTTGATCATGAACGGAGCTCACAAGATCTAAACATGAAAGCATAAAAGGAGGAGAACCAGCCATCTAGCTACTACATGGACCCATAGTCCAGAGATGAACTACTCATGCATCACACCGGAGGCTTGCATGATGATGAAGAAGGCCTCCAGGGTGAATTCCCCTCTCTGGCAGGGTGCCGGGAAGAGCTTCAGATCCCTCCCGATCTAGGGATAGAGACGACAGCGGCTACAGACTCTTTCATGGATTTTTGATCGGGTACTTAGGGTTTTGGTATCAGAGGCATCTTATAGGCGGAAGGAGAGGCCGAGGGGGTGTTGGAGGCGGCCACACCACCCCCTAGCGCGGGCCAGGCCTGGCTGCGCGACCAAGTGGTGTGGCGGCCCCCTGGCCCCTCTCCGTCTCGTATTCTGGCTCTTTGTGTCCCTCGGTAAAATAGTGACTTTGGCTTTTGTCCCGTCCAATTCTGAGAATATTCATTTTCTAACTTCCTGGAACCAAAAACAGCAGAAAACAGGCAGCTGGCATTGTGGCTCTTTGTTAATAGGTTAGTCCAAGAACTCATATGAAAAGTACTCCAAAGTGTGGACAAAACACAAGAAAGTAGATAAAACCAAGCATGGAACATCAAAAATTATAGATACATTTGCAATGTATCAACATCCCCAAGCTTAACTCCTGCTCGTCCTCGACTAGGTAAGTGATAAAAAGAAAGAATAATTTTTGAGGTGACATGCACCATCATAAACTTGATCAAAGTATTTGTAAAACATTCAAAGCTGGGATCATAGTACTTCAATCATAACATGAAAGACAAAGTTCTAGCAATAAGACAAAGAAACTATGCTGCAACATGAAAATGCACAAACAAAAGATTCTTGAATAACAATGCTTTGCAAGACGTTTGTTTGTTTCACATAAAGAAAACATAGCATAATAGCATTCAGCTTGTCCCTCATAGAGTAGAAAATATAATTGCATAGGACACCTTCAAAGTTCATAAGACTGACTAGATACAAATAGTTTAAAACAAGCAATATTAAGTTATGCATCAATCAGCTAGTCTTGGGACAATGCACATAGAACTAAAAATGGCCACTCTGCTCTCAAAGTAGGTGCATAAAGGTAGAAGGTGGAGACTCAATGTAATGGTGGAAGAAAGGCCTTCATAGAAGGAAGTAGGGATTCAAGTCTCATAAAGAGCTTCCAAAAATTATGGTACTTATATCTTTCATCTCTCATTGCCCCTATCATAAGCATCTTTAAGGTGATTAAGGTTAAAGTGACACAACTAAGAGGTATGCTTGACAAGTTATAAACCGAAATCTCATGCCCCTTACTTAAGAAGACCGATCCTCATGCTACTCAACTTTAGTCACAAGTAAGCTCTTGTCATTGTAAGTACATATGTATCATAAAGAACCGCCAACGGGGTACCCCTTGCACATGATACAGGAGCTATCCCATAATCAAAATGACAAGGCAAGCAGACAATGAGCATCTCATAGAGTGCTCATTATGGTGATGCTGCAAGTTTCCACCATGATTAGGCATGGCTTAGGCTAGAGGCCCAGGCGTTTCTCTAACACACATACAAACTCCATGATCTTACAAGTTCCACTTTTATTTCACACCGCCGGGATCCATAAGCAAAAGAACATGATATCAACGGGGTACAAAGTAAAAGTGCAATGTTGAAAGCGTTCCCCATGATACATGGTTCTGCTAATTTCAACTTATAAAGCGCAAGCATATACGCAACAAAGAAGGACCCAATGGTTCAAGTTTATTAAATGCAGAAAGTAAAGTGTGCCATCAAGTTCGTGAGAGCTTTAATCACTAGTTTTCTCATAACAAGTTTAATTAGGAAGGTAAACAAAAACATTAATATACTTGGAATAGCATAAGCTAGTAGGTAGGTATGGTGGACTCTTTGGAATAACTTGGTTTAAGGGGTTGGATGCATGAGTGGAACTCATACTTGGTTGTGGAGGCTAGCAAAAGACTGGGAGCGACAAACTAAGAGAGCAATGATGGCCATAATCATGTAGAGCGACAAAACATCATTGATCAAAGCATAAAGTGATACTACAAGTTGAAAACTAAAGGATTATCAAGGCTACGGTTACTTGGGATAGTCATAACATGGTGTGATCATGCGCCAAGTCAACCCAAATAAAGCATCAAAGGACAATACCACTATACTATGCTTTAATATGCTAAAACAACCCATGATTCATCCAAGGCACATTAAGCAATCTCAATTGTTTATAACAAGTCATGCTACAACAAAGAATACTAAGCATAAAGCCAAAACAATATCAAGCATGGCATGACAAAGCATAGACCACAGTCAAAAACAAGCTCTCTTTACCACTTAAGCATAGACTTTCCTACTCTTTTCCAATCCAAACCAACTATTTGAACACCAATGTATGAAAGAGGGGGTCCAACCAATTTATTCAGCAAAATAAGCAAACAAAGCAAACGAAAAACGAAAATGAAAATGAAAAAGAAAAAGAAGACGCTCCAAGAACAACACAACTGTGCATTAAACAATAAAAATGAAGCGTTTGGAAGAAACCTGGGATTTTTATTGATGAAGAGGGGGATGCCTTGGGCATCCCCAAGCTTTGACGCTTGTACTTCTTGGATATTTCTTGGGGTGACACGCGTGGCATCCCCAAGCTTGAGATTTAGTCCATCTTTCATCTCATTACTCATTCCTTCCATACACCTGAAATTTTTCATTCATACAAAGCTTCACACAATCTTTATTAGCAACATTAGTGCACTCAAGATAATTAGTCTTTAGGTTCAGTTCTAACATCAATAAACTTCCATTATAACACTAGCTACTGTAGCACTTCCATCAAAATGCTCAATTCCCCAAAAGAACTCAAAAAGGAACCAACAAGAAGCAAATGCAGAAAATGGTAGAAATCTGTCAAAACAGACCAGCAGGTAAAGACGATTTTTTTCGAAGACCTTCTGTTGCTCAAATCAAAAAAGTGTTGAACTAACGAAATTTATATAACAACCTGGGGCAGAAGCACAAATATTCACGCCTCAAAATTACGTACATAGATTGTACACGAATTTTTACGGTGAAGCACATAAATCTGTTTCGGGACAGCAACTTTCCCAAGCATTACTTCTCTCTTATTAGAGGTTACTCTTGGCACAAAAAGCAAATAAAAAGGATAAGGAGCGGTTATTACTGAAGTAATAACTTCCAAGACTCATCTAAATTTTTTAAGTTATCTCCCAATAAGTACTTTTATTTAACGCCTTTAAGTTAGGCATAAGAAGCAAGAAAAAGAATCAAGTGTTCTCAAATGAAGAAGCATTAAAACCAAATTTTGTTTTCATAGGAGAGGCAAAATAAATCTTCTCTCTCTTCTTAGGGAAGTGTTCTATACCTTTCTTGAGTGGGAGTTGATATTTAATGGTGCCTTCTTTCATATCAATAATGGCACCGACAGTTCTAAGAAAAGGTCTTCCCAAAGTAATAGGACAAGAAGCATTGCATTCAACATCCAAAACATAGAAATCAACGGGGACATAGGCATTGTTAACCATAATAAGAACATCATTAATACTCCCCATGAGTTTCTTTTTAGCATTATCATCAAGTGGGACATTCAAATAACAATCTTCAAGTGGAGGCAAATCAAGCATATCATAAATCCTTCTAGGCATAATAGAAACACTACTATCAAGATCACATAAAGCTTTGAAATCAAAATCATTCACTTTCATATTAATGATGGGTTCCCAACCATCTTCTTATTTTATAGGAATATAAGTTTTATGTTTCATCTTTTCTTCTTTAATCTTTATGAGAGCGTCAGTAATGTGTTTTGTAAAGGCCGTGTTCATAGCACTAGCATTAGGACTGTTAGCAAGCTTTTGTAGAAACTTAATAACTTCAGAGATATTACAACCATCAAGATCAAAATCAAATTTATCATCTAAAGTAGTAGAACTATTACTAGCCTCAACACTAGTGGTGGTGATAGTAGAAACACTAATGTTTCTATCAATTTCATCTTCTCTTTCCACTTAGCATGTAGTTCAGCTAATAGTCTAACATTTTCATCAATTCTTACTTGTATGGCATTAGTAGCTGCAAAAGGATTATCATTCATTTCAGGTTTAGCAGCCATTTTATTCAAAGAAGATTGAGCTTCAGCCAAAGATGCTATATTTCTTTCAGCATTAGAGAGTTTTTCCTCAATAGTTTTATTGAAAGCAGTTTGCTTACTAATAAATTCTTTAAGCATAACTTCAAGTTCAGAGGGAGCACTCCTATTATGGTTGTAAGAATTTCCATAAGCATTACCATTGTTGGGAGGATATGGCTTATAATTGTTGTTACCAAAATTATTCCTGTAGGCATTGTTGCTAAAATTGTTATTTCTTATGAAGTTCACATCAACTTGCTCTTCTTGAGCAACCAAAGAAGCTAAAGGAACATTATTTGGATCAATATGGGCTTTCCCATTAACAAGCATAAAAATAATAACATCAATCTTATCACTCAAGGAGGAAGTTTCTTCAACAGAATTTACCTTCTTACCTTGTGGAGCTCTTTCAGTATGCCATTCAGAGTAGTTAACCATCATATTATCCAGAAGCTTTGTTGCATCACCCAAAGTAATGGTCATAAAGGTACCTCCAGCAGCAGAATCCAATAGGTTCCTTGAAGAATAGTTCAATTCTGCATAAAAAGTTTGGATGATCATCCAAGCTGTCAGTCCATGAGTGGGACAATTCTTTACCAAAGATTTCATTCTTTCCCAAGCTTGAGCAACATGTTCATAATCAGATTGTTTAAACTTTATTATTTCACTTCTCATAGATATAATCTTAGCAGGAGGATAGTATTTTCCAATGAAAGCATATTTGCATTTAGTCCAAGAATCAATACTATTCCTAGTTAAAGAATTCAACCATTCTTTAGCTTTTCCTCTCAAAGAGAAAGGAAACAATTTAAGCTTAATAATATCTCCATCTATATCCCTATGCTTTTGCATCTCACAAAGTTCAACAAAGTTATTTAGATGGGCAGCAACATCTTCATTACCAATACCAGAAAATTGTTCTCTCATAACAAGATTGAGTAAAGCAGGTTTTATCTCAACGAAAGTAGCTTCAGGAACATGTGGAGCAATAGGCGTGCTCATAAAATCATCGTTGTTGGAGCTAGTGAAGTCACACAACTTAGTGTTTTCAAGAGTAGTCATTTTTTGTGTTTTTAAATAAGAAAGCAAACTTGTAAAACTAACTTTTTTGTGTTTTTGATAAAGAAACAAGCAAACAAAACAAAAAGAAACTAAGAAAAACAAAAATAACAAAGTAAAGAGATTGGTTATGAGGGACTCCCCTTGTGAAGATGTCCTTGACTCCCAGGCAACGGTGCCAGAAAAAGTTGTGGATGACCCAAAATATATCGAGCTCGTTGGGGAACCCCAAGAGGAAGGTATGATGAGCACAGCAGCAGGTTTTATCTCAGTAAGAAACCAAGGTTATCAATCCAGTAGGAGCAAGGAAACACCCCAAAGGTGTAGCTAGCTGAATGTTGGCAGGGCGCACTACCGGTGCCAGCAGCAACGTGGAGACCTGCACAACACAACCATAGAACTTTGCCCCCAACTTGCGATGAGGTTGTCAATCTCACCGGTTTTGCTGAAAACAAAGGATTAAACGTATCGAATGGAAAAAAGTAATAGTTTGCAGAATGTAAACACAAAGCAGTAAATAGTTTGTAGATTGTATGTAAAAGAAAGGACCAGGGTCCATAGTTCACTAGAGGTGGCTCTCCTTAAGATAGATAACATGCTGGGTGAACAAATTGTTAGGGCACGTAGAGATAAACAAAACTTTTTCCCTACGTGGTGATCCCAAGATCCAGCTCAGGTAGAAGGCCACGAGGATTACCACTAGACGCGCAGTTGCGGAATTGATGAAGCACGTCGCTTGATGCAGTGCAGTCCTCACGATCTGTTCCTGTTCCACGATCCACGATCCGTACTTTCTTCACGATCGTCGAAGTGCTGAATGTACAGCACCTCCGCCAGTATCCACACGTATGAGGAGGAGCACCGACGATGGACTGCTAGATCCGGTACGGTGGCGACAGGACGGACTGGGGCTAGGGTTTCCAACACATGGAGTGACCTAACCTTGTGCTCTAAGCACCTGCGCCCTAGCTTATATCGGGAGTGAAAGTGGGCTCCACTCACTTGTGGCCCATTCACTAAAAGGCCTATATTAGCCACTGCAAGTCTCACTTGCTGAGTAAGTCCATGTCTCTATTTGGGTCCAACCCAAATAGGTTTCATGTTTGGGTCTAACCCAAACTTGCTCCCGCTCTTAAGTGTGTGACCCGATAGGCTCATGGTAACCCGGACACGATTCCGAGTCTCACTCATGATCGATCAGTTGGTAGCGGCTCCTAGCAGAACGTGCCAACTTCCAAGTACCAATAAGTCATGACGACATACCTTCCAATGCGACTTTCGTCTAAGTCCCTTTTGCCTCATGATATAACTTGTCGGACTATAGGCGAATGATCGTCATCCCTTAAATAGTCTGACTCTCTTTCTCGATCCGAGATAAGTGATTCATTCAACTAACTCTTAGTCGGTTGCCTCGGTTAACACTTACCCGTGACGCGCATGGCCATGCTTTCCGAATCATATCTTCCGAGAGGACCCAGAGAATATCTCTCCGGATGGAGGGGCAAAATCCCGTCTTGGTTATTCACATCACGCAGCTTGATTCTCTGTCGACTTGAACTCCGCCTTTATAACTGCCCAGTGACAGAACAGCGTTTGACAGAACCTAAGTCGGAGATCCTCAACTCGGATTGTGCAATAACCTCAGGTCTAAGGATTACATTGATTGAGACATGCAGATGACGACTTGTTCGTTGCATCTCAATATGGGTCAGTCTGACTCGCTAAACTCTTTAGCCGAATCCGTGTAAGTCGGAATAGCATCTCCATGCCCATGACAAGAGGAACCTAGTCATCTGCCGACTTTCACATTGGTCTAAGTTGTGTGTCCGGCACAACCTCAATGACCAAGGACAATTAGTATGAACAACATGAATATGTAGTTCCACAATCGAATCACATATTCAATGATACACATCAGCAGTTCATACATGGACCATAACCTTATGAATACACAGGAATAACATCATACATGATTGCCTCTAGGGCATATTCCCAACACAAATTACAGCAGGGCAATTGACAAACATCGAGAAAGCAATACATGCATATACTAATCATCTTGACTCCTTTGAGACTTGATTGGGCATTACAACATTATACATAGACCGCCATCCAACTGCATCTATGACTAATAATCCACCTTCAGGTTATCATCCAAAACCCCTCCAGGATTAAGTTGCAAGCAACAGATTATTGCATTACGAATTGTGTGTAAAGTAAACAATACAATTGTTCTATGAATAAAAGATTGTTGTTTTCTCCCTAGTACCAACAACACATCTAGTACCTTAGAGATTTCTGTCACTTCCCCAGATTACCAGAGGCATGAACCCACTATCGAGCATAAATACTAACTCTTGGAGTTGCTAGCATCTACTTGGCCAAGATAGCTACTAACAATGGAAAGCATGCAAGATCACAAATAACAAAGACATGGTAGAATCAATAATCAATCTGAAATAGCATCTCAATATCCATCGGATCCCCGCAAACACAACATGCAGAATTACAAATAGATGATCTTGATCATGAACGGAGCTCACAAGATCTAAACATGAAAGCACAAAGGAGGAGAACCAGCCATCTAGCTACTACATGGACCCGTAGTCCAGAGATGAACTACTCACGCATCACACCGGGGGCTTGCATGATGATGAAGAAGGCCTCCAGGGTGAATTCCCCTCTCCGGCAGGGTGCCGGGAAGAGCTTCAGATCCCTCCCAATCTAGGGACGGAGACGACGGCGGCTACAGACTCTTTCATGGATTTTTGATCGGGTACTTAGGGTTTTGGTATCGGAGGCATCTTATAGGCGGAAGGAGAGGCCGAGGGGGTGCTGGAGGCGGCCACACCACCCCCTGGCACGGGCCAGACCTGGCCGCGCAGCCAGGTGATGTGGCGGCCCCTGGCCCCTCTCCGTCTCGTATTCTGGCTCCGTGTGTCCCTCGGTAAAATAGTGACTTTGGCTTTTGTCCCGTCCAATTCCGAGAATATTCATTTTCTGACTTCCTGGAACCAAAGACAACAGAAAATAGGCAGCTGGCACTGTGGCTCTTTGTTAATAGGTTAGTCCAAGAAATTATATGAAAAGTACTCCAAAGTGTGGACAAAACACAAGAAAGTAGATAAAACCAAGCATGGAACATCAAAAAGTATAGATACATTTGCAATGTATCAGGGGTTTATCCTCCACAGGTGGTGTGTAGCGTTCCCAATCTTTTGGGATCTTCAGGTATTTAGCATAAGTTTTAACAATTTGAACAATCATGCAATGGTCAAGGTTAAAATTTCCAAGCAGTTTTTCTAATTTTCCCGAAGCTAGAAATCTTTTCAAACAATTATATTTATAGGATTTTGTTTACTAAGCTTAGCCCCACAATAAGCTTTCTCTATCCTATGCACCGTGTCTAGGAAATTCCAGACTCTTTCAACACTAAATTCAGTGAATGTCCCATTGCTAAGGGAGTCGAGTTCATTTCTATTATTATTATTCAAGCTTGCGTAGAAGGTATGTATTACCAACCAAGGCGGTAAGTTGTGATGGGGGAAGCAATCAAGCAATCCCCTAAACCTTGTATACCCTTCGTGCAAGCTTTCTTCAGGCTTTCCTTTAAAATTTTTGATCATGCGTCTCGCTCCAACAGTTTTCATCCTGGGAAAGAAATCAACTAGAAACGAAGAGGCTAAGCTCTCCCGGGAATAAGTAATCTTTTTAGGACTTTGAATATACCAAGAACGGGCCTCATCAATAAGAGTTTGAATAAAAATAGTAGATTTAACCTCATCCTCGGTCAGTATATTAAGACAAAAAGTCCCACAAGCGTCCTCAAAGAAGCCTACATGATCATGCGGATCTCCATACCATCCCCTGCAAACTTTTTAGCGTGCAAAAGATCCAAAAGCATGGGGTTAATATCATACCCTCTCGGGTTATTGGATTTTAAATAAGCGTCCATGGGCGGACCAGAATTCTTTACAGCTTCCAGCTGGATTATATGTTGGTACTCGCCCATGATGTTTACCTGAAACTAGTAAACAACTTTAGTAAAACAATTAGTGATATAAGCAACTAAGAACAAAGACGAAAATCGCTTATCTCCCTAGCAACTGCACCAGAAAATGGCTTGATGGCTGCAAGTGCATAGATCAATTATAGCTAGTTTCGAAATAAGAGTATCATACCCACAGAGAGCTATTTGGTTAAGTGTTTTATGCCCCTCGTCACTTTCCACCAAAGGATACTTGTATGCTGCCTTTGATCTCAAGTAAAAGGTGTTTGAAAGGTTTTTGGTTGTATGCAGAAAAGTAATCCAAACAAGTAAAAGAAAGACAGTAACAATGTTTTGTCAAAACGTGGTTGAACTCAATTGGGATAAAACATTCTCAGGGATGTAGGATACACCACTACCATGATATTATTATTATTAATTAATATAACATACTTCTTGTGTCATGATATGTGTGGAGAGAGCTCTATAATAAGATGTTCACTACAAGGCTCATAGGAAGCCACTTTGTTGAGCCAAGAGTGAGGTCACCTCTAAATAACCACTGCGATGTCTATGAGTAATCACCCATACAAACCACCACAATTAAGGGTTTCCCCATGGATATCGTAATTAGCTTAGGGAGTTCCTACTTATCCTCCTTTGACCATGTTGATTACAAGAAAGCGCCAATTTGTCACTAAGATATTCCGGGCATGCTCCCAAACGCTTCCAAAGGATTTCTCCCTCCCTTTAGTCCCGATGGCAAATGATATGTGGCTGACTCCACATACCATATAAAGATAGATCAAACACAAATCATAAATCTATCATAGACCGGCCAGTCATACGGATACAAGAATATATCATCTTTATTACAAGTTCATAATAGTGCTAGGGTTTGTCCATCTCCCCAAGAACAAAGGAACTACTCACACATGGAAGCAAACAATGACATCATCATAATCAAATGGATGGATAAAAGTACGGGGATAAATCTAGTGCAAACCACAATTAAATCTGGAATTACAACAAGATCTAATAGATGAGACATGGGGGTGATGATGGTGATGAGGATGCAACGGTTGATGACGAAGGGGATGATGCGATGTCCTCCAATGATCCATGCAACAACAGGGATTTTCCCTCTGCCAAGTTCCTCCTTTAGATCCCTTTCGGAAGTGGTTTTTCGTGGTTTCTGGTGGCTGTGAATGTCGGATCTCTCTACCGTCTTTGCTAGGAGAGAGTATTTGATGTGGTGGATGTGTTGCCACGTGGTACGGGTGGACGGTACAGGAGGGCTCCACCCGTACCACTGGTCGTTATCACGGCTGATGCTTTCCTCTCGCTTGGTATTCTCCCAGGTGCGAAGGTAAATCAATAAAATGACTTTTCTCACTTAAAAATATCATATTATAGCATAATATGATAGTTCCAATTGATATGTTCATAATAGACTTAGTAGTTTGGGATCCTGTTGAAACAAAGGCATAAAGGTGTGTGCAAGCATAGTTAAATACCGAAATCCATATTCTATTTATTCAAAAACAGAAGGTAAATATGCTTCAATTTTGGACTCATCAGGATGAATCCTCACAGCATGTATGTGCATCTAATTTCATGGGAATATTGTGTAGTGATTGAATAGGGGATTTTTTATCTTATATATTTGTCTCTACCTCGATTCGAGGACTTGTAGGTACCCTAGACCCTGCAGATTGATCAAGGTGTGAAGTGAGATGAGTGGAGAACGGCATCTAATGTGCGGAACACCAGCGATAGGAAGGTGAGTACAATATTTGGTTAGTGATCTTCTTGGGATCTACATCAACTTCATCAATCGTAAGGCTTTGGTCTGTTTTACTTAATAATCATTGTGACCCGTGGTTTCGGGGTGCAAAAGGTTGGACCAACAGACTATTGTCACATGTGGTTTCAGGGGCTCTAGTATCTTAGGATGTGCTGCCAACAATTCCTATCACTATTAGATCATTTTACATATGAATGTGCTTAACCTTATTTATATCCCATTTGTATGCATAGCTACAGGTGAATCTTCAACCCCGACCTATCTCCATCATTGAAAATAACCAACAGATACAAGGTAAACTGGAAAGGTTCGATAAATGAAAAACAAAATTAATCAGCAAGTCTTGTAGAAGTTCCTCAATTCCTTTTCGCAAGTGTTTCCCAAGGTTCAATAAACCTAGGTCTATTCTAGGGAAAACAACTAGTATACTGCATCTGCAATTTAGATCGAACGTATCACCCCTTTTTCTAGCGTCGTTGCTAGGGAAGCAATTTCGCTATCCTGGTGAGGTTATTAGAGACCCCTTGTTTATTTGTTTTGTTTTTGTTTTAATTCTTGTTAATAGTTTACTTTTGGTTATCTATTTGAAAACTCCAAAAAGTAGTTACTTGTTTACTTGTTCTTCTTAATCTAAAAATAGCAAAAAGATAATTAATATGGCACAAAAGAAGCTTGGGGAGTGTGCTACTCAACCCACTGTTACTCAACCCACTATTACAGCGGAAAATATGAGATTAAGCCTAAACTTTTGAGTTTGGTTCAACAGAACCAATTTGTAGGCTTAGTTGCTGAAGATTCAGGTTTGCACCTAAATACATTTACTGAAATATGCGATATGATGCGCATAAAAGATGTTGACCTTGATGCTGTTAAATTACACTTATTTCTATTTTCACTTAGAGGAAAAACAAAGCTTTTTGCTAGCTTTACCTAAAGGAATTATCACTTCATGGGAGGAATGTACTAATATTTTCATGACTAAGTTTTTCACTCCAGCTAAGATTATGCAACTTCGATCTAATACTACTAGTTTTAGACAAGAAGATCTTGAGCCACTAGCGCTTGCTTGGGAAAGGATGGAGGAATCCGTAATGATCTATCCCAGCCATGGGATGGAAGAGTTATTAATTGATGGCCCAAATATATCGAGCTCGTTGGGGAACCCCAAGAGGAATGTATGATGAGCATAGTAGCAAGTTTTCCCTCAGTATGAAACCAAGGTTATCAATCCAGTAGGAGCAAGGAAACACCCCAAAGGTGTAGCTAGCTGAACGTTGGCAGGGTGCACTACCGGTGCCAGCAGCAACATGGAGACTTGCACAATACAACCACCGAACTTTGCCCCCAACTTGCGATGAGGTTGTCAATCTCACCGGTTTTGCTGAAAACAAAGGATTAAACGTATAGAGTGGAAGGAAGTAATATTTTTCAGAAAGTGAACCCAAAGCATTAAACAGTTTGTAGATTGTATGTAAAAGAAAGGATCAGGGTCCATAGTTCACTAGAGGTGGCTCTCCTTAAGATAGATAACATGCGGGGTGAACAAATTACAGCGGGGCAATTGACAAACATCGAGAAAGCAATACAAGCATATACTAATCATCTTGACTCCTTTGGAACTTGATTGGGCATTACAACATTATACATAGACCACCATCCAACTGCATCTATGACTAATAATCCACCTTCAGGTTATCATCCGAACCCCCTCCACTATTAAGTTGCAAGCAACAGATTATTGCTTTACGAATTGCGTGCAATATAAACAATACGATTGTTCTGTGAACAAATGATTGTTGTTTTCTCCCTAGTAGCAACATCACATCTAGTACCTTAGAGATTTCTGTCACTTCCCCAGATTACCAGAGGCATGAACCCACTATCGAGCATAAATACTAACTCTTGGAGTTGCTAGCATCTGCTTGGCCAAGATAGCTACTAACAACGGAAAGCATGCAAGATCACAAATAACAAAGACATGGTAGAATCAATAATCAATCTGAAATAGCATCTCAATATCCATCAGATCCCCGCAAACACAACATGCAGAATTACAAATAGATGATCTTGATCATGAACGGAGCTCACAACATCTAGACATGAAAGCACAAAGGAGGAGAACCAGCCATCTAGCTACTACATGGACCCGTAGTCCAGAGATGAACTACTCACGCATCACACCGGAGGCTTGCATGATGATGAAGAAGGCCTCCAGGGTGAATTCCCCTCTCTAGCAGGGTGCCGGGAAGAGCTTCAGATCCCTCCCGATCTAGGGATGGAGATGACGGCGGCTATAGACTCTTTCATGGATTTTTGATCGGGTACTTAGGGTTTTGGTCCCGAGGGCAATATATAGGCGGAAGGAGAGGCCGAGGGGGTGCTGGGTTCGGCCAGACCACCCCCTGGCGCGGGCCAGGCCTAGCCGCGTGGCCAGGTGGTGTGGCCGGCCCCCAGCCCTTCTCCGTCTCGTATTCTGGCTTCAGATGTCTTCCGGAAAAATAGGCACTTTGGCTTTTGTCCCGTCCAATTCCGAGAATATTTATTTTCTGATTTTCCTAGAACCAAAAACAGCAGAAAACAGGCAGCTGGCACTATGGCTCTTGTTAATAGGTTAGTCTAAGAAATTATACGAAAAGTACTCCAAAGTGTGGACAAAACACAAGAAAGTAGATAAAACCATGCATGGAACATCAAAAATTATAGATATATTTGCAATGTATCATTAATTCTCACTTATTTTATAATTCCCTTAACCCAATGTCTAAATCTATCCTTGACACTTCAATCGGAGGCACATTCATGGGGAAAGTAGTAAATGTTGCAAAGAAGCTTGTAGATGACATGCAAAGCAACCATTCCCAATGGCGTATAGAGAGATCCTCCTCAAGAAAGGTCAATGCAATCACCGAGGAGGATAATGAATAGCTTACTTCAAAGGTAGATGAGCTCCTAAAAATACTTAAGGGTAAGGAAACCAAGGTAAATGCCATCACCAAACTCAAATATTGAGGAAGATTTTATAGCTGATAATCATTATAACCCTGCATGGGAGAGTCAAAACTATGGCTCGAACTTTCAAAATGCTAATCATGTACGTACTCCAAAGAACAACAACTTTACCAATAGTAATGGAGCAAGTAATGGTAATCTCCCGCTTAAAAATTCTTTCAAAGCTTTTATGCAAGCACAAACTAAACAAAATAACCTTCTTATTAAGATTACAGAGAACCATGAATTAGTTATTAATAAATTATCTAACCAAACATTTTCTCTTAAAATGGTGTTCAAGCTTCATAGGAAAGAACAAAGACCGTGGGAGCACGGTTGGGCAAAATAGCTAAGTGTCAAACTCATAGAACTTGGGAATCATGTGTAGAACATGGTCCACTCCGTGTGAAACTAGGGTTGTGGCATTTTGAGTCATACTCTTCATACAAATAAACACTCATGTCACACAAAACATTATCATAAACTTTTTCCTGATAGTTGGTAACTCCCCTAGCAAAATGGATTAGTACAACAAGATGCACCCATCTACCAGATGCGGAACTATATCATAAATAAATATATGATGTCGCTAAGGGCATGACCTTCGTCGTTTGGGTTGAGACCAAAGAATAATTAATAATGTTCATGCATGACTCTCATACTAGCAAGGTTTGAAGGAAAGCCCAAGCCAAATCTGGTCAAAGACCTCAAAATGCTGAGGGTGGAAAACAAAGATGAGAAGCCTAAGAGCTGGACTATAGCAATGTTGTGGAGGATCTTGTAAAGATGATCAACATGAAGAATCCTGGTATTTAAGGAGGAAATGATGCCATGTACTAACATTTTATTCAAGAAGTAGTAGCCAAGGTACGTGAACTAGAAATGCAATATAAGAAATTAGCTGAGAAACTTGCAGCTAAACTAGATGATATATTTGAGCCCACTATTAAAATCCACATAGGAGTTAATGAGATTGCTGCACTTTGTGTTCTTGGTGCTAGTGTCTCAACAATTTCTAAAAGTCTATTTGAAAATACTTAACCTTGGGGCATTTAACACTACTAAACTAAGACTCCACTTGGAAGATTCAACTTACAACCAAGATGTAGGAGTCAAAGAAAATATTGTTGTAGAATCAAAGGATGTCCTGCACTAATTGATCTTGTTATAGTGGACATGCCTGAATATCCTATAGCTCCAATAATTCTAGGTGGGCCATTCTTAAACTATAAAAGCTTTAATCAATTTGCATGAAGGAATGTTAGAGTAGGGCTACCATCTAGAGAACCTATTGTAGTTCACTTTCCTAGAAAGAAAATATTCAAACCTAATGAAGATGGGATCATCACTTTAAAAGACAACTATTTTGGAGTGGGTATTCCACTTTCAAAACCAAAATGATCACCATTTGGGTCAAGCTAATTGACCATCACTAGAAGTGCTTCATGGGAGGCAACTCATGTGGAATAAAAGTTTTAAATTGTGTTAGTGTTAGTTTTGTTTTTGTTTTGTAATAAAGAGAATTCAAGAGATCCATTGAAGAGAGGAGAAGAAAAAAAGATAATTTTTCCTTTAAATTTTATTCACGAACACACGTTTATTTAATCACTGGTTTAGTGCTATATTTCTAGTGTCATTTTAAGGTATAACTGATGTGCAAAGGCGTGTGAGAAAGATGCAACAAAAATTTCAAGTTTTGTGGACATTGTGGTCATACAACCATTAGTACGGTGGGAGGCCACTGTACCATGCGCTCGTACTGCATCTCAGCCAAAGAAAATGAAGATTGCAAATTTTGTTCGATGGTACTGAGTCCTTAATGACTACCCATACAGGGGATGCGGTCACACCGCTCGCTCGTACCGTGTTCGAAACAGAGTTTGCAAATTTATCAGAAAGTACTGTGTTCGTAACGACCGTCAATACAATGGGGTGCGGCCATACTGCACGCATGTACCTAGTGGGTTGCCAAGACCGAACCTCGATCCTAAGGCAACGTTGCTCAGTACGGGCGGGCCGCGCTCACCGCGACCATACTACCCACCCGTACCAACCATTCGGCTGCGACTTGAGCCCAGGGAAGAGATAAACCTAAATCTAACCTCTCATTTTCTCTTTTTTCTTCCTCCAAACTCAAAACCACCTTATTTATCCTTCACCTCTACTTGTTTTAGATTTGATTCCTCGCATGTCATCGATTCAAGATACGTTCCTCCTCCAATCCCCAACTTATTTGCAACAAAATCATGCCCCAACTCTTGCCATTCCTCGCATGTCATCGATTCAAGCCGCACTGTCGGTTGAAGGACTAACCCCTACAACGCTCAACATCGAGTTCACCAAAGACTTTCATCTCAACCGTTTCAACCATCTCAAGAACCGTGATATCAAGTTCACCAAATGTGTGTGCCCCCATATTATGAACCAACTTGGCATTCACCATGATTTAATTATCTTTGCAATAATATTGGTTTGCTTGACTTTGTTTTTTAGGAAACCACCACCTATGTCCGCTTTACACTCTAGTTTCTTAGTAGCTTGAAGCATATGGTGGGTCCATTCTATAGTTTTGAGGAGGACATCCCAAGAGTTCACATGATCAATTTATGCTTGATGAATCGTGAGTATGACTTGTCTGTTGATGATTGGTGTCACTACTTTGGTTTTGCCAACTGATATCCGCTCAACTTATTTCACACTTAGTCCTACCCCTAACTATTACTTCAACAATATGAGAATCTCAAATTATGTCGCAAAGGGGAATCAAATTGAGTGTCCTGCAGTTCACTATTTGTTCTATGCTATTTCTAATACCCTGCAAGCCCGTGGTGAGTTCACAAGAGTCGATGAGGACGACATGATGATCCTCGCAAAAGATGACATTCCAAACTATAACTTGATGTCAAATTTGGGCGCTCTTCTAGTGATTTATTTGAAGTATCAAGCTCTCGAGACTCGTGGACCCATATGCGGAGGAGTTATCACCGTTCTTGTTCGAGCACTTCATCTCAATGTAAGTAACTTGCACCCATTGGAAGGTGTTCGCCGTCTCTGTTTTGCTACTCTTAAAGCATGTGGTATGATTAGAAAAACTAATGATAGGTATTAGTTCGATATACCTTGAGCCGATCACCTGATCACTGCTCCTTTGCATAACTGTATATTCTCTATCAAGGATGGATGTATGCTTTATGATGTGTAGGTTGAGGCAACTCTACCACCACAAGCTAAACCACGAGGAGAGGAAGAAGTAGAAGAAGAGCATGAAGGATGCAAACAAGATCACCAACCACCGAACTACTATACCACCTATGAATATGTGTACGCGCTGGAATGAAACATTGATAACATGAACAACCTCATAATCAACCTTCAAGACCCCACTTCGAACCTCTCGTCCTAGTTCATCGATTGGAGCAGCCAATGGAACTTGGGAGATTATCCTCTGCCACCACAATGAGCAACAACAGGGCTTGCAAAAGCCTAAACTCGGGGATGTGTTCCTCAAGCAATTTATTTATGTAATAATGAGTTTGCACTACAGATCCAAGTGAGCTTTGAAACACTAGTGTTGGACTTGTTCCAACACTTTGCCTTTTCTTTTGTTTCGTTTTTTGTTTTCTTTTTTGTTTGTTTTTAGTATCTTCCTTAGTCGCCAATATTTTCTATTCTTTAAACCCAATCCTCAAAAATACAAAAATATTTTTCCTTTTATCCTTATTGTTGGAAAGTGGATCTCCGCTTGCCTCTTTCCTTTGATATTACTAATGGGAGTGATCTACTTTTGAGTTTTGAAAGAACACATCGTTTGGAAGAGAATTGTGAAGTTACTCATGAGAGGTATGTCCTATGTCTCCCACTTTAGAAATTTGAAATCTTTATGATAGTTAGTAGAATTGTTAAGGTGCTATGCTAGTGGGAGTAATTCACAATAGTTATAGTAAAGCTTTCTATTCATATGAGTAAGCTTTTGCTCTAGTTCTTGTAGTTAACCGAGCCTTGCCTTGGAAATAATTATGCTAAATAAGTACAAAAAATAAAAAGTCTCCAATTATGACTTGTGTAATGTGTTGGTTGTCTTAATAGTTTAACCTTGAAGACACTCAACTCCATAGATATAATGATAGTCTAGATAGCACTTTTGAAATGAGTTGTTTGATTGAAATGAAGTCTAGTATTGATTACGATACATGCCAAAACTAAAATGTGGATCCAAAGTATGATATTCCTTGAAATATTGTCTACAAAACTATTGATGAACACCCGGGATGCCAACAACTCTGCTATCCTTAGAATGATCTAGGTATTAATCCTGATTTTAGCTATGAGTTGATGGCATGGATAGCCAGCTACCTATGGGCAAAAGTATTGGTACACTTGAGGGTGGTGCAAAATTTTACAAAAGTCATTATTGACTTTAGTTGGAAACTATTATTGAATCCAATGTGATCACCTATAAAGTATTTGGCATGGTCTCGTTATTATTATATGAATTTTCTTTAAAGGCAATAAATAGAAGGAAGTGTTTTGATGGACTTGATTCATTGATGTGGGTGTCAATGAGAAACTTTATTGTTATGATTCTTTTCACATGATCTCTCACACTTAAATTGATGTTATCAAACTTCCTAGTGTTCCTTGGCAAGCTGAGAGTTAATTAGAGGAATTGGAAAGATTGCTACACTTCTAATTACTTATGTTTATAGAGTCTTTACTTTCATTGTCTTGAGTTACCAAAGCTAGCATTGATATTATTGGCACTGCTCTGACTATGCTAAGATTTTGAATGGAAGAAGTGTTGGACTCATATGGCCATCTCTTTTAAGTGAAATTACATTCTCGTTATTTTAGTTTAAACACTGAGTTCCTTATGATTTTTGGTTTCTTGTTCGAGGACGATCAAGGTCTAAGCTTGGGGATGTTGATGGCTATGAAAATAGCCATATTTATCCACGTATAAATCTTACTTTAAGTCAAGAAATTGACTAAATATCTCTCTAGCCTTGCTACTGATAGATGTGCAAATCCTTCTCTTATTTTGTGATGTGCAGAAAATCATGCTTTTATGGCAAAATCAGGAGCAATTACTGAAGAATATTCCGTTGGCAACACAACCAAGTCAACTAGGGGCGAAATGGTGTTTCTAGGAGGTGTAACGAGCATCAGTACAGGTGAAGCCCGCCCGTACCATCTTCCCTTACTACACGTCGGTGCCTTCCTTAGGTCAAATAGAACTACTTATGTGAAGGAGTGAGATCGTTCGAGGAGAGACGCACCCTCCAGTCACCATAGAACAAATTTTCCATTCAAATCTGTAGCACACAAGAAAACCACTACTAGAAAATTGCGTGTTGCTTTTGTTTTGTGCATCATCATGACCACATGCTTATGTCATAATGCCACATTGCATTTGAGCATCATCATGTCATCATGTATCTTTTGCCTAAAACTATTTTTCTAAAGGCCTACCGTTGATTTCTAAATATCCCTCGTCTTTATTTCAAATCAAAACCCTAGGTACATCCGGATCTTGTGTTTATCTAAAACTATTTTTCTAAATGTTTTGTTTTATAAAAATAAAATAAATGTTTTTGTTTGAGGAGGCAGTCTAGCCGATCAGGCTAGAGACCCAACCGGGCCAAACTAACTACCACCCGGCCCACCTAAACTAAACCCTAGATCTAATTGGTAATTCTAACCCTAATACCCACCACACCAACCGAACCACACCCTGCCACCTCTCCACCCTAGTGTCGCTGCAGCCGCCACACCCCTCGCCCCACCCGAGCGCAGCCGTGCTATCGCCCCAGCCCCGCGATGCACCGCACTGTGTGTCGCACGCGACACTCGCATCGCACGCGACCAACACCCCCGCGCCCGCTCGCCCTGTACACCTCTCCATTGCCCCAACACGAGCCCCGGCCCTATCGCGACCCCACTCTCTCACCCACCAACCCTGACCTCATAACCCACGTGTGACGCGCCTGCATGCATGTCCCCTCGCCGTTTTCCTCCTAGATGCAGAGCCACCACCGCCGCCCTCCTCGCCCTGGCTCTCCAGCAGCGTTGCCCGGCCGTGGCCTCGATGCCGTCTGCCATCCCTGATGCCTCCTACGAGCCCGCAGCATCCTCCGTCTTACCTCGTCATTGACCTCGCCCTCGCACCGGATGCCGCCGCCATGCTCTTCCCCCGAGCTTGCCATCCATCAGCCTCCCGCTGCCTCCATTGCCTAGAGCACCGCCGAGGCCCTCTCCTCGCCCCAAGCTCGGCCCCGCCGCCCCTCGTCCTCTACCCTGTCCTCAGGCCGGGCCACGTTGCCTCCCTAGCGTCACCGCCGTCCCGAGAAAGCTCTGCCCCGAGCCCGCCATGGCTGCCCTCCCCAAGCTCCGTGTTGCCTCGGGTCATCCATGCCGCCCGTGTCCCTGGCTGCCTCGCGCCGACCCTGCCCTGGCCACCCCGACATCGCCTCCCGATGCCGTCACCACCGCCCCAAACTTCACCATCGCCAAGCTATTCTCCGATCAGCGTGCAAGCGACGCTGCGTGCTCCTCGCGCCCCTGGACAAGCTCCTGGCATGCGTCTCCGTCATTTCTCCCTTGCGCGCATGGTCCATGCCGCCTCCTGTTGGCAAGACCGCTGTCGTTCTCCCGTGTCGTTGTGCTGCTGGTCAACCTCACCGGCATGGCCTTCTCCGTGAGTCCGAGGCCAAGCCCGCAAGTTCCTTCCCCACCGCGCCTACCTCGATCTGGCTACCCATCGTCAACTTTTATTGTCTCCTTCTGTGCAAGAGGTCACCCTCGTGTGATGTCTGGCCCGACCAAGTCTGCACTCAGGGACAGCCTACTCTGATGGGTGGTGGTACTGACAGGAAGGTGTGCTGTGATAGTGTGATCTTCGACAATAATCTCTCAAAATGTTTAAGACATGTTGGTGTATAAATCTACAAGTCGGATAAGACACCCAAGAGTTTCTACACGAAACACTATGATCTCCTTATCGGACCCTAAGGCCGGCCCCGGAACCTCAAGACCTCCTTCATGGAACATCAAGGACCTGAACCCGAAGATCGATCCCGAAGACCGAACCCGATCTTGCCAAACCCAAGATCTCCTTCCCGGTTCCGAAGCCTCGATCCTGGAGATTCAAAGGCTGAATCTGAATCCCATCGAACCCTCGGAGCCCAAGATCACCGAACCCATGTGTGATCCCTTTTTATGAGCCCTATTTTATAAAACATAATATAAACTTGCTGCATAATAAATTTTCATGATTGCACACATGATTTGTCATTTGGGGGTATTTTGTCAAATCACCTAATAATTAAATATGGAGACCATATGCGGGCTTTTCTATTTTTATGTTGGCTAAATTTGTGTAGCGAATCGATGCCATGCTTTGCCTAGTTAATACAACGTTTAAATTGCAGGGTAACTAAACAACATGAACCTCCTAATTAATTGTGGGGATCCCAGTTCTGCTTAATATTGCCTAATGGCATCGCACCTTTGCCATGTCATACATCATACATGAATCATGCCCGATCTTCTACCGTAGTAGTGAGTTCGGTGTTTCTTTTAGTTCTTTGGTTCTTCGCGGATTAGAACATTGAGTGGATGCAAGTATCGACAAGTTCTTCAGATAATGTACCTTCGACAATGTTTCCCAGGCGAGCATTCTCCCCCTTTCTACCTATTTTGCGTTTATAGTCTTTACTTCCTCCAGTTGATCTATTGATATCCATGTTGCGATGCTTTAGTTTTCGTGCACCATGTATATTCCTTGTAGCCTCTATATTGCCTTGGACACATACTATAGCCTGATGTTTGATAGACATCCGACCTTGTAAGTCGTAGTTGCATGCTCAGGTGCTGCTTTGCGTCATTGTTGTTCCACCGTTATTGAGAGGTTGGCACATGTTTAATGTTGGAGATGATCAAGACTTTAATTTCAACCGGATAATTAAAATGCTGGGAATAGATATAACTAATGCAGAGGCACCGGTGGGCAATAGCTAATATGTGGTTCTTCCACTCTCACTTGTGTCCCGTAGGCCCTAAGTACTCCATACATGTTCCTTGACTATTCACACTATCCACATACGGGAGACCCTATGGATCCCCTTTGCCTAAGCTTGATTCGCACTTTATTTCTTGGGGCCACAAACTAGTTTCGGGCTTTATTACTATCATGTACTTATGCCATGCTTTACTGCTTTATTTACGATTATGCGTGGAGCACCTGTACTGTTTTGGATCGCGGCAAAATTTCACGGTATCGACAAGCCCAGTCACACTTTTGGGTTCCTAGTCGTTTATAGCCGTTCTCGGAAACCCTAGGTCCATCTCGGAGCCGGCCAACTTTGTTGCGGGTAGCTTAGTGGGGTGGCCCCCTGAAATAATTTATGAATCATGTGAATGCATTGTCGTGAGGCCTCGTTGCTTTTTATTTGGTTCTTCCCGAGGTTGATCATGTGTGTGTTTCTATTTGTGCACCCCTGCAGGGTAAATATTTCTGAAAGTTATGTCCGCGGTTATGGACTACTTGGAGCACAGTATCTCGATCATGGACAACTATAACTAAAGTAGTGCTATAAATTTGACTTTGGTATGACTAGTAATCATCACTACAATGGAATGATTAAATAAAAGTGGCAACAACTAGTGGAAGTTTGGGATATCTCTGGTTAATTGTATCTCACTAGTAAGTATTACAACTATAACGGAATGTTTAACTAAAACTTCCAACTGCTTATGATATCAGGATGACTCATGCTATCTATATCTGACTAGTAAGTGCTGCAACTATAATGGAATGAATAAAACTGCCAACTATGTGAGTTCCTTGGTTTGACTTCCTCGTTTGGTCTCGAGGGGGAAATACCAGGATGGGTATAATTGGTGTTAGTATCAGGTTGGTTCCGAATAGGTCTTTATTATCTCTCTCTAATAGCTGACAGTTGTATTGAGTCTCTATAGGTTGTTAGTGTGTGCTTCGCTGCCGCTTCAGTCCACCATACCTATGTAGGCGAGAGCTATCGAATTCTAGACTTGCCGTGTACTGGCCTCGGTACTGACTGCTCCCTTTTCCTTTGCCCTTTGTCGGCACCCCCTTTTGTTTAACAGGTATAAGTTCACCGTCGTTAGCAGGGTTACCCTTCCGGCTTGGCCTCGGCAGGGTTATGGACGCCATTGGTTATTCTTCAGGGCTCTTAGCCCCATTTGCATCTTATCCGTACTTGGATGTTGTATCGTTTTGAAGGTGCGATCTTTGTATTATACTCCCTCCCTCCCATATTAAGATGCGTACAATTCTTCACACGCATACCAAGGAGCCCTATGCAGCGTTGTGTAGTGAAATTCCTTGACTGAAATACCCTCCTAGGATTGATACACATGCAAAGCTGCAGCAAAATCCTCCATTAATATGCATGCATGCATTGGCCATAGATTTGCATGTCCCTTCGGACTCTACCCTCCTTAATGTATCCTTAATGCATGGAGCATTTCTACTAGGGGCAAACGCGTCAGCTTAGCCTTAATTTAGTCTCCTCTCCATAATACGCATCATAATTTGGGAATTTCATAGAAAATTTATACGCATGGTAAACTGGGAAGGAGGGAGTATATCTGTATTCTTGACTCATGGAGTATTTGTTGTATATATATATATGTTCTGTGGGTTCCATCATGGACTAATGTGTAATGATATTACTTCATTTTCCACCCGCACGCAAGTGCCTGGTGGGCATCTTTGAATCGTTTCTATGCGGGTTTGGCGGGAATCGCTAAGGTTTGCATAGGGCCGATTCGAGGGTGATACAAAATCTCATCCATCACACATTGAAGGAGATCCACACCACCATATTTCATCACCTCCATCTCATATCTCCTTCATAGCCGAAGCCATTATCTTGTAATAGAGATCTTCTTACGAACTGGTGACCATTGTAAGAACATTTGATTTCAATCTAAGTGTTTTAGTAATGATTCTTATTCTCGGTCTTATTATTATGAGCGAGTAGTCCTCACGGGCTGCGGGTTGGAGGTGAAGCCTCGCATCATCTATGTGCATCTAATTTCATGGGAATATTGTGTAGTGATTGAATATGAGCCTTCTTATCTTGTATCTTTGTATCTACCTCGATTTGAGGACTTGTAGGTACCCAAGACCCCACAGATTGATAAGGTGTGAGGTGAGATGAGTGGAGAATGGCATCTGACACGTGAAACCCTAGTGACAGAAAGGCGAGTACAATATTCGCTTAGCGATCTGCTTGCGATCTAAAGCAACATCATCAATCATAAGCTTTTGGTCTGTTTTACTTAATAACCACTGTGACCCGTGGTTTCAGGGTGTAAATGGTTGGACCAAGAGACTATTTCCACCCATGGTTTCAGGGGCTCTAGTAGCTTAGGATGTGCTGCCCACAATTCCTATCACTATTAGATCATTTTACACATGAATGTGCTTAACCTTATTTTTATCCCATTTGTATGCATAGTTGCAGGTGAATCTTCAACATTGGAGGAATCATCTTTGGTCTGATCCGTTACGCTGTATCCCCATCATTGAAAACAACCAAAATATACAAACTAAACTTGTAAGGTCCTTTAAATGACAAACAAAATAAATTAGCAAGTCTAGTAGAAGTTCCACAATTCCTTTTAGCAAGTGCTTCCGAAGGTTCAGTAAACCAAGGTCTATTCTAGGGAAAAAGCTACTATACTGCATCCATAATCTGGATCGAAGGTATCACATAGCCTCCTGCCGGTGACCCCCTCGAGGTTGGCTCTGCCTCGCCTCGGTGCTTCATGGCCTATCCTACCTAGCCATTGCTACCGACTGCCAGGTGTCATTGTGAAGGGTGGCGATGGATAAGATCCAGGTGTCATGGGATGGAAGGAGTTACGTGGCTAGGATGGGGTCCCTCAGGGTAGTACCTTACCCAACCTGTCCCCTAGATTCAGCCAGCGTAAACGACTGGGCAGAAGGGCTGTTAGCGGGCCTTGGCCTGCTAGCGCCTGGTGGCCTGGGATGGCTGACCCATTTCCAGCCCATCGTGCTAGATGGGAGAGGAGGGTGGTTTGACGGTCAGGGACTAACTAGACCTAATTTTCCCCTTCTCCCCTCCTCTTGTTGATCCCATCCCAAACTAGCACCACCGCCGCTTCTAGGGTTTCACCACCACCACCGCTTGATCATCGCTGCTCGTACCTGGCCATGGTTGCGATGAATCATGCCCATAGACCCCATAGTACCGGCCGATCTCCCCATGCCATAACCCCCTCGTTGCACCCCGGCTCTATTTGCTTCCAAAAAATGCCTCCCATCACCACATAGCTATGGGCCCGTATCGCCATTGGGCCTGCCGGACGCCTCCATGGTAAGCGGCACGAGTGCGAGCCTTGTCATGCTCTACCCTGAACTAGTGTCAGGTGGGGGGATCTCCGTGCTAGCGGTCCCCACCATACCCGATCCTCCCAGATGGCCACCGTGAGGCAGCCCTACGCCAACAGGCTTTGGCTAAGCGTGGGAGGGGAAATGGGAGCACGGGGTCTAGAGACAAGGGCAAACCGTGAGTCGTGGTGCAATAGCGGCCATGACCAACTGCTGACTCATCCCTCTCTAGCTCGGGATGGCGGTGATACTACTACGCTAGGATCCAAGAAGAAAAAGGAAAAGAAGAAGTCGGTGGCTTCATTGGGTTCTGTTCGGTTGGAGGGAGCATCCAATGTTTGTAGCCCCCCACAATCAGGGCCCGGCCAATTCAAGCGAGATGGCTCGAGCGAGGATGGTTATAGGACCCCCTGACTAGGTTTCCCCGCCACGACCGCGAGACCGTGGAGTCCTTAGGCCACATGGTGGATGGCGGTTCTTCTTCATCGACATGGGCGGGCTCAAGTTGACCTTTCGCGACACTCTGGATATGGTCACGGCGTTGCAGGATCAAGAGCCTCTATTGTTTGTTGATGGGTATATTCCAATCGGGGTATGCCCAGAAGGAAGATTCGACTGGCCTAGGACCATAGCGAGTGGGCTTGCTGGAACAGCGACTGGAAGGAGACTTTGAATGAAGCCCGGTGACTAAAGTTGGATACCAAAGACCCTAGTTAGGCCTGGTTGGATTAGGTCAAATCCTCTAAAACCTAAACTGATTTAGTTGTAATCCTGTAAACCCTAGTGAGGTGACTCTATATAAAACTCCCTAGGGCTCTCATTGTACTTACGTGATATTAGCTACTTCATCGAAGTGACTCGCTACCTAGCCACCGAGCTCGCCGATCTTGTAATGCACTCGCTAATAATACAATCTAGCAGGAAGTAGGTATTTACCCTATAGGGGGCCAAACCTGGGTAAACCCTCATGGTGGCCCTCAATATTGTTCCGGGGATCCCCCAATCGGTGGAGATCCTTCGCATGGGTGCTTGTGGGAGAAAATTCATGCTCCCTATCCACCGGATCTAGTTTTCCATCAAGCCTTTGATGGAGCACTAGGAGACGAATCACGTGCTCTCCATGGTCTTAGTCCGCCTTCTTGGGGTCCCTGGCGACACCAAGATGGAGGAAATTATTGAGCACATCTCTCAAACTTTCGCCAAGTTCCTTGAGGTTGACCAGAGCTCCCTTGTTGGGTCGGTGTAGTCAGTCTGAAGATCATGTGCCCGGATCTGAGCGTGTTCCCCTTACCCTACCTCGCTTATACTTCGACACATGGGCCAGTTGCTCCCATTTTTGATCTAGCACAGGCGCATGATCGGTTGGAGGAGTAGCACCAGAACATTCTCTAGGAGGCTATCAAGGTATCTCGCGCCTAACAAGAGTTTGATATCTCCCTCCGTGAGTATAACAAGGCACATGGGTTTACTGCAGTAGCAACTCATCCTAGTCGCATAGATGTTGTGTGTAACGCGGTAAAAACCTCAATGCTGAAATAGCTAGAGATGGTAGATCTAAGTCCGATATGTCGGCTTGCCATTTATCGATTGATAGGCCGAAATATAGTATTCCTGCTAAAAACCTTAGAGCTGCAGAGGCAGCAGTAGCTGAGCTATCTAGCTTATCAGGGGAGGCGCTGTGCAGGTAGCAAGCCAGAGTAAATGAGTTGTTGCATATCGCTAACCGTCAAAATGAGACATACTTCAAGGCAAATCCAGGTGGTGCCGATGGTTCCTAGATTGTTCATTCAGCTGGAGGTGTTGGTGCTAGATCAGTGGGCCAAGCATCATCTCCTATTACCGGCGTGAGGCATGAAGGGAGTGTCAACTCTGGCAAGAACAAGTAGTTGCTGATATATGATCTGGCTTTTGACGGAAAGCAAATTGCCGAGCAAGGCAATGTCATCTAGGGAAATGTCGACCAGGGAAATGTCGGGCAAGGTAATCCCAACCAAAACAACCAGAATCGCCGCAGTCATAAATTGGCTAGCGGGATAGCCACCTCGACATCCAACGCGTAATCCTCCTCTACAAAAGTAGAGTGTCGGGCAGGCTAATCAACATCAAGGTGGGGACCCAGGCGCAAACACCTACAATAATGGTTATTCGGCCATGGAGAATGTCGGTTACCAGAGGCATGAGCATAGAATGATTGAGAATCCACTTGGGTCTCGGCTGGGGAATCGTTAACTACCGGCACATGATGCTCGGTTGAAGCTTGCAAAAATTATCTATCAGAAATCCTTGAGGAGCAAGGTCCACCGGGTCCTAGTTGTTTCGGACCTCAGATCATGCGAGAGCCACCAGTGCTGAACTTCCAGTTGCCTTGTGGTACAAAAACATATGACGGCAGTACAAGCCGGAGGATTGGTCGATGGATTATGATACAGGAGTGCATGTCTCTACTGGAAATCATCGTTGGGTAGTGCAGTATGTACCATAAATGTTAGAGTGTCCTGCCAGGATTTGGCTGAATAATCTACCAGAGAAAAGCATCAACTGATGGCTTTATTTTTAAGAAGCATTTGTTACCAATTTCACCAGCACATACAAGAGGTCAAACCATCCTCAGTAGTTGTAAATGTGCAAGTAGAGAGAGAATGAAACAGAATGAGAGTACCTCACAATATGGAGTACAATGCGCAATTCATGTGAGGGATTTGTTGACTTGCAAGCCATAACTTGGTTTGCACAGGGTTGCCGACATGGCAACATGCTTTGGCAGAAATTGCAAAGGGAAATTCCAGCCACTTTGGACGAGACAATAAAGATAGAAGATATGTATGCCTTGGGTGACCCAACTCAACCGTTGCTAATGTTGGCTGAGCCGAGCAGGGAACATCTAGCCCATGATGGGGCCGGGTCATCCAGGCATGATGATCGTAATGATTACGAAGGCAAAAGAATAGATGATATACCAGATTATCGATATGGGTCCAACCAAGTGGCGGTGGTTTATCAAGACCGGGTAGATGCCGGAAGGAACCAGCGTCAGAAAATAGTGATGGCAAGAAGCAATGGGGTAATCAGAAGAAGCCGTGGCAAGATAGGCCTAAGTATATGTTCGAGATGATGCTTGATCAGCCTTGTAGATTCCACACCCCGAACCCGAGTAAGCCGGCAAACCACACAACTCAACAACGTAGCTTGTTTCAGTGTGCAGGAAAAGGAAGGAAATTTGCCACCTCACTAGTTCGCTTGCTTATTTAGGATCCTGAATCACTAAGTAACCATCGGAGGGGTGGTTGTTCTAGTGAGAGCACAAGTATTAAAATGTTTAATATGCTTGCTCTTTTATGGATACATGTCTTAACTGTTTTTTATATTTTTCTGTTGTAGATCAATGGCACCTAGCAGTCTCCCTTAGATTTCCAGTTTTGTATTGAGAACTATATTAGAGAAAGATAAGCTAAATGGAACTAATTTCACCAACTCCTATCATAATCTGAGAATTGTTCTCAAGAAATAAAAGAGGGACCATGTCCTAAACAACACCTTTCTAGATGAGCTGAATGAGAATGTGATTGTCACAGCCACCAATGCCTATCGTAGGACTTGTGATTAGTCTACGGAAATTAGTTGTCTTATGCTTACTCACATGGAACCGGACTTGTAGGCGCAGTTCGAGAATGTGGAGGCCTACGATATGATCGAAAGCCTCAAAAGTATGTTCTAGGCTCAAGCAAAGACCAAGAGGTATCAAGTCTCTTAAGATTTGCTGAGATGCAAGCTTAAGGATGGCGATCCGACGAGCCCGCATGTGATCAAGATGGTTGGTTACGTGCAGTCTCTAGAAAGGCTTGGCTACCCCATTAGCGAAGCGTTTGCTACAGACATAATTCTGAACTCTCTTCCTAGTGCATATGGTCAGTTCATATCGAACTACCACATGCATGGTATGGATAAGAAGCTCACTAAATTACATGGGATGCTCAAGTAGGCTGAGGCGAACCTCAAGAAAGGTGCCAGTCAAGTGTTGATGGTGCAGAATAAGGCCAAGTTCAAGAAGAGTTCTTGGACTAAGAAGAAAAAGGCAAAGTCGGGAGGCAAGGCTGAGCACCTGGTCCAAAGCGCTTCCTCGGGGACTAATCCATCTCCTACAGCCAGATCCACTCGCTTCTATTACAAGGCGAATGGCCACTGGAAGAGGAATTGTAGCAAGTATCTGGCTGATAAAGCCAAGAGTGGAGGTGTGACTTCCGACTCAGGTATGCTTGTTTGCAATGTTATAGACATTTATCTTGCTGACGCACCTAATAGTTCTTGGGTATATGATACCGGATCATTTATTCACATCTGCAACTCATTGTAGGGACTGGTAAGAACTAGGAGCATGGCAAGAGGCGAGGTTGACATTCGAGTCGGCCACAAAGAGAGAGTCGCTGTGTTGGAAGTCGGCACGATGCAACTTCATTTACCTTCTGGATTCTTAATGGAGATGAATAATTGTTATTATGTTCTAGTTCTTAGTCGAAACATTATTTGTGCCTCATGTTTGATGAGACAAGGCTATGAGTCGAATATTAAGAATAATGGTTGTTTTTTGTATTTGAAAGATATGTTTCACGGCTTTGCACATGTCTAAGATAGGTTATTTATTTTGAATCTTGATGGTGAGTCAGTCTAAAACATAAATGTGAAAAGGTTGAAACCAAATGATCTAAATATGACTTACTTATGGCACTGTCGTCTTGGTCATATAAGTTGTAAATGCATGAAGAAGCTCCATGATGATGTACTCCAAATTTCTTCGACTTGGAGTCATTCGAGACATGTGAATCTTTCCTACTCGGAAAAATGACCAAGACACCTTTTACAAAGAGTTGTGAAAGGGCGTCTAACTTATTGGGACTAGTACATGCATTTCACTGTATGTGGCCCGATGAGCACGCCAGCCAGAGGTGGGAATGAGTACTTCATTTCCTTCACTAATGATTTGAGTAGGTATGGATATATCTACTTGATGAAATATAAGTCAGAAGCTTTTGAAAAGTTCAAGGAATTCAAGAATGAGGTACAAAATCAACTCGGCAAGAAAATAAAGTTTCTTCGGTCGGACTTAGGAGGCGAGTACATGAGCCATGAGTTTGATGGCCATCCGAGGAGTTGTGGAATAGTTCCCTAGCTCACTTCGCCGGGAACGCCGCAGAGAAACGGTGTGTCGGAAAGGCAGAATCGTACCTTGTTGGACATTCTACGATCAATGATGAGTCGGACAAATCTGCCTTTATCATTTTAGGGTTATTGTCTAGACACTGCAGCATTCATACTAAACAGAGTACCATCAAAGTCAGTAGATAAGACATCACATGAGATGTGAACTAGCAAGAAGCCGAGTTTGTATTTTCTTAAGATTTGGGGTTGTGAAGCATTTGTCATGCGACTTTAGTCGGACAAGCTTACAACCAAGTCAGATAAGTGTATCTTTGTGGGGTATCCGAGGGAAACCTTGGGTTACTACTTCTACAACTGAGAAGAGGGCAAATTGTTTGTCACTCGGAACAGTGTCTTCCTTGAGTAAGAGTTTCTCGGTCGGGGAGTCAGTGGGATCACGGTGCAGCTCGAAGAAATTCGCGAGGAATCGGTGTTGGAGATATGCCCAAGAGGCAATAATAAAGTGGTTATTATTATATCTTTATGTTTATGATAAATGTTTACATCCCATGCTATAATTGTATTAACTGGAAACATTAATACTTGTGTCTTTTGTAAACATAAAAGAGTCCCTAGTAAGCCTCTTGTTAAACTAGCTTGTTGATTAATGGATGATCATGGTTTCCTGATCATGGACATTGGATGTCGTTAATAACAAGATCATATCATTAGGAGAATGATGTAATGGACACACACCCATAGTAAGCATAGCATAAGATGAAGTCATTAAGTTCGTTTTGCTACAAGCTTTTCAAATGCATAGTAACCTAATCCTTCGACCATGAGGTTATGTTAATCACCATCACCGGATGGGTACTTTGATGACATCAAACGCTGCTTCGTAACTGGGTGGTTATAAAGGTGACATTGGGTATTCTGAAAGTATGTGTTGAAGCGCATGGACCAAGATTGGGATTTGTCCATCCATATGACGGATAGATATGCTCTGGGCCCTCTCGGTGGAATGTCATCTAGTTAGCTTGCAAGCATGTGACTAGGTCACAAGGGATGACATATCATGGAACGAGTAAAGAGTACTTATCAGTAACGAGGTAGAACTAGCTATGGAGATACCGACGATCAAACCTTGGATAAGTAGAGTATCGCGTGACAAAGGGAATTGGTTTCCTATGTTAATGGTTCTATCGATCACGAAGTCATCGTTGAGTATGTGGGAGCCGTTATGGATCTCCAGATCCCGCTGATGGTTATTGATCGGAGAGGTGTCTCCATCATGTCTGCATATTCACGAACCGTAGGGTGACACACTTAAGGTTCTAAGTTGTTTTAAGTAGATATGGAATGTGCGTTGGAGACCAAATGTTGTTCGGAGTCTCGGATTGGATTCGGGACGTCGCGAGGAGCTCTGGAATTGTCCGGAGAATAAGATTCATATATTGGGGATCATTTTCTAAGTTAGGAAATGTTCCGGAGTATTTGTATGGGGATTCTAGAAGGTTTCGGAATGTTCCAGAAGGTTCTGGAAGATTTCTTGGAGTTTACTTGAAAACCAAGAAAGGATCAAGGAATCCTTGTGGGGTAAGACAAGGATTCGTGGGGGAGTAGGACTCTCCCCCCACCTCCTTGTCCGGAGAATAAGATTCATATATTGGGGATCATTTTCTAAGTTAGGAAATGTTCCGGAGTATTTGTATGGGGATTCTAGAAGGTTTCGGAATGTTCCGGAAGGTTCTGGAAGATTTCTTGGAGTTTACTTGAAAACCAAGAAAGGATCAAGGAATCCTTGTGGGGTAAGACAAGGATTCGTGGGGGAGTAGGACTCTCCCCCCACCTCCTTGATCTGCCGGCCAAGGGAGAGGGGAGTCCTACAAGGACTCCACCTCCCCATGGCGCCTCGCTCCTTTAAATAGACGGGTGGAGGCGCCACCCGCTGGCCCCCTCGACTCTTGCCCTAGCCACCTCTCTCCTCCTCCTTTCTTCTGCTCAGGCTTAGGCGAAGCCCTGCAGAATTTTCTACTCCACCACCACCACCACGCCGTCGTGCTGCTGGGATTCCGTGGAGAAGATCTACTACCTCCGCTGCTCGCTGGAACGAGGAGAGGAAGGTCTGCTTCAACTCCACACGTGTGACCGACTGCGGAAGCGCTGCCGAAACGCGGTGCTAGAAGGATCGTCCACTCGATCTTGAGATCGGCAAGTGATCGACTACATCAACCACGAGATCCAATCTCGTAAACGCTTTCGGATCTACAAGGTTTAGTACAGATCTATCTCGTTGCACATGTCTAATAGATTAGATCTTGGCTTTTATCTAGATTAGATCTGGGTTTTGTTCGTTCTTGCGGTAGAAATTTTTTGTTTTCCCTGCTATGAACCCATCAGTGGTATCAGAGCCGTGTCTATGCGTAGATCTGTTGCACGAGTAGAACACAATGGTGTTGTGGGCGTTGGTGCTCGTGCCGTCTTTTGCTTTGTGTACTTTGCATCTTGCGGTATGGTGGGATGAAACGGCTCGGGCTAACCTTACATGTCATTGCACATGAGACTTGCTCCACGCTTGACGTGTAACTTGCTTTGCACAAGTGGCTTTGCAGGTGTCTGTCTCTCTCACCATAGTATAGATCTAATTTACACTTTGCAACTTGATAGCACTTGTATCAACGTTGGGTTTCAGTTTCGTAGGTAAGATCCGTTCTTATTCGAAAGCCTCAAGCCACGTAAAACATGCAAAGAAAATTAGAGGCGTCTAACTTGTTTTTGCAGGGGTTTTGTGATGTGATATGGCCATCATGTGATTGTGATTATATTTGATGTATGCAATGATCCTTGTTGTAATATGGCAACCGGCAGGAGCCTAATGGTTGTCTTTAATTCTGTTAAGACCTGCGTGTCTATTCATCTTGTAATAGCTTTATTCCAAGTAGTTGTAATAGTTGCTAGTGATGATGGACAACCATGAAGCGGCACCACTGACCTTGACGCAATGCTGGTGATGATGGAGATCATGTCCGTGCTTTGGAAATGGAGATCAAAGGCGCAAGAAGAAAGGGCCATATCATATCACACTAATTATGAATTGCCTGTGATGTTAATCCTTTATGCATCTTGTATTGCTTAGATCGCGACGGTAGCATTATAAGATGATCCCTCTCACTAAATATCAAGTAATAAAGTGTTCGTCCTTAGTTGGCACCGTTGCTAAGACTCGTCGTTTCGAAGCATCTCGTGATGATCGGGTGTGATAGACTCTACGTGTGCTACAACGGGTGCAAGCCAGATTTGCACATGCAGAAACTAAGGTTAACCTTGACGAGCCTAGCATGTACAGACATGGTCTCGGAACACGGAATACCGAAAGGTAAAGCATGAGTCATATGGATGATATGATGAACATGTTGATTGTTCGCCTTTAAAGCTACATCATCTCACGTGATGATCGGACTTGGTGTAGTGGATTTGGTTCATGTAATCACCAAAACAACTCGAGGGATGTTGTTTTGAGTGGGAGTTCATTTGTAATTTGGATTAGTCGAACTCAATTTATCATAAACACAATCAAAGTGAATTTGCATAGTTTGTTGTAGTCATTGGCATCTGTTCACCACCTTACGCTTAGTTATAGTTGAGATAGTGGAACTATAGAAATTCTGGATATTTGCTTTACGAACTGGTATCGTATTGTTTTGAGTGTCAATCTAAAGTTTAAAAGTCCCGTTGCAAACTTTCAGCAAACTCTGTTTACTCTGTGAATTTTAATAAACAATATTAAATCAAGAGTAACAATTCCAGTGTTAGTATCTAATGTATCATGTTTGCCTCCATGATTCTTGATACTCAAAAGATTGTTTTTAATATCAAGTTTATCTAAGAGCTAAAAGCAATGTTTCAGAAACCATCATATGTGAAAGGTATTGCGATATCTAAAACAATGTGTTGGTTACAACATGATAGAGTATACGTTCTCATATTTGATGAGAATTTGTGAAGGTTGGAGACGCTAGTCGTCCTAATCCTCCAAAAGGTTTTGGAAAAGAAACATTATACTCGCAATTCACCTTTATAAGCTATAGCAGCTTGATCATGAAAGTTGTCATGATAAGGATGAATAGAAGATGTAAGTAAAATGTTTACTACACTAAAAGATTACTAAAGAATGGATTTTTGAAAGAACACCAAACATTTGATAATGGTGATCCACCTCAAAGTGCAAGTCCAAAGGTATTAGTAGTTGACTATATACGCTTTGTACCATGTGTCATGTTGATGACACCACTATTGATGTTGATAGATTCTTTTAAAAGAAAAGGAATTGCTGAAAGAGAATCTATAAAATAATTGGCAGAAAATAAAAGGTTGGAGATGTCCAACTTAGGCATATAGAAGATATACATGTTATGGTTGTATTCCTTGCTTGTTAAACAATGTGGTTCTTAGGTATTGGATACCGGTATTGGATACCGAATTGGTTGGTATGAAGTGTCATACAAGACAACACAATTCATGAACTGCAATGGCCTAAGTAACTAGCAAGAGAATATGTGATGATGTTCATCGAAAACAAACAAAGGGTTGTTGTGTTGCTCGTTAACATCAAAGCTTTCCTTCAAGATTTGTTTCAATAATTGTTATTTTGATCAGGTATTATGACGACAAAAGGTTGTTCAAATAATTACCGTATTCCATAATAGATGGATAATATACAAGTCTGGTAGGAGAAATAACGACCATAAAACTAATGCTAAAATGTCGCAAGACAAATGATTGAAAAATCACTTGCGAAGTGATATCGCCGTTTAAATTATATTGAAAGGATATATGAAGAAACTCCATGTTGATGGATTTTTGGAGTCTTTGATTTGGATCAAATGACGCTTGTGATACTTTCCTGGAGATAATTAAAACTCCGTTCGTAGGCCAAAAGAGGAACGGACGACTAACTGATTGGAATTTGTACATATTGATGTATATAGTCCATTATGTGTAGTCGTGGGCGATGGATTTCAACTTCATATGCTTTCTCCGAAGATTTGAGTGAGTATATGTATATACTTACTCAATAAGGAAGAAGTATGAAACATTTGAAAATGTTCAAAAAACTTTCAAGATGAAGTGGAAAATCATTGTAACAAGAAAATAAAAGAGTTTATGATTGGATCATAAAGAAAGATGTTTGAGTTACAAGTTTAGCAAAACACCTAAGATTTGAGGAATTGTTCCATGGATTTGCATTTCGCAAAACACCATAGGAGTATGGAGTGTTTGAGATATGTAATGAAACCTTGTTTTACATGGTAAGATCAAAGGTGTCATTTATAAAACTGCCATTATATTTTAAAGATTAAAGCTTTAGTGACTACCGCTTTTACACTGAAAAGAGCTCCATCGTGATCCGTTGAAATGACACCATATGAGTTATGGTTTGGGAGAAAACCTAAATTGTCTTTTCTTAAATTTTGGTATGCTATGCATAAGTAAAATGTTTACAACCAAAGTCGGATAAGCACGTCTTTGTAGGTTATTCCAAAGAATTTGTTGGGAATTTCTCCATAACGCCGAGGACAAAAGAGTTTGTCGCTTGGAACGTCAAGTTTCTTGAGAAGGAATTTTTCGTGAAAAGTTAAGTGGGAGGACAATAGAACTTTGATAAGGTTGTTAAACCTTAGCTATATGTGGTAAGTAGCACAGCGCCGGAAAGTGTCCCGGTGGCGGCCACAATGCTCATGGCTCTCGTGATTACAAAAAATGTGATCTCGGAGATTAGAGTTCCTATAGAACCGTGTGGGTCGGTAAGAATCAAACAGTAAGATTTGATAAGCAAGTCGTTATTGTTTTGATAATGATGAACCGACTACATGCAAAGAAGCGATGATGGGCCCTGACTCCATAAAATGACTAGAAGTCATGGAATCCGTGATAGTATCCATACACGAGAAATCAAGTTTCTGTACTTAGAAGACCCTCCGGAAAGGCGTGAAGCCTATCGGTCGTGTTTGGATCTATAAAGAAATAGACATGGATGTTTCAGATCTATGAAATAGTCGACATGTCGGAAAGAGTTTACGACAATGTTCAAGGAATTGACTATGATAAGATTTGATCTTTCATAGCGATATTTAGTCTGAACGGATTAATGTAGCAACCACTACATATATTTTGGTATATGGTAGTTGAACAAACAAAACAAGTTCTTCTAATAGAATGGTTACCTAGGACGTGTACATGACACGATCCAAAGGGTTTTGTTAATTCAAAGGATGCTAAAAGAGTATGCAAAACTTCAATGGTTGAAGTGAGCATCGCGGAGTTGGAATCTTCAGAGACGATGAAGATGTTTGCATTTTGCAAGAAATTACGTGGGAGCGCTAATACATATTTCTAATACATTATGTGAAAGACATATTGTTGATTAGAAATAATGTATCTTTTATTGACACAGGTTAAGAATTTCATTTTGATGAAAGACTTAGGCATAACCCAAGAATTAGGCATCAATGTCTATATGAATAGATTGAGGCGCTAATATGGTTTTGCCAAATGTACATAGATAAGATGTTGAATGAGTTCAATATGGAAACAACAAGAAAGGTTCTTGACGCACGGAAAGGACTGAATCAAGATTCAAGTGTGTTGACACGAGATTCAAGTGTTTTGACACTTGGTGAAATCACAAGAATATTTTGATCAATCATTCTTTGAGATGTACACATCCAGATATGTCCTATGCTCTAAATGTTATGAGCATATACCAGAATGACTCATAAGATGATCATAGGAAAATAGTAGGGATATTCCTATGATCTTTGGAAGAACTAAGAATATATTATTTATATAGTGGTGACAAATAGTTCATTGTAAATTGTTACATTGATACTAGTTTTGTCACAAATTAAGTTTATCTCAATTTAAACTATGGGTGGCACAATGTAATGGAAAGGAAGTTCCATAACGGATTTGGTTGAGTACCAAAGTTAAAACATTGTGACAGAAACTACAACAAAAGGCTAAGTATATGACTACTATTGTAGCAGCAAAGGAGGGCATCTGCGTCAAGTAGTTTGTTATCAAACTAGGTGTGGTTCATAGCGGGATAATACTATGAAGATACATTGTACGACAATTGTATCAACATGATTTAATCCCAAGGAACTAAAGGTCTCACCAAAGGACCAAATTTATACAATGCCATCTCATTGGAGAATAAGTAATGCGTAGAGACGCAAGGACATGCAAATACACACGGACCTGGAAGTGTCAGATCAGAAGATTATGTTTACCACTAGCAATAGTGTCTATACAACACCAGAAAGCCATAGGTGTTGAATGCACAAGTTTTTAACTAGATTATTGACTCTAGTGCAAGTGGGAGACTGTTGGAGATATGCCCAATAGGCAATAATAAAGTGGTTATTATTATATCTTTATGTTTATGATAAATGTTTACATCCCATGCTATAATTGTATTAACCGGAAACATTAATACTTGTGTGTTTTGTAAACATAAAAGAGTCCCTAGTAAGCCTCTTGTTAAACTAGTTTGTTGATTAATGGATGATCATGGTTTCCTGATCATGGACATTGGATGTCGTTAATAACAAGATCATATGATTAGGAGAATGATGTAATGGACACACACCCATAGTAAGCATAGCATAAGATCAAGTCATTAAGTTCGTTTTGCTACAAGCTTTTCAAATGCATAGTAACCTAATCCTTCGACCATGAGGTTATGTTAATCACCATCACCGGATTGGTACTTTGATGACATCAAACGCCGCTTCGTAACTGGGTGGTTATAAAGATGACATTGGGTATTCTGAAAGTATGTGTTGAAGCGCATGGACCAAGATTGGGATTTGTCCATCCATATGACGGATAGATATGCTCTGGGCCCTCTCGGTGGAATGTCATCTAGTTAGCTTGCAAGCATGTGACTAGGTCACAAGGGATGACATATCATGGAACGAGTAAAGAGTACTTATCAATAACGAGGTAGAACTAGGTATGGAGATACCGACGATCAAACCTCGGATAAGTAGAGTATCGCGTGACAAAGGGAATTGGTTTCGTATGTTAATGGTTCTATCGATCAAGAAGTCATCGTTGAGTATGTGGCAGCCGTTATGGATCTCCAGATCCCGCTGATGGTTATTGATCGGAGAGGTGTCTCCATCATGTCTCCATATTCACGAACCGTAGGGTGACACACTTAAGGTTTGAAGTTGTTTTAAGTAGATATGGAATGTGCGTTGGAGACCGAATGTTCTTCGGAGTCTCGGATTGGATTCGGGACGTCGTGAGGAGCTCTGGAATTGTCCGGAGAATAAGATTCATATATTGGGGATCATTTTCTAAGTTAGGAAATGTTCCGGAGTATTTGTATGGGGATTCTAGAAGGTTTCGGAATGTTCCGGGAGGTTCTGGAAGATTTCTTGGAGTTTACTTGAAAACCAAGAAAGGATCAAAGAATCCTTGTGGGGTAAGACAAGGATTCGTGGGGGAGTAGGACTCTCCCCCCACCTCCTTGATCCGCCGGCCAAGGGAGAGGGGAGTCTTACAAGGACTCCACCTCCCCATGGCGCCTCCCTCCTTTAAATAGAGGGGTGGAGGCGCCACCCCTGGCCCCCTCGACTCTTGCCCTAGCTACCTCTCTCCTCCTCCTTTCTTCTGCTCAGGCTTAGGCGAAGCCCTGCAGAATTCTCTACTCCACCACCACCACCACGCCGTCGTGCTGCTGGGATTCCGTGGAGAAGATCTACTACCTCCGCTGCTCGCTGGAATGAGGAGAGGAAGGTCTGGTTCGACTCCGCACGTGTGACCGACTGCGGAAGCGCTGCCGAAACGCGGCGCCGGAAAGATCGTCCACTCGATCTTGAGATCGGCAAGTGATCGACTACATCAACCACGAGATCCAATCTCGTAAACGCTTTCGGATCTACAAGGGTTAGTACAGATCTATCTCGTTGCACATGTCTAATAGATTAGATCTTGGCTTTTATCTAGATTAGATCTGGGTTTTGTTTGTTCATGCGGTAGAAATTATTTGTTTTCCGTGCTACGAACCCATCAATCGGCTGGTAGCGAGTCGACAAAAGCCTTGGAGGTTGAGCTGGTCGTGGTAGCCGAGCTGGCAACTGCACCTACACTGCGAAGATCGACCACATTGCGAAGTGTTCGTGATGTGTTACTGTTGGACAGTGATGAGCCGGAAACTTATTTAGAAGTGATGGCGGGATCTGATTCCGAGTTGTGTCTTGGAGCCATGAGATCCGAGTTAAAGTCCATGGATGAAAATCAAGTTTGGAACTTGGTTGATCTAGCATACGGTGCAAGACCCATTGAGTGCAAATGGGTCTTTAAGAAGAAAACTTATATGGATGGAAATGTTTCTGACTATAAAGCACGGATTGTCACAAAGGGGTTCCAACGAGTTCAAGGAGTTGACTACAATGAGACTTTCTCACCCGTAGTGATGCTTAAGTCAGTTTGGATCATGTTAGCTATAGCAGCCTATTTCGACTATGATATATGTCAGACGGATGTCAAGACGGATTTCCTTAATGGAAATTTAATCGAGAACGTGTATATGATACATCCTGAGGGTTTTGTCGATCCGGCTATGCAAACTTCAGAAATCCATTTATGGGTTGAAACAAGCATCTCGGAGTTGGAACGTTTGCTTTGATGAGGTAGTCAAATCCTTTGGCTTCATCAAGAGTGATCATGATTCTTGTTTATACAAGAAGTTTAGTAGGAGCAAAGTAAACTTTCTTATCTTATATGTGGATGACATATTACTAATTGGAAATGATGTCCAAATGTTGCAAGAAACCAAGGGATCATTGGAAAAGAGTTTTTCAATGAAGGACTTGGGTGAGGCGACCTACATACTAGGAATCCGGATCTATAGAGTTAGATCAAGGCAACTTATTGGATTGAGTCAGAGTACATATTTGGACAAAGTGTTGAAGAAGTTCAACACGGAATCGTCTAAGAAGGGGTTCTTACTGATGTCCCATGGCGTCAAATTTAGCAAGACTTACTGTCCTTCAACAACTGATGAGCAAAGTCGGATGAGTGTGATTTCGTATGCTTCAGTAGTCAGATCCATCATGTATGATATGATTTGTACAAGGCCGGATGTTTCCTATGCCCTAAGTGTTGTGAGCATATACTAGGCTGACCCTGGAGAAATCCACTAGGCAGTGGCTAAAAATATTAAGTACTTGAGAAGGATTAAGGATATGTTCCTAGTTTATGGAGGTGAGGATGAACTCAGTGTAAAGGGTTACACGGATGCGAGTTATCTCACTGACTCAGATGATTCTCGTTCACAATCCGGATATGTGTTTGTTGTAAATGGGGGTTGTGAGCTGGAAGAGTTCCAAGCAAGAGACTATGTATGCGTATACAATAGAGGCTAAGTATATTGCCGCCTCAGAGGCGGCAAAGGAAGTTGTTTGGATAAGGAACTTCCTCATGGATCTTGGTGTGGTTCAGGGCTCGTCCAATCCGTTAGACGTGTATTGTGACAACAATGGTGCTATAGCACAAGCCAAGGAACCTAGACAACACCAGAAGAACAAACATATACTCATGCGATACCACTTGATTCATCAGTTCGTGGATCAAGGTGATATCAAGTTATGCAAGGTACACATGGATGCAAATATTGCGGATCCGTTAACAAAGCCGCTAGTACATCCAAAGCATGAGGCACACCTGAGAGCTATGGGCATTAGATTCCTAGACATGTGATGTCGGATGATTGACTCTAGTACAAGTGGGAGACTGTTGGGAATATTCCCTAGAGGCAATCATATATGATGGTATTCCCAATGTATTCATAAATTTATTATACTTGTATAAACTACTGATATGTATTATTGCTTATGTGGTTCGATTGTGTAACTACATATTCATGTTGTTCATACTAGTTGTCCTTGGTCGTTGAGGTTGTGCTAGACACACAGCTTAGACTAATGTGAAAGTCGACTGATGACTCGGTTCCACTTATCATGGGCATGGTGATGCTATTCTGACTTACACGGATTTGACTAAAGAGTTTAGCGAGTCGGACTGACCCATATTGAGATACAACGAACATGTCGTTATTTGTATGTCTCAATCAATGTAATCCTTAGACTTGAGGTTATTGCACAATCCGAGTTGAGGATCACCGACTTAGGTTCTATTAAACGTTGTTCCCTCACTGGGCAGTTATAAAGGCAGAGTTTGAGTCGACCGAGAATCAAGTTGTGTGATGTGGATGACCAAGATGGGATTTTGCTCCTCTAACCAGAGAGATATTCTCTAGGCCCTCTCAGAAGATATGATTCGAAAAGCGTGGCCATCCATGACTCGGTTAAGTGTTAACCAAGGTAATCGACTAAGAGTTAGTCAGTTGAATCACTTATCTCGGATCGAGAAGAGAGTCAGACTATTTAAAGGGATGACGATCATCCGCCTATAGTTCTACAAGGTATATCATGAGGAAAAAGGGACTCAAATGAAAGTCGCATTGGAAGGTATGTCGTCATGACTCTTTGGTACTTGGGAGTCGGCACGTTCTGCTAGGAGTCGCTACCGACTGATCAATTACGAGTGAGACTCGGATCATGTCTGAGTCACCATGAGCATATCAGGTCACACACTTAAGAGCGGAGCAAGTTTGGGTTAGACCTAAACTGGAAATGTATTTGGGTTGGACCCGAATCGGATATGGACTAAGTCAGTGAGTTGGACTCACAAGTGAGTGGAGCCCACTTTCACTCCCAATTTATACTGGGGCACACATACCTAGAGAGGTGTGACGGTTAGGTCATTCCATGCATTGGAAACCCTAGCTCCAGTCAGTCCAATCTTGCCGCCTTACCGGACCTAGCAGTTCACCGTCGGCGCTCCTCCTTGTGCGTGTGGATACTGGCGGAGGTGTTGTATGTTCAACACTTCGATGATCAGATCGTGAGGGCCGCACTACATCAAGCGATGTGCTTCATCAGTTCTGCAACTATGCATCTAGTGGTAATCCTCGTGGCCTACTACCTCAGCTAGATCTTGGGATCACCGTGTAGGGAAAAGGTTTTGTTTATCTCTACATGGCCCAACAATTATATTATAGATGCTCAGAAGCAAGCGAAGAATAAGATGGATAGGTCCGGGGAGGAACCAAGAGCCCATGGAATGTAGCTTTGCTCCGTCCCTTTTACACCTAAGGGGAGAATGTATGTATCTCTAAACCCCTCATATATCGGTCGTGTATGCTGGTTATGAGCAATGAATGAAATCTCGGCACCCCGAAAGAAACTCGGGGACTGCCCTCGTCATAATATTTTCAAGTACCTTTACTTTTCTATGTCAGCTAGCTTAGCTTGCATTTCCTATGTTGGCCCAGTAATGTGTTGGCAGCAAAGGCCCACTCTTCGACTTACCTGTTGTCCACAACCCAACTTCATGGCAAGCAAGAGAAAAATATAGAGGTTGCTACACACATGAAAAACTGCTAGGGAAATAAAAAATAAGTGAACCAACATTTGTTGTTTCTGACTAACCTAGTGTCTCAGTTTTTTTGCTATGTCGAATGGATATGAGCTATATCTTAGAGTGTTAAGTAATGTAAGCTTAGTTTTGTGACCTTGTGACTCATACGTTGAATGCCGAAATGGTAGACAAGACCCAAGGTTATGAAGCTAAGTAGACAAGAAAGCAAACTCGGGGAATTGGCCCAAAGCAATTCGGCACTAAGCCTCACTATTTAACTTAAGATTTGGGTAGCATCAAAAGAAAATGTATATATTAACGAATTAAGTTTTGCAAGGCAATATAAGTTCAAGCTGCAGAACCGGAACCAGAAGGATCGGTAGGAGGAACGGAAGTGCCGGCTTCTGGATCAGCGGACCTAAGTGAAGGTGCGCCCGTCTCAAGAATCATACCCTCGTCAACCTCTTCTTCATATTCTTCTTTTCTTTCCTCCTCTTCATCGGCGGGGTCCTTCGGGCCCTCGACAAAGGTATGAATGTCGGTATAAGGGATGAAGGAGTAAGCTCTCTCCTAGTGTTTCTTGATGAGTACCGGATTTGTTGTCCATTTGGAGCCCTCGCGCATACTATGAAGAGCTTCAAGCTTGATGCTCTCATACCAAGAGATCACAAAGGTAAAATCTTCATTAGCACCAACCCGGGCGACTGATTCCCGCCATTCACTGAGCCTATCGTCGTTGTTCATCAAGCATTTCACCAATTCTACGATAGATTTTGGAGGTGGAACTCCCGGCCCAAGAGCGTCGAAGGTGTGAATGACGCATCGAGCATGTCGACTCCAAAAACCTTGAGAGGTTTAAGGCAAGCCGATATAGCAAACAAATGGTCTTCTATCTCCCACTCATTACATATCGGGCTAGTCTCGACTCTTCTTCGTCTGCCCTTGTTGACAACGGTTGTTGTAGTGGGTGTGGAGTGAGGGAAGTTACCTGAAGACAAGCAGGAACAATGCTAAATTCGGGCATATGTTGGCAGAAAATTTAGAGCAAAAATAACTTATTGGCCATTCCGTTGTTAATTCTGGTTAGTTCAGACATCCAGACTTTTCCTTGGACCTTAAGATCATCTAGTTCCTTCTGGGCAGAGTTAATCATTATCTTGGCATCGTCAGGAAAATCTTTGTTTTTCTAGATCTAACACATCAAGCGATCCTTCTCCTCGGCGAAGTCCAGAGAAACCCGCTCAAGCTCGTCTTTGTGCTCCTTCTTCATATTTTCGAGCTCCATTTTCAGCTGAGACACATCATCTCTCTCTTTCTTGAGCTCAGCCTGGTGCTTCTCCTCCCGCTGCTTTAGTTGATTAGCCAAGTCCAGCATAGATATGCAGTCCTAGTGCCGATCTACAAAAGCTGTTTTCTCAACTACACCGAGATAGCAACATTAGTGCATATAAGATAAATCAGGTGCAAAATAAAGCATAGATCATATCATACCCTCGATGTCGGAGATCCGCTTTAGTAGCTACTCAATTTTCTCTTTTGTCCCGGCTACAAATATCGGTGAAGATTAGATTGGTGAAAGAAGCAAATGGAAATTTCAAATCAAGATAGTCCAGACATAAGCGGTATGTTGGAAAAGGAATGTCATTAAAATATACTTTGGCTTTTAGCTCGACCAGTAGTTGCTTGTGCTTATCTAAGAGGCGCTTGTGCTCCAAAAGGAGATTCTAGTACAGCTTTGTTCGGGAGTTGGTCCAAAGCTGACAAGATGAAAAGCTAGCAAATAAATTTAAAAGATTTGAGCCAAGTTATCATTACTCAACCTGAATCTCGAGGAATAGGATTCGACTTAAAAGATTCGATCCAAGTAATCATTACTCAACCCAAATGTTGGGGAATAGGACTTTGATACAAGGCTCACAAGATTAAGTGTTGGAAAAATAATCTAGGATCTTCTGGCTGAGTAATTGTTACTCAACCCGAATCTCGGGGACTAGGGATTATATATGTTTGCGCGAATTTGAAAAGATTACCTCGGCAGCTTTGTCGACCTCAACCATAGCAACCTATCCCTAGAATTTTTTTTGAGCGAGTGTGCTTGGGCCTACCGAATGTTGTTTCGGATGAGGATTCCCGAATCTCACCTCGCTCATGTCGGCGATATTCTAGTCCATGGCAAAATGATTTTGGGATCCCAAGCTCTTTCCACTCACAGTCCGGGACGAGACAAACCCTCTACCAGTTGGATTCACTTTGGTTCTGAAGGAGATATGCCCTAGAGGCCAATAAATAAAGTTGTTTAATTGATATATCTCTAATGTTCACAATAGCTTTGTATCATGCTATAACTGTATTAAGTAGAAACATTAATACATGTGTGGTATATAAACAAGTGGGTCCCTAGTATCCTCTAGTACTAGTTCGTCGGGCAGATGATGATCGAGGTTTCCCGGTCATGATTTAACTAAAAGGTCAACTTACAACGAGGTCACTTAATGAAGTGCTGGACACACCTGACCATAGAATTGCAATGTGATCCACTCACAATGTTCAACGTTACGATATCTATCAAAACGCAGTTACTTAATCCTTTGATCGTGAGGTCATGCTTAATCACTATCTCTCGCAGTTGTTTTGATCACCTCAACCGCAATGACCGTAAGTGGATGGCTATAAAGGTGTGCGTTAGGTATTCCAGAGGAATAGTTCATGCGTATGGATCGAGACCAGGATTTTCTTGTCTGAGTGGCGGATAGATACTCTAGGCCCACTCAGTGAGGTTACATCAATGAGCTTGTAAGCATGTGACTAGGTCATGAGGATGTAATATCACGGAAACGAGTAAACATGTTTGTCGGTAACAAGATCAAACTATATATGGATACATGACATCAGGTATTGTTGTGCAAAAGGAATAATACTCGACGTATAGAAGGTTCAAGCGAACAACCAAATTTGTGGAATATGCAAGGGCCATCATGTGTTTCTAGATACCGATGTTGGTCATTGATCAAAGAATGTCTCGATCATGTCTAAATATTCCAGAACCGGATGGGTGTCACGCTTAAGGGTGAGACGTTGCGGGTTGATCTGGTACCGAAATAGAAATAGGAAGAGAGAACTCCGGAATTGTTTCGGGGAGATACTGAAAGTGTTTCGGGGATATCCGATGATGATCGGAGGGGTTCGAAAGGTGTTTCAGGGTGATAGGTATTAAATAATTTGTATTTAATATTAATTAAATGAATTAATATTAAAAATATTATTTAAAATGTATTTATGGGGTAACCCACCTAAATGGGCCTCACCGGAGGAGGCCCCAGAGGGGGTTGCACCCTAGGGAAGGCTAGAAGGGGGCCGCTGACCCTAGTAGGCCTCCCACCATGTGGGCGCCATGTGGGAGGGTTGCCCGACCGCCTCCTCCCACCTCCTCCCTCCTTTTAGTCCCACCCCCGGGACTTTAAGGGAGGTAGTGCCTTGCTTCCACCTATATAAAGAGGGGCACCCCTCCCCCAAATCAATCCCACAATTGGCCTTTGCCATTATCTCTCTCCTCTCTCTCTCCCTCTCAAGCGTGTTCCCAAGTTTGGAACATGCTCTATGAGGTAGTGTTTTCTCAACCCATGGCATGTCGTCATGCTGCTAGAATCGGTCTAGAGCTTCTTCTTCTGTTACCTTGCTAAACCGGGGCCCGGGAGACGTATTTACACCATACGTGTGTAAACCTTGACAAGGCACCACCACTAGTGGTGCTAGACGCTTGAAGCCTTTTAGACCTTGAGGTCTACGTAGGTCGTCTTCATCAGCAACGTGTGTGCGGGAACGTAATCCCACTTTTCGGTCTTCAAAGGTATGATCATCATATCTCGCTCATTATTGTACTTATCCATAGATAGATCTTGGGTGGTGTGTTCTCGTAGTAGGAATTTTTTTGTTTTCTACCATGGAACCCCTTTAGTGGTATCAGAGCGGTCTATGCATATATGTACTAGTACGAGTAGAACACATATGGATTGTGTGGGCATTGATTTTCTAATTGCTACCCTCCCACGTGTACTTGCTACTATCGCGGTAATGTTAGATGAAGCGGCCTGAACCAACCTTACGTGTAACCTTCGGTAAGACCGGTTCCACGACTAACATACGACTTGTACCGTATAAGTGGTTGGCGGGTGTCTGTCTCTCCGACATTAGTTAATATGTCACTTACACAGGACGGCCCTGAAAAGGGATTAAAATCAGCAACTAGTTAGTCCACGTTGTGATTGGATTCATATGTAAGAATCTGTTCTTGTGCGAAAGCCCAATCAACCATGTAAAACTTGCAAAGATAAAGTAGAAGCGTCTAACTTTGTTCTGCAGGAGGGTAAGTGATATGTGTGGTTTAGGTAAGGTTTATGGGATGAACAACTGAAGGAAAGGTGGCACCATGAACTTGGTGCAGATGTCGGTGCACTCGATGGATATCAAGGCGCGACAACCACCACATATCACATAAACTATTTACATTAGATGTTAACTGTTGTGTGAATCTTGTTGTGCTAGTATTAGACTACGACAGTAGCATAATAATATAATCCATCTACTATATTTCCAATATTCGTGTTCTCCCACAAGTGTGCACCACCAAGAAAGTCCATCATTGTGGAGCAGGCCGTGATGATCGGGTGCAAACACATCGATGTGGGTGCAAGCCATGTATGCACTGCAATACACTATGGTTAAAGTTCACGAGCCTATCATGTACATACATGGCCTCAGAACACATATGACCGAAAGGTTAAACATGAGTAAAATGGATATGTGATCGATATGGTGATATCTACCCTGACAGCTGCATCAAAGGCTATGACAATCGGGGATAATGCGGTGTAAAGGGATCTTGTAGTCACTAAACGAATGTCGAGGGGTGTTTGTTTGAGTGGGTGTTCTGGTATTTAACAGAACCCATATTATGAACATTAAGATTGATTATTTTGCAAATACCATTGTAGATGTCTCGCCCCACCTTCAACCTTGGCCCTTTCCTTGAGAAAGAAAAGCTCAAAACTGACAGGACAAACTTCAGCGCCTAGTCCCGCAATTTGAGGATTCTCCTTGTTCCCCAAAAACTCTCCTACATACTTGAAGCCGTGTTAGGTGACCAACCCGCTGCCAACGCCTCTCAGGACGATAATAATGTTTATTAGCAGAAGACCGATGATAACGCATGTCTATAGAGTGGCATGCTCTACGCCATGGAGGCTGACCTGAAGAAGTGCTTTGAGAATAAGAGCGCCTTTGAGATCATCACCGATCTCGAGGCCATCTTTGCACCTCAAGCCAGGTATGAGAGGTATGAGGTTTCAAACCTCTTCTTCTCTACCAAAATTGAAGAGCACAACAGCTTGAGCGACCACGTGGTCAAAATGTCTGTCTACGTTCAATGTCTGCATGATCTTGATTGCAAAATCAATGACGAGCTGGTAGTTGATAGGGTGCTGCATTCTCTGCCCCCTAGCTACAAGAGTTTTTTGTTGAACTACAACATGAAGGGTATGATAAGACCATGTCTGAGTTGTTCTCCATGCTCAAGCACGCTAAGGTGGAAATCAAGAAGAAGCACAACATCTTGATGGTCAACAATACTATTGACTTCAAGAAATCCACCAAGGGTAAGGGCAAGAGGGGCAAACCCAAAAAGGAAGGCAAGCTTGTTGCCTCCTCCTCTAGGGCTCCCAAGGCCAAGCCCGACGCCACGTGATACTACTGGAAGGGTGAGGGTCACTGGAAATGCAACTGCTATAAGTACATGGATGATAAGAAGGCTGGCAAGATTGTTGCCAAAGAGGAAAAGTATATATGATATACATGTTATCAATGTTTTCCTCACAGGTGCCAAGAGCAACGTTTGGGTATTTGACACCGGCTCTGTTTCTCATATTTGTAACTCTCAGGAGGAGTTCTAGAATAGCCGGCGCTTGGTGAAGGACGAGGTGACGATGCACGTCGGCCACAAGGTGGATGTGATGGTTATCGGCACTCTCCCTATGTGTCTCCCTTCAGGACTAAATTTATAATTGAAGAAGTGTTACTATGTACCGTCCTTGAGCATGAATATTGTTAGTGGGTCGTGATTTTTGCAAGACCGTTATTCATTTAAATCAAAGACAAATGGTTGTTCCATTTATATGATTAATGTGTTTTATGCTCATGCATGATAGAGTAAAGGTTTATTCTTATTAAATCTTGATTATGATTACACACACACATCCATAGCATAGATGCCAAGTGATGCAAGCATGGTAATGATAATTCCATGTATATGTGGCATTGTCATCAAAGTCATATCGGTGTAAAACGCATGAAGAAACTCCATTCACATGGACTTTTGGAATCCTTATATTTTGAATCTCTCGATCGACGTGAGTCGTGCCATATCAAGATGACCAAGACGTCGTTCAACGGTATGATGGAACGGGTTACAGACCTATTGGGAGTCATACATTCTGATGTATGCGGACCAATAAGCATCTCCACGTCCAATGGTTATCGTTACTTTGTCACCTTCAGTAACAATTTGAGTAGATACGAGTATATATAATTAATGAAGCACAAGTATGAAACCTTTGAAAAGTTCAAAGAATATTAGAGTTAAGTTGAGAATCAACTCGACAAGAAAATCAAGCACCTTTGTACTAATCGAGGGGGCGAGTATTTGAGTCATGATTTTGGCACACATCTGAAGGCTTGTGGCATTGTACCACAACTTACGCCGGTTAGAACACCATAGTGTAATGGTGTGTCTGAGCGATGTAATCACACCCTGTTGGATACCGTGTGGTCTATTATGTCTCTCACCGACTTATCTATATCATTCTGGGGATATGCACTTGAGACTGGTGCATTCATTTTAAATAGAGTGACATCCAAGTATGTGAAGACAACACCGTATGATATATGGCATGACACTAAGCCAAAGTTGTATTTCCTAAAGATTTGGGGATGTGAGGCTTACGTCAAGAAACTACAATCCGGCAAACTCAAACCTAAAGCAGAAAAATTCATCTTTGTAGGTATCCAAAGGAGACTATTTGATATACTTTCTACAACAAAGTTGAGGGCAAAACGTTTGTCACAAAGTATGGTACCATCCTCGAGAAAGAGTTTCTCACGAAAGGTGTAAGTGGAAGGAAGATAGAACTCGATGAGATTATCGACCCTGATCTTCAAATACCGAGTGTCGCAATGGAAGCTGTTCCGGAGACACCCTTATGAATTAAAGTGGGGGCGAATGATGGTGATCATGAACCTCATGAGGAGAGAACCACGCAGGTCAAAAAGAAAACATGTTACCCCTAAATGGTACATTTATCTTGTGAACATGGTCATGAATATGGAACATGATGAACCTACAACCTACACAGAAGCAATGGAAGGCCCTGAATCTGAGAAATGGAAAATAGCCATGGAATCTGAAATGGAGTCCATGTATGACAACCAAGTATGGACCTTGGTGGATATTCCTGAAGGTCGAAAGCTTGTAGAGAATAAGTGGATCTTCAAGAAAAAGACTGAGCTGACGGAAATGTCACTGTCTACAAAGCTCTACTTGTCGCAAAAGGTTTCTGAAAAATTCAAGGAATTGGCTACAGAGAGACATTCTCTCCCATAGCAAAGCTAAAGTCTATCTAGATTCTACTAGCAGTTGCTGCACATTTTGATTACGAAATATGGAAGATGGATATGAAAACCACCTTCATGAATGGCAACATTGAGGAAGAGTTGTATATGATGCAACCGGAGGGTTTTGTCAATCCAGAGGATGCTGGTAAAGTGCGCAAACTTAAGAGGTCCATTTATGGACTGAAGCAAGCATCTCGGAGCTAGAATCTTTGATTTTATGAAGTCATCAAAAGTTTTGGATTTGTCCAAAATGTGGAAGAAGCCTGCATATATATATAAGAAACTGAATGAGAGTTCAGTGGCATTCCTAGTACTATATGTGGATGACATATTGTTAATAGGGAATGACGTGAATATCCTAAGTAGCATGAAAGATTATTTAAATAGTAAATTCTCTATGAAGGACATGACTGAAGCTACTTACATTTTAGGCATTAAGATCTATAGAGATAGATCAAAGTGTCTGCTGGCTCTTAGTCAAAGCACTTACCTAGAAAAGATTCTGGTACGATCCAGAATGGATCAGGCAAAGTATGGTTCATTGCCGATCATGGAAGGTAATAAGTTGAGTGTGACTCAGTGCCCAGTAATGAATCGTGATAGAGAAGCAATGAGAGACATTCATTAGGCCGCGGCCATTGGCTCCATCATGTATGCCATGCTGAGCACTAGACCAGATGTAGCCTTGGCTCTTAGCTTGACGAGCCATTTCCAAAGCAACCCTAGGTTGGTTCATTGGAATGCAATTAAGAATATCCTCAAGTACTTGAGAAGAACTAAGGATACGCTTCTAGTCTTTGGAGGATGTGAAGAAGAACTTTCCATAACAGGTTACCTGGATGTAAGCTTCAACACTGATCTAGATGACTCAAAGTCTCAAACAGGGTACGTGTTTCTGGTGAATGGTGGCGTGGTGAGCTGGAGGAGCGGGAAACAAAGGTCAGTGGCTCAATCTAAAATGGAGTAGGAGTACATGGCTGCCACAAAAGTAGCTAATGAACTTGTTTGGATGAGGAAGTTTATTACTGAACTTGGAGTGTTTGTAACATCCCAATTTCAGCAACCCTGATAAGTTGTCCAGAATGCAAAAATCAGGGGGAGCAAAAACTTTTTATTGTTTAATGCTGAAGTGTTTGCTTGTTGTTTGGATATGCTTATGCATATGAATGTGTCTTAGATGATATACTGCTTACCTTAACACCAGTTGACAAAAGCTACTTCCCAAAACAGTCTTGGCTTAATTTTCATATTCTCAAATGTTCTGGCATTTCAAAGCATGAGCCAAGATGCTTATGTAACCAAAACTATTTTTGTAACTTCTATTGACAAAACTATGGAGAGCTATATAACATAATCTCCTTATGTTTTCAAGACAGAACCTTCAACTATTCTTATCTCTAGGTTTCCCAAAAACTCTTTTTAAAGATCTGAATTCTACTCTAGGTAAAGATACCAAGGAACTTACCTTGTTCAAACTCCAACCTATTTCAAAATACCCATCCTTACCTCAAGCTAAGCTTGGTGGTAACCCCAACAGTAGTTGATTTGTTTGTAAGATGAGTTGCCTTGATCTGCTGTTGACTTGATTTCTTAGAAGTAGTATGAGCTAGTCTAGGAGCTCATCACTACGATCAAGGTGTTTCCAAATCAACACACCCTAAGCAAGAAGACCAATCTGGATATGATCCCTAGCTACTAGGTGATCATCTAACACCTCTACCAGACCCCTTCTGAAGTGATCCCTTCAAGAAGTTTCCAAGTCAACGAAGACCAGTACCAAACCAGGATCCCTCCTACTCAATCTACACTCCAACATTATTCACTTCATGATGCTTGGGTACCTTGCAAACCAACAAAAACATCCCCTCTCATGTTCTAGTCAAAAACCCTAAATCTGCCAAATTTGGCTAAGTCTGGAAATCTGTTTCCAACATCACCTATTTGAATGTCTCCCTTTCTAAACCCTTGTGCATTTTTGGTAATGCACTTGAACCATATTGTTAACCATCCTAAGTACTACCAACTCCCACTCTTTCCCTTGGTTAGATCATCCTCCAACCCACCTTTTCTTGATGGTTTTGCAGGCAAGAAAATAACTTTTCCTGCAAATCTAGTCAACATGCCTACTTTGGTATAAGATCACACCACCATCCAACCTTCTATGGACCAAACCTATGCATGGTTGTGTTCTAATAATATAAGCCTATCAACATCTACTTCACTTGTTCCAAGTGGATCTTTGTGCTGCTCAAACCCACAAGGTTTTGAAGGCTACTTGATAATCTGCTTTGGCAGGCTTATTTTATTCAAAGTTTGAAAGCTTGTCTTGGTGAGATCAAGAAGGATCAAGCTCAAACCTCTGTACCATGTTGATGTACATCACTTGGTCTATCCATCCATATACCCCATGCCCCAATTGGAGATCTGAACTCCAAGATACAACCATGTTTTGATGGTATGAAATTAACATAACCATAGATCCTTAATCTAGGGTATTCCACCAAAATCAACTTGGATTCTCCAATCACAAGGTTGAAAATGATTGCTACACCTTGTCTACATCCTCTACTCTGATAATCAATATTTATCAATAATTCTTCGTAATTATTATGGCCCCAGATCCATTTAACTTCTTTAGTAGACAAATTCTTCAAAACCTCTCCCATAATGGAAAGTTTGGTTTTTACCAAAACACTTCCCCAACTCTAAGCACTTTTGAGGCCCATATATCATACCCTATCTTCCCACTTCAAACATAAATATTTTTATAGAGCCTTATTATTTCTTTTTGCCCATTTTCTTAAATGGCAGAAACAAGAAATAATTCTTTAAAAATACTTTGCCACCTCAATAAATCCCAATAAAATTCCCCAATGTGCAATATGGTATCTAGGACCAGCTCACCCCAAAAACCAACTTTGTCTAATGTAAAAATATCACATGAGCTTCTAGAAACTACTTCTGCCGTTTTTTAATAAATGGATTTAAGTGGACTTTAAACCCTTAGAAAAATCCAAAATAATCCATGGATATCTATCTTGACCTCATCTACCTACCAGTATCATCTCCCCACTTTGTCCAATACAAATTTTGGAACTTACTTCACACACCTCCAAGGGTTCAATTTTGCCAAATCAATCAAGCATTGATCCAAAACCAAACCCAAACCCCACCAATCTTGCTCAATGCATCTCCTCAGCACCAGGACACTCCCCCAGGTTGACCAGCACTGTAGCATCCCCTGTAGCAGTTTGTCCTCTAGTGCTTGGACCCTAGAGCTTAATCTCTTGTGGTTGTCTTGCCTTGCAAACTTCTTGCAGCAACACCCACTGCCTCCTCTCACTTTCTACACGACCAGAGGCACCCCACACTCCCCCACCATCGCCCACAGCAACACCAGCCCCGGTTTTCCCTCCTCCCTCCCATGCCCCAATGGACTATGTCCACCGTGAGCCCCTCCACTCGAGATAAAAGGGCACATGCCACCCTAGCCCCCAGCTCCTGGATCATTTGCCCCCAACCCCTCCCATAGCACCTCCCCATGAGCCCCAACTCCTCCCCCAGCTCCACAGATCCCTGGAGAAGGAAGAACGCCCTCTCGATGGTTTGCAAAGAAAACACTCGGGTGCTCTCCTTCCTACGCCCCTCCAGCTACATGTCATCTCTATGAGTTCCCCTTGCTCCACTATGCCTAACCCACCCCTTCTTGATGGTACATGATCACCGGAATAGCCCCTCTACGGGGAGCTCCGGCGAACTCCCCTCGGCCATCTCCGTGGAAGCACTCCCTGAGGAAGAACCCGTGGTTGGTGCCCATTGTAGGAGTCAGCTTCACGCGCCAAGCCACTCCGACACCGCCTCTGCAACAGGCATGCACCCCCGAGGCCTCTCCGGCGAGCTCTGGCGAGCTCCGTTCGGGCGTCCTCGCGCGAGCCCCACATCGACCTCGACCCACCCCGGTTCCGCCCCTCTACGGACTTGCCCTGGAGTCCTCCGTTGCCTCGGCCCCTCGCCATCGCACCTCCACCCCTCAGGTGAGCGCCCCGCTCCCATCCTGCCGCTAGCTAGGGTTTCTCTATACCGCGGCCGAACAGAGGAAGGCGACGAGCGAGCGCCGTCGGATCGCACTTGATCTGGCGGCCTAGATCCATCCTTACCACTTCGTCCCCGCGGGTCAGTGACAACCGGGCCCGCCTCGGCCAGTTCAAACTGTGGGCTCCCGCTCCTCCTGAAGCCAGATGGGCCAGGATGCCCCTGTGCGGCCCATCTCCTCTAGAAAGCTGGCCTAGTCCCCTTTTTCCTTTCATAATTAATTATAGTTCAGTATTTTGACAGTTTGGTTGAAATATGAATGAAAATGTAAAACAACTCCAATCGCCTAGATCTAAATTCTACTAAGTACATGGATGATTTCCCTAACACCCAGTACCCTTGGTTAGCTCAGAATGTGTAGGGATTAAATATATTTAATCAATTGCCTAGAAGTGTTTAGAACACTCCTTAAATCCGTCAGGGAGATTCACATCTCCAATTGGAGTAAACCCAATTTCCTCTGAAAGGTACTACTTGTACCTATCACTGGACCTTGGTCTCATGCCAAGGAGAACAACATTTTGGCCTTAATAAAAATAACAAAAACAGTTCATTTATGACTTTAGAAAATTCCCTACACCAAACCATGAGTCCAATTGACCCAAGTCCAATTATCCTGGATGTGGTACACTAAGTCCTATCCAAATCCAGGAGCTCCTGATGTATTGAGGCTTGGATATTTTTTTGTGAATGGAACTATTCTGTGCATGGTTTATTCACCTCTTAATTCACTACAGTAGTTATTCCAATCCAAAAATGTTGATTCTAATTTCTACATAAAGGTATTGGAAGTACCTACCATGTGTCCTTGGAATCAAATCAAAAACTATGGTAGAGTTAATCTGGTGAAAAAGACAAGTTGTGTACAGAACTGCCTTTGGGAATTTCCTTAGGGCATTGTGGTAATTGTCTTCACCTGATTCCAAATCTCAGTGAACAAGTACATCAAAACCTACTGAACCATCCAACGGATTAATTTTTGGAGCTCCATAACTCTCCTGGTGAATTATTCCCTAAAACTAGAAGTTATTTCACTAGAAAAATCATAACTAAATAAAGAAAAGTGATAAAATAGTGAAACCACTTTTGTTGGTTTCATTTTATCAAATAATATCTGTTGGTATCATGTTTTTACAATGGTATCATACAGAATATGTCTTGGTCCAAAATCCATCTCATAAGAAAATTCTAGACTATAAATCCTAAGGGATTTTTCTTCCACTTTACAAGACAAGGCCAATCTTATCAAATCCCTTCCTCCTAAGACCTAATGATTTGTAAACTTGTATTGTTCAATTGTTTGATGTATGTATTGGTGCTTGTTTGTCTGGTGTTGATTTTAGCTTGGTTTGCTTGCATGTGCTATCGGGACGACGCTAGTTGCGATGAACTCGGAGAGCAGAAGAAGTGGTAATTATTATTGGTACTGGTATTCAGGTTTATCTAAAGAAGAAGTCCAGGGACATTTATGTCATATTGGTGATCAGCAGGCAAGCCAGCTTCTTGCTCATAATCCTTGTCCTACTATTTTACTTATGCATGCTTTGTCTACTATTTGTGAAACTGCATTGTTTTACTTTATGTTGATGTATATATATGGTAGTGGTTTGGCTCCTCCGAACTACTACACTTCTGTACTACTAAGTACAACCCCCTTGGTGATACCTACTTGTCCGTAGTGGAATAGATGGTGTAATACACCATACCCCTTGGGGACCCCGATTTAGCCGAAGCAAAGCTATAGGATGGGAAGACCCGAAAAAAGTTTTACCAAATGTTTTATGATAAAACCTTGGTGAGGTGGGATCTCCCAAGAGATGTTGAGAAAGACAAAGGTTTCCGTTTTATAAAATGCTGGAGGAAAACCGTAGGAAAAAGGTTTACGAAAACGCACCTGGTTCTTTGCAGTTTAGCTATAACAACTTAACCCGTGCAACCACATTACTCTGGTGTGGGACATGGCTGGATTTGATGGTTGTCTATTACGGTATAAGCTGTCTCGCAACAACTACAGGGGATCGAGGATCCCTGGACGGTGGGCCTTCTCCGATATAGGTCCATGTGAGATATCGACCTGGAGAAGGAACGAAGGGTCGGCAGGCCTCCACGCGTTACTATGATCCCCTCATTGAAAGCACACCTGGGAGGTGGAAAAAAGAGCTCTGGTTGGTCCTCGCCCGACGTCGCGGTGTTGAGGGGATTAACACTCATAGGGTAGGCACTTATATTGGAGTGGGCATCCGGAGAGTCTTGATCGGTTACTCGACCCACGATCGGTGAAGATCAGGGTAGTGTACCCGGATGGTGTGGGTAAAGTCTACAACCTCTGCAGAGTGTAAATCTATTCGAATAGCCGTGTTCGCAGTTAAGGACGGGTTGGACAAACTTCTGTAGAGCGGTGCTGGTTTTGTTTTCAAAAAGGATTTCGGAAAAGCAAAGGCTTTAAAAAGGTTTTGGCCATGGGATTGTCGGGAAGGATTCCGGTTTTGACCATGGGATGGTTAGAACGGAATGGAAGGAGTTTGGTCATGGGATGACCCGAAGGAGGAACAAATGGGTGACCCAATCCTAATGTTTTCCAAAAACTTTTCAAAACGGTTTCCAAAATGGTTTACAAAAGTTTTCAACAAAGATATGTAGATGTTATATCTACAAGAGAAACTATGTGAGAAAAGAACCTCTCTTGGAGCCCTCCTACTACCACAGCCAAATTGCATACCTTCTGGTTATTATTATTATCTTAAGGTGGTTTGTGAGTACATTCAAAGTACTCACCGGCATTGTCCCTGGCTATTAACTTGGTCAGATTACAAGAAGAAGAGGATGTTGCCGACTATGCGAGCTAGGATGTCCTCCCAGTCAGTTGTCTGTAGGTTAAGGCATGGCTCGGGCTCTGCGCTTGATGAAGTCCGCTGCTGATTATTGATGTAGCCATAACGGCATTTATGTAAGTATTGTAATTCAGTATATTCTCGGATGTTGTAATGATACTTGTCGGTTATGTGCCACGACTAACTGATCATGGGATCGTGGTGGTATGCATAACAGGGATTCTCGGAGGATTAATCCGGGGGGCCCACGGACTTGGTATCAGAGCCATCCTGATTGTAGGAGAACCTTAGTTAGCATGGTCGCTAGACAGGAAACTTATTTTTGAAAAAACCCGGCTTTCGAAAACTAGTTTATCCATGAGTTCCAAAAAGTTCTACTTCTTCTCTTACTCTCAGTAAATTCTCTCGAAAATGGTTTACGCCAACTCTTGTCCCCAAACATCAAACCTCCGGATTTTAAATAACTAGGATCTAGAACCCGGTGAAGACAATGAGAACAAGATGAAGACAAGCAACTATCAACAAACGCAAGGAGACTACAACATCGTTTGACCCGCGGAATCCTCACAATCAAAATACCTTAGGTGTTGCCCTATCAAAAATGCGTCCAAGATACGATGAAGGCTTCATCTGCAAGATAAGTGACCTTTACCTGAAGAAAGACGGTATCTACGGTCAATAGTCCTAAGGATAGGATTCCCCAACATCGCGACTAGTTAACTCCTTGGTCCCTAGCGTTGACCGTGTTTGCTTGCCTAAGTGCATCCTGTGTGGATTGATGTGTATTGTTTGCTGAGGACATTGCGATCCCCTCGCTTTGTTCGCCTTGTTTGTATGTTCTGGTTTGCTTTGACCCCCTTAATAATGTGACTCGAGGAGCGATAACTCACCTAGTAACTCAGGAAACCCCTGTGCTATATATCGGTAATGAGACCCAGACTAACCTCGAGAGTATATGAGAGGAAAAGCATCGCAAGAACCCAGAGTTCGACATCGCCAAGTCAGATTCAACTCGAAGATTTCACCCCAGCAAGAAGGCATACCCCGTCAAACTCACCTCGCAAGACTCGTCAATAGCACCACACTCCCTTGTTTCCCAGTGGACTACAGGAAGAATCCCGTTGAAGCCGGAAGCCAATCATCGAAGGATCCTCAATATCCACAAGAAACCACCCGATAAGTCAACCAAGACAAGAAGTGAAGACCAAACCACACTAACCTTAGTGTATTAGAGTTTCTGACCGCCACATGAGACTAACTAATCTAGTCGACCCTACCCAAACAAACGGAATGATCCTCCCTAGAAGTTTAGAACCACCCCTGAAGTCAGATGATTAGGAAGCGTGAAGACAACTAGTCTACTCCATTTTCGAGCAGGAGCAACACCAAGTGATCAAGAGACGACCACCTCCCTAACACTAGATGACTCTACCCGGAGGAAGCACTACCAACAAGAGTCGTAAACCGCCATTTTACCTTGAGCTAACCACCCTAAAGGCTTCGTTAGGAAACCAGCCCCGTCAAGGTTGATAAAATAAGGCGTCACTCGAAGACCCCAGCTCAAGACTCCGGGAAGGTACAACCTCCCGCCAATAGCAAGACAGCCTTCCAAGGCAGAAGCTCCAAACCATTCCCGATGAACCTTAGTGAAGCTCTAAGGTGGAAAGACTGCGTCTTTCCCACTCAATCCTCAGAAGACTATCTACCAGAAGATACGTCAGAAAATGTCCCCGAATCCGAAGTTTTCCTGCCAAGCAACAACCGTGAGTTATCCGATGAGAAACTAACTGAAAATTCTACAAAGCCCCTCCACTACTTCAGCTGAATACCCACCCGAAGGACCACCGAACCGCTAACCCCTAGGTCCTTAATGCTTAGAGGATGTGAGACTCCAATGACTTCCCCAGGCTAAAGTATGAATAATAGTGGAATATAAGCCCCGCAGGACATAGCTCCACGGACGCCCTCCGAAGACCTCGACTATAGGAAAAAGATGGACGACAATCTTCAGAACCGCCACCAATGAAGACAAGAAGGAAGGAATGCGTTATCTCTGAGCTAACCTAGTCAAATCCTAAGGGGGAAAGACTGTGTCTTTCCCACATAATAGAATACCCCCTTCGTTGAAGCAAACTCAGGAGTCCCGACCCTAAAATATTCAATTAGGGTACGCTACGACCCTAAGGAAGAGCTATGAATCCTTAGAGCAAGGTACTCCCAACCGTAGATTCTATCCGCTGACAAGTCCTCCGTGAAGCTCAGAATCGAGGAAGTCTGCCTAGCCCAAGCCCACGAGGTATCGAGCCCCGAAGGAATTCCTTGCAATAAGAACCGAGACTCTGCCCAACTCTCCATTCCTCCTGGAAGACTGAAGCTCAACTTCATCGACAGAGTAGTCACTTTCAAAGAAGGACTCCGTGAGATAGTACATGTAAGACACCTTGACTCAAATTCCCCGAACCCTACTCTCCGGAATCTCGGGACGAGATTCTTCTAAGGGGGAAAGATCTGTAACATCCCAATTTCAGCAATCATGATTAGGTATCCAGAATGCAAAAATCAGGGGGAGCAAAAAAATTATTATTTAATGCTGAAGTGTTTGCTTATTGTTTGGATATTCTTATGCATATGAATGTGTATTAGATGATATACTCCTTACCTTAACACCAGTTGACAAAAGCTACTTCCCAAAACAGTCTTGGCTTAATTTTCATATTCTCAAATGTTCTGGCATTTCAAAGCATGAGCCAAGATGCTTATGTAACCAAAGCTATTTTTGTAACTTCTATTGACAAAACTATGGAGAGCTATATAACATAATCTCCTTATGTTTTCAAGACAGAACCTTCAACTATTCTTATCTCTAGGTTTCCCAAAAACTCTTTTTAAAGATCTGAATTCTACTCTAGGTAAAGATACCAAGGAACTTACCTTGTTCAAACTCCAACCTATTTCAAAATACCCATCCTTACCTCAAGCTAAGCTTGGTGGTAACCCCAACAGTAGTTGATTTGTTTGTAAGATGAGTTGCCTTGATCTGCTGTTGACTTGATTTCTTAGAAGTAGTATGAGCTAGTCTAGGAGCTCATCACTACGATCAAGGTGTTTCCAAATCAACACACCCTAAGCAAGAAGACCAATCTGGATATGATCCCTAGCTACTAGGTGATCATCTAACACCTCTACCAGACCCCTTCTGAAGTGATCCCTTCAAGAAGTTTCCAAGTCAACGAAGACCAGTACCAAACCAGGATCCCTCCTACTCAATCTACACTCCAACATTATTCACTTCATGATGCTTGGGTACCTTGCAAACCAACAAAAACATCCCCTCTCATGTTCTAGTCAAAAACCCTAAATCTGCCAAATTTGGCTAAGTCTGGAAATCTGTTTCCAACATCACCTATTTGAATGTCTCCCTTTCTAAACCCTTGTGCATTTTTGGTAATGCACTTGAACCATATTGTTAACCATCCTAAGTACTAACAACTCCCACTCTTTCCCTTGGTTAGATCATCCTCCAACCCACCTTTTCTTGATGGTTTTGCAGGCAAGAAAATAACTTTTCCTGCAAATCTAGTCAACATGCCTACTTTGGTATAAGATCACACCACCATCCAACCTTCTATGGACCAAACCTATGCATGGTTGTGTTCTAATAATATAAGCCTATCAACATCTACTTCACTTGTTCCAAGTGGATCTTTGTGCTGCTCAAACCCACAAGGTTTTGAAGGCTACTTGATAATCTGCTTTGGCAGGCTTATTTTATTCAAAGTTTGAAAGCTTGTCTTGGTGAGATCAAGAAGGATCAAGCTCAAACCTCTGTACCATGTTGATGTACATCACTTGGTCTATCCATCCATATACCCCATGCCCCAATTGGAGATCTGAACTCCAAGATACAACCATGTTTTGATGGTATGAAATTAACATAACCATAGATCCTTAATCTAGGGTATTCCACCAAAATCAACTTGGATTCTCCAATCACAAGGTTGAAAATGATTGCTACACCTTGTCTACATCCTCTACTCTGATAATCAATATTTATCAATAATTCTTCGTAATTATTATGGCCCCAGATCCATTTAACTTCTTTAGTAGACAAATTCTTCAAAACCTCTCCCATAATGGAAAGTTTGGTTTTTACCAAAACACTTCCCCAACTCTAAGCACTTTTGAGGCCCATATATCATACCCTATCTTCCCACTTCAAACATAAATATTTTTATAGAGCCTTATTATTTCTTTTTGCCCATTTTCTTAAATGGCAGAAACAAGAAATAATTCTTTAAAAATACTTTGCCACCTCAATAAATCCCAATAAAATTCCCCAATGTGCAATATGGTATCTAGGACCAGCTCACCCCAAAAACCAACTTTGTCTAATGTAAAAATATCACATGAGCTTCTAGAAACTACTTCTGCCGTTTTTTAATAAATGGATTTAAGTGGACTTTAAACCCTTAGAAAAATCCAAAATAATCCATGGATATCTATCTTGACCTCATCTACCTACCAGTATCATCTCCCCACTTTGTCCAATACAAATTTTGGAACTTACTTCACACACCTCCAAGGGTTCAATTTTGCCAAATCAATCAAGCATTGATCCAAAACCAAACCCAAACCCCACCAATCTTGCTCAATGCATCTCCTCAGCACCAGGACACTCCCCCAGGTTGACCAGCACTGTAGCATCCCCTGTAGCAGTTTGTCCTCTAGTGCTTGGACCCTAGAGCTTAACCTCTTGTGGTTGTCTTGCCTTGCAAACTTCTTGCAGCAACACCCACTGCCTCCTCTCACTTTTTGCACGACCAGAGGCACCCCACACTCCCCCTCCATCGCCCACAGCAACACCAGCCCCGGTTTTCCCTCCTCCCTCCCATGCCCCAATGGACTATGTCCACCGTCAGCCTCTCCACTCGAGATAAAAGGGCACAGGCCACCCCAGCCCCCAGCTCCTGGATCATTTGCCCCAACCCCTCCCATAGCACCTCCCCACGAGCCCCAGCTCCTCCCCCAGCTCCATAGATCCCTGGAGAAGGAAGAATTCCCTCTCGGTGGTTTGCAAAGAAAACACTCGGGTGCTCTCCTTCCTACGCCCCTCCAGCTGCATGTCATCTCTATGAGTTCCCCTTGCTCCACTATGCCTAACCCACCCCTTCTTGATGGTACAGGATCACCGGAATAGATCCTCGCGCGAGCCCCACATCGACGTCGACCCACCCCGGTTCCGCCCCTCTACGGACTCACCCTGCAGTCCTCCGTCGCCTCGGCCCCTCCCCATCGCCCCTCCGCCCCTCAGGTGAGCGCCCCGCTCCCATCCCGCCGCCAGCTAGGTTTTCCCTCTGCCGCGGCCAAACAGAGGAAGGCGACGAGCGGGCGCCGTCGGATCGCACTTGATCTGGCGGCCTAGATCCATCCTTACCGCTTCGTCGCCGTGGGTCAGTGACAAGCGCGCCCGCCCCAACCAGTTCAAACCGTGGGCTCCCGCTCCTCCCGAAACCAGATGGGCCAACACGCCCCTGTGCGGCCCATCTCCTCTAGAAAGCTGGCCTAGTCCCCTTTTTCCTTTAATAATTAATTATAGTTCAGTATTTTGACAGTTTGGTTTAAATATGAATGAAAATGTAAAACAACTCCAATTGCCTAGATCTAAGTTCTACTAAGTACATGGATGATTTCCCTAACACCCAGTACCCTTGGTTAGCTTAGAATGTGTAGGGATTAAATATATTTAATCAATTCCCTAGAAGTGTTTAGAACACTCCTTAAATCCCTCAGGGAGATTCACATCTCCAATTGGAGTAAACCCAATTTCCTCTGAAAGGTACTAGTTGTACCTATCACTGGACCTTAGTCTCATGCCTAGGAGAACAACATTTTGGCCTTAATAAAAATAACAAAAACAATTCATTTATGACTTTAGAAAATTCCCTACACCAAACAATGAGTCCAATTAAACCAAGTCCAATTATCCTGGATGTGGTACACTAAGGCCTATCCAAATCCAGGAGCTCCTGATGTATTGAGCCTTGGATATTTTTCTGTGAATTAAACTATTCTATGCATGGTTTATTCACCTCTTAATTCACTACAGTAGTTCTACTAATCCAAAAAATGTTGATTCCAATTTCTACAGAAAAGGTATTGGAAGTACCTACCATGTGTCCTTGGAATCAAATCAAAAGCTACTGTAGAGTTAATCTGGTGAAAAAGACAAGTTGTGTACAGAACTGCCTTTGGGAATTTCCTTAGGGCATTGTGGTAATTGTCTTCACCTGATTCCAACTCTCAGTGAACAAGTACATCAAAAGATACTGAACCATCCAACGGATTAATTTTTGGAGCTCCATAACTCTCCTGGTGAATTATTCCCTAAAACTAGAAGTTATTTCACTAGAAAAATCATAACTAAATAAAGAAAAGTGATAAAATAGTGAAACCACTTTTGTTGGTTTCATTTTATCAAATAATATCTGTTGGTATCATGTTTTTACAATGGTATCATACAGAATATGTCTTGGTCCAAAATCCATCTCATAAGAAAATTCTAGACTATAAATCCTAAGGGATTTTTCTTCCACTTTACAAGACAAGGCCAATCTTATCAAATCCCTTCCTCCTAAGACCTAATGATTTGTAAACTTGTATTGTTCAATTGTTTGATGTATGTATTGGTGCTTGTTTGTTTGGTGTTGATTGTGGCTTGGTTTGCTTGCATGTGTTGTCGGGACGACGCTAGTTGCGATGAACTCGGAGAGCAGAAGAAGTGGTAATTATTATTGGTACTGGTATTCGGGTTTATCTAAAGAAGAAGTCCAGGGACATTTATGCCATATTGCTGATCAGCAAGCAAGCCACCTTCTTGCTCATAAGCCTTGTCGTACTATTTTACTTATGCATGCTTTGTCTACTATTTGTGAAACTGCATTGTTTTAGTTTATGTTGATGTATATATATATGGTAGTGGTTTGGCTCCTCCGAACTACTACACTTCTGTACTACTACGTACAACCCCCTTGGTGATACCTACTTGTCCGTAGTGGAATAGATGGTGTAATACACCATACCCCTTGGAGACCTCGATTTAGCCGAAGCAAAGCTATAGGATGGGAAGACCCCGGAAAAAAATTTACCAAATGTTTTATGATAAAACTTTGGTGAGGTGGGACCTCCCAAGAGATGTTGAGAAAGACAAAGGTTTCCGTTTTATAAAATGCTGGAGGAAAACCGGAGGAAAAAGGTTTACGAAAACGCACCCGGTTCTTTGCAGTTTAGCTATAACAACTTAACCCGTGCAACCACATTACTCTGGTGTGGGACATGGCTGGATTTGATGGTTGTCTATTACGGTATAAGCTGTCTCGCAACAACTACAGGGGATCGGGGATCCCTGGAGGGTGGGCCTTCTCCGATATAGGTCCATGTGTGATATCGACCTGGAGAAGGAACGAAGGGTCGACAGGCCTCCACGCGTTACTATGAGCCCCTCATTGAAAGCACACCTGGGAGGTGGAAAAAAGAGCTCCGGTTGGTCCTCGCCCGACGTCCCGGTGTTGAGGGGATTAATACTCATAGGGTAGGCACTTATATTGGAGTGGGAATCCGGAGAGCCTTGATCGGTTACTCGACCCACGATTGGTGAAGATCAGGGTAGTGTACCTGGATGGTGTGGGTAAAGTGTACAACCTCTGCAGAGTGTAAATCTATTCGAATAGCCGTGTCTGCGGTTAAGGACGGGTTGGACAAACCTCTGTAGAGCGGTGCTGGTTTTGTTTTCAAAAAGGATTTCGTAAAAGAAAAGGCTTTAAAAAGGTTTTGGCAATGGGATGGTCGGGAAGGATTCCGGTTTTGACCATGGGATGGTCAGAGCGAAATGGAAGGAGTTTGGTCATGGGATGACCCGAAGGAGGAACAAATGGGTGACCCAGTCCTAATGTTTTCCAAAAACTTTTCAAAACGGTTTCCAAAATGGTTTACAAAAGTTTTCAACAAAGATATGTAGATGCTATATCTACAAGAGAAACTATGTGAGAAAAGAACCTCTCTTGGAGCCCTCCTACTACCACAGCCAAATTGCATACCTTCTGGTTATTATTATTATCTTAAGGTGGTTTGCGAGTACATTCAAAGTACTCACCGGCATTGTCCCTGGCTATTAACTTGGTCAGATTACAAGAAGAAGAGGATGTTGCCGACTATGCGAGCTAGGACGTCCTCTCAGTCAGTTGTCTGTAGGTTACGGCATGGCTCGGGCTCTGCGCTTGATGAAGTCCGCTGCTGATTATTGATGTAGCCATAACGGCATTTATGTAAGTATTGTAATTCAGTATATTCTCGGATATTGTAATGATACTTGTCGGTTATGTGCCACGACTAACTGATCATGGGATCGTGGTGGTATGCAAAACAGGGATTCTCGGAGGATTAATCTGGGGGCCCCACAGTGTTCCCAAGCGTGCAAGACCCTATGTGCATCTACGGCAACAACATGGGGGCCATTGCAAATGTGAAGAACCAGAGGTTCCACTCCATGGCCAAGCACATACACTGACATTACCATGTAATAAGAGATTACATAGAAAATGGTAACATTAGGGTTCGCAAAGTACATATAGATGTGAATATAGCTGATCCATTCACAAAGCCTCTTCCATAAGAAAAGCATGATCAACATCGTCATGCTACTGGTGTTAGTTTATTGCCTAATGTAAACTAGTGTAACTGTATTGTAGTGCAAGTGGGATACTGAAAGAGATATGACCTAGAGGTCAATAGATAAAGTTGTTTTATTGATATATATATATCTAATGTTCATAATAGTTTTGTATCATGCTATAACTCTATTAAGCAGAATCATTAATACAGGTGTGGTATATAAACAAATAGGTCCCTTATACCCTCTAGTACTAGTCCGTTGGGCAGATGATGATCGAGGTTTCTCGATCATGGTTTGACTAAAAGGTCAACTGACAACGAGGTCACTTAATGAAGTGATGGACACACCCGACCATAGAATTGCAATATGATCCAATCACAATGTTCAATGTTGCGATATCTAGCAAAGTGTAGTGACGTAATACTTTGACCGTGAGGTCATGCTTAATCAGTATATCCTGTTGTTGCTTTGATCACATCAATCGCCATGACTGTAACTAGGTGGCTATAAAGGTGTGTGTCGGGTATTCTAGAGGAATAGTTTAGGCGTATGGATCGAGATCGGGATTTTCCTATCCGAGTGACGGATAGATACTCTAGGCCCACTTGGTGAGGTTACATCAATGAGCTTGCAAGCATGTGACTAGGTCACGAGGATTTAATATCACGGAAATGAGTAAACATGTTTGTCAGTAACAAGATCAAACTATATATGGATATATGAGATAAGGTCTTGGACAAACCAGGTACCATTGTGCGAAATGAATAAGTCTTGACGTTTAGAAGGTTCAAGCGAACAACCAAATTCATGGAATATGCAGGGGATATCATGTGTTTCTAGATACCGCTATTGGTCATTGATCAAAGAGATGTCGCGATCATGTATGAATATTCCTAAACCAGATAAGTGTCACGCTTAAGGGTAGAGACGCGGGTTGATCCGCTATCGAACGAGAAATAGGAAGAGAGAACTCCGGAATTGTTCCAGGGAGATATTGAAAGTGTTTCGGGGATATCAGGTGATGATCGAAGGGGTCCAAAAGGTGTTTCGGAGTATTAGGTATTAAATAATATGTATTTAATATTAGTTAAATGAATTAATATTTAAAATATTATTTAAAATGGATTTATTGGTAGCCCACCTAAATGGGCCTCACCGGAGGAGGCCCAAGAGGGGGTTGCACCCTAGGGAAGGCCAGAGGGGGCTCCAGCCCTAGTAGGCCTCCCACCACGTGGGGCCCATGTGGGAGGGCTGGTCGGCCGCCTCCTCCCTCCTTTTAGTCCCACACCAAGACTTTGAGGGAGGTAGTGCCTCCCTTCCACCTATATAAAGCGGGGCACCCCTCTCCCAAATCGATCCCACAATTATCCTTTGCCATTATATCTCTCCCTCTCAAGTGTGTTCCCAAGTTTGGAACATGCTCTATGAGGTAGAGTTTTCTCAACCCAATGCACGCCGTCGTGCTGCTGGAATCGGTTCGGAGCTTCTTCTTCTGCCACATTGCTGAACCGGGGCATGACAGACGTCTTTACACCGTACACGTCTAAAACTCGACGAGGCACCACCACTAGTGGTGTTGGACACTTGAAGACTTCTAGACCTTGAGTTCTACGACACTCGTCTTCTTTAGCAACTTTTTTGCGGGGACATAATCCCGATTTTCGGTATTCAAAGGTATGATCACTATATCCCTCTTGTTATTGTATTTCTCCATAGATAGATCTTGGGTTGGTGCGTTCTCATAGTAGGAATTTTTTGTTTTCCACCACGGAACCCCTTCAGGCGCTAACCATGGACGCAACTGGACTCACATGCAGTGTCACTTGCCTATATGGATTTTCTTAGAGGCAGTAGGGGATCTTTTCATCATTTCCGTGACCGACATTTTCTCGGCCGCAACTACTGGCTTTGTTGGTTTCTTCGGCTGCTACTTTGTTGGCGGAGCTAGCTGCTGCTGCTTTGTCAGTGGAGCTATCCACCACTGCTACGCTGAGGGTTATGGTGGCGTTTGCTACTTCTTTGGTTGTTGTTGTTGTTGTTGTTGTTGTTCTAGTTGTTGTTGCTACTGAATTTGTTGCTGCTGCTATAGCTGAGGTTGCTCTGGCAGTTCTGGAGTCTTCATATTCTTAGTCTCCGTGCCCATATTGCCGATGCCAGGATCTTCATCTCGGTCTAGAGTCGAGGTATCGTCTCCAGCTTGATGCATGACATCATCTTCTGGAGCGGCATGCTCGTCTCCATTAACGGTCGCTCCTTTTGGTTGCGGTATGTCGGTAGGTGATGCTGGGGGAGTATTCACTCTCGCTGGACTTGAAGCTCTAATATCAGCTGGAGGTGGAATCGGAGGCATCACTATCAGAGAACTGATGTAGGACGCACTTTGCGCCCCTGCAGAAGAGCATAGCATTTAGTCATCTCAACTAGAGAAAATGAAGAAAGAGAGAAACAAGAAATACAAATACAAGGGAATGTTGGCTATGGTAAAATTACCCGGTCATCATTGGTCTCACGCGAGGTTTCTTGATTCCTAATTTGCGCTTCTTCTGGGGTTTCTGGGTTTTCTAGACCCTAGATCCGGCGCGACTCTTTGTCCCGCCTCGCCACCCATGGCTAGAGGTGGCTCCTCCACCACCTGGTCGTCCGTATCAGCTGGTGTCGGATGCAGCAGAAATGTGAATGCAATTTGAAGAGGATCAAATATCTCTAAAATCCGACAATCATCATCATCAGGCCAATCTCTTAGTGGATCTCGAGCACGGGTCTTAACCGGAGCAGGACCAGTGTCGGCATCAGGAATCGGCATATAGTCCTCATAATCTGAATCTTCTGTATCTGAGACTTCATGGTCTTTTCCCCACATGATTGGGGGGTCCTAAACATCCTCAATCGATTGACGGATGAATCTCTGCACATCAAGCAAGAGAAATTCAAAGTTAAACTTTGAATAAAATTAATAAGACGACATGAATTAGTATGTCGGTGCGGAAAAGTATGTCAGTGCTTACCCTAGACATTGGGTGCTCTCTGTCGTGCGGTGCTTTGCCCCACTCACAATCATCCGTCATTGCATTGGAAATGTCCTTAACCTATCTCCGAACCTCGGGCTTGTTCAGCTAAAAGGTCGACATCTAGTTGGGGTCATGCCAGCCGTTCATTTGACATATCTTGTGAGTTCGGCATTGGAGCGAGGAGATCCGGCGACTAATGAATGTCGCCACTAGATTGTTGGCCGACATACCATCTCCCTTGAGCTGAACGATGACCTTATGAATCTAATTGACCTCGATGTTGAGCTCCTTGAGATAAAGATCCTAGTTGTATTTCGCGTCAGGGGTACCGATGACGAACTTTGGCAACCAGATCATATCTGTCTCGGTCGTGTTCTTCACGTAGAAGAAGGACTAGAGCCACTTCTTGCAAGACTACAGGCCTTTGATCCAAGGAAAGATGGATTTTCGCCGGGTGCAATGGTGGTAGATCCATACTGGGTCATGGGTTTCATGCCGCCGGGAGTATCCAGATCTGGGATAACTTGGGGCCAGAATTGGAAGTATTTGGCCCAAAGATTTATGGAGGGCCAGAGGCCGAGATATCCTTCACAGCAAAAGATGTAAGCAGACAAAGTGGTAATGGCATTGGCCGAGAGATGATGACATTGGAGACCGAATTTATTGAAGAACTTCCTAGTAAAATCACTAATTGGGAGGCCAAAGATGCGCTCGAAGTGCGAGACAAAGACAACGTACTCACTAGGGTGAACCTCTCGGGCGAGCTCGGCGCCGGGCAAGCGGAACTCAACCCCCGACGGGATCCTCCATGTTCGGCGGAGCTACACGATATCGTTGAAGGTAACATCTGAGCCCTTCCAAGAAGGTCGCTCCAAACTGGTGTATATCTCCTCCTCACCGTTCTCGATGGGGACAAGCTCGTGGGACGCCAGATCTGCGGTGGCGCTAGGCTTCAAATGGCAATGTCCCGTGGCGGCAGTGGCGGCGGTGATGCACGCACGGATTAAATCGGCAGCGGGGAGAAGTAAAACCTAGCGGCAGCGCAAGAGGGAGTTGCACAGCGCAACGGCTAGGAGCAGTAAGCGGAGGCATGACTTTAGAGAAGACGGGCGGAGGGGAAATTAAGACGATGCCCTGCCCGCCCCTCTATTTATAGGCCCGATGAGGTTGTGTTCCATGGGATTGAATGCGCCCATGATCTCAGTAACCGATGCGATTATTGCACGAACTGCTCCCCTAATCACGCCACAGGAAGGGTAACGGCTTGTAGCACCATAAATGATCCCGCGATATCAGCGGTAATCGAGGCATCATGCGGGTGGATTTGACGGTTGCTAGGGAGAAATGACCTCCCATGGGACCCGCAACACGTGCCAACAGTGGCATGTGTCATATCACCCTACAGAAAATGAGGCGACTTGTCATAAGACCTATGGGCAACTAATATAAAATAAGAGAAACCCAAGATAACATTGTGAACCATCGCAATGCTGACATAGAAAAAGAAGAGATAGATTGTTAGCTAAGATAAAGTTTAGTGCTGACTGAATAAAGTCGGTAATGGCTAAGATTTGTCAACTGAGATGCCGAGATTGATTCAAAATCAACTGTCGATATTAAAGTTCGGCTGGCATATGATATATCGGCTACTGTGTGATGGCTCAGTATTGATGTAGAGCTTGTTGGGGAACCCCAAGAGGAAGGTATGATGAGCACAGCAGCAAGTTTCCCTCAATTATGAAACCAAGGTTTAATCGAACCAGTAGGAGCAAGGAAACACCTCAAAGGTGTTGCTAGCTGAGCCTTGGCAGGGCGCACTACCGGTGCTAGTAGCAACGTCGATACCTGCACAACACAACCACAGAACTTTGTCCCGAACTTGCGATGAGGTTGTCAATCTCACCGTGTTTTGCTAAAAACAAAGGATTAAACGTATCGAATGGAAGGAAGTAATAGTTTGCTGAAAGTAAACACAAAAAAGTAAATAGTTTGTAGATTGTATGTAAAAGAAAGAGGACCGGGATCCATAGTTCACTAGAGGTGGCTCTCCTTAAGATAGATAACATGCTGGGTGAACAAATTACAGCGGGGCAATTGACAAACATTGAGAAAGCAATACATGCATATACTAATCATCTTGACTCCTTTGGAACTTGATTGGGCATTACAACATTATACACAGACCGCCATTCAACTACATCTACGACTAATAATCCACCTTCAGGTTATCATCCGAACCCCCTCCAGTATTAAGTTGCAAGCAACAGATTATTGCTTTACGAATTGCGTGTAATGTAAACAATACGATTGTTCTATGAACAAAGGATTGTTGTTTTCTCCCTAGTAGCAACAGCACATCTAGTACCTTAGAGATTTCTGTCACTTCCCCAGATTACTAGAGGCATGAACCCACTATCGAGCATAAATACTAACTCTTGGAGTTGCTAGCATCTACTTGGCAAAGATAGCTACTAACAACAGAAAGTATGCAAGATCACAAATAACAAAGACATGATAGAATCAATAATCAATCTGAAATAGCATCTCAATATCCATCGGATCCCTGCAAACGCAACATGCAGAATTACAAATAGATGATCTTGATCATGAACGGAGCTCACAAGATCTAGACATGAAAGCACAAAGGAGGAGAACCAGCCATCTAGCTACTACATGGATCCGTAGTCCAAGGATGAACTACTCATGCATCACACCGGAGGCTTGCATGGTGATGAAGAAGGCCTCTAGGGTGAATTCCCCTCTCTGACAGGGTGTCGAGAAGAGCTCCAGATCCCTCCCGATCTAGGGATGGAGATGACGGCGGCTACAGACTCTTTCATGGATTTTTGATCGGGTACTTAGGGTTTTCGTCCCGAGGGCATCTTATAGGCGGAAGGAGAGGCCGAGGGGGTGCCTGGGCTGGCCACACCACCCCCTGGAGCAGGCCAAGCCTGGCCGCGCGGCCAGGTGGTGTGGCCGCCCTCTGGCCCTTCTCCGTCTCGTATTCTGGCATCTGATGACTTCCGGAAAAATAGGCACTTTGGCTTTTGTCCCGTGCAAATCCGAGAATATTCATTTTCTGACTTTCCTGGAACCAAAAACAGCAGAAAATAGGCAGCTGGCACTGTGGCTCTTGTTAATAGGTTACTCCAAGAAATCATATGAAAAGTACTCCAAAGTGTGGACAAAACACCAGAAAGTGGATAAAACCAAGCATGGAACATCAAAAATTATAGATACATTTGCAATGTATCACTGTGATATGTTTCTCATTTTTGAAGGAACCTGTCGTGTCCCTTTAGCTAGCACTGCAGGACCACGACAGCTTCGGGAACTAATGTCTAGGGGATGACCCCCAGTAGGGTCAAGGCATGGTGTAAAGTGATATCAAGAAGTTGACCAAGATTAAGGTTGACCGGCATTGGGTGGCCGACATATCAGGGCTGGCATACACAAAATATGTCGGTGTAACCAAGTTGTCTCTTTTATGCATGAATGGCCAGGCCGACTTACCTTGGCTGGTGCCATTGATTCAACATAAGGGTCTCGCGTGTGATCAACGATCATATGCCGACCTCTAAGTCAATGCTCTAGTCTTTTCCCAATAATCCCGAAGAGGATCCTCGTTGTGATACATGCATGCCCTTGGATTACGGTGAACAGTCCTATCAAGGATAACCCGTAGGCGATCGTTACTAGGCGTCATGACAGTTGTCGGGAGCAAACACCCCTTGTCCCATCGAGGGTTATCGGGGGGTGATCCAGTGACACGAGGAGCATCCTGGCGGGCCCCAAGAGAAGACTTTAGCACCATCAGTAGAGCATATTCCTTTGCCACCTATGCCCTAACCTGTGTAACCTAGGCACCGTATATAAGGTGCCCTAGGGCCTCCATAGAGAGGATCGACCCGCTGTTCCTTCATTTCCTGTGTTTACACTTAGAGAGAGGAGAGTGCAGAGAGCTTCTTCATCCTCTCAAAATACAGCTCAAGGAGCCCTCTGTATACACTAATACAACTCTTGATATAGAGATAGTCATGCAGGAGTAGGGGCGTTATCTCACTAGGAGAGCCCCAAACCTGGGTACGTCGTGTATTCTTCTCTGTGCATTTTCTAGCGCATCCTCCCTCCCCGGATCCTCCGGCGTCCATTCGGGCCCAACTTAAGCCATCCCATGGCATATGTCGTGACACCACCACGACAACTAGTCCCATAGGTACTGCCTTGATACCTTCATTATGGAGATTTATAAGGGAGAAGAGGCTTTCTGGCAGCAGTGGAGTCGCCATGCCTGTACTCTCTAGGGGGAATCCAACACAACTTATTTCCATGCTATTGTCAATGGGAGAAGACGAGAATGCTCGATTCCCTGCCTCTAGGAGGGTTATATTCTCCTTAAAAACCAAGGATATCTCCTCCCATGTTTATTCCTTCTACAAGGAATTATTTTCCATGGTTCCGTGCTCTAGGATCTCACTTGAGGCTAACTTCTGGCAGCATGGGGCCATGGTTAGGACCGACGAGAACGCCGAGCTGACACTCCCATTCTTGCCAAGTGAGGTAGCTATGGCAATTAATTCCATAAAGACCACCGCGTCCCTAGGGATGGATGGTCTTTTTCCAAATATCCTAGGGCGAACTCTAGTCAATGATCATGCCTATGTTCCAGAAGTTCTACACGAGCACCCTAGTGATGTCCCGGCTGAACTTTGGGGTGACTACCGTGATCCCCAAAGTCATGGGGGCGACGGATATCCACCAATTTAGGACGATTACAATGAGTAACATCATCTAGTGGATATTTGCCTTCTGTGCTTCTAGGTTGGCCCCAGACATGGAATGCCTAACCCGCCCCCTTTAGTTTGCCTTCCCGAAGGGCCTGCCTCATCCATGATGGTGTTCTTATTCTTCATGTGATTATCCATGAGGTTAAGGTACGACGCCACAAGGGCATGTTCCTTAACCTGGATTTTCAGAAGGCATATGACCGGTTGGACTGGGCCTTCTTATGGAAGGTGCTAGCTAGAAGAGGGTTTGATGATAGGTGGTCTGCTGGATTATGCAGTTTTTCATGAGCGGAAACACAACTATCAACATCAATGGGGAGGTTGGTCCTTATTTTAGACATTCATGCGGAGTTAGGAAGGGGGGCCCTATCTCCCTGTATTATTTGACTCTATAGTGGATGCTCTGGTAGACATTTTGGATAGGGAAAAAATCTATGGTCAAATTTCCGGTGTGGTAGGGCATCTGATTCCCAAAGGTGGGGTCTCCCACCTCCAATATGAAGATGACACCATGATCATGGTCCAAGGCTTAGATCTTGACATCATCAATCTCAAGTTCATGCCTTAAGAGAAACTTCGATAAGAGTGAGGTTATGATCCTGGGTTATTCGGATGATGAAATACATCGCATCACTGCTTACAACCTCACTTGTAGGATAGATGGTTTCCACATCACTTACCTAGGGATGCCGGTACGAGATACTCGAGTCTTGATCAAGGATCTTACTCCCTTGTTTATGAGGGTTCGGTCAAATGCTAAACTCTGATGGGCATGGCTCACAACAAAGGGTAGCGGGACATTCTTGATCAACTCCTACTTGTCTGTCTGCCTATGTACCAGATGTGACTATACTTACTACCCGAAGGGACTCATGCAAACTTTGCTAAGGAGTTGTCTTAGTTCTTTTAGGTAGCTAAGGACAGTCTCCGAAAGTACCATATGGTAAAGTGGGCAGACCTCTACGCTCCCAAAATTCTTGGGGGCATAGCTGTCCTAGACTCCCGTCCTTTTAATGTGGCCCTGATGCTAAAATGGGTGTAGAGGATCCTTACGGACGATGGAGGGTTGTGGCTTCATCCCATTAAAGCCAAATGCCTCTGGGGCCGTTCTCTTCTGGCATGTGAGGCCAGGAGGGCTCATAGTTCTGGAGGGCTATCCAGGACATCAAACATGACATCGGTCTAGGGATTTCCTTCTCCATAGGTAATGGGAAAGGTGTTGTCTTCTAGATGGATTTGTGGTTGTTGCCCCTGCTCTGCATAGAATTTTATCCCTTTTTGCGATTTGCACCTCTTCGTTACTCCTAGTGGATGACGTGTGTCAAGAAGGTACATGGAACATCCCATTCCGGCAAACCTTTAACACGGAGGAGGCGGTTGCCTACGAGGCTCTCCAAGGGTCTCTTACCTTGGCGCTCTCAGAGGCTTCTGACATGGTCTCTTCATGTCCCTCTCCCTCGGGAGGGTTCTCAGTTAGTTCGGACTACATGGCTCTTTTCAGGGGGGCGAACTCCCTTGGATGACCCCCCTCCCCCCCTTGGAAAGCACCGCTACCACTTAATTTGAAAATCTTTAATTGGTAGCTTCTACGGGATCATCTACCCTCAGGGGTGGAGGTGGCCAAGTGGAATCGGTTTGGAAATGTCCTTTGTCTGCTCTGTGGGACCCTGGAGACGGGGACTCGCATTATGTTCTCTTGCCGAGCTGTCAAGTTCCTATGGAGCTTTGTTCGGGAAGCTCTGGGGCTGGCTTGGTAGGCTCACGACCTCGGTGAGTTCCTTGAGACTGAGACAAAACCGCATCTTCTGGTTTGTGTTTGCCTCGTTGACCCGAACACTTTGGAACGTACGCAACAAGATGGTTATTGAGCGTATTTTTCCTAGGTGTGCTTCTGATTCCATTTTTAAATTTCTTGCCTATCTTCAGCTGTGTCACCTGCTCTCTAGGCAGCGGGATAGCTTGCTTCAGGATATGAGGAGAGCGACACACCCATAATCGGCTCCTCCCCCAAGCTGAGCGCTCTCTTTATTTTTTGCTTCCTTTTCTTTCTTTAAGGCTTCATTGTGATATGACTTTAGCAGACTTGGTTTCGTATTCTCCTTAGATCTTGATTATTTATAAAGAGGGACGAAAGAAACTTTAGCAGACTTGAATTCAATTTTTTGAAATATCTTGAGAAATTTGAATTCTTCTTGTTAAGAAGCCCACAAGAGGGCAGCAACATAGCGTGTCAGCCTACCTACCATCCAATTTCTCCTCTTTTGATTCGGCCCCTCCTCTCCGTCGCCATCACCGCTGTTGTCTTGTGCAGATTCTGGCAAATTCTTTCTTCCATCGTAGAGCATCTGCACTAGTATTCCCAAGAGGGACTCCCGGGCCCTTTTTTCATCGGGGCGGAGAAAATTCGTCTAGTCACGTTTCCAGGCGTCCAGTTTTCGTCGGATTCGGCCTATTTTACATCCGGGATTCCTAGGCCGGACCAAGGGCACCGGGGTTCGCCTGAAAACGTTGGATGAAGCGGAATCAGCGGGAAAGAAAAAACCCACGCTGTGGCCCCGCCCTATGAGCGTGTGAACTGAGTCATCCTCATCCCGTCGCCTTGGCTCCCATGACAGACCGCCAGGCAACGACCGACTGTCCTCGGCTCCCACGCGTCACTGTAATGGCGCGCCACTGCCCGCCCACCTTCCCTCCGTTTCCACTTTTCTCACCCACATCGGTACACCCCTCCTGCCCTTGCCGCACTTTTCTCTGTTGACTATAAATTCCGGCCACCCTCGCCATCCCCAGAACACGCACACTCGCCTCCCATTCCCCCAACCCGAAAGCTCAAGTTCTGGCGAAGAGAAGAAGAGTTTGGCAGCTGCCATAGCGGAGCGCTTCCCAAGCGACCCGACGACGACGAACGGCTTCGGCCGGCGCTCCATGTAGCCGTGAGAGGCACGACTGCTCCATGATGCCGACTAACCGACGCCGTCAAACTTCCGATTCCCGACGACGTGGAGGCTCAGCATGGGCGGCGTGCCCGTGTCACCGGTGCCGGAGGCCTCCGACCGCGTCGAGGAGATCCAGGCGGTCAACGCCGGCATGGAGACCCCGAGCTCGCTGGCAGAGCGCCTTTCAGGGTGCGCCGCTAGTCGTCCTCGACGGCGACGACGACGAGGCTAGGCCCTCATCGCAGCTGTGGCGCAGCGGCGACGCCGGCCAGGGCAGCTCCCGGCCACCACAGCCACCGAGCGACGACGACGGGACCCAGGATACCAACTACACCTCGTTCTACCGCCACTTCGGCATGTGATCGGCGCGCCGCCGTCAGCGTCGGCTAGTTTATTTATTGTTTTCAATGGTTTTTAAGTTTTTCTTAGCCCACTTCAGTCAAAATTCAGGTATATGTCCGAATTTAATATAATATGTATGATCTCGCCTCGCTGAAATTATCTAAATTTCATCGTATTTTATAAAAATTTGGGCGATACCGAGAACTCAGCGTGGGTACGTCATTGGAAAGTTAAATCTTTGCGAGGTATAGCGCCGGATTTGGGACCGGAACGCCGAGCTAGTGAAGATGGTCTTAGCCTCTTACCTCTTTTCTAGTCTAATCTTGTTCCTCGTCGAGAAGAGGACGAGAGAGGCGGCAGCGGCTCCGCCCGTGATGGTTGGCCGCCGCGCTCTGCGGCGGACACGGACATGAACAGCCCCTTCCCCTCCTCCGCCTTCCTCGCGTCGTCCTCCCCGTCTACATCTGACCTCTCCCCCGCCGACGGCTTCCTCTGCGGTAATAATAAATCCGTCCGATCTTCCTCTTTGTGTTCTCGTTCCTGCTGCTGTGGAGAATTTCGTCGAGCACCTCGCTGACCCGCGGGATTTTGTTAAGCAGTGAAGGAGGGAGTCGACGAGATGATCAAGCACGTCGCCAACGAGCCCTCCGTCGGGCTCTACTTCCTCCAGCAGCACGCCAACGCATCTATGCCCATCCTCCTAGACGTGAAGGTCCAGCGCCCCCTCCCCCCTTCTAATTTGCTCTCTGTGCAGTGCTGATAAGGGTGATTCACTTTTAAGGAAGCTAGGCTCGCTTGTCAATCTGGAACCTACGCTTTGCTGTAAGCGTCTGTTTGATGTAAATCAATTATCATGGGAATTAGGTCGGGCAAGCTTGGTTTTTAGTGTGTATATATACTACTGAATTACTAGCAACCTATTGACTTTCTCTGTGTTAGTCGACCATATGTATATCTATCCTTACGGTTTACCATGATGATACCATGGGATGATTTGTCTACTCTAGTGCTCGATCTTCTTCATATGATTCATTTTTGTTTGGCATTACACTATTATTATACTTCCTCCGGTATGAAACAAATATGAATGGTCTGCGGATATAGACTGAGCAGTGTGATATTGTCCCCTTAATATGATCTTGGTAACTTATTAATGAATGCAGTAATATAGATTTATGGAATTATAAAGTAATATGAGGGCATGTATAATGCGACTATGCAAGGTGCAGAGATGTGCTTACAGAAATAAACCCATTTTTTACTTAAGCACTGGTGTCTGTTTTTATGGGAGAGGTGCTTAATTAGGCACCTCTGGTATAGAAATAAGCATTGGTTCTATTAAACAGCTTTAATTTTATAAGCACCTCCCTAAACACCTTGCATTGTACACCGTGATGAGGCTACTGTATTCACTTCTAACATACTATGATTGACTCTTTCACTTGACTGGTCTTTATGAAGTGTGAACTATGTACTTCAGTGCATTTCCTTGGTGTTGGCTGGCTCATTCCAGACTTTGAAAGGTCATTTTAGTTGCAGAGCCAAACCAACCACGACTTGGTAGCCACTCCAGAGCCAACCAATACCAATTTCTGATTAGCACTGGCAGAGCCTGGTTTGGAGAAAGCCAGCTTCAGCAATTAAATTTAGCTGTTAAAATATGGTAGGACTTTGAATATGCATGAAGCTTCATTCTCAAGTGCAAGGCTAGTTATTTGGCACCACAGTTCATGCCGTTACTTTCTTTTGGTTATTTTTTAGAAAGTTCTGGCATGTTCTTTTCCTTCTAGCACCATAAGTTTTAGCATTGACTGATGTTTGCTAATTTTCTTAGCCGTTCAATGACTTGATCTGTTCTTGTCAGGGTGTAGTACAAACCGAGCTGAGATGTTGAATGATGTCGTGTTGTGAAATTCTAACATAGCCTTTTTGGTTTTCTCGTCAGGGGAAGGTTGCAGAAAAGACTCGTGAGGTAACATTACACACTGAAGATATAGAGGATTCTATCTGTGCTGTGAGGTCCATGGCTGAGTTTGGACTTCCCATTGCTGATGATATGATCAAGGATATAAATAAATCTCTGAAGATAATGTCGAAAACCCAACCAAAGAGGGGGTAAGTATTTACCGATCTCGAGAACCATCTGGTTTTTGTTTCATGGCCATGAGACATTTTATGGTTCTGTTTTGTCTGATACAATGTGGAGCCTCCTAGCATACTAAAGATTGTGCGTTCATACCATCTGTAGACTTCTAGAATAGTGGCATCCTTTCCTTCTTCATTTTCGAATGGTCCATCTTGATATGTTATATATGTAATCGTACCATACATGAAAGAACATACATGACTCATTGGATAACCAAAGCTATCTCTATCACTAACACTCTCCTTTAATCATAACTTGGTTAAGTTAAGATTATGCTTGAATTCAAATATCGAACTGTGTCTTCTGCACTGATAGCCTCTTTGTCTTTAGAGGAACCCATCCACTTTAGTTGGTTTTTGAGAAAATAATTATTTGCGTCCAGGCTAATCCAGAACCCCATTTGGGGTTTCCAATCAGACAAAAGCTTGGAAGCATATGATGATTTGTGCGCAACTAATGGTGGAAGTAGCAGGAACTACTTGTCTTCCATGTTCAACACTGCGAAGCAAAAGGCATCCAGTCTGAGATGGCCACAGTCTGATTTGACCACGAACGATGACGTTAGTGAGAAGTCAGTGTCATCTACAGCTCCAGAATCATCACAAGCCAGAGGTCATAGTGGGTCGACACCCTCTGATGCAGAAAGGGACGACACCCTCATTTCAAGCCGTTTGATGGCAAATAACAACGCAGCTACTACGAATCAGAGCGTCTCTGCTTCTGATATCTCCTACACGGCGGAGAGCTACAAGAGGTTTAAGGAAGAGCAAGAACTCAAACTGCAAGAGTGGCTTAGAGAGTCCAAAGAAGCTGAAGATAGTAGCTAGAGATTGAGTGTTCTAAGGATGGTGCTCCAGCTTTGCATCAGGAGTCAGAACATGTCCAAATGAGTTTACCTGAGCCGCATGTTAATACGTTGCTGTAAACATCCCATGTTCTCTTTACAGTTGATTCATAAGGCAGAGAGGTGTCTCGAGTATAATGTACGTAGTATATCAGCGTGAATTAGAGCATAGCGTGTTTGTTTTTGTACTTGGGAGCTTGGAAGATGGAAGTGGTTTTTTTTATATATACACAGACGTGCATATGAACCTGCTGCTCTTGTGATCGGCCATCTTGTTCCGACGAGCTTGCTCTCGAATTTAAGTTGAGTTTTGTGGTTTCTGTTTTCACCTCTCTCGTCGTGCTCTCGTATTTAAGTTGAGTTTTGTGGTTTCTGTTTTCACCTGTCTGGTCAGAGATAGGAAGGCCAGTGTATTGCAATTAGAGCATCTCCAACGACGGCCTGCAAATAGACCGCCCGCACCTGATCATGTCCAATCGGTTGCGCCCTCGGCCACCCGCAAGCAGAGGCAGCACCCCGGACCGGTCTATTTCGGTGCATCCCAAAAATTGGGTCTGGTTTTGAAGGAAATATGTCCTAGAGGCAATCATAGAGATGATTGTATTTCATGTGTATCCATGAGTTATTATAATGTTCCTTGAATATCCATATACCAGGCAACTTGTATTGATTGGGAATTATGTGAATTGTTTGTGAAACTCTTTACTTGTATGGTTATCTAATAATTGTCCCTAGTCGGAGTTCATGCGAGGACACGCGTGAATATTAGACTAGCACATCGATTGGTTAATGACTATGTTTCGCAAGTCATTGACATAGAGATGTCAAACCAATGATGTGGACACATGTTATGAACATGGGGTTGGACTGACCCAACATGATACTAGCAATAATACTTGCAGCTCTCTCTACACATCGTGTACGTTTTGTCCTTAGACCTGAGATTGTCGCATGTACTTGAGATGTGGATCGACCTACTTTGGGGCTATCAAACACTACTCCGTAACTGGGTAGTTATAAAGGTAGCTTTCGGGTTTGTCCTGATACATGCTGCAAGGCATCGGTCAATCAAGATGAGATTTGCCCCTCTCTACTTGAGAGAGATATCTCTGGGCCCCTCGAGTGATCGGATCCAGAAATGCATGGCCGTGCTACATATGGTTAAGAGTTAACCTAGTAAAGGGATTCTGAATCACAGTATCGAGAAAGAGAGGTCAGCTTAGAGCTAGACCAAATATCGTGAGGCAAAGGGAAAGACATGTACTCAACCTTGTGATGGTTCGTCCGAATGATCTTTATATGCGTTTAGGAGTTGGCACGTCTTGCTAGAGGCCGCTACCAACTATTGACGGAGTAAGTGTACTCGCGTCATGTCTATACGTGTATGAACCTATAGGGTCACACACTTTAGGGGCTGGAAGCCTAATGAGGATTGGATCCGAATTAGACCAGGCTTAGGCTGCTAATGGGCTGCTAATGTAGAAGCCCACCAGGGATGCCTATATAAGAGGGAGTGAGGCGAGCTGAAAAGGAGAGAGCATTCCACCCAGCCGCCACTCCTCTTCCGCCTGTGTTGCACGCGCAGACCTAGCAGTCTGGCGTGTGACGGCTTCCACTCCGGACGTGTGGATACCTCGGAGGTGCTGCATCTGTAGCACTTGGACGAGCCGCGCAAAGGGGAGCTGCTCGTGGGACGAGGACGAGGAGGAGACGTAGAACATCTACACTGCCGCAACGTGCTTCATCGAGTTCCGCACCTGCGCGTCTAGCGGTAATCCCGTGATCTATGACAATAGTATTCCTGGTTGACGCTGTAGAAAATTTTGATTTTACGCTAGTGTAGCCTACCCGTAACCCTACAGGTTTGCGGTGGAACAGACACCCCGCACGTCCAAGCATGTCCTCTATTTGCCCTGTCCGGGCCATCCAGTCAGCCACACAGTCTCCCTCTTCCCCTCGTTCTCCCACGCCGCCGCCAGCACGCTGCCACCCTCTAGGAAGGCCGCCGCCGGGACCCTTTATCTCCGCTAGCCGCCACCCTCTAGGCTCTTGTCATCGAAGTTCGGCCTTGTTTAGCGTCATCGGAACACCCAACCAGCTGCAGCCATCCCCGACCGCGACCTTGCTTGCCCGGTGGCTGCCATGTCATATGAGTCCAGGCGGGACGTTGCTCTGGGTCCTTGGTCGGCCGCGAGTGGTACCCGAACCGTGCTAGAGACGAAGATCTTGCCATCTAGGACGTTTAACTCGGCCTTGTTCTAGGCCACAACTCACCTATTCAACCATTTGCCGGGCTAGGACCGGAAGACCATGGACGACAGCTCGAACGAGTACTTCTTCAAGACCTTCGTTGAGTCGTCGTCGGACTAGTCCGATGATGATAGTGAGATTTTGATAGCCGCAACCGTGCTTATCCATGAGCACAATGAGGCGGTGTCGCCCAAGTTCCGTGCCTCAGTGAAGGGGCACGCTACCGCGCTGGACCATAACCGAGAGGCTAGCCACGAGCAATTGTACCGGGACTACTTCCATCGCACCACCCCTTTGTACAATGCACCTCTTTTCCGGCCTCTCTTTTAGATGTCAAGGAAGATCTTCATGCATCTTCTTCACAGAATGAGGGATCATGACAACTACTTCTCTTTGAAGAAAGATGCTACCAGTAAGCTCGGCTTCACCTCGTATAAAAAATGCACCGCCGCTATCCGCATGCTTTCTTATGGCATAGCTAGTGTTCTTGTTGACGAGTGCTTGCGCATGAGCGAGTCCACCCGCCTAGAAGCAATGTACAAGTTCTGCAAAGATGTTGTGGAGGTTTTTGGTGGAGAATTCTTGAGGCCACCCAATGCTAATGACACTAAATGGATATTGGGTTTCAATGAAACTAGAGGGTTTCCATATATGATTGGTAGCATAGACTGTGTGTATTGGGAGTGGAAGAACTATCCATTTGCTTGGGAGGGGCAATATAACGGACATGTTGGAGGGTGCACAATCATACTTGAGGCTGTTGCATCATATGATCTTTGGATTTGACATTCATTCTCTGGCATGGCTGGTTCTCACAATGACATTTGTGTCATCCAAAGATCTCTTGTGTTCTCTAGCCTTGCGGAAGGCAAGGCTCCTAGAGTTAACTTTGTGGTCAATGGCCACAGTTACAACATGGGGTACTATCTAGCAAATGGTATTTATTCTATCTGGTCTACATTTGTGAAGAACATTTGCAAGACTACTAAAGAGAAGCACAAGAGGATTGCGAAGGAGCAAGAGGCTACTAGAAATAATGTAGAGCGGGCATTGTGTAGGGTTGGTTGCATGGAAAACAAAAAAGTTCTACGAAATAGCAAGAGGGAACCCCACATGATCTAATCTACTAGACGCAAGTAACAATTAGAATATATCTAATCTACTTACCCTCGAAGAGCACGAGCGGTTAACAATCTTAGAGATCCTGGATGATATAGTCATACACACATGTCGGTTCAAACCGATGTAGACCTTGACCTTTTAGATCCATATGCCGAATGGACGACACCTCCGCGGTATCCACACATTATGCCTTGATATCGTCTCCTCCTCCTTGATCCCGCAAGCGAGGTAAAAGAGCTTCGCAAGATCCTAGTAGTATAACAGTGATGCTTGGATATATGGTGGAGAAGTTTTGCAGCGCTTCACTAAGCGTCTACTGATGACTGCAGGTGCACAGATCGTTTGTAGCTAGTTTCGAAATAAAGATATCGATCCCACAGGGAGCAGTAGGCGAAAGACTAAAATGCTTTTAACTAAAACTAAGCGAAGTACTTAAGGAATAACTTTGAGATGCAAGAAAAGTAGAATTGTTTTTGGATTTTTGATTGAATGAAGAAATTAAAGTAAAGTAAAACTTAATGCAGAAAGTAAGAATCGCACGTGTAAAAGAGCTTGGAACTACAATAGGAGAAAAAGCGTTCTCAGGGAGCGGTGGATACACCGCTAGCAATTTAGACTAAGCAGTCAAGATTATTATAACAAATATTCTCATGATATGTATGTATGTGGGAGGAGCTCCATATATGGACAAATAGGTAGCAACCACTGCTCACATCATCCTTCATAATCATAGCCGACAGATAAACGAAATCAATCGTAGTATCCCGCTATTAAGGGATTTCTCTCGTGGCATGGACATGGCTTTATGAGTTCTCCTTGTTTCCCCAAGTTAGAACGTAAAGAATGACAACAACTTTATAGTCACAGTAAGTGCTATCATCCCTCCGTCTACCAACAAGTAATCCCCTTCATCGTGTCCCTATAAGAGACAAATATTAAGGAGGTCCATAACTCCCAACATCATGATGAAGACAATTAACACATTCACATAATGATGTATAACATAATAATCTCTATATTATCTCAATCATATGCTAGGGTTTCTCCATCTCCCTAAGAACTAATGATCTACTCAGGCATGGAGCAATCAACATCATGGCAATGGTAATGGAAATAATTGTAAATGAATAGTTCTTGTATAAATCCACAACGAGTACGGAAATTACAACAAGATCCAGATGGGTGAAGATGGATGGATGGAGAAGATGGTGGTGCATCGGTTGATGAAGATGAGGATCGATGCCTTGGCCTCCCAGATCTGCTTAGGCCGAAGATGGATCCCATGGGCAAGTTCCCCCTCTAGATTCCTCCCAGAGGTGAGGTTTCGGCGATTTCTGAGTGTTCTGTATGTCGTCTCCCCGATCTAGTTGCACGGGGTGAAACTATTTGAGGAGGCGGTGGTGGCGCCAACTATACAACCGGAACTATACGACCGGAAAAAGTATGCCGATCGTATAGTTGGTCGTTAAACCCTATGGATGCCTCAATTGCTTCGGGTTTTCTTCTGGTGTTATTGATATTTCCCAAATAAGCGATTTACGTTGCTTTGACTCCGTTTCTCCCTAATACAACTACTCCAAGATTTGTGTCCATTGTATCCATCATCTATCCCGATCCTAGTGAAAATAGACATAAAACATGGGCGCGAACGCCGTAAAATACCAAGATCCTACAACTACAGTGCAAAATAATAATATAAAACATGATGCAAATATGCACTCATCAACTTCCTCAAGCTTAGACTCTTGCTTCCCGAGCAAGTTTAGCTTAATGGATGTGATCCTCATATTCATGAAGCTGAGCCGATAAAATAAATGAGGCAGTTGCACCATGGGTGAACCCATTTTCCTTACTGCCTCAAGCTGGATTAAATGTTGAGTGTTGTCCATTGTTGCGATCCTGCAACTTAAATTAAAAATTAGTACAATGGAAGTAAATAACTAAAAGTAAAGTGACTTATAGCACAAAGCTCCCCGGCAATAGTGCCAGAAAATAGATTGATGACTGCAAGTGCACAAATTATTTGTAGCTAGTTTTGAAATAAAGATATCAATCCCACGGGGAGCAGTAGGCGAAATACTAAAATGCTTTTAACTAAAACTAAGCGAAGTACTTAAGGAATAACTTTGAGATGCAAGAAAAGTAGAATTGTTTTTGGATTTTTGATTGGACGAAGCAATTAAAGTAAAGTAAAACTTAATGCAGAAAGTAAGAATCACGTGTGTAAAAGAGCTTGCAACTACAATTGGGAAAAAAGGTGTTCTCAGGGAGTGGTGGATACACCGTTAGCAATTTAGACTAAGCAATCAAGATTATTATAACAAATATTCTCATGATATGAATGTATGTGGGAGGAGCTCCATATATGGACAAATAGGCAGCACCACTGCTCACATCATCCTTCATAACCACAACCGAGAAATAAACGACATCAATCGTATTATCCCGCTATTAAGGGATTTCTCCTGTGCCATGGACATGGCTTGATGAGTTCTCCTTGTTTCCCCAAGTTAGTACGTAAAGAATGACCATAGCTTTATATTCACAGTAAGTGTTATCATCCCTCCGTCTACTAACAAGTAATCCCCTTCATCATGTCCCCATACGAGGCAAATATTAAGGAGGTGCACAACTCCCAACATCATGATGAAGACAATGTACACATTCACATAATGATGTATAACATACAAATCTCTATCTTATCTCAATCATATGCTAGGGTTTCTCCATCTCCCCAAGAACTAATGATATACTCAGACATGGAGGCAATCAAGATCATGGCAATGGTAATGGAAACAATTGTAAATGAATAGTTCTTGTATAAATCCACAACAAGTACGGAAATTACAACAAGATCTAGATGGGGTGAAGATGGATGGATGGAGATGATGGTCGTGCATCGGTTGATGAAATGAAGATCGATGCCTTGGCCTCCCAGATCTGCGTAGGGCAAAGATGGATCCCTTGGGCAAGTTCCCCCTCTAGATTCCTTCCGGAGGTGAGGTTTCGACGATTTCTAGGTGTTCTGTATGTCGTGTCCCCGATCTAGTTGCACGGGGTAAAACTATTTGAGGAGGCGGTGGTGGCGCCAACTATACGACCGGAACTATACGGCCGGAAAAAGTATTCCGGTCGTATAGTTGGTCGTTAAACCCTCTGGATGCCTCAATTGTTTCGGGTTTTCCTCTGGTGTTATTGATATTTCCCAAATTAGCGATTTACGTTGTTTTTGACTCCTTTTCTCCCCAATACAACTGCTCCAAGAATTGTGTCCATTGTATCCATCATCTATCCTGATCCTGGTGAAAATAGACATAAAATGTGCACGTGAACACCATAAAATACCAAGATCCTACAACTACAGTGCAAAATTATAATATAAAACATGATGCAAATATGCACTCATCATCTACGTGGAAGAGAGAAGGAGAGGGAGAGGGAGGAGGTCAGGGGTCAAGTGCCACGACCCAGCCCTCCCTCCCTCTTATATAGGCATGGGGGGCTGCCTTGGACCCTCCTCCAAGCCCTAGGGTCGTCCAATGAAAGGGGAATACTTTCCCCCCAAGTTAACTCCCTAATTTTAAGGGATTTGACCTTATCCCTTAGCCCCATGCACATGGGCCTCAGGGGGCTGGTGTGATGGCCCATGTGGGTCTATACACTCCCCCTCAGGCCACGTGGAATGTCTGAGACAGGTGGTACCCACTATGGTGACCTTCCGAACCTTCTAGAACCTCTGGTACAATATCGAAAAATCCCTAACTTTTACGGTAATCTTAAAAATACTTCAAATATACATTTTATTTACCTCCGGACCATTCTAGTACTCCTCGTGATATCTAGGATCTCATCCGAGACTCTGAGTCTCCATTCGATCAAACCATCTATTATCTCTATGAAAACCTAGCAACACTGAAACGTTAAGTGTGTGACCCGACGGGTTCGAGAACATGCAGACATGAGCAAGATACCTCTACAATCAATAACCATCAGTGGGACTAGAACGCCCATGTTGGTTCCTACATATTCAATGAAGTTCTTTTATCGGTTGAACCACAATGTCGAGGATTCAATTATTCCGATACACGATTCCTTTTGTATCGCGATATATTACTTGCTTGAGATTCGATTGTCGATATCACTATACCTAGTTCAATCTCGTTACTATCAAGTTCTCTTTACTTGTACCGTGGTATAGGATCCCCGTGACCAAACACATTAGTCACATGCCTGCAAGCTCTTAGGATGTTATACTACTGAGAGGGCCTAGAGATATCTTACACTCCATCATACGGAGGAACAAATCCCAGTCTTGATTTTTGCAACCCAATAGACACTATTGGAGATACCTGAAAGCCACCTTTATAATCACCCAGTTACAGAGTGATGTTTTATTTCCACATGGTATTCCTCCGACGCTCGGGAGTAAGATGATCTCATGGTCTGAGGAAATTATACTTGACATATTCAGAAAGTGATAGCAATCAAACTAGAAGACGCGATCAAAACCTATACTTATTATGGGTCTATCCATCACATCATTCTCCTAATGATATGGTATCATTATTAATAAACATCATATGTTCATGGTTTGGAATACTTAACCATCATTTAACTAATGAACTAGTTGAGTAGAGACTCACTAGGGACACAATGTTGTTTATAACTCTACACATGCATTACTATTCTGGTTAATACAATTGTAGCATACAGAATAAACATTTATCATGAAAAAATAAATATGAATAATAACAACTTTATTATTGCCTCTAGGGCATATTGCCAACAATTTGGTGTGCTCCAATATTGTTGGGCTATTGTGAGGAGAATATCATTTTGCGGCCCAAAAGTTGGGGTGCCCAGGCAACGCGGTACCCGAGTTGATTTTAATCACCGCGATTCGAAAAGTTGGGGCGCCAATTGCCGAGACGGGTGTTTCGAGTGAATGATGGACAAACCCAATACTTTCAAATCGCGCCCGTTAAGTCCGGATATTCCGTTACACTAGTTCCTGTTGTGCCCTTTCTTCGCCGGTCACTCTTCTTAGCCACCCTGCATGTGTCGTAGGGGCAAATACATTACTATACTTTCCTAACTCTCGACACTGAATCTTGCTGCGGCGGCGGCGGTCCCTTTTCTTCCCTTCCCCGACCCTGAATCTGCCGACGGCGGAGGACCTTTTTTCTCCCTCCCCCGACACTGAATCTGACAGCGGTGGCCCAGCATGTCTTGCAAGGCGAAGGTTGTAGCTACATCGCTGATTGATTTGGGTCCGCCGAGGCCAAAGTCTGGGGCTCAACGCAAAGTAGCGACGAGGTCTTCCGCCCCGGTTAGCGAGGAGGTCAGCAAGGATTCTGCTCCCAAGGTACCTACGAGTAGCTGGTTGAAGAGAAAAGCGGCGGCAGATTGTTTGGCTCCGGTGGGCGGATGCGGCACCCAGATCTCGAAGAAAAAAACCCGAGAGAAGAGCGAGAGGTGAATTTTTTCTTATCTATGCCTTATCTTTCAAGTAGATTAGTAACCGCTTAATAGAATCGAATGAACTGAAAAGTTCCCGTTTTTAATCAAATTCGGCACATCTTTGATACAAGGGACCTATATGAGTTCACACTTCATGTTCACCAGTACACTACAAAACTTGATTTTGGTTGCGAGAGGGTTGTGTTTGGGCAAGATGTTCATCTGCTTGTGAATTGCAAAGAGGTTGTGTCTGTTTCGTAGCTGGTAGATATGCTTGCCGCTAGGACTCCCTGGTGTTCTAGACAATAGAAAATATTGGTGTGGTGCAACATGAATGATACCTATCAGCAAATTGAGCACTCCCATGAGCTTCAGATGGTTTGGGAGTGTTGTGTAGCTGATCGTAAGGTGAAAGTTGAAGAGATGATTGATGATATGTATGCAGATGCTAGAGATCTTGGTGCCAGAGCTTCTGCTCCTAGAGAATACGAACCAATAGATGTTGATCTAGATAAGTTCAGTATACACATAGAGGTGGATTCATACATGGCAAAACTTGATGAGGGAGTTAATAAGCCAGTTTCATCATGTACTATGGAGATCACTGTCGATTCCAAAAACATAACTCTTGATGAAATGAGAGAGATGATCGGTAAGGAAATCAGTATTGGCCCTAAGCAGATGGCACAAATCCGGTGGTGGCATCATCAGAAGCAACAATTCATAGATGTTGTGGATACTGAAGATCTTATGTAGATTATGCGACGAAAGAAGCGAACCAGGAAGATGCTCTTCCTTGGTACCATTTCTGATGTTGTTGAACATGTTATAGTGGATGTAGAGGTCCCTGTAGTGGCTGAACAAAATGAGGTGGTCAACGTTGATGAGATCTGATGAGAGCTGCTACCCTAGGCTTGTCATATGGACCGTGGGGTTCCCCTGCCTGCATTTGTAATATTGACTGTTGTTGCATTTAGAGCGTGTTTCTGTGATTATGTTTGTTGAGAGATTGCGATCGAATGTTGTGCGAGCTGTTGAGATTGTCGGACATGTCACTCATTGAAACCATCGTTGTTGTAATAAGACATAAGTACATTGTAGTTGACATGATTATGTTTCTTAAGATGACGTACCGTACTTGTTTCTATTATTATGTTTTTGGGACATTGTAATGTAATGTTTTGTGAAACCATGACTGGACAAGTCATGCATAAATACATTGTAGTTGACATGATTATGTTTCTTGAGATGATGTACTGTACTTGTTTCTGTTATTTTGTTTGTTGAGAGATTGTAATGTAATGTTTTGCGAAACCATGACTGGACAAGTGATGCGTAAGTACCTTTTAGTCGACATGATTTTGTTTCTTGAGTTGATGTAATATACTTGTTTCTGTGATTATGTTTATTGAGAGATTGTAATGTGATGTTTTGTGAAACCATGATGTGATTATGTTTGTTGAGAGATTGTAATGTAATGTTGTGTGAAACCATGACTGAACAAGTGATGCATAACTACCTTGTAGTTGACATGATTTTGTTTCTTTAGATGATGTAATATACTGGTATGTTTTTGTTAGGCAATGAAATTGGGATGGAGGGAGTATAGGTTTAATATTTGAAATAGGAATGTATGAAGATAATCCATATTAGGCAGGAGACGGTAATCCAGGGAAAGGGCATGGTATCCATTAAACTATTGTAACATGCCAATTTAGTCATTGTTGCAGCGGTAGAAGGGTTGCTCTCTCTCTCCTCACCGACACCGACGCCGTCCTTCACCATGCTGTCCTTGAACAACAAGGACGACCAGTCGAGCATCGATAGCCTTCTCTCCGACATCGAGTATTCCTTCCACGATGTGAGTTCCTCTATTTTCTCGGGCTAGGGTTAGGCAATGGTAAATCTCTCGATCTGAGCTCCATATGTGCATGTAATCGTGTTCAATTCTAGCTTTGCGTTTACCTATAGGTACCACGGACGATCTACGACTCTGAATGGGAGGGCCTAGATCTCGATGGAGAAGTGCCATGTGACCATGGGCTAAAACTGAGGAGATATGTTACATTCGAAGGCAGTAACACTGGGAGAAGGTTTTTGGGCTGTACAGATCAGGTTTGTTTACATTATGTGCAACGGTGACATGAAGTAAAATGTATCGTGTATGTTCATAACACTATAGTGTGTGTGTTTTTAGGTTGGCCCGGTGTGTAAAGCGGTAGAGTGGGTGGATCTTGAGTGGCCAGATGCACTTAAGAAATGTTTGGCACAATTATGGGAGATGTATGAGTTGGAAAGGTCAGGGAGATTTACTGATGTAAGTGATGCAACTGAAAAAAATTACAAGCTATCGGTACGAAATAAGGAGATGGAACAAGAAATCGAGAATTTGCAGTCAGAGCTAACTAACAAAATCAATGTGAGGTTGGTTGTTGGAACTGCAAAGAAGCTTCAGGATATTCACATGTTGCTGATTCATAATGTAGAAAAGGAGAGGGATCAGCTCAGGGAAGACAAGAAGAAGCTAGACTACTGCATTGCGGATCTGTTAAAGGAACTGAAGAAGGCGTGCGAGGGTGAACAATGACATACTATAGAGGATAAAGGAAATTCGAGATGAATAATTTATATTGTGCCAATGCCTGAAACTAGTTAACTATAAAACTTGCAGTTGCGCTTTCTTAACTAAGCCAAACTCAATCCTCGAGCAAACTAATTTCAGACGAACACACATATCGTGCATAGAGTTAAGTTCACGCTTACAAAATCACCAATACAGAGGATAAACCAGGCAATTCAGTACTAAATAGACATATGTTGTGTTCAAGCGAGCCTGGCCCGGAGCTGCTTGTTTTCCTCCCTAAGATCGGCCAGCTCCTTCAGTACTATGTCGTGCGGTAGCTGTAGGTTCCAGCGCTCCGTCACGGATTGGAGAAGTTGGTCCGTAGCCATACGATTTTCCTTCAAGATCCCTTTCATGATCTCCGTCTCTTCCTAGCCAAGGTGCAACCTTCACTGTGAAGCTTCGCCTAGCCAGCGTTTAACTCCTTCAGTTTTTGGCACTTGTCAGAAAGGACCACGAGTTCAGCGCGCAGGTGGTCAAATGCCAGTTTCTGGGAATTCTGTTTCACCCTTTGGATTGCTATCTTGTCATTTAGCCAGGTCGCCAGGTCCTGATCGAGCTTTCGCCTCTTTCCCTGCAACAAAAATACATAGTATGGTTTGTTCAGTTCACGAGGACAAGCTGGTTAGTTTCCATAATTAACTGAATCGACTAGTGGCACTGTCATAATTTCAAGGAAGAAGCAATCTCGGACTAATCAACATTTTATGAATCGACTAGTGGCACTATCATAATTTCAATTTCAAAGACAAATAAGGTTTATCTGTAGTTTAGTGTGCTGTGGGTTTTTCCCAATATCACCAAATAGTAGTTGGCTAGTGGCAAACTCATAATGCAGAAACCCATGTCCAGATACATAATGGAAAGAGCACATGGTTTCCATTCATGAACATGAACACCAACACATGTCCAGATAGATAAGGAGTTGCCCTAGGATTCTTATTGCACCCTATAATGGGAAGCAGACTTGGGCATTTCTCCCTGAACCCTAAACATTACAAAAGGAGTGGAGCACGAACTGATATTCGTGTCCCCTCTAACGGGAATCAGACTTGGGCATTGCTCCGATACGCCTCCAAACAAGCCCTTAGCTCCTCGTTCTCTTTCCAAACACCCTCGAGTACGGTGATCCCTCTGCTCATGTCCTCCTTCATCTCTTTCACTGCATCCAGGCAACAGTTCCTGTCATGGTAGGCTCGGATGGTAGCCTTTGTTTCCTCGACGCGTCCTCTGAGTGCCTCGGTGACTTCGTCCTGCAGGAGAGTGCACCTTTCCACGAGATTCTTCTCCTCCTCCATGAGCTTGTTGATTATCTTGATGGCATGTTCTTGCCTGTTCAAGTTACGGTCGAGCACTTTCTGCAGCCTCACGATGTCACGTGCAAAATCTAGCGAGATCTCCTTCTACATAGATAATTGCTTGCGTAGGCTCTCATTAGCTTGGGTGAGGGAGCGTGCAAGCTCATGTTGGTTGTCAATATTGGCACTGATCGCGGCCACCTTGTCACGGTACTCGGCCTTCGATCGCTGCATTGTTCATGTTAATTGAAATAGGAATTCTATAATTACACTCCAGGTTCCAGGTGAATACTAATACAGATCAAAAAATCCCTGTTGAATCTATTGACCACAGTGTTAAAAATGGACCTAGAGATCTATTCATGACCACGATAAACTAATCCTAATCAAAAAAAAAAATCCATAGTGAATCTATGAACAACGGTATTAAGGAAAGACCAAGAGATCCAGTCATATTCGTGAAAACTAATACAACTCGCAAAAGAAGAAGAAAAACCTATGTGGGGCAGACACGATCTAAGAAATCCACATCACAACTCAGAGAAATACTAGTGTGGAGATTTTCTACCTCCCTGAGCCGTGGAACGGGGCCGAATGGGTCCTGCAATGCCTCCGTCGTGGTGGATTCTGGCTCCACGGCCGACCTATAATACGTAGAAGAGGAAGAGCAATAAGAAGAAAAACAATAAGAAACTGAATAAGATCATGATGGAGAAGAAGTAGAATAAGAAGACCGTATCGGGAGGAGCCCTCGCCTAATAGAACATTCGGCGCCATTGTCGGGGGAGATTGGGCCTCGGTGAGAGGGGGGCTTGAGCGGCTGGTAGAGCAAGAAGTGCCTCACGGCAAGATCTCTCTTTTCTCCACGAGGATCTTCGATCGGCCTCTCCCCCTCCTTAGGGGAGCCATGGCTTGCAGGGTGAGGGTGGCGGCGACAGGAGGAAGAAGATAGTGATTAGTGTAGGAGAAGAGTCAAAGAGTACAGGCCGTGGTCTAGTAGTACTACTACTATTATACAAGACCACCGTGTATGGTCTACCTTCTTAAAGAAGCCAGGGAGACAGGGTTAGAGAATCGATGGGACTTATCTTTGTTGCGATGGACAGTTCAATGGTCTTCGGCGCCGCCCAAAATCCAGTATATAAATAGAGGAGTGCGAGCCGGGTGGTCATCACGGGCATCGGCACGCACGTCCCGCGTGTGTGTGTCACGTGTTTATGGGGCAATGACGCGTGCAACTGTTGCATGATCACGTTGGCACGTCAAACTCCACGTCGACATGCACCCACGGGATATTTACGAGTCTAGAATACGCTGTGCCACTTTTGTTGTGATCAAATTATGTTCAGTACACGAGATATTACTTTTTTTTGATAATCGACAAATGCATGCATGGACACGATGCACGAAACCGCTGCTCATCCTTGATCAGATCGGCACCCCACTCTATGTACCTGCCATCGACCATTCGGAACAACTACCTCGAGCACGATGCCCCCTCGCCATGGCAATGGCAGGTCCAAGCCGTCCACTGATCGTCCTGCATCCCTGGCTCTTCGCTGCATCGTTCGCGCTCGCGAGTCACCTGCTGAGGTAGCACGTCGTGTCTGACCGTGCCATGATCCATCGACATCGGTACTCAAGGACACCGCAACATTGAAGCTCGTACCGGCCGTGCATGAGGAGCATGGGGGTACCTGCAGCGATGGACGAGCGCAAAGCAGCATCCAGGATGGGGCACGTGTTGCACCGGCGAGTACGGACAAGAAGAGAAACGAGAAGAAGACTAGGAAGAAGAGAGGAGATAGCTATTTGGACGAGTCCGACTCGGCCAACAAGGAGGCGTTCATCGATAAGTTGGAGGCAGAAGCGGAGGAGAGTGATGTGGACCCATGGGACTACGAAGAGGAGGAGGAGGACTCCGACTATGAGATAGCGCGCTTATTCGAGGAAGGGGGCGGTGTCGAGTCATCAGAGGAGGACACCGGCGGCGGCGATGGCAGGACCATGCGCTGACGAAGACAAGGACGAACCGGAAGACGAAGACGATAGCTTCTATGAAATATGATCATTTATTTTATTTGGATAGATGGATTTTAACTTGTTTATGGAAGGTAAAGTATCGGTGGCACGGATAAACCATGCATAAAATGTGGAGAAGGGAGGGGTTATCCTTCCCGTTGGATCACATAGGATCAACGGTTGGTGGAGACGATCCGCATGACATCTGTGTCAGTGAATCAGGGCGTAGCACCCAGAGTGAGCACACGTTTGGACTTTTGTGAGATTTGTGATCGAGAGAGAGGGAAAATCTCTTTTCAACAAACCACATATGGAACCACCATTTTCATTGAAATGTGTATTCTTTCATTAACCACATCTAGAGTCATTTCATGTCTATTCTTTTCACAGACCACATATGGATCCACCAGAGTTCATTGCATATGTGTTCTTTTTACAATTCACATATGGATCCACTAGTGTCATTGCATGTGTGTTCTTCTCATTAACCACATCTAGAGTCACTAGATGTGTGTTCTTTTCACAATCTACATATGGATCCACCAGTGTCATTGAAATGTGTGTTCTTTTAGAGAGCACATCTAGAGTCATTTCATGACTATTCTTTTCACAGACCACATATGGATCCACTAGTGTCATTGCATGTGTATTCTTTTCAGAGACCACATATGGATCCACCAGTGTCATTACATGTGTGTTATTCACATTAACAACAACTAGAGTCATTGCATGTGTGTTATCTCAATTAACCACATATGGATCCACCAGTGTCATTGCATGTGTTTTCTTCTCATTAACCACAGCAAGAGTCACTGGTTGTGTGTTCTTTTCACAAACCACATATGGATCCACTAGTGTCATTCAAATGTGTGTTCTTTTCAGAGACCAGACATGGATCCACCAGTGCCATTGCATATGGATCCACCAGAGTTCATTGTATGTGTGTTCTTTTCATAATCCACCTTGTGATTCACCAGTGTCATTGCATGTGTGTTCTTCTCATTAACCACATATGGATCCACCAGTGTCATTCCATGTGTTTTCTTCTCATTAACCACATCTAGAGTCACTAGATGTGTGTTCTTTTCACAAACCACATATGGATCCACCAGTGTAATTGAAATGCGTGTTCTTCTCATTAACCACATATGGATCCACCAGTGTCATTGCATATGGATCCACCAGAGTTCATTGCATGTGTGTTATTTTGATTAACCAGATATGGATCCATCAGTGTCAATGCATGTGTGTTCTTCTCATTAACAAAAACTAGAATCATTGCAGGTGTGTTATTTTCATTAACCACATATGGATCCACCAGTGTCATTGCATCTGTGTTCTTCTCGTTAACCAAAGCTAGAGTCACTGAATGTGTGTTCTTTTCACAAACCACATATGGATCCACTAGTGTCATTGAAATGTGTCATCTTTCTAGAGACCACACATGGATCCACCAGTGTCATTGCATATGGCTCCACCAGAGTTCATTGCATGTGTATTATTTTCAGAATTCACACATGGATCCACCAGTGTCATTGCATTTGTGTTCTTCTCCTTAACCACATCTAGAGTCATTTCATGTGTGTTCTTTTCACAAGACACATATGGATCCACATCTAGAGTCATTGCTTGTGTGTTATTTTCATTAACCACATATGGATCCACTAGTGTCATTGCATGTGTGTTCTTCTCATTAACCACAGCTAGAGTCATTGCATGCGTATTCTTTTCAGAAACCACATATGGAACCACCAGTGTCATTGAAATGTGTATTCTTTCATTAACCACATTCGGAGCAATTTCAAGTCTATGCTTTTCACAAACCACATATGGATCCACCAGTGTCAATGCATGTGTGTTCTCTTCATAGACCATATATGGATCCACTAGTGTCATTGCATGTTTGTTCTTTTTATTAACAACAATTAGAGTCATTGCATGTGTGTTATTTTCATTAACCACATATGGATCCACCAGTGTCATTGCATGTGTGTTCTTCTCAGCGACCACATCTAAAGTCACTGGATGTGTGTTCTTTTCACAAACCACATATGGATCCACCAGTGTCATTGAAATGTGTGTTCTTTTCAGAGACCACATCTGGAGTCATTTCATGACTATTCTTTTCATAGACCACATATGGATCCACCAGTGTCATTGCATGTGTGTTCTCTTCACATACCACATATGTATCAAGCAGTGTCATTGTATGTGTGTTCTATTTACTAACAACAACTAGAGTCATTGCATGTGTGTTATTTTCATTAACCACATATGGATCCACCAATGTCATTGCATGTGTGTTCTTCGCATTAACCACAGCTAGAGTCATTGCATGTGTGTTCTTTTCACAATCCACAAAGGATCCACCAGTCTCTTTGAAATGTGTGTTCTTCTGGTTAACCACATATGGATCCACCAGTGTCATTGCATATGGATCCACCAGAGTTCATTGCATGTGTGTTATTTTCATTTACCACATATGGATCCACTAGTGTCATTGCATGTGTGTTCTTCTCATTAACAAAAACTAGAATCATTGCATGTGTGTTATTTTCATTAACCACAAATGGATCCACCAATGTCATTGCATGTGTGTACTTCTCGTTAACCAAAGCTAGAGTTACTGGATGTGTGTTCTTTTCACAAACCATATATGGATCCACCAGTGTCATTGAAATGTGTGTTCTTTCCAGAGACCACACATGGATCCACCAGTGTCATTGCATATGGCTCCACGAGAGTTCATTCCATGTTTGTTCTTTTCACAATCCACCCATGGATCCACCAGTGTCATTGCATGTGTATTCTTCGCATTAACGACAGCTTGAGTCACTGGATGTGTGTTCTTTTCACAAACCACATATGGATCCATAGTGTCATTGAAATGTGTGTTCTTCTCATTAACCACATCTGGAGTCATTTCATGACTATTCTTTTCACAGACCACATATGGATCCACCAGTGTCATTGCATGTGTGTTCTCTTCAGAGACCATATATGGATCAACCAGTGTCATTTCATGTGTGTTCTTTTCATTAACACCAACTAGAGTCATTGCATGTGTGTTATTTTCATTCACCACATATGGATCCACCAGTGTCATTGCATGTGTGTTCTTCTCATAACCACAGCCATGTGTGTTCTTTTCATTAACCACATATGGAACCACCGTTGTCATTGAAATGTGTATTCTTTCATTAACAACATCTGGAGTCATTTCATGTGTATTGTTTTCACAGATCGCAGATGGATCCACCAGTGTCATTGCATGTGTATTCTTTTTAGAGACCACATATGGATCCACCAGTGTCATTGCATGTGTGTTCTCTTCACATACCACATATGTATCCACCAGTGTCATTGTATGTGTGTTCTATTTACTAACAACAACTAGAGTCATTGCATGTGTGTTATTTTCATTAACCACATATGGATCCACCAATGTCATTGCATGTGTGTTCTTCGCATTAACCACAGCTAGAGTCATTGCATGTGTGTTCTTTTCACAATCCACAAAGGATCCACCAGTCTCTTTGAAATGTGTGTTCTTCTGATTAACCACATATGGATCCACCAGTGTCATTGCATATGGATCCACCAGAGTTCATTGCATGTGTGTTATTTTCATTTACCACATATGGATCCAGTAGTGTCATTGCATGTGTGTTCTTCTCATTAACAAAAACTAGAATCATTGCATGTGTGTTATTTTCATTAACCACAAATGGATCCACCAATGTCATTGCATGTGTGTTCTTCTGGTTAACCAAAGCTAGAGTTACTGGATGTGTGTTCTTTTCACAAACCATATATGGATCCACCAGTGTCATTGAAATGTGTCATCTTTCTAGAGACCACACATGGATCCACCAGTGTCATTGCATATGGCTCCACTAGAGTTCATTCCATGTGTGTTATTTTCACAATCCACCCATGGATCCACCAGTGTCATTGCATGTGTGTTCTTCGCATTAACCATAGCTTGAGTCACTTGATGTGTGTTCTTTTCACAAACCACATATGGATCCATAGTGTCATTGAAATGTGTGTTCTTCTCATTAACCACATCTAAAGTCACTGGATGTGTGTTCTTTTCACAAACGACATATGGATCCACCAGTGTCATTGAAATATGTGTTCTTTTCAGAGACCACAAATGGAGTCATTTCATGACTATTCTTTTCATAGGCCACATATGGATCCACCAGTGTCATTGCATGTGTGATCTCTTCACAGACCACATATGTATCCACCACTCTCATTGCATGTGTGTTCTTTTACTAACAACAACTAGAGTCATTGCATGTGCGTTATTTTCATTAACGACATATGAATCCACCAATGTCATTGCATGTGTGTTCTTCTCATTAACCACAGCTAGAGTCATTGCATGTGTGTTCTTTTCACATTCCACATATGGATCCACCAATGTCATTAAAATGTGTGTTCTTTTCATTAACCATAGCTAGAGTCACTGGATGTATGTTCTTTTCATTAACCACATATGGATCCACTAGTGTCATTGCCTGTGTGTTCTTCTCATTAGCCACATCTAGAGTCACTGGATGTGTGTTCTTTTCACAAACCAAATATGGAACCACCATTGTCATTGAAATGTGTGTTCTTTTCAGATACCACACATGGATCCACCAGTATCATTGCATATGGATCCACCAGAGTACATTGCATGTGTGTTCTTTTCACAATCCACCTATGGATCCACCAGTGTCATTGTGCGTGTGTTCTTCTCATTAACCACAACTAGAGTCATTGCATGTGTGTTCTTTTCACAAAACCACATATGGAACCACCATTGTCATTGAAATGTGTATTCTTCCATTAACCACTTCTGGAGTCATTTCATGTCTATTCTTTTCACAGACCACATATGGATCCACTAGTGTCATAGCATGTGTGTTCTCTTCACATACCACATATGGATCAACTAGTGTCATTGCATGTGTGTTATTTTTATTAACCACATATAGATCCACAACTGTCATTGCATGTGTGTTCTTCTCATTAACCACAGCTAGAGTCCTTGCATGAGTGTTCTTTTAACAAACCACATATGGAACCACCGGTGTCATTGAAATGTGTATTCTTTCATTAACCAGATCTGGAGTCATTTCATGTCTATTATTTTCACAGACCACATAAGGATCCACCAGTGTCATTGCATATGTGTTCTCTTCATAGTGACTTCATAGTGACATATGGATCCACCAGTGTCATTGCATGTTTGTTCTTTTTATTAACAACAACTAGAGTCATTGCATGTGTGTTATTATCATTAACCACATATGGATCCAGCAGTGTCATTGCATGTGTGTTCTTCTTAGACACCACATATAGTCACTGGATGTGTGTTCTTTTCACAAACCACATATGGATCCACCAGTGTCATTGAAATATGTGTTCTTTTCAGAGACCACATCTGGAGTCATTTCATGACTATTCTTTTCATAGGCCACATATGGATCCACCAGTGTCATTGCATGTGTGATCTCTTCACAGACCACATATGTATCCACCAGTGTCATTGCATGTGTGTTCTTTTTACTAACAACAACTAGAGTCATTGCATGTGCGTTATTTTCATTAACGACATATGAATCCACCAATGTCATTGCATGTGTGTTGTTCTCATTAACCTCACCTAGAGTCATTGCATGTGTGTTCTTTTGACATTCCACATATGGATCCACCAGTATTCCACATATGGATCCACCAGTGTCATTGCATATGGATCCACCAGAGTTCATTGCATGTGTGTTATTTTCATTAACCACATATGGATCCACCAGTGTCATTGCATGTGTGTTCTTCTCATTAACAAAAACTAGAGTCATTGCATGTGTGTTCTTTTCACAATCCACATATGGATCCACTAGTGTCATTGCCTGTGTGTTCTTTTTACTAACAAAAACTAGATTCATTGCATGTGTGTTATTTTCATTAACCACATATGGATCCACCAGTGTCATTGCATGTGTGTTCTTCTCATTAACCACAGCTAGAGTCCTTGGATGAGTGTTCTTTTCACAAAACACATATGGAACCACCAATGTCATTGAAATTGGTATTCTTTCATTAACCACATCTGGAGTCATTTCATGACTATTCTTTTCATAAACCACATATGGATCCACCAGTGTCATTGCATGTGTGTTCTCTTCACAGACCACATATGTATCAACTAGTGTCATTGCATGTGTGTTCTTTTTTTACTAAAAACAACTAGAGTCATTGCATGTGTGTTATTTTCATTAACCACAAATGAATCCACCAATGTCATTGCATGTGTGTTCTTCTCATTAACCATAGCTAGAGTCATTGCATGTGTGTTCTTTTCACCATCCACAATAGGATCCACCAGTGTCATTGCATATGGATCCACCAGAGTTCATTGCATGTCTGTTATTTTCATTAACCACATATGGATCCACCAGTGTCATTGCATGTGTGTTCTTCTCATTAACCACAACTAGAGTCATTGCGTGTGTGTTATTTTCATTAACCACATATGGATCCACCAGTGTCATTGCATGTGTGCTCTTCTCGTTAACCAAAGTTAGAGTCACTAGATGTTTGTTCTTTTTACAAACCACATATGGATCCACCAGTGTCATTGGAATGTGTGATCTTTCCAGAGACCACACATGGATCCACTAGTGTCATTGCATATGGATCCACCAGAGTTCATTGCATGTGTGTTCTTTTCACAGTCCACCCATGGATCCACCAGTGTCATTGCATGTGTGTTCTTCTCATTAACCACAGCTTGAGTCACTGGATGTGTGTTCTTTTCACAAACCACATATGGATCCACAGTGTCATTGAAATGTGTGTTCTTCTCATTAACCACATATGGAGTCATTTCATGACTATTCTTTTCATAGACCACACATGGATCCACCAGTGTCATTGCATGTGTGTTCTCTTCAGAGACCATATATGGATCCACTAGTGTCATTGCACGTGTTTTCTTCTCATTAACAACAACTATAGTCATTGCATGTGTGTTCTTTTCATTAACCACATATGGAACCACCAGTGTTATTGCATGTGTGTTCTTCTCATTAACCACAGCTAGAGTCAGTGGATGTATGTTCTTTCATTAACCACATATGGTTCCACTAGTGTCATTGCCTGTGTGTTCTTCTGATTAGCCACATCTAGAGTCACCTAATGTGTGTTCTTTTCACAAACCAAATATGGAACCACCATTGTCATTGAAATGTGTGTTCTTTTCAGATACCACACATGGATCCCCCAGTATCATGGCATATGGATCCACAAGAGTTCATTGCATGTGTGTTCTTTTCACAATCCACCGATGGATCCACCAGTGTCATTGCATGTGTGTTCTTCTCATTAACCACAACTATAGTCATTGCATGTGTGTTCTTTTCACAAACCACATATGGAACCACCATTGTCATTGAAATGTGTATTCTTCCATTAACCACTTCTGGAGTCATTTCATGTCTATTCTTTTCACAGACCTCATATGGATCCACTAGTGTCATTGCATGTGTGTTCTCTTCACATACCACATATGGATCCACTAGTGTCATTGCATGTGTGTTCTTTTTACGAACAACAACTAGAGTCATTGCATTTGTGTTATTTTTATTAACCACATATAGATCCACCAGTGTCATTGCATGTGTGTTCTTCTCATTAACCACAGCTAGAGTCCTTGCATTAGTGTTCTTTTCACAAACCACATATGGAACCACCAGTGTCATTGAAATGTGTGATATTTCCAGAGACCACACATGGATCCACTAGTGTCATTGCATATGGATCCACCAGAGTTCATTGCATGTGTGTTCTTTTCACAATCCACCCATGGATCCACCAGTGTCATTGCATGTGTGTTCTTCTCATTAACCACAGCTTGAGTCACTCGATGTGTCTTCTTTTCAGAAACCACATATGGATCCACAGTTTCATTGAAATGTGTGTTCTTCTCATTAACCACATATGGAGTCATTTCATGACTATTCTTTTCACAGACCACATATGGATCCACTAGTGTCATTGCATGTGTGTTCTCTTCAGAGACC